>CM033628.1:18167687-18890187 GCA_019453435.1 Rhinogobius similis
GAAAGCAAAAAAAAGTGTGGTGGATTGGTGGTTGTCGCTGCTAGGGTTATATGAATGAATAATGCAATGTAAACCCTTTGGGTGTCTTAGGCACAACATAAATCCAATGCATAATTTTTTTTGTGTTAGTATTAATATATTTTCTAGTTTGCTACCAGTGTTAAAGGCAGCTGTGACGGTATGAAAGATATCAAACATTAGGCCTGTTTACTCAAGCCAATATTTTCCACAATAATGACATTTCTTTGAGTAGGACAAATGTTTTCACTTCACATATCGACCTCTCCCCTGTCTCCTCCCTCTCTGTCCTCCCAGCCCCACCTCCCCCTCCAAAGAGACATGTAATGGCTGCACAAACATGGCACTGATTGATTGACAGCAGACAATTATCAGCCTCTCTCTCAGAACTGTATTGATCCCCTGAGCCAGATTAGTATCTTTCTCCAGCCGAGCGTCCTGCAGGTCATGTAACATGCTTTGACCCTGCCATGGATACAAATGGCACATATATCTACTGCACCACTCCAAATGTCACCTGTCACACACGATGGGGAGGGTTAGGGTAAACACACACTCAAGCCTTTCCAGCCTTAGACATGTCTCTTGTTATAAAATGGCAATTATGTCATCTGACAGCATTCCAGTTATAGGACGTCTTTGTCTTGTTGTGGAGAATGAGGGCTTATGCCGACAAACATTACTTGATGAAAGCACTTTGTGAGTAACACGTGAGTTGTAAGATCTTAACCAGAAGTGTAAATACAGACGGAGGTGTAACAAAGAGGAGACAGGTCAAAGATGGTCACCAAGATATAACTCTCATAGGTACCATTACTATTGCTACTAGCTGTACTGTTACAGATACTACAACCTTTAGTATGGTTACATAGTATCGAACATCAAACATTGGTATGTGCTAAATTCGCTTTTTGTATAAGAATAAGTCTTGCATGATAGGAAGATGTACAGTCATAAAACATACAGTGTGTGTCCATACATGATTATGGTGACATTATTTATATGCATGCTTTCTCCACTACTCTGAAGCCTCTTAATTCAGTTCACCATACCAGTTAATAAACCTTGCGTTTAATAACTGGTGACAGGTAGCAACAACATTTGGTTGGCCATGTCTTGCAGTTTGCAGAGAGCAACATTGGTTTTTATTTATTTACAGGGCCGTATGTGGAAAATGTCCCCACTATCTTAGATGTCAACTGTATGAACTATTGGACACTGTTGCAAATGTTTATTAGATTATCTGTTCCTCGGATGAACTCTTAGGTTGGAAAGACGCTCTGGAGTGGAACAGGCTACAGGACACCCTCAAAATGGAACGACTTACAAACACTGAAGGTTGTAATGGAAGACTTTTTTTGGTTAAATTACATGTTTTCTTTAATTGTGTACTTTTTTTAATGTATTTTTTGTATTAACAAGGGCGTCCTTATAAATGAAAGCTTCTGTATAAATAAAGGTTAATGATAATAAGTTCATGTTTTTCTTTGTTAAATAGTATATTGTTCAAACCAGTTACCATATAAAATCACCTTTTGACTATTCAGTTAAATTGTAAAACATTTTTATCTGGTTACCAATTCAAAAGGGGAAAAATCCATCCCACAAGACTTAAAGAATTAATTTACCCTGTTTGTTTTTGATTGTCTTGTTTTTGCAAATAACATTTACATTTTGTAAAATACACTAAATATCTTGTACCAAATTGCTATATTGTCAGGCCCAAAGTCATAACCACTACCCATGAAACAAGATTAATTGAAAAGTATAATTTCTGCAGACTGAACACATCTGGACGGCCGCGCTCACATCTTAAATGTTAAATTAGCTGATAATTAGATCGGACATAATGAAAGAGCAGGAGACAGGGATCTCAATGAGCTTCCTTTGTCTTTCACCGACCATAAAACACATCCCCATCACCCTGGCCTTGATATGTGCATTATCTTTATCAGTCATCCCGCAGCAGCAGCAGCAGCAGTAGCGGGAGGAGCGTGCCCGCGTGCCAAGCTGAGGAGCGCGCACAGGCAGGTGGGTGACAGGGGCCGCAGCTCTCCTGTCACAGCCTGCCATTGGGACGTCACTGCCACATGCCTGTCTGTCCGGCGCTCTGCCCTGCCTGACGCCTGACCCTTCACACTCGCGGTCGTGCCATCCCTGTCTGCCGTCCGACGTGCCTGACAGCTGACAAGACACCTGGGACGCGTCGGAGTACAGGGCCAGAGCGGAGGTACAGGTACAGACATGAGAATTTACTGCAGACAGGGAGAGAGGAGAGCATTGCCAGAGAGTGACAGTCAAATTGTACTCAGGCCATTGGGTAATATTTGGATTAGGATTTTAGTTTAAGTGCACATGCCAGGTTCTTATGTTTTTCTAATCATTTCTTAGTTTGGTGGGATAGTCCCTGTGGTAAATGTTTATCATAGTTTTACATCAGTCAAGTCGCAGTTAGAGAAGAATAATGCAATAAGTTGAACATTACAGAAAGTAGAGTTCTAAGACAGAATCCCCCTGCGATGTCATCAATGAGCTACATTACATAAAAAATGCAGGGACAATTTACACACAACAGACACATTTTTTTGACAATTTAAATAATCATTTAACAAATTAAAGGCGTTATAAAGTATTATCAATCGTCTAATTATAACCATTGCGCCATTTTGGATTTTGGCCCTTTTTAACAATATGGTTGCCAGGTAACAGTTATAGATTTCCCTGTACATATGTCTACCCTGCGTTCTTTTTTTCCTACGTACTACCAACGTAGTTCTGCCGAGACCAGGCAAGCTTGCCTAGCCCAAAACCTTAACCATAACCAAATTATTTGTTCTTAAACCTAACCCCAATTCTAACCCTATACCCTAATTGTGAAAAAATAAATTGTATAAAGTAAACTGCAAAGTGGTGGTCGTGTGGCATAAGTGGGTTAGGAAAAACATTGAAGGGACACACCTGCTGCTCACGTCCAACCAAGAAGTACAATCATAAATGTCACCAAAATTCTCAAACTGGAGAAAGCTAAAATCTTAAATATAATTATTCCGTTTTAGAAAACACCTGTCATAAGCACCTTGAGTAGAAATGTTTTGGTCATAGTACTCCTAGGGTTGGTTTTAATGTGGTAGCTCTATGTAAGGTGCATGCTAGGGGCTTTATTGTTGATGACATGGTCTATGTTTTAAGCAGGTAGATGATAAGAAGGGGCAGTACGTAAGTTTGGAGGGTTCGAAACCTGTTCGCCATGTTATTGTTTTGCCTGGAAAGTTCCTCAAAACAGCTTAAAACATGGCAATCTCAATGGAGACATGCAATTCACTCACCCAGAGCAGCATTTATTTACATAGTGTTTGGCAATAAAAATGCGTGTAAGTGGATAAATATAATAAATCAGTTTATAACATCCATATTTCAGGCAAAGCACCAAGCATGCAAACGGACCAGAAAACTTACATACTGCACATTTAATATTCACTGTTATCTTATTGTAGAGGGGGCTAGAGCTTTTGCGTCCCAATAAGGAGATTGCAAGTTCAAATCCCAGACCAGACCAACATCACACAATCTCTCTGGGTGGAGTCTGCATGTTCTCCCTGTGTTATCGTGGGCTCTCTCTCTCTGGCTTCCTCCCACTAATTACCTTACACATGCATGTGTAAGGTAATTAGCAACTCTAAATTGCCCCAAGTGAATGAATGTGAGAGTTAGTTAGTTGAATGGGTGTCTGTCCATGTCTAAGTCTCTATGTTAACCCTGCGACGAGTTGGCCACCGTCCAAGGTATACCCTCTCAAGGCCCAAAGTGGGATAGGCTCCTGTCACCCGCGACCCAACAAGCGGTAGATAATGAATGAATGAATCTTATGGTAAATGTTGGAGTATCATTTACTGTATGTGTTAAACAAAAATTAAACATCCGTGTTCAGGTTTTGGGGGCTCCCTTAGATCCTGGTAGGGTCGAATTATGCAGAAAACAGTCATTACACTCTGGAGAATTGTGTTCTTCATTTTGAATGTCCAAACATAAATAGGCTCCATCTTGACTGGATTAACTGGTGGCTTTTGACTTAGCTTCTGTCATTTTGTCATGTTTGAAAATAATAATGATATGATAATAATGATGACTATGGATGCACTATAGTTATGTTTACTATGTTTAACTTAAAAAAAGGGACTATTACTTTAAAGTCCACACATAACACTGACCAAGGGCTTATACCTCATAATTAAAATAAACCTTCTGAGTTTTGAGGATCAGCTGTAAGATATTGTCTCACTTGATATTACTTGGAAGAAACTTTGTTATTTGGAGCAGAAACAAAAGAATGAAGATTAGTTTTTATACAGTGCCCCTTTGTATTCTTAGATAAATTCACCGATTCACATTTTTGTTGTCTATAGCATCTGACATTTCTGTTGAGCGTCTTTGTTGTGAACACATTTAGACGCACAATAGTCATTTAACTCTAATTACAAAGAGTTTGTCATCACTTTTTGTTAATGGTGGACATCCTGCCGTCTGACGAGAGACGCGTAGTGTAAGTGCTTTTTGTTTAGTGTGAGTTACATTTCTCAGTGCGCAGCTCCCTTTAGATGTGGAGACAAAGGAGGCTGGGGCTGGAGTCTGGCCTGCTCTAACATATGGGCCATGTCATTTATCACGTCTGCTGCTGAAGGAATGAGAAGCCATCAGTGGCCTGGCATTGATCCCTGTACGGGGCAGCCATTGTTCTGAGCAGCACCTGGAGCTGTGTCTGCGGTAATGGGGATGGGGGAGTCACAAGAGGGCGGAAGTATTTGATAACTAAACTCTAGTAAAGTTGAGCAAAGCATAGCAGGGAAAGTGAAGCCTGAATTTTGATATGAGATTTTGTTTTTGGTTTCAGTGGAGGCTCCAAGAGGGTTTGGCGCCATCAAGCAGAAAGGCGATGCTTTTGTGTGTGTGCATGATAAATGACAGTGGAGAGGCAGTGATTGATTAACATTTTAGAGGGATATACACAAATAAAAAGAGCACTTTAGAGACATTTTAGCACAGACTCTGAGAGGCAATATCTGTCAGTCCCTTTCAATTTGAAAAGCTGGCTGTGTCCACTGAAAGGCTTTTGGATTATGCTAGTCTTTGCACTGAATGCACTTTGGTATTATGCAGATGAAGAAAATACCTGCAATCAAAAAGGCACAGAGGCATCAAACGTCAGACATGAATTTGTGTTTCTAATTTCTTCAAAAGACTAAAGTGGGTCAGCGTAAAATCAACTATTGTATTCAAATCAACTCTTACTTACTCTTACTGAAAATTGGTATACAAATAGTAAACATTCACATTTTTTGTTAAAACTTTGATAAATCAGGCTTTGACTTAGATAGGTTTGGTGTGTGCTGAGAGGACTGATCTTTATGAGCAAACAGCTTTTGAAGTTACAATAACATATGGATGCAAGTTGATTGAATAAAATAATGAAATACAGATGCATACTGGACAATGCTGTTGTTTTAAGTCAGGAGAGCAAACTTCCCTAAAAAAATTGATTATTAACAAATGCCAAATAATGAAGACCTGTATAATAAAGCTCCTTTTGTATACATTGTTTCTGTTATGGATCCAAAACAATAGCTTACTGTATGCACTGAAATACTTTAACAACATCTTATTTGATTTGACTCTGCTGAACCACTTGTCTTGTTTGATTTATTGTTTATGAAAAAATAAAAAAAAGCAAGAAAGATATTGATCCAAAGACAATGTAGAGCATACACTGTAGTTCCGATACAAAATACAATGTTTTTGATTAGAAAATGTATGTATTTCTCGATTATTTGTTTTCATTTATGCACTGGTAGTATTTAGTATGCCAAAACCACAATATAATATATCATTATGAGCAGCTCGAGGAAGATAGAGCCCCAGTCAGCGTGTGTCCTCATCAGGCGCTGTAAAGTGGGGCTGTAATATTTGCACCTGGCTTTGTTAAAAACACATTTGCAGCGTCAGCATTGTTTGTCTGCAGTAATTCATCACGGCGGCTTTGAGCTATTGATGGGCCCTGCATCCGTTAGCAGGCCCCTGTCAATGATTCACTCACTAAGCCCATCTGTCAGCTCCCCTCTTGCATCTCTGCTCCTCTTCCTCACTGATGGATGGACAGACTTAGATAGCAACATTCAGCACAACCTAATTCTCCTTTATGTAATGGCCCACATTTTTCTAATCAATGATTGTCTCAAAGTCACCTGTGGCGCACAACCGAAGCCATTTAAAAGTTTGCCAGAGCGGCCAGTGCAGCGAGAAGGTGATTTCTAGAGGTGATTGGTAACTATTTGAGTATTCACAGCTTAAGCCGAGAGACGCTGATCAATAAATCAAGTGCTCCCAGAATCCATCACGATTGTGCCATTAAATGCTCCCAATACAGTCAATGATAAAGTGTGGCCGCAGCGTGGTGAGAGAGAGGTGCTGCTGTGCATCTCAGACCAGCACAGGAGCAAGGATCAGGGGAAGAAAGGTGGTACTCTACCTGTGGGACTCAACAGGCAGAGCAGAGTCAGCTGGTGGCGAAGTGTGCCATCTGTGGGGCGACGAGGGGAACTGCATGGTGAAAAGAATAAAGGGAAGTCAAGTTTGCTTTTTTTTTTCTTTTTTTTTTTTTACAACAAGAGCAGCATTAGACTTCTCGCCATGGAGAGGGTCAGGTCAGGACGCATCTTTCATTGGATACTTTGGCTATCTATATAGGTTTCAAACTAGAATCTATGTTATAGCAATTAACAAAGTAATACACAAATATTATGTCTTCTGAATTTGAAAAAAGTGCCCAAAATGTTGCATAACGACTTGTATAATGGCAAATAAGACACACTGCATTTACCTTAACTGCACACAGTTGATGGCTAAAAAAAAACAAAAAAAACACATAAAATCAAATATATCCATTGTTCAACTGTGAATTCAAGCTCCTAAAAATAGATGAAAGACAAAAAGTTCATAGGATAAGGCATTATTTTTTTGGCATAAGCTCGTACTGTCCAGAAGGAATTTCAATTAAGCTATAATCCAATTTCTGAATCCAATTTCTGATCATTGTTTGTCAGAGTATGCACGCTTTAGTCCTATAATTGTATAAAGTGGACTCAGACTGTTGCATATACAGACCCGTTGATTATATAAAGTTAGCCTGGTATTTTATATATTTTTTACCCTGGTATCATTCTTTCACTAGGCCTAAACAAACCATACAAATAATGTTGGGTGTAGGCCCATGTGGATCTTTAACAAATCACAATATTCACACCTTTTTGATGACACATTTGTGCTTTTCAGAGTCTGGAATGTAATGATGTCATAGGGCAGATGGAGGGCCAGTTTTTTCCTGTTGATACATTGGACACTGCCATGGAATGTACAAAAGGTACATTCACAAATGTTGCACTTGATCATTTCTTTTAGTGACTAAATCCAAGCACTCACTATATAACAACAAAAATCTGCCTTTTAACAATATTACTTTTAGTTGTCTGTATAAATACTATTTCTGTGAAATCTGAAATTCAGCAATAAATTCGCTTGTATGTATGTTAAATACAACACAACCGTGCCAAAACACTCTAAGTAAGTATAGTCTTTAGAATGGTAACCCTATATTTTAAAGGCAGGGTCAAAGTACATTTCTCATCCTTCTTGCATTACGGTCTTCACTTCGGTGAGCATTAGCAGCTGTTCTTCTTGTTCTCAATCATTACGATAATTGATCGGCTCTATTAGACCTCAGAGTTCAGAGGTCAGTGGTTTTGAAGTGAAAGCATGTCTTTGGTTTTGTGAAGGGCACGCTCTGGCGGTGATATATTGACGTTAACACTCGGCAGGTTTAAGAATCACGGCACCTTGGACTGGAACAGGTTGCGCTTGTAAACAAAAGGTGGATGGGGGCGCTCCAGCCGCGCACAGATCAGGGCTTCCTTCGCTCACGCTGCTGACCCCCGCGCGTCAAACTCGACTGCTCGCATCCAGTCCGTGCGCGCACCCACTTGTCGTGTAAGCTGTGTTGCTCTGTCACGAGACATGTCCCACATTTGCAGCCGTCGTCGTCGTTGGCCGGAAGGATGAGCGCGTCTGTCGGGAGAACTGACACGCATGCCACTTTAACGGGCCGACTGACAGAGGGCCACGGCGCACTGTCACTTCTGCCAGGATCCATAGCCCGGGGGTGCGCATACACACGCGGTTACGCACGTTAATAACACCAGAGTAAACAGAGATGCAATATGTGAGTGAGTGAGAGGGCTGAGTGACAGGATGACTGGACGACCGGCCGCTGCAGTTCTGTGTCAGTCCTCATTCTTACGATCTGCAGCTGTCACATCAAACGCTGCTCCGGACGAGCCCCGCCTCTGCGCAGTATCCTCCACACTCACGTCAACACTGAGATCACAATCGCACGGGGAAATGACACAGGTCTACTTTTGAAAGATTTCTTAAAGATGAGGTACCTGATTTTGGCATCAGGAGAGGAGGATGGAGGTGTTTAGTAGGTATTTAAATCTGTTCCCAGTGCGCATAAACCCTTTGGCACATTGTTAATATCCACAGTCGGGCCTATTTATCCTAAAACACCAGACTAAAATGAGCCCCAATTCAAACTGAAGCTGTTTCTGAACACTTTGGAGCACAAACTATTGGCTGGACTCTCTGTAAACCTGAGAATCTGTAGTTGGTCTCTGGTGTCTGATTTACTGTAATTACACTTGGAAACAAGCTCTGCTCAGAGGAATATCAGATGTAAAATTCCGTCTAGATTTTCTTATATATATGAAGAAGTAAAGCTGGTGTCTGTAGGCAGGGCCTGATTGACAATTTATTGTCAGATGGTAGATAAAAAAGCAATAAACTAAGAAAAAGTCTAATGTCCCACCGGTGGGATACCCACATGGTAACAGGTACAATTTTTGGCATGTGTATAGTTTTAGAAGAGCTTTTTTCAGACAGTGAAGAGAAAATGGATGGACCATCCAAACCTAGCCACATGTATTTGGCTCTTGACAAGAAATACAACTTATATAATACTTTATATATACTTTAGCGCTGGAAACGGCTGCTTCTTCTGGAATTTCCCCATTGTGGGACAATTAAAGGATCTCTCATCTCATCTTTATTATTAGCTGCAGACAAAGTGCAGCAACCTCTCTTTTGTCAAAAATCCCTGCTTTTACAATAGCCTACTCTTTGGGAGAAAACACAACATTTACTATTTAACATTTAAAAAGTCAGATAACCCAGCTTTAATTTTACCATTAGAGTTGTTTTTCCCCAAACACCTGATAATCATCCAAATTAAAATGTAGGTCTAATCAGATTTTACTCTGATTAGGCACTCTGGTGGAGCCTGTAAAAGGCCAGGCTCATGCTTCCCACTCAGAGTCAGCCCACTCCTCAACCCAGTCTGCCCCAGTCTTAGCCTTGTAATGATAACAGACTCCCTTCTGTTACAATTAAATAGCAGAGGGATTTTGCCCATTTTCTGCTTAGCAATGTCTCTAAAATGAGAATTAATGTGACATTAAAAAAAAAGTCCACATGGACTTTTTTATGTGCTTTTGTTGTCACATTGTTATGTTGTTACATACATACATACATACATACATATACACACACACACACACACGCACGCACGCACGCACGCACGCACGCACACACACACACACACACACACACACATATATATATATATATATATATATATAATAGCTTTGCAAACAGCAGTTCATTTGACAGATGATATGCTGCTGCATGCACTGGACTAGAGTTTATGATAGAATTAAATATTTTCTTTCTGCAAACTGGATAAAATACAAGGCTTAACTGAAAGAATAGAACAATGGATATGTCAATACTGTTAAAGGTGCACTACATACTGTATGTACTTGTCTCCATGGAGATATTATTAATTTATAGACTACCTTTATGAGTAGCCTACCCTTGAAACCTTTGACCATGGACCACCCCTGGACAAATGAGGGATTACACCAAATTGCTTTAAAGAGAGAAGAAGATAAAAACAGGTAAAGTTATTACTGTGGAGAGGTGATCCTGTCCACTGTATGAATGCATGTTTTTCAATGTTTTTTTACAAAAAAAAGAAAAAAAAGAAAAAAAAATCTGCAGTTCAATAAATGCAAGATAAAGCCATACTATAAAACATTCCAAGGAAAGCATAAACATCTGCAAGGAGACAAACAGACAAACAGGTGGTGGCACCTTTAGGTGCCTAATATTTGAAATAATTTAGATCATATTCTATTCCTCCAGCAGTTATATTTGTTTATTAGCTTGTTATATATACAAGACGACCAAAGTGTTATTCACACGTTGAGCAGTTATTTAGCCCGTCATACGCCATAATGTGGAGGTGACTACATGGGCCCCACAGCAGAGGGACCCGGTCTGTCCGGCTCCACTGGACCACAGCAGATACTGCTGTCTTTAGGCAATCCTTTTACTTCTGACCACCAACCTGCTGTCAATCTCAGACCCATTTAAGACTTGTTTTGGTTTTAAACCTACTGTGTTTTTCCCCCCTGCATTAGTCTGAAGCAAATAGCAGAACTTATTCAATAAATATTCACACATCAACCTACAGTCTATTCTGCTTAGGCAGATACATTGAGCCATGCTCTTAGAAATGGACGCTTGATTTGATTATTCTTGATTTGATGATGGAGTTATCACAACTACGTTAAACATAACCTTATACTCTGTGAGTCTGAAGTCAAATGGAAGCAGTATCTCCTTCTATTGTTACATATTAGACACAAGCATGAGTTTAAAATCAATAAAGATCACTTCACAGAAACAAAAACGCCCCAGGCACCATTTCAACATATCTGATATCCTGTCAAAACCTGCACTCGGCTGTTGTATCATCACGATGTACAAAAACATCAGGGCCTCTGGTGCTAATTTTAAGCAAACCCATGTTTGGATGTTTGTTGTTGGTTTAACACTGAGCTTCTGTTTTGCTGCTTTGATCTGCAAAGAGCTGTGGTGCCCTCTACTGCTGCAAATACATATTGCACGATATAATGCATTTTTCTGTGTATGTTCTTCTAAATTATTGTTTTACTTGTATTTAAAGGTGCACTGTGTAACGTTTCTGGTGAATGGTGTGCCACCTGATTGTCCCTGTGGAGATAACATAACTTTGCATGGAAAGTTCCACTGTGTGGCATTAAGTGTAAGTATAATTTACCACCATCATTTACTCTTTTCAACTTTCTTTCAGTTTTAACTTTCAGCTATTTTATTTGTTCTGTATCAGAAGATCAGTGAAAATGACCCATTTTGAAATGATTTCACCGACAGGTTTTACAAAGATGATCTTGTTGATAGCGCATGGTACAGACTTCTATACAGCCTCTTTACCCATCGCAGCAAATACTGTTGTGATTTTGGGTATTACAAAAATGAATTGAATTTATTTGAATTTCAAAAGTACACACTTTACACAAGTTTCACACTTTTTTAACCTGACTGTTTTTCACAGTTGATTTGGCAAATTTCTCAGATCAGAACTGAATTATTCAAAGCTTTAAATCTATTCCTCAAAGCAATTCATAGCAAACATCATAATCCATTGTATCTATAAGTCAAAGAACCTGCTCATAATTTTTAATTTCACTAAATTAAGTTATAATCTCAGGTAATACTTGAGAGGCCTTAGAATGCAAAGACCTCTCTATTTTGAAAATAAATAAACAAAGAAAACAAACAAACACCGAGAGGTTCCACTTACACGATTTTAGATCCTGTCTGGAACATACTTGCTGTATTCACAAGTCTCTCTCATGCACACATAAAAACACTGTTCAACTTTCCCCCACTGTTTTGTTTACCTTAGGTTATGGTAAGCGTTCCTCACATTAATGACTTTGTTTTCCTTGTGAGCAAATTTGTTTTCTGCTTTTGATCGATCCTTCAGTCAGGAGCAGTGGATAAGTGCAGCATCCAGGACCCTGCTCCGGACCCTTGTCTGGACCTTGCTGAAGGATAAGCCCTAAGTGTGTCTCTGTCTCCCTGAAGCATAAGCATCTTTATCTCACTGTCTTTTATGCAACGTTCTGTTTTGTTTTATGCACTTATAGTTTTGCCAATGTTTACCTCATACAGCACAAAACATTGAAAAAATCTTATAATTAGTTCAATCTATTTGGTGGCCATGGTTCCAAACGATGACGTGAATGTTTTGACTAGTTCACTATTATGCACTTTGATCAGTCTAACAAAGGCAAATAAGACATAATAAATAAGACACAACAGACAATTGTACAAAAACATTTGAAGCGATGCACCAAAGTATTTGCTCAAATTGACAAAACAAAGAGAATGATTCACCAAAAAAAAGTAAAAAAACAAAACAAAAAAACTAAAGGATTTGAAGGTTGAACTGTTTTTGAAATGCTCAGTTTTAACCAGAAAAATGTGCCAAAACAGATTAGAAAAACTGTACTGTGGAAGATGGAACAGTCCAGGCAAAGCAATAACATTTCTATTGAGACAAGCAGGTGGTGGACCCTCCTCCACCAGAAAAGTTACATAGTGCACCATTAATAATATTCTTGTTCAAATGTTTGAAAGAATCTTAAGTCCTTTCTACTTCCAAAGAACCGAAATAGTACATCACATTATCAAAACAACAACCTTGATTATTTTATATTCAATGGTGAATTTATGATTCATAGTATTACTTTTGAATCAAAGGCTTACATTAAATTGTTTGTACAAATCTACAGTATTGTTTATGCTTTGTTTATCACTGTGCACACATGAAAAGCTGCAGTGAGTGTTTCAAGTAGCTTATAGGCACCACAATTAATCACGCATACAATGGCTAGTAAGTGGAAACATATTAGAACAAAATCTTAATTTGCCTTCCCCAAGAAACTGGTTCAAGGACCTTAAGATCCTACTCTTAGAAACCCCACTTGTGTTCAGCAGAGATAAACTGCCAGTGTTAAGTGCAGAGGCGTATAATGGTCAGTAGGTGGCACTGCGCCCTCATCCAAACACATTCACCTGAAACTGACATTAAACACTGACTTCACAAGATGTATATATTTAAATGTAAATTATGCACATTAACACAAAATAGATAATCATGTGTGCTCTACAGGGGGCGCTCACACTCATACTCCCATTTCTCAGCATGTTGCATTATGAAGGTATGAAGGCAGGCTGGATATAGACATCAGTACTGTTCCCCCAGCGGTTTGCTCCAGTGTCACAGCTGTTTAACTGCAGTAATGCCAGCCAATTAAATATGGTGTAGGGCGGCCTGCTGGGACCCCTGCCGTTTCTGAGTTCAGACTGGAGATTCCCAGAAGCTCAGGTCAGAAGGCTATGGGCGCTGGACATGAATGATTAATCCTCAAATTGACTTTGTTCTCCTCCTCATAAAAGCCTCTTGTTTCTGGAGATGATCTTCACAGGCTGATTGGAACAGATGTTATGCCTAAGTGATACATTTTGTCCTCTAAATCAATGCCAGGAGAGAAGCTAAGGAAAGCAAATTGAAAGTACTTAGAAGCAATAAGTATGTGTCTGTCACAACAAAGACATCTTATCCCGTGTCTGTTGAAAATCTTGTCGGCAAAAAAGAGAAATAGCAATGCACCGTGACCAGCATTTGATGTTAAAAGTAAATTTGAACTTCAAAGAAACACATGATTTTAATCGCTAATCTGAACCCGTGCTGGAACATGATCAAGCTCCAAATATTATCAAAGATATTCATTTATTTAAAAGGAAATAGATAATACAAATGAAACAAAAATCATTTTGTCACATAAACAATTTCATGAGTCATTAACAACCAAAGGGATGTGGCAGCGTCTCCAGGGAAACTCATTTGCCTTCTTCCTCGCACACATTACTCTTATGAGTCTGATGACATGAAAAGCTCTGACACGGGCGCTTCCCAAAAGTGCTTTCTGTGGAATAAATACTGTACAGTGCAATGCCGAGTAAACAATAAATTACATTTCTCATTCATTGGTAAACATTTTGTTATCAAAGAGGGTTACTGTTCAAATTTTCATCAATACAGTACATATACAGACTTCACATAAACCCTAGGCAACCTCCGACTCCAGTCTTTTCACATTTAATTATCTCCCTTTGGAATAGCACTAGCAGCACCCTCTTGTCTCGACTTAGCGCTGTGTTTATCCGACACAGCCTCAGCCGCTCTTCTCACAGTTGAGCTGCCCTCTGCTCTCCTTGGCCCTGTCTCTCTGACCCTCTGTGGTCCTGGAGTCTCCCCCTCTCAAATCGCTCACCACGGCTTTGAGCGTTTTGAACCTGTCCATCCGTCCACTCTGCTGCCTCACTTCTGAACCCTGAGAAGCACTTAGGGAGCTGAGGGAGCGCACCGCAGCCAGGCCCCGCTCTTTGCCTTTGGGGCGGCGCGGCGTTGTCATGGTACCCAACTCCCCCGGGTGATCCATGTCCCTGATCACCTCGCACAGGTAGCGGGCCAAGTCCTGGCTGGAGAAGGACAGAGTTTTTTGGGAACGCCGGAAAGTCAGTGGCGAAGGTAAGGTCTCAGTCTCCGAAGAGGGCATGGCGAGACGCAAGGCAATGGCGGCGTTTCCGTTCCCGTTTGGTAAGGTCTTCTTGTTGTTGTTGTCCTGGGATTGCTTGGAATTCGGGTAGGAGATGATGCTTTGCGGGTAGCTGTAGCGGAGGGACTGTGCAGGGCTTGCCTGCAGAGACCGCTGGAGCTCCACCATGTTGAAGGCATTCTGGGGGTGCAGCAGCAAATTAAAGAGAGTCAGTCATCACAGAATATATCATATCACAATAAAGATGTCACAATATCACATTTAAGTGTCACAGTTATAACGATTATTCACGATTACTGAGATTATGACCAAACAACAGTGGATTTTTTTTCATTGTCCAACACAATACTATTCCTCAAGTGTGTAAACACCTTTACCAAATCAAACATTCTGAATGACAAAAAAAAAAACCCTAAGGTGACACAAAAAGCCAGATTTAAAAAGCTTTGCATGTTGATGTATTTTTTAGACTATATATTAAAGACAAACATGTTACAATTATTTTTTAGTTTTTACGATTATATTGGGACTTGAATAATCATGAATATCGTCCCTATATCACAATTCTTGTTTTGGAGATTTGAAAAATTAGAATATATAATATAAATCCATAATTACTATCATTAAATCCACCTAAAAGGCAGAAATGTCTATTGTAATCTTAAAAAATTAGGGTCTAAAGTGACATTTTTGTGGTTAGATTTTTTAATTCATTCACATTTTGTGCAATGCTTGAACCTCAAAAACATTTACAAAAACATTTTAGCTCATCCCTGATGTCACCCCTTAGCAGCCATTCATTTTCACTCTATTCATTTAAAATTCATAACACAACTGCAGCCAACCTGACAATATGTGCATGGAAACAGCTTCTATCAAGGTCAAATAAACTTGTTACAAGTCTAGATCTATGTTAGCAGAAACATGTGGGCGACGGCAAGACTATTGATTATTCAAGTAATTAATTATCTGATTGCAAAGCTGGGGAAATGCTATTACCAGCACAATTACAACAGAGGCATTAGCAGCTATTGGTGTGTAGTTGTTCAATTTCAACTAATTAACTCACACCATGATGTCTCCTGAGCTGGAATATTCAAAGTTCCAATTTGAAAGCACCTGAATAATAAAACGAGTTCACTTGTGTTTTTTAATGAAGTTATCATAAGCAAAAAACCCTATAAAAGAATTAAAATATACCTTACAACGTGATAAGTGGATTTCACAGGAGTGCGTTTTAAACTGTGCAGTTACCGTGCAAAGATGCATTAATATGTACTTGCCAAACATACTATAAATAGTGTTCCCCAGAGTGGGAGTGGAGTTGGGCCGAAAAGGCTTTTAAATATGCTGCCCCATCAAACTGGAATAATGTATAACCTGAAACTGTCAGAGCGGGTTACTATGGCGGAATTTAAGCACATTTAAAGGGATCAAGAAAATAGTCTGCAAACTTTGAACTCAAAGTACGCATTCTTGATCTCTTCACTTGCATTTAGGGGTATTTTCCCTTTTTAGTGGATAGTGGAAGATGAGCGGTTTTGGTAGTTTCTCTGTCTTTTGAGTCACATTTCTGAATATTAATTTAATCAGAGTGAGATGTTAGCTACAAAAATGTAAATGTTACGTGTGTTAAGTGATGTCCTTACTCTACCTCTGGGTCCAGTGGGATTATTGACAGATTTTAAAGGTGTACAATGTAATTTTTCTGGTGGAGGGTTAGTAACTTAGTCTCAGGGTGGTCTTATTGCTTTGTCTGGAAATTTCTAAAGTATAATATTAAAGGTGCACTGTGAAAGTTTTCTAGTTGATGGTCTGTCATCTGATTTTCTCAAAAAGAAAAAAAAAAATAGCTTTGCCTGAAAGGTTCTGCAGTATGACTCATTCATTTTTCATGAATCCAGTTAAAGAAGATTTTATTGCTCATATACGGTACATGGTTTTCCGGCTTATATCCAGGAGAAAGCTTGACTTTTATTCTACCTCCATGAAGAATATGTTTCATACCTTCCACCGACAAACTGTAAGTGCCCCTTTAAAGCTAGATTGGGTCCAAACCATGAAAAAAAAACCAAAAAAAACTTGTTCCTGGCTTTCACAAACATGCATAGTATTCACATGCATGACATTTTGGCCACTAGCGCAGTTTTAGTACAATTTTTTCAGAATGAGAAGTGAAGCAATCAGGACTGCCGTCGCACAGCCAATCAACTTATATCACAAAGCGTCGTATTCACCTGATTCCAGTTGTTGTGGGCACCGCCATCTTTTTTTCTGTTGTATTCATTTACATGGGGCAGACGAGCTCAACAGAAAATAAAGTTCTACACGGAATAAAAAGCCGTTTTCAGGCCGCCCAGGAAATCGGTGCATTGCTGACGAAATCGCTGCATTACTGACTTATTGTTGCAGGTGTACAATAAACATTTTACACAAATCAATCTACTTTATATAATGTTTTAGCGGCAAGACTTTTCCCTCGTTCGCGTGAATGGAGTTCTCGTCAAACCGGAAGTGCGTTTACTACAGGAGTGTGTTTCTGTGGCAAAAAGAGGCTAAAGTGGGCGGGGCGGAATGAGGAGACTTACATGGCTCTTTCTTACAAGTTTGCCATCTATAAATGTGTTTTGATGACTGTGCAGTGGTGGGGCTTTTTGTCACAAAGTTGTGCTTTAATTACGCACTTTATGGGGGGAAAACAACATTTACATTTAGAAAAGTAATTCTGCTTCGAACTTGAACATCTTCATAAGGATACACAAGTGATGCCACCAGGCCAAGCTACACATCGTAGTATAGTGCACCTTTAACCTTATTCAGGGTTTTGTGCAATGCTGCATTTAATAAATTTGTCTCCAAGTGTAATCTGTTTTTGTCTCTACAAAAGGTTTTCAGACATTGACAATCATTAAGGCTAAAAACAAATGCCCAAACTATCAATTTAGTTGGAAAAAGAAATACACTGAATTAGTTACACTGATTATGCATGAAACACAGTCTGTCCCTTGATAAGGCATTAATTCATCACAAGGTTCAGATAAAGTCCCTGATTTAGCTGGCTCTGTCTGTGGGACTCAAAACAGCTGAACCTGTAATGTCAAGCTTAGAAGTTCCATAAGAAGAAAAAAAAAAGCTTTTCAAAGTTTATAAATAACAGTAGGTTTGCACATTTACCTGATCCTGCTCGCCTCCGCCCTCTTCGTCGTAGTTAAGCACATTCTCCCGGATGTCCTCCCACTCGCCATGATGCGCAGACACATGGTACACACCTTCTTTCAGCCCCTTGTGTCTCCTCCAGCACGAGTACAGGAACAGGCCCAGCATCAACACTGGGGGGCGCCACAGAGCAGGTTAACACCAAAGCAGAAGCACTTGCACATAATTAAAACCGTGGAGTGTGCACAGAAAACATATCTTTGGGGTGTCAATGATATTTACAACGTGATCAGAAAGTGAGGCTAAAATTAAAAATGTAATAAGAAACAAGATGGAAAAATGACTTGAGCTGTGCCTGGGTAATATAATCTTTAATGTGAATTACTAAGAGGCTTCAACACTTCAACACTATTAGAGTAAAAATGGGTTTGACGTCACCCTGATTTGTCCTGATCTTTTAGTCACCCCGCATGTACAGTACAGACATATTAATGAAATGTTTCCAGAATGGGAGGCAGCACCTTGCACCTCTTGCCTTTGAAGTTGCTGTTTTCTGTCTTATCAAATGCCGCAGTTCCTTGGAAACCTATTAGGCGAATGTGTACTCCTCCCAGTTAAACGCCAAAGCCTCGGTGGCACAGCCCGACACGGAGAGGGAATGCTGCAGGAGGCGAGCAGGAAAAGGTCCTAAAGCACACGCATCAATCACGGCTATTGTGTGCTGAATTATACAACATGCTGCACTGACCTTTAAAGTCCATTAATCTCAACCAATATTTTCCTCCCATCTGCCATCCCTCTCACTCCCTCTCTCTGCCTCACTATCTGTTTTTACTTGTTCTCACTTGACTTGTGTTGCTTTTTATCTGCCTAATTTTGTTTTCGTGGTTTTTTTCTGAACTGAAACGCCTCTTTTGTCTATTTTTATTTTCTACGTTTTATTATTTTTCAGTTGTTCACATGCCCGATGTCTGGCCCCTGCCTCTTCTTCTCTCACACAAGATGAGCTCTAACTGGAATACAAGGTGGTGTTAATGACAGTTTAATTGGAAGTCTTCAGAGATCTGGGGTTTCCACATAAGTCGGTATTTGTAAAGTAATTGCTTTGAAGGAAAACATGTCGACTGCACTTTTGGGTCACACTAACAGGCTGATGCTGCTCATAAACAAAGGAGGAACAACGACTCCCTTAGAGGTAGTGTTCAGGGGAAGAAGTTGTGTCTCAATTAAAAATTAACTTCCTGTTTATTGGTGATATTTAGAGGACATTTTAACATTCAAAAGGATATCAAGTGCATTGTTTATAATTAAAAGTATTAAAAATGACCTCAAAAAGAGTCGTAAATGTCTAGTGTAATCTCCCAAATAAGAAAATAAACTGTTATTTCTGCACGTTTGTGGTTAATTCCATTCACGCTTTGTGGGATAAATGAACATCAACCAAAACATTTACAGGAACATTTAGCACATTTCTTAGATATTGTCTGAATGTTGAGATTATGCCCAAAATGCTGAAAAAGTAATTTTTGTCAATATCGCTGCTGCTTCACTGTGGCACTTCTATCCAAGTTCTAACCAGGCCCAACCTTTCTAAGCTCCTCAGATCAGACGAGGTGGTATATGTATATTACGGAATTATTTTTTATTGTAACGCTTTATAATAAGGCATAAAATGTTATTAATCATTCACTGCGGTTACATGCACGCTCAAAATATGATTATTATATCTAGAGTTAGAAAAGTTAGAAAACATCTGATTTCTTTTTGATCATGGTCTACTCATACTTACATCTGATTTTGTGGTTTGAATGCCATTTACATTATATAATCATTAACTAATCAATGATAACAATAAAATCATTTACATGTAGTAATCATATAGGGTTAGTAAATGTCTGTTAATGACTGGTTTATTTTTTTTTTGTCAACGAATAGTTAATGATTATTACACTTGTTGTTGCCAATTGTTGTTGTTTGGTGGCAATTTGGCAATTACAGAGATATTAACAATAAAAGAGACCAAAGCCTCTGTAATCTGACACTCAAACCGCAAATTGTACCACAGAATTTAGACCTGCTCAACTTTAAACAAAGAGTAGCTTATAATGTTGTGATGTCACGTGAACATGACACTATTTGAGTTAAAATGTGTTTGATGTCACTGTATCCCACACATTGCTATGCTGCTCTCATATCTCAAAGCAATACCAGGCTTAGCAGCTTCCCCTCTCGTTCTTGAAGCGGTCAACCCCAGTACGGAAAGAGAGAGAGCGATATTGATCAGCTATGACCCTATGGCTTCATCTCTGCGTTGAAACCCGATGCAGAAAACAGCAGAATCTCGATGAGCAGCCGGCCCCTGTTGCCTCCTGAATTAGCTACTCTCAGAGGCAACCCGCAGGCAGCAGAGCACCCAGACCTCCACCTCACTTAGCCCGTACGAAGCACATCTCTGGTGGGGTTCAATACGCCACGCACACAGGTAAACATACACAGACGAGAGTTTGAGAACCCATGACTGCATGCCTGGAGCCACGACTGCGCTCAACTGGTGCGTGCACGTCCAGAGAGATCAATATCACTCAGTGTGGAGAACAAACATCTCAGTCATTCATCAATCTATAAAGCTGCTGCCTCTTTGGCCCCTCACTGTTACTATGAGCAACTATTATGAGCTCAGACTGGGCCGGCCGGTGCATAATAGAAGCATGCAAGTGTAAACAACCTGCAAACACAAACACGTTTAAGCCTTTCTTTGCCTAGGCAGAAATGTAAATAAGGAAATATAATGAGGAGGATCAGTTAGTGATGAAAAATGTGATGAAGAAGCAGAAGGCAGAAAATGAGACAGGTGAGATGGGATGACTTGGAAAAAAAATCATTTATTTATAAGTCTTTTAGGGAAAGAGAGACTAGGCACTTTACATAGGATCTTGGCATCAGAATCCATACAGGAAGCTCATTTCTCTCACTCTTCGAGAAAATTGAATTTGATTCTGGGCTAATGAGGCATGGGCCGACATGAGCGCGTCTGCCTTTGTCAATAGCATGCGCTGAACTCACACTCTGCTCCCTCTGTGATGGCTTGTGTAAAACTTAATAATAGATGAACATTTTAACTTTTAATGCACGTTGAGGCAGAGAAGGAGTCCCCCTTTAATTTAGCACCCAGCCAGCAGTCTCCACTTAGCGTGGGGTGTTTGCATGTGGAGGTACTAGTGGCTCCTGTGGTGATCAGGGTCCTCATTAAACAAGAGTAAGAACAATACACACACAGATATTCAATAAACAATCACTGCACTGGACCAATCCATGTCTCAGTTATAAAGGCTATTGCACGAGGAATCAAGTAAAGGAGAATTATAAAACTTCATTTTTATCTTGGGAGAGTAATATGTTGAGGTATGAGTAGTGCTTTCAAAGCTTTTCATTTCAAGACAAGTAGCCTGATATATTTTTTAGAGATTTCAAAACTACACAAAAAGAAATATGAATCATTATTTTTAGTTCAAACTTCAGAGGTGTGCTACTTGCAAAACAGTGCAGCTCCTTTGACTTAGCATGCAAGCAATACATGAATTTTCATGAATGATGCCAAGGCCGCACTTCATCATCTTTGAATTCATTATCAAATATTGAAGACTGCTTTATATGTTTCACTCTGGAGTGTCAGAATAACTGATGTCCCAATACTAGCCACATGCCTGGAGGGAGCATTGAGTCAGTTATAGAGCCAGTGACAGTGTATTGAATTGGCCAAGCGTTTTATAAGCTCGTCTCTGACAGAAAGACTCATAAACACCAATGTGGCCCTACTGAGAATAGTGTGAGCACAGCAACATGCAAGCCCCTCACACACAAACTGTTTTGTACAGACCACATTATTACGATGCCCTGTTCTGCTCTGATAGATATCATTTAACATCATAGCACTGAAAAAATAAAGTTATATTTAGATGTATTCATAATCTATATTGTCTTACAAGACAATTTTCCCAAGAGGACAATAAAGTATGCATTGCATACAATGGAAATATGTCTCCTTGAACAAAATTTTACGAAGCATTCACTCAAATCCTCAATAACTGCAAAAAAGATGACCGCTAGCCACTTAAAATAATAATCGATCAGAACAAATACACATTCAACTAGTAATGGTTACTATCACATTTATCTTTAACTTTTAATTTTTCCAACAAAATACAACAAATACATGTATTTTCTTCATGAATTTCAATTTTCATTACTTCTTTATATAGGCATTTAATTATATTTAAAATGTACAAATTCATGTACCTTAATGTCCAAATCTATGCACTAAATATTACAGATTTCAGAAGCAACTCTTTGTGCACTTCACAAAACGTGCAAAATTTTTGGTCCTGATTGAAGTAACATTTAGTCCTGATGTAGACTTGGTTTGGTCCAGAGCAAAACCAGTTCTAGTCCTGGATAGTCCTGGATTTAGCTCTAGATGTTGATGTTTGGTGTACAAATGTGAATGGACTCTTTGTAAGTAATCACACACAGATCTATCTGTCTCTGTCTGTGAAATGTTTTCTTCAGCCCACAATTATAAGAAACACAGTATTTTTGCTCTGTGCGCCGTAGACTGAAAATCTTGCCTAACGTGAACCACATAATAAAAAATATATCTCTCGGGTGCACCTGAGAACAGACTACACAAACTAATAGGCATTCATATTTAGAATTCTCCCACAACCTGAAGCATGAGCATCACAAATTACATATACATTGGTGAACCCAGGGCCGCCGCTTCCATAAAGCACGTAACGCACAGCGCGTAGGGCACCAAGTGCTCTGAGGGGGCACCACATCGGCTGTGCCGTGGCTGCCTGTGGCGAAAACGAGCGGTGTCCACGCGGCGCCGCGTTCCGTTCCGGCGCCGCGCCGCGTTCCGTTCCGGCGCCGCGCCGCGTTCCGTTCCGGCGCCGCGCCGCGTTCCGGCGCTCGCCAAAGTGAAGCGCATGCACGTAATTTAATAAAACCGCGACGCCAAGGGCTCTCTCTCTTTCCTCCTCGGCTCCTCCCTCAGAGAACAGGGATGGCCAAGACCCCAGTCAAAGTTTGAGAGAATGATGAAGACGAGAGAGAGGGAGGAGCCTATTACCTGCCACTCTGCAGCTAACGTCTGACTCTGAGGCGTTTAGGGGACATTTGGTGCGTGGGCTTTTATTGCACTTAATCCGTGAATAAATATGATGCCAATGATACATTCACAATGACAACAGTTCCTGTGCATTTCTTAAAGCTGAATAAACTATTTTTATTCATTTTTTGCAAAAAATAAATAAATAAATTGTAGTAGTAGTAATCATTTACAGTTACGAATATTTCGTTAAGATAAGATATTTATTAATATTTTTTTGTTGGCAACTTACATTTCCATCTTGTGTTTATAGTACTATATATTGTGTATTTAATTTAAGATAATAAAATGAACATGGTAAGAAATGAACGTAATTGTGGGTTTGGTCATTTAATGCGGGGCGGGGGGGGCACCATCAAGACATTTTGCATAGGGCACCAAAAAAGCTAGCAGCGGCCCTGGGTGAACCTGTGACCTTTTAGGCGTCAGGCAGGAGATCAGATCATCTCCTCTTCAAAGGCAGACGGCTTTTCCCCAGATTCACTATATCTCCTCTAAAGTCTCCACCAATCTCTCAGGGCAAGCGTTAGAATCTTCAACCACAACATGAACCGCGATTCTACTCAGTATTCACTTGTTCTCAATAACCTTGTGAACTGTTTGTACTGTTAGAACCAGAGGTGAGTAGAATAGTCATAACAAGACTAACATTCCTTCAAAATTATATTGCTAAAAGTATAAGATAATGATCCAAGAAATGGTTCAAGTAAGAGACTACTTCTGTAAGAGTAATAGTAAGAGTACTATCTTGTACATACTGTCTGGATATAACCATATAAATGAAGGCCATACACTGCAGGTAAATAGGAAAAAATCTTAAATTTTAAGATACCCAATTGAAACTTCTCCTGTAATTTACTCACATAAATGTAAGCAAAAAAATGTATAACAAGTTTTTCATCATGTAATGGTTACATATAGAAATAAGATATTTTATGTGTAAAAAAAACTGCTAAAATTGGATACATATTTCATATAAATCTCATTTAAATCTAAAAAATAGACAGAATAAGGTTTTAATTTCTTTGTTCATATGTACAAAAAATGTTCAGAGGGGGATCTTTTTTAGTTTTTGAGTAAACTAGATCTGACTGAAAATTGGCCTAAAAATGAAAATTTTGTCAAATTTTGACACTTAAAACACTCAACAATAAAGTTTGGTTTGTGTAGGTGTTACTTTAAGTGGTGAGCGTTATGTCATTATGGCTTTTGAAGTTACAATGTCCCAGAGAAATCTATAGATAAAGTGGATTAAATTATAAATCATTTTAGGAGCAGATTGGGCAAATTTGTTGTTTCCACATGAAAGCCTCCATGTTGAGAGAGCAAATTGACCAAAAGGAAAACATTGAGTAGTAGTGTCTCACCTTAAAGTTTATGTTTGGAAGGGCATAAATGAGGTATTTTCAAATGATAGTCTACAGAAATTAGAAATACTAAATCATATCTGAAGCATCGGTGCAAGGAATATTTAAATCATTTGATATTGTTAACATCAAGCTTTTGTCCCTTGCAGACTTCCTCACAATGACCAAAACCTCAAGTGAGAGTACATTACTTCAAACAAAATATTACTCAAGAAGGAAGAAAAGTATGCAGTATGAAACTACTTCAAGAATTCAATTCATTTCAAAAGTTTCTTGAATAATTGCAACTGAGAACTACCCACTTCTGGTTATAATAGCTTACGGCATTCATTTTGACTTATCTATATCGTTTTGATTTTTTTACATCCTGGAGCCTCCAAACAAAATAGAAGAATTGTAAAAAGCAAAGAAAGAACTGGTTTTTCTCCATGTTGAAATAGAAAATTCCACACTACAAATGGAAGTTTCAAAATTGCATGGAACCACGCAACAGACCTAGTTAGTACATTCAAGTGAAGGTCGTGGTACTTTACAGTTCAATGCTGAAAAGAAAAGATGAAAAGAGAAATGAAAATTCCAAAATACATGAAAAATGTAAATGAGTGGACAGTGGGATACAAAATAAGTTAGACAGATCAAAAGTAGCACAAAGACAGAAACTGACTTGTGACGGTACAGCAGAAGGGGGACACAGAAGTGATGAGAAATAGAGAAAAACATATAAAGAAAGCCACAGATTCTCCAGGGACTTTTATGGTTTCCCTGTGAATCTCAAATTAAGACACAGCGTGTTCTCTCCCTCGTGTTCCCCTCTACTGCAGGTATTTGTTTCATTTTCCCACAAACCTTCCATAGAAAATCACATCCGGCACAACTCAAGAGATCAATACACAGACAAGATATGTGTCTGAACAGGCTCCACAAACAGATGGAAAACAGAAATACAGCAGCAGGTGCACATAAAAACAAACATCATACAAAAATAGACAAGTATACAACAACACAAAGATAAAATCAAATAAGATGGAAGATACTGAAGGCAAATAAGAACATATATTAGATGTTATGAGACAGACAAGAAGATGAGAGGTGTGTTACCACAAATAAAAGAGCACATAGTCGGCATAGCTACCTAGAAATGCCATGACGCAAATGCTGATGGCAAACATGGAGCTGAGGCTGAGGCTGTTGCCCTCGTCGTGGAACAGGGCGAGGGCCACCTCGCAGTGGCGCCCCCTGTAGCCCTGGCTGCAGTGGCACGAGTAGCGCGAGGGTGAGTGTGGAACGCAGGTGCCATGACGACAAGGACGGCTGGCACATAAAGTGTAGACACACATTTTACCCACTGGGCTCTCCTTGGTCAGGTGGCCGGGCGGGCACCTGAGGAAGAAAGTCAAAGGGTTAAATGAAAGAAGGACAGGGCACATCTGGGAATACACCAGACAAAAAGAACACTTAAGTCTACAGAGCTGTGAACCTTAGCTGCCAGCGTGAAAACAAATCCCAGAGGTGTATCGCCTCTTATGTCCGATTTGAAAGATAAGTGACAAGCCGACAGTACTCTAATGGAAAGAAAAAATCTAGTTAGAAACTGAGAAGTTGAAATTGCCTTTGAGCTGGTACTCCTTTGTGTGTATTTGCCCAAAATATCCTCTGAATATCATTGAGCCGTGCCCCCTGCCTCTCACGGAGCGTTATAACCTGAGGCTGTGGTGCAATCACCGTCTATGGATATTCCATCAGTGTGAAAAGTCTCACACAGAGCTCTGAGTGTCCAGGACTACAGCTCGCAGACTGAGTGGCCCTGCCGAGTTTAAAGGGACAGCTCCAACTCAGAGAGAAGAGCTATTCTCTCAGGCAAACACACATTAGACACACTGTAAAAGCTGCAATGAGCCCGCGGAGGCGCCACCTGCTGGACTTTTCCATAATATGTGCTTAGAATGAATATGAATTTAAACCAGTGTCACATAGAAGATTGTGACTGTTGATATTATCTGTACGCACTACTGTTACACACTACAGCTCAGTTTCATATGAATTAATGGAAGTACATTAATTTATACAGTAAAATATTTTAACCAGTAAAAAAAAATATTATTATATTGAGTTTCATAATAATCCTCTTATGCCACTTGCAAGTTACATCTTAAGTATATTATTTTAAGATTTGTCAGTGTTAATTGGCATTTTTTATTATTAATAATTTTATGAAAAGCGACGTTTGTGGTTTGCCATAGGACACCTGTATGCAAATGTGTGCATGGTGAGCCTGCTTACTGTAAGCTCCTTAAATATCCCAGATTTATCCTTTCAGTTTACAGCACCTGCACTCGTGATGTCTCCAGAGGTCCACGCAGACCAGGGGAGCAGAGCACTGGTGTTTCCTGCACGCGTCAGAGGAGCATCCCGGGGAGACGCCTTGTGAAGTGACCACCACAAGCCCTTCTGTGGGCTGCTCCATGTCCAGCGGGACGGAGCGCCCATTAAACCTCAGATCCCGCAAGCAGCCTGAAGAGACAGACATCGCAAGTGAGTAGAAAGAGAAAAGACACAGTGAAACATAAGTCCTCCGGCTAAGTCTTTTATGGACATGCATTTACTCTCAGCTAACATGTGAAGCCGAAAAACAAAGACACACCCCACTGACACACCTAGACATTGGCGGGCAGAGCAGCACATAAGCTCAGCACACACACACACACACACACACACACACACACACACACACACACACACACACACACACACACACACATACACACACAAACAGCCCGAGGCCAACCTGTCAGCATGCCCTTTTTTGCAAGATAGTCTCTCTCGCAGTTAGTTTGCTCACTCTGCGGGAAGCATAACGGCTGACACATGATTTAAATACAGATCAGGTGCTCTCATGTCTTTATCCGTTTCAAACTACAGGGTCAAACCGCTGTTGGCAGTTTCTCAAACGTAACTACTAAATCCGGTGTGTTTGTTAATCTAACCGGTGAACAGGTGACAATACAATTTCAGTTAAAACTCTAGTTAATTAGTCACTTATCTACACTTCACTTCCAGTTGTCTTTTTCAGTTAAACTTTTAGCAGTCACGTACCGAGAAAGCTGCGGTTGTGTCCTGATGGAAAGGAGTTGCCGAGCATCACTAGCGCTTGGTCGATAATTATCTCGTGGCTACGGCCCAGAGAGGCAGTGACCTCGCGTCGCCCCCCGCCGCCGTCCACACGCAGACTGAACTCGCGGCCGAAGCGCTCCAGCTCTACCTCATGCCACTCTCCATTATTAAGGCGAAAGGAGTGGAGAGTCACGTTGTAGTCTCCATCTCCGAGGTTGTAAAAAACAGCCAGCAGACCTTGGATAACCTGAAACATACAGCACAGAGCGTTTTTAAAAATACTAGCGCAAGATTTTTTGTGCTATCACTTGTAATGGAGGGAAAATAGTAATGTAACCAAGGCAGTTTAATTAAAGAGGTTTATAATCCAGAAACATACACTGTGGCGGTGGGTACAGTGTCTTGCCCAAGAGCATAACAACAAATACTACCAAAAAATCTTCAGCCTCTATGTTCATTTGCTTTATTTCAGGCTAAAATATCCATGATCATTGTCAGTTTAGGGATTGAACAAACAACAGCAAAAGAAAATAAGAAAAGGCAAAAGGTTGGATCAGGCGAAGTGAAATTTAACTTGTTCAGCCTGGTGGATCTGCCAGGAGCATATGAAAAATTCAGGGGTAAAAATGAATTCAACAGATATGGTGCCACAAGTCTTTTTAGAGCTGATGCACACTTCACAATGCGGCAGGAACTGGAGTCATCCCGAAGGGAAGGTATACCAGAAACAACAATTATCTTGTGCAGTTAAGGATGAGCGAACACAATGGACTACACCAACGAGGCCCTCCCATAACTGCAGCTTGTACATGTCCAAAGCTTAATTGGAAACAGTGGGGTAAGATAATTCAGATTCCTGGCCTGAATTAACTATTGCTCCCTCAGCATGCATCTACCCCAGTGGGCACACACACATTTAAAGCAGACTGTTCTCTCTTCATGAAGTCATCCAGCTCACAAGTACCACAGAATTATCAAAAAAACTCAATCAATATTCTTAAAACATGATTATGTAAGAGTGCAGAGCCACTGAACAGCAGCGCACACTTTTAGTAGTGGAGCATTTTTAGGTTTTCAGGCTAAACAGTATTTTTCAAAAAGATAACAAATGAAACCAAAGGATGGTGTCAATTTCAAAGTTTTAAAAGCTATGCGGTTTTCCACAATAGAAAAGTCCATCATGGTTGTATTAGAAAATGTTTTTCTCTGCAGAAATACCATATTCCTGGGAGAGCGGCATAATGTTTATGCCCACATAGCCTTTGGTAACCTTTGTGTGAAAGTGTGGTTATTTATTCAGTGTGCACTCAAACCATATCTACCCTTTAGAAAAAAGGGGGTGAGAGACAGCCCTTTAAATTAGAGCTTGTTGTCAGCAAACACACCAGACTTGCGCTCAAGTGTTTCTAAGAGCTTTGAGACAACTGGCTGAAAACATTGAGCGTGCTGCCACACACTGCATCAGATATTTTATACAGCTCACCAGTTTGGTCCACACTGAAGATTCACAGCCACAGCAGAGGCTACAGCCTTTTCCTTTCTCTGCCAGTGTAAGCTTGCTCCAAGTGAGAGGACAACATTGTTTTTTTCTTATGTAATATGAATCTCTGACAAAGAACAAGACAACAAGGCCAATAGTTTAGGCATCACTGTCTCACAAATTCAAGATAAAACAGAACGCTGGTGCACAATCTGCCAAAACAGAGACAAGTTCACTGCAAACAGCTGACCTGGGTGATTTCTGAAAACGACAATTTTAACAGGACATTTACGTCCAGGTGCTGTTCAGTTTTAGTCTGTCAGTCAGTGAGACGAACGTCTATGCCAGACAAGAGTAAATGTGCTTTTAAAGAGGGTTGGGAAACTGAAGAGGCCTGTGGTGAAGAGGAGCTCAGCTGAGCAACACTGAGCAGTGGCAGTGTACACATCTCTTTAGGCTCACGTCTCAAAGCACGCTGTGTCAAACTCCTCAAGATTAGAACACAAGATCTGACCTTCACCTAAGAACCGTCTGCACTCAATTTGCAGTGCATGTACTGGCTGTGGGATTTAACAATAGAGCTCAGAATTGTTTTGCCACACATAAAATGTACCCTAATGTTAAATGAATGGAGATTTTAAGATGCTAAATACTAGACAGTGTTCATAAAAAAATATTCAGACACTATACCAGCAGTGACCAAGCAGCTTACTGGGTTATTCCACAGCCCTTGCTTTTTGATATTGTTTTGGCTAATCCAGCTAACATGCCAGATTTTGCTCATAACAATCTTTTTGTTATATGTTTGATCCCAAGCTCTATAGGAACCAGAGACAAAAATAACTTTGAAATAAAGTAGGCCTTTTTTAGATAACAGTCTCTCGCTGGCAACATTCTGTGGACTTACTGAAAGACCTTGTCAAGTACATACATGTGTCAATCACCAGCCTCCACAGTATCCACCCATATGTCGCCAACCCTGATATTACTCACTCTCTGCCTGACAACCATTTGCTGCAATCATTGTCCGGGCCCTCATCATCATTTTAAGGCTCACAAACAAAACAATCAGAGCTGTCAGGGTCTAAAGGAGTGGCCATCACGACTCACCTCTAAGCGCAGGTACTCATTCTGCTCCTGGGAGAGCAGGCTGAGGATCACACCGGAGGAGGCGCGAGTTCGGACCCCCACCTGGACACGAGTCTGCCTCGCTGGGAGGGACCACAGAAACTGGAACTGAATGTGGCTGCGTCCATCAAAGGAAAACTCTGGAGCTGCTTGTCCATCAAACATAGACACACATAGAACAAACTCTTGTTCAATTAATTCAGCTGTCAAATGGGAAATACACGGGCATATCTCAGTAGGGAAGCTGGCTGTTCTGCTAAGACTCTTTATATAATGTGAAGTGGTCTTCCTACACCAGCCAAACATTGCCTCTGCATTGCTAAACTTAATGCTCTTGTCTCTACAGGTATCTAAAAACACACTGTACCTGTGGGGGTGGGAGATAGGGCTGCAAGATTATTCCCAATCAAAATGAAATCGCAACTTCAATGGACGCATTTAGCAAATCGCAAAGGCTGTAATTTTTTAAATACCACTTCCTTCACAAACAACATAATATCCTGTTTTATTCCATCTAAAACTGCTGAAGTTTAGATCGGTACAAACATTTTGTGAAATGCATTTCTTTCATTAGTTTGTCAGTTAGTTTAGCCTATTTCAGTCTTTTTGTCACTTTTCCTGGACATGTATAAAATTTGATCTTTGAACAGAATCCTGTTATTAAATGTTAAATTCATGTTATTAAATGTTAATAAATGGCAAATCTGCAATACTGGTCATAAAAATTGCAATTAGATATTTTTCCCCAAATTGTGCAGCCCTAGTGGACCAGAAATAACGTACAAAAAAACAATAAGTTTTTGCATCTTGATAGTGATATTCAGACAATATTTTAACAAAGCATCGTGAAAGTGCTAAAATATGCCAATAAATGTCTTGGTTGAAGTTCAAGTAACACAAAATGTGAATGGACTGTAAAAGGAACCACAGAAATATGATTTTATACCCTTGTTTTCAATATTACACTCTGCGTCTCTGTTACTTTATGAGGTAATTTCTTCTACTTTTAATTATAGACGGTTTCCTCAATAATAATAAAATGAACGTACCTTTTTCACACCTCGGCCCAGAGAATCCAGCCTCACACAGGCAACTTAAAGAGCTCAGGCCACCATTACAGCGCCCTCTGCTGCCGCACGAAGGAAGCAGGTCCTTGTCATCACAATGGTCATCGTCAAGAGAGCAGGCTGGTATAGTGTTGGAAGATTCAGCTGGAGAGCCAAGGTCATACAGCTGGATTGAAGAGGGAATAGAAATAAATATATATATATATATATATATATAAAAGAGACAAAATCTCAGTGAAGAGGGGAGTGAAAAGAACGGGATACACTGTCCTTGCAATCATAGTGGGAGAGAAAAGAGTAAAGTGATTGCCGTTTGAGACACACAATTCCATCTTGTGATTTGACACTATAAATTCTTAGCTGATAGTGGTTACTGATTATTTAATAACATACTGGATGGTCAGTGGTGCCCTTTTATGCTGTTAACATATTGGCAGCAAGAATAAGAAAAAAAAAGTTTGATGTTGAATAGTAATAATCATGCCTTTGATTTATATAGTGCTTTTTGGAACAGTCAAATATGTTTTACATTGCATTATTCATGAATTCCCAATTTGATGGTAGTGAGCTACTTGTGTTGCCACAGCTGCCCTGGCACAGGCCATGGCCATCAGCCACAGCTGATCACACACATTCATACTTCATAGACAAGGCGGGTGAATTTTCTTTGTTGTAGGAATGGGCGGTATGGACAAAAATTAATATCTCAATATTTTTTTTACAATATCATGTCAATCTTTTTGTTGCATTTTTACTATAAACCAGGGGTGTCTAAACTTTTTTCACCAATTAACATAGGGCCAGAGACGACATGACAACGAAGTGAATCATTCAAAACATTTTGACGAGCAATCACCTTTAATAAGACTTAGAACATTAATTTTAGGTCTGTATCAGAATAAACTATTTATTTATTATTTTGGTTATGACAGCATTTTTTTTTTTTCAATCTTATAGTAAAACGTCCTGCTTTTGGTCATTTGTGCCAATACAGCAGCAAATTTCTGCATTACTTCAAAACAACATTCACAATATAATCACAATTTCAATATATTTCTCACCTCTACTTGCATAAGGACACAACAAGAACTACTGCTGCCCCACTGCTGCACCCGTATTGCTAGAGGTTTACCATCCAAGGACTAACCAGGCCCAGGCTTCTGAGCTCAGATGAGATTGGCATCCTCAAGGTGCCATATGACCAATACAGCAACTCATTGATATTGTGTGTGCACATATGAAAACTAATATATAATGTACAAGTGGAAAACAACTTCTCATAGGGAGTGTTTTTAGCATTCATCAGCTTCTCCGGTAAATCCTTGTGCTTACATTAACATTTGTGTTAAGACCCCTGTCACCTGTATCAGCATTTACCCAACAGATAAAGGTTTTATTGGCAACAATGAAGAGATCCATATATCTTAAGTAATTCATCTACAACAGGGGTTTAGAGACAAGCCCTGAAGCAAGACATAGGTAGACAATTGAGCTGCAATACCTTGGTATCCATGAGCAAGTTTCGAACACATCCACTGAAGTGCTTATACTGTAGCTGTGGGTATTCATATGTTATGTTCTCATTGACCCCTCCAAGTTGCAGCACATGACTTCCATTCAGATACCTGGGAAAAAAGTAAAAACATTCTCAGTACACTGTAAACAACAAGAGCAAACAAAGAATGGGAAAAGAAAGCAAGCAAGGGCAACTTTTCAATGCTTCTATTCACAACATGGCGTGATAGAAAGAAGAGATGGAGAATGTGCGAGTGGAATGGCACACGCATCATATAAGCTGTCAAGGTTAAAATTCACACATTCATTTTTTTCAAGCCAAGCTGTCAGAACTATGCCTTTCTCTGACACCAATATGGCTTCCAATTCTTGTGCTGTTTGCCTAACAATAAAAATAGATGAGTGATGGATAAATTACATTGCAGGAAGGCTTCAAATAATTCAGCATTGCTCTTTGGCTTTGACAAAGGTGACAGAGAGTGAAATGTGAACGCCGATGTCACATTGTAAACAGCATACAATCATCTTTTGCCATGTGTACTTGTGTAGGTCGATTAAAACCTATTGTAATTGGAGTCTTAGGTCAAGTAGTAGTAGTTTAACCATAAATGTATCTGATTTGTGCAGAGTAATAATGTTAAGGGCCTTATTGTACAAGCACAGCACTGCTGTGCAGGAAAACAAACTTAGCAATGGCAAACTGCAGGGTGAGAAGCACACAGGCAGAAAAGATTAGTTTGTATTTTAAGGATTATATCTGTGGATTTTATCAGCTGTTTTCCCCTCCAGATACGACAGGCAGGTACATTGAGAAATTGAACAGTCGGGTTAAAAACAGTCTGAGTCAGTCTGTAATATGATTTAGAAGAGTGATTCCACTGCGTCTGCACGTAAACACCATTGCAGATATTATTGAACATGACATATATAATATTGCTGTTCTGTTAGAGAAAAGCTGCTATCTTGTGAGTGTGAGAACAATCTGTTGCTGGAGACAATGCCCCCTGATACAAGATATACAATCACGTATTAAAAACAAAAAAAAACTTAAGAAAGTTGTTATAAAACAATCATTATACCATTGTAATGTGTGTGATGATGTACCCTACAAGGATCTATGGATTAGAAACCAACAGTACTATAACTGTGACTCATAAAATTTCACTTTTCACATACAATTTAATCTACTGGACATGGAAGATTTGCGCAGGGCTGCTTTACTCTTATACAGTACAGTACAAGAGCAGGGATGATAGAGCTAATAAAATATAACATATTTGTGTAACTTTTGACACAGGGGAATGATGAGAAAATGATGATGAAAAAAATACATGGCCACTACTGCAGTAGTCAGCCTTCGAATAAACCAAATATCCGTGAAGGTGCATCCACAAAAAAATGTCCAAAGGATTTTAATGGTTTCATAAATCCTAAATACAGAGTACACAACCTCGCGGGTTTGGCTTTATTTGTAAGGGCTTTTGAGCTTATTGGCTCCCTTCGGAATTCAGACGCTTTGTTATTGTGCAGCTCAGCTCAGACAACTGTTATTTAATTATCGATCTCACTTGTCTCTGTTGGGCGTCACCCCTCGGATTTCGCACGATGAACGGTCCTCTGTCATGGCCCATGAGTCCACACCTTCCGTCTCCATGACAATAGCACTGGAACATCGATCAAGGGTGAAGCGAACTTCCTTAAAACAGAGAGGAAAAAAGAAAAAGCTTTAGATTCTGTGTGTTTCTAACAAAATAAAAGCAGTCAATAACAAATATTAACTAGGTTACATTTAACTCACTTACTTTACTGTTACTCCTGACGTCAAGGCGGTGCCACCTTCTGTCTGCAACGTTTTTTGTTAATTGGAGGACCAGAGTTCCAGAGCCATGATTGATTTTCAGGGTGGGTGACCCAGCAATTAGCTCTGAAAAACAACATCCAAATTACTGCAAGGTCTGTGAATTAGTACTAATGAGAAAGCTGTTATTTGGAAATGAGGCGGGCCCCACAGAGAATATCACCTTTAATATTTCAGTTATGGAAGCAAACCAACTGATAGATTTTTAAACAAGATAAATAAACACTGCTAAGAGTTAATGGGAAAATATGTTTCCCAAATTATGCTGAGTTTAAATGTTAATGCAGAAATAGATTGAATAAACAGCCAGGCAAAGGTTCTATACTTGCGCAATTACTTTGTCCATGTAATTGTTGAACATACTTTTATTTCAGGACTTTTATGTGCACGGTAGAGCTTGCATCATGTAACTTTATTCTATAATGTATTTTTTATATTGTTATATTGTTATAGCTGTTACAGCTGTCCTTGAGAATACAGGTTCTGTCTTGGTCTCTGCATGAATCCTTGTCCTTGTGTGAGACTGAATGAATAATGTACAGTTCAACTGAAAGTGAATTGTTTCTTCTAATAAGTTACGATTATTTATGACTATTTATTATTTAAGTTAATTCTAGAGAAATCAATGACATATTTTATACAGAAACAGCGCTAGAACAAGACGTGTTCCAGCTAACAGCCACTGGTTTCAGTGTAGATGATTTACTTGTAATTAAAGCTAGTCAATAGTGCAGCTCACAGTCCAGCCCCAATTGTCCACTTGACCAATCAAATGCATATTTTTAAAGAGGAGTGGGGTGCATTTTCGATAATCAGCCTGGCAAAGAGATTGTAGGTTCGATCGTTGGGTTAGATTGGGGACTCAAATTGCCCCTAGAGAATAAAAATGAGAGTTAATGGTTGCCTCTGACAGTACCCTGGTAGTGGAGTATATGTACTGGGAGAAACTCAGCTAACCTCCATGAGCTGGAAATATAAATCAATGTCAGTCTAAATGCAGTTGATTTGTAGTTCACGGTACTGCAAGTAATAATTAATTGGTTTTATGTCAACACATTAGCATTCGAAGTCTAATCTGTGTCACTGTGATCCAATTCTGTGTACAAAAACTGGTACCAGACTATTCTTTGTAAACAATGGAAAAATATAACAGCAGCCTGGCTAAGTGAACAGGGGAATACAATTATGAATTATGCATTGCTGTCCTAGCTTGTAGTAGTGTAATGTAGCGGCTCATTTGGGGCCATTCAAATTCATCCCATTACTTAAGGGTCCATCAATAAAACACACATCATACAAGCAAACAGTATTTTCTCCATAAATTTCCTTATCTACCTTTCACTAATTAAACTTATCACATTAATTTTAAAGTCTGTCCACTGAAAGACCAGAAGAGCATGTCTAATTAACCTGAAGTTTGCATTACCTATAGCCATGTAGTCCTCGCTGTCCCCTGGCATCAGCGTCGCCAGCGGGCCGGAATAGAGCAGCAGTCCGTCATCCTCTTCTGTCATAAACTCCAGTGAAAGATGGCTATCAAAGCATGGCCTTATAGGGGGAAACCAGGCATAGCCGTTGCCAAGGAAACTAAGTCTTGTCTGCTGACAGTCAGGCCCCTCCAGCTGCGGGGGGCAGTGGCACCTGTAGCAAAGAAATATAAAAGCAGAGAAAAAAAATGTCTAAGTGAAAGAAAGTGTCAGCGCTGTTTTTTTTTTCCGCGCCAAAAATGTTTCCACTGTCCAATCTCCGGACAAGGGACTTTTTCTTGACAAGTGTGGAGCTGGTTACACACACATATTGTACTTTGACCAGTTTTTAGTGTTGAATAAAACATTTCTTTTAGGTGATTAAATTAGTCAAACCACAGATACTTGAAGACCAACTAACATGTTATTTTTAAGTGTCAAAAAGTGGTTAATTAGGATTCAGTGTGGCATTTGAAACGTCAGTGGTCATAAGAAGAGAGTGCAGTCACTGTATTCAGGTTGGAGTGGCACAATAATCTACTTAGATACACTTTAATTCATTCATAATTATGTTATTCAAGGATTGCTACAGTGCATGTAGCATGGATTTTATACCACAAATCTAGCTACACTTTTTGAGTGGGAAATGGGTTGTATGTCTTACCCACAACAAGATTCAAACTACCTTCTTGTGCACTTAAACAGATTTGATTATGGATTACTATTACCATAGTACTAGCTCATAAAAATGAAATGTGTTTATTATATAAAATAAGAAGCGAGCAAGGGAAACAACTCATGCATTTATTTATTTTAATCGAGGTGAATATGGCGACTACTAATGTATGTAAATGTCATTATATAATTTAATGAGAAACTGAATTTTAATGTAGATTAATTGTAAAGCAAAATCACCATAATGCTAGAAATGCTTTGGAAATCTAACACCGTGTGCATTGAGTAAGTTGTGCTTGTGTGACATAACATAACATAACATAACATTCTGTAATCCCTGTACTTTAACATTCAGCTGAAGGACTGTTTAACTGTTCGATTATTTGTTGGCCTGGTTTGGTTAATATCTCTATAATTCCTCTGGCTATTCGAAGGAAAATGAAAAATGGCACAATGTGTAATGTCTTCTCTGTCAGACAACAACAAACAACAACAACAAAAGTGATTTTTTTTTTTTTTCACAATGGCTTCAGAAAGTGTTGCTGTTATTTTAAGGACTTTTAAGCCATAACACTGACATTTTGTTTGAGTTTTGGAGCCAATGACTAACAAAAAATGATATGGTTCAACAATTTTGGGTCACAAGCTTGGTTATTTCTTACAAAAAACGTGAATCCTCCAGTTACATAGCCCACTGCCCTCCATCTGAATTTATGGCCTAATCAAATTATGGAAGGTTAATGTAACCTATGAAGTTCTTATACCATAAAGATGTTGATTTACACGTTACATGGTCTTTGCTCCACAGAACAGACCGCTAAGACCACAAGAGGGCATTTTTATCAATCGATTGTTTCCATGAGCCATAAATCCTTGAATATTCAATTGTACCTCAAATCAATTAGCTATGAGCACAGCACTACTGGTCCGTTCTTTATCTATCACAGCTGCCTGCACCTAACCCTCTGGAGACTATTCCTGCTCAGTGCACCACATCCTTTGTATGAGATAATTAATTCTATTTCTTTCACTTTTCTATGCACCGTACCACCAATGATTTGCTGGACTTTGCTTTCACATCTCCCCATTCTCATTCTGAAGGTACTCTGGTTGACATCTGTGCAATTGCCTTTTCTTGTACTTATCTGCTTTGATTAGACTCTGATTGTTCGGCATCGTTGCTCTTGCAGAAACATTAGCGGGAAATGAATGTTTTCAGCGCACCACTGTGACGCGTTTGTGAATGCGTCCGCAATGGTAAATATTAATAATAACGCGACCGGAAAAAATTGCCATAAGGGAAGAGATGCTTTTGGTGATGAGAGGGTACACGTTCAATCACTACTACGGTGGGTATGGAAAACACCGGTTGATCTCATCCTCATCCTCCACTGCAGGCATGTGAGACAAGCTGGCTCGGCTGATAATGTCAAAGCCATCTATTTTCATGCAGTATTGAAGAAGGCTGTGTGTACCCAGGCTGTTAGGGGCTGTTTCTCCCCTTTGCTGTTTATTCTGCAGAGGGGCAACACATGTCAAGAATACTGATCTATTCAAAGCAAAAAGGGCTTATAGGCAGAGAGTAGCCCTGCGAATACATACACATGCAGTTAAGCACACCACCTTGGTCTCTGGTTGGCACTTTCATGTGGCTCTCGAGAGTGCAGCCAAATCAAGGAGCACAGGCCCGTGTATTTCGCTCTCTGACTGACAATATCTGATCAGCTGCAGACTGGGGGTTGCCTCTTAAGCTTACTCTACAAAGGATACCGTCAAAATATAGGATTCTTTGTGATTGTAATGCAATTCACATAAGAACATATATAGCCCATACAGAATGAAAGACAGTCTTCTTATACAACAAGAGATTTCTCAGAAGCACGAGCATCAGCTGCTGCAGAGACAATTTAAAAGATAAAAGTAAAAAAAAAAAAAAAAAAAGAATATGTCTCTAGCTTTGCCCTCTCTGTACAAACGCCTTTGACGAAGTTGCATGTTCATGTAAACGGCATTAAATGAGATTTGGAGAAGTTGTGAACGTAGAGGGGGGCCAGAGTTGTGCTAATCCCCTTGCCCTATATTTATTTAATCTGGGCATTAGTGTGTGCTTAAAATGAACTGCATGCTGTTTCCTCTGTGATAGAAGACCACAAAGGGTGGAACATTCTAAGATTTAGGCCGTGGAATTGATTATTGATAGTTTGCAGATTTTAAGTAAAAGTCAAGGTGTGCACCATACAATATTAAAATGGTTTTGGGGTAAGACTTAGTGAATGTATATTTTATGATGGGCTTCAAAATGATTCCGGATTCAAGATGTTTTGAGAGATATTGGGCTGTGTAGTTAAATAAAAATAATTATACAGAGCTAGCAGTCGACCATATTAACAGAAAGGAATATTTCAATTTGTTTTCCTGATGACTATATAAAGTACAGACAGCATTATTCAAATCCATCAGAAATGTGCTAAAACGTGCCTGTAAATATCACGGTTGAGGTTCATCTATTGCATAAACATGAAAGAACTGCAAGATTAACCACAACAATTTAAATCTAAATTGTTTTTTATGATTATAGTGCAACATTTTAATTAAACAAAAATAAGCTTAGCAATCAAGATTTAGTAATAGCAATATCGTCTACTTTATTACTGATATAATTCCCACTTCTTTGGAAAACACTGCATGTTTGAGGCACACATTTTTAATATCGGACTGATATCTATATCTGGGAAAACACTTTGATATCACCAATGTTGTGATTGGAACCGATATATCGTCCATTCCCAGAAATCATTATCTGGATAACAGCCTTCATTGTCATACTGTATGTCAGAGCAGGAAAACAGGCCACCAGTGCTACAGTCAGAGGAAAACCTGCCTAACCCACCAAAATAATCATCTGTAGTAATGAGGCAATATTGCAGAGCTATACTAAATATGCAAATGTATGGTTTGTTTAATATTCATTTTACAACACCAGCCATTTAGAAAACAAAAATATTGTATATCAAAATGACTATACACTATAAAAGCCTATTTTGTAGCCTTAACTATAGGTAAAACTTTCTTGTGGCACCTGTTTTATAAAATATATGTAAATGTATGCTTTGTTGAACATTCATTTCACTGCCGCAATACCAGCCCTTTCAGAAAAAAACAGCCTCTCTATATTCAGCTGACGACAACACATTGCAGCTAGAGCAAGTTAGGTCAAATTACAGGTGAGCGATAGTTTCTAACAAGACCTCAAAAGAGCGCTGCAGCATAAAAAATAGGTCCAGGCAGTAGCATTTAGATTGGAAGCGCGTCTCACCTGTATCCATTTTGGGTGTTGACGCAGGTTCCTCCGTTTAGGCAGGGGTTGGTGGGGTAGGAGGAGCAGGACCGGTGTGTCATTTCTCTGGCAGTGCAACCACAAACAGCTGTCGTTGACACCTTGACTGAGACAAGGGACAGGGCACCTGAATCGACCATGGAGGGGGAGTCACTGACGGTTAGAGTGGTGGAGCAGCCGCTGGAAGCTCTGCAGTCCGCGTGAACGCACTCATCCACTTGCACCTGTTTCACACCCACCCGCAGGAGAGACTGCAGCTGTGGGGCGAGAGAAGAGAGCAGGGGGAAAGGTTATGGAGATTGTGAGGTGGTGATGATGTGGTATGATATCTTTACAAACGCGTACGGAATTTTGTCAGTTGTCTTTGCTACATAGTTGCTGTAGACAAATATTAAAGACAGAATTATTATTAATTAAAAACATGCAGCGTTAAAAGATGTCTAAGTGCAAGTGAAGTGTTAAGTGCTGTGAGAGTGGCACAGCTCCTGGAGCAGTTTGACTGAGGCTGGGACAAATGACAGCTTCAGTCTGTTGTTCCAACACTGAGGCATTCTCAGTCTCATCCCTGATGGCAGCAGATCACATTCATTGAAGAGGGGTGTTCAGGGTCGGTGGAGATGTTTCTGGCTCACCTTACTACTGCCTTTTCATAGAAGTCCTTTATGGATTTGTATTCTTTGCGTCTAATTATTTTCATGGCTTCAAGATACTGCCAGCCCTATACATACTCCTGAGCAAATACAGCCTCTGCTGCAGCCGACAGCACAAGGAGTCAGTGTGGGCTTTCCAGCAGAGGGCACTGTACATGTAGATGCCCGTGTACTTGTAGGCCACCTGCTAAATAGCTAGGTCTTTTATGAGGACAGGTTCATGGTCTCCAGTATTCTGTGGGTCAACCACAATTTTCTGTATCTTCTTTTTAGTTTAAAATAAGACTGCTCCTGTCACACCACTGGGTGAAGTGGTCTGTTTCACTATGGTCGGATGTTTAAGTTAAAGTTAAACAAAAGTGCATACCAAAAATTTACGTGTCGTGTCGTGTCAAAATAAAAATCTTGACAGAGAAGAAGTTAAACAGCTTAAGCTTAATCTTAAGCTTAACATGCTTATGACAGTAAAATAGCAACTCCGAGATGAGTTACCTTCAGAAAAGAGAAAGGCTCTTGATCAAACATCCTGAGCCTAATAGTCCAGATGACAACATTTGAAACCTTAGCTATTTCAATGGCTTCTTTTGGCTCTAAAAATTGTACTTTTTGATACTACTCACTCTCCACAAAAGTCAGGTGTTGCTTTACTTTTTACAAAGGTCCACTTTGCAAGAAAAAATGTCAAAACTAAATTACTGGAAATATTCATTCATTCATTTTCTACTGCTTGTTCCCTTTAGGGGTCGTGGGTGATTGGAGCCTATCCCAGTGACTTTGGGCCTGGACAGTGGCTAGCATTTTGCAGGGTTAACACAGAGACATAGACGTGGACAGACAAGCATTCACTCTCACATTCATTGTCTACGGGCAATTTATCACTGCCAATATACCTAACACATCCATGTCTTTGGAGGATGAGAAGAAGCTGGAGAACCCCCAGTAACACAGGCAGGACATGCAGACTCCACCCAGAGAGATCGTGTGATGTTGGTCTGGTCTGAACCCACAATCTCCTAACTGGGAGGCAAGAGCTCTAGCCGCTCTGCCACCACGCACCATTACTGTACTGGAAACATTAACATTCTATTCTTGGAGCTAGTGTTAGCTAGATTGTATCTGATAATATAAAATACAATGTGTCTAATAAATGTACATAAAAAGATTGGTTGAGTAACAGCCATGCCAGTTTTATTTATTTATTTATTTATTTTAATGAAAAATATTTTCTCTTTCTCTGCTTTCTATGGTTTGTATGCAAATCACAACAGCAGGTAGTTAGGCATAACATGGCAAAATGAATGGAACAGACAAGAAAACATGACAGGGCCAGGCAGATCACACGGGGAAGTCAGTGTGAAAATAAGAGGGCAGATAAAAAGCACGGTTATCTCTTCCCCTCTCGCTCCTGAGTGTATCACTTGATATACGAGCATTGATCTCTATCTAACAGACAGGATGGGATATGTACCTTCTTTTTATGTGCAGCCAGGACACCATGCAGTTTCTCTGGGCGAACGTAGCTCTGATCAGTTAGCACATAGAAATGAATGTCCACTACTTTCTCCCCTCTGTCTTCTATGCTGAAAATGTTGATGCTTGCCGTCCTGACGGACAATGCTTCAGACAGGAAGTCCCAGAACATCTCCAGCCTGCTCTTCCCCTCGACGCGGGAGTCGATAAAATCTCTTGCTGTAATGCCTTCAGGAGACAAAGAGAGAAAGGGAACATGCAGTAAGAACGACTGACTTATCAATGACAACTACAGTGTTGATCCAAGTCAGCAGTCAGTTTCTTTCCATTAACGCCGGAGGAAACCCAACATCTTTCTATATTGAGCCACTTCTATATCAAATAATCTGTTAATTGAATGTGAATGTGCACTGTTGATGTCAAGAGAAGTAATGTATTTCTTCACAAAAAATAGAATGATGTTCCTGTTTGTAAAATCTGATACTGTGAATATTTTTTATTTTGGTTCCACCTGCCAATAATATGCACAGGAGAATGTATGCTGAAGTCACCCTTAATCTCAAAAAATGGTAATGACTTTGAGACAGAGGCATTCGTAATAGCCTTCGACTCTGATCGCAAAATGGCTTTTAAATGTCAAGGACTTTACCTGACACTTCCAAATTGACCTTTATAACTCCAATTTGCTCAGAGAGACTGACAGAAAAATGAACACTCTCAACATAAACTTCAGAGTGTGAGGGAATGGGAAGAATAAGGAAACTATTACCAGCCAACAGTGGGATTGCTTGTTTAACAATGCTTAGTAATGTTAAATAACGCTGATAGAAAAGGGTCGTTGTGACAGCCTGTTATTTTAGCGTTAACTGGATTGACAAGATGATAATCATTCAATAGAAAGTACCAATTTATCCATGCCTGTGGCAGAAGCCGGCTCTTTCAAAATTAGCTTCATAAAGGAATTTAACAACAACAGTGACAACAAAGAAAGAGCGAGGAAGCTTTTGTGCAAAGGAAAACCCCATTACTTTGTAATAACAACCATTACATGGTTTAAACTGCCTGGTAAAAATTCCACTGTTTGCTTTTGACTGCAGACATAGACATAGTCCATGTAAAATGCTTAGTGTGCACTCTAAAGAATGACGGACATTCCAGACAGCGGGATGGTGAATAGGTGCAAAGAAAAAAGCATATTGAAAAATAACTACAAGAACGTTGTACAGAATCTGCTATGACAGCCTGAATAGACAAAACAACATGCTTGTCCTACAGTAAACAATGATGCAGAGTATAGTCTGGGACTATAACAGCTACCAAGTACTAAACTCTGTAAATGTGAGATGAGACAAGGTATTGATTATTTGTGTTGTATTTCTGAATTACAAATTAGCAGCTGTGATTGGATTGTCAAAAACATAATAATGATATTATTTGCTGTGGCCTGTTTCCGACATTACTGCCTTCCAACAGAATGTGGCTCACCAGCCTACCGCCATGGTCCAGTTTCTACATAAAGAAGCTCAAGAAGCAAGCACTTTTAACAGAAGTCCACTGTGACAACAGGTGGCAATAGTATTCATATTATTTTGAATACTAAAGATTAAATTCCCCTGGTGTTTCTGCCATTGACACACTCCTTTGGCTTATGTCTATCCAAGATTACCTGATAGTTGCAGTGAGGCAGACGACTGGATGGCCTTTTCCTCCAGCTCCCTGATGTGTACTCTGACCCCAGACATCACATCAGGCCAGACCCCATCAGACACCCCGACTTTGAGCCAGTAGCTGCCCACGGGAGTGTTCTGACGCAGGGTCAGCTCTCCACTGCTCTGGTTCAGACTGAAGTACCTGGGAAAAGGAGAGAAGCGATAAGTACAAGTGGACGGCTACAGAGAGAGATGAGATGAGAACAGGACAAGTAGCTTCAAATGTCCAGGGCAAAGAAATTGTGAACAGATGAATCACAAGAATTGAATTGGTGGACAGTATGTGCTTAAGCAAGAATAGCAAGAACATAAAATTATCAAAATATTACAAAAGAAAGAAAAAGAAATCAGAACACAAAAGAAAATGACTGTGACAAAAACTTGACAGTTGTCATAGTAACTGAATGTGTTTGATGAATAAAACAAGTATTCAATCAGCATTTCTAATCTGATCCAGAGGGTGTGAATACTGAACAGCTGCACAAGGTCCCTGTCGGAGTTGGGCTGTGTCTGTGTGAGTAGTTTTCAATTGAACAGTATCATACAAGTGGAGTCAGATTACTTATTTTGTTTGACTTTGATCAGTTTTTCCAGAATAGAAGTCATGATGATTAAAGGCCAAACCGCGAGTGAACTGACTGCCGCCATAGAATCTAATCTAAAACGAGGAGTACCTGTTTGGAGTGTGGGTGTGAAAAGTGTTAACAGAATTCACGCCCAACTGCTGACTTCACATTTATTTTATTTTCCACATTCGACTCCGTTAGCAATCCTTGCACTGCTTTATTTCTTCAGCATTTGTACTTGGGCGGCACATTTGGAGATCAGCGTGTTTGCAGGAGGAAAAGATATGTATTTAACAAAGGAGCTCTTACTTGGCCGCGCTTGCCTCCAGTGTGTAGGTCCTGTTGTCCCAGTCATCCGGATCTGGGGCATATACCTTGCCTAACACCGCATTTGCCATATTCCCTGTTGAAGGTAAATACACACACACATTGATTACGTCTGGACAGAATCTGCTGATGCCCACAGTTATCTTTTGGTCCCTCTCTTCTCCTTATCTTGCATTCTTGTGTTCTGTTCTACTTATTATGCTCATAACTGTAGAGCCCCACTGCTGGAATGAATAGACTCTCGGTGCTCCACTTCAGAGAGCGGGGAGCTTAAGGAAGCGCGGCTATCTCAGTATGGATTATGTTATTATCGACCTGCAGTGCCAGAGTACTGCAGCTGGGTAAACAATGCTAGCCTGGATGAATCACTGAGAGCCTGTTTTCCACAATTACCAAAACTGACATGTAGCTGAGTGCGCGATCAAAACACTAACAAGTCAACGTGCCTAACTAACTTGCTCGAAGGGAGGGAGAAATAAAAAGACTCGTGATCCTTATCATAATAGGATGTTCAAATGGGCTTTAGGCACGTAAGACTGGCAAGTGGAGAACGCTGCAGGCTTGAGAGAGGATTTGACAATGATATTACCATAACAAAACACTCTGAGAATCTAAAAGGAAGAGCGCAATTATGAATTCCAGTCAACACAGCAAAGGTATGAGACAGAAAACTTTCTACTGTAGTTTTTTCCTCTATATTGAAACTCTGCATGCTGATTCTTTGTAGGAAAAAGAGGGCAAGTCAAATGAAATGAAAGAAATCCACAACTCACCTCTGCGGCTGTGCACATAAACATCTTTCTCCCCGGCCTGATGCGCGTTATCGTTCTGATCTCCAATAGTGATGGTGAGGGTGCTTGTGGATGTCATTGGAGGACGGCCGCTGTCAATCATAATGACAGGCAAATGAAACTCCCTCTGCCTTTCCCTGTCAAATCTGCGCAGGGCGGTGAGTGTTGCAGAGCCGTTCCCGTGGTCCTGCAGGTTGAAATCACTTGAGTAATGCGAGGGCAGGGAAATGGAGAAGGGAGGCCCGTGTTCTGGCGAATCCCGGTCCACAACATGGAGAAGATTTGTGCTGCTGTTGAGCCAGACCACTTGAGGAGCAGGGCTGTTCTCCCAAAACATGGGCGCGTAGTCTGTCTCCAGCTCTGGTCCGTTGTCATTCATATCCAGCAGCTGCAAGTGGACCGTGGCACTGCCAGTCAAGCCTGGGGTGCCCCGATCTGTCGCCAAGACAACCAGATCGTAACCCGCCACCGCTTCTCTATCCAGCGGCCTAGTCACTGTAACCACTCCAGCTCGGTTGACTGTAAAATGTCCATATGGGTTGGACCTGGGGAGAATGCTGTAATAAATGTCTCCGTTCAGGCCTGAGTCCAAGTCAGTGGCTACAAGTTGAATAATACTAGTGCCCACAGCTACATCCTCACGTATCGGAGAGAGCAGGTGAGAGACGGGGTCAAAAACAGGAGCGTTATCATTCTCATCCTCCACTAGAACCACGCAGTGAATGAAGCTGGAAAAGTCAGAATCCTCCACTTTGATAGTGAGATTGAACCGCTGATCCACTGCCTTTTCAAAGTCTACACTCTTCTTCAACCTAAGTGTGCCCGTCTTCTCCAATCTGTGGCTAACCATGTAGAACTTCTGCTCCGGGTCTCCAGCCACTATACTAAAAGCAACCTGCCCGTAAGTGCCTGCGTCAGGGTCCACAGCGCTCAAATCCAGAATTGAAGCATCAACACTGGCACTCTCAGGTATCCGGGCACCGCACCAGTCCTCTCTAAACTTTGGCGCATGATCATTGATGTCCGTGACCATGATAGTAACAGTAGCAGTGCCCGTCATACCTCCACCATCGCGGGCCTCGACTACCAAGTGGTGGCTTTCGGCAGTCTCTCTGTCCAAACCCTCTGCCGAAACTGATATGGTGCCAGTGCTGGAATCCATAGCAAAAAGTTGTACACTGTTTGTATTATAAGCATTCTCAATAATCCTGTATGTCAAGATTGCGTTTTGTCCGACAGCTGCATCGTCAAGGTCCACAGCTGTCATTTCCACAACAAATGTTCCAGGAGGGGAATTCTCCTGCACGCTACTGTGGCAATTATCTGGAGCGCAAGAGAAGGCAGGCGCATTGTCATTGATGTCCCACACATTGATTATAACATCAGTGAAGCCCGTAAGACCCTCGCCTTCTTCATCGGTCGCCATGACGACAAAGCGCCACACAGCACGCTCTTCTCGGTCCATGGTGCGTTGGGCGTACATCTCCCCCGTCAGGTCATTGATCATGAAATGTGACTCAGCGCCCTGCCCGTGAATAGAGTAGCGGATTGCCCCCTGGTCGGCATCTTTGTCCGGGTCAGTGGCCGTCACCTGCACAGATAATCACACGCCTTAAGAAAATGGATATTCATTCATACAGTCAAAAAGCAAATTACAATTTCCTCTTATCTCTTTTCAGCTGTCACCTGGGTCTTCTTTGCTTCTGTATTTTTTCGACAGCCCTATTTAAGTGTTTGCTCTATTTCCTGACCGCCTAAATTAAAGCAGTGAGCTTTGATCAGGTTGGTTTCCTGCATCTGGCCTGGAGCAGCTTTGACGTTCTCGCTTGCTAAATTTCCCCACAGAAAATAAATCACCACTGTCTCTTCAGCAAACCCAAAAAATAATCCTGTAATATTTCAAGTTGTGATTGTGCATGAAATATGACCAAATTAGAAGCAGCAAAGATTTTAAGCTGTACTTGTACAACCGAAGTAGCTACCCCCTGATATCAGGCAGCAGAAGTCTCAGAGGTTAATGACACAGCTATGGATTACTGTCATTAGTGAGAAGCAGCAGGAGGAAATGGCATCATCTTAGCCTCTCACCTGCAGCACAAACACAGGTGACCCGTCGAGCTCCTCCGTGACTGAGCCGTAGTACTCATTCATCGAGAACACCGGGGCTTCATCATTCTTATTAACCACAGTCACCACCACGGCCGCGTAGTCCTCCCACTTGCCGTCAGAGGCCAGGACCAGCAGCTTGTACCTCTTCTGCTGCTCGTAGTCCAGCGGCTGTGCGATAAAGATGGTGCCCACTTCTGGCTCGATGTCAAAAACGCCACCTTTGTTCCCCGACGTTATCTGGTAGCGCAGCTTGGCATTGGCTCCTGTGCCCAGTTTGAGGGAATACATGAGGAGGATTGAATTAAAAATCAAAGGGTTTCACAGGTTTTTCTACAGTAATTGTTTTCAAATGCTTATTCATTGACTAATCATTTTTGGGATAATAGCGTGTATTAATTGGATTACACAATTTACATACTGCACAAACATGCACACAACATTATGCCATCTCTGCGTGTTTAGCTGTGCTTTGATTTTGCTGTTGGTGCAAGTTAAGCTGACTAACACATGACTGAAGCCTTTTCTACAGAACTATTACTTTATTTCATCATATTCAAGGCTGCAGAGAAATGTAAATATTTCGCTTGCCTGAGACTTTGAGCTTTGTAACACGAAAGACCTTTTGATATGAATAAACGTTTTTAACGCATTAGAACAAAAGAAGAGAAAAAAGCACAAAAGCACAATAGGGGATATTTACAACAAAGGAATAACTGTGTATTTAATGGTGAAACTGGCAGCATTTCGAAAGGCTGCAGAATATGTCTGGTTAAATAATGCCTTTGTTTTTGGATCATTGTTATAATGTGCTATTTTACACTGGTATATGAACAGACGGCTGTAAACACATGGGTATTACACCTCATTTCCTCCAAGACCCAAGCATTAGTAGGTTTTCATGTATTCCCCACTTGTTTTGATTACTTAATTAAATGGAAACTCTGTACCTCGTCTCCTCCACTTTAATCAGATACTAATTAAAAAAAGTGCTGAAAAAAGGAGAAAGGGTGCACAAGAGCAAAAAGCAGCATGCTACACTCCAGTAGTATTCTCCAGGGAACGCTTTTCAAGCCTGAGAGAAGGTGGTGGATATAGTTTAGCAAAGAGGAAGTCAATATCTGACCTTATCTCCTCTCTATGGAGACTGTTCAATCTACTGCTTTTACACTGGCACAAGATAAGATGATCTCCTACTATGTACAGTCCACATTTTCAATCATCCTGTTGCACTCAAGTACCTCAAATCCCATGTAAATACACTAATCTGCACTATTAACACAAGCCGGGCTGACAAAGTGTTTCCTTGCCTCCCACTGTGAACTGGCAGGCTTACACCAGTCAAGCCCTGGGCGGAGGTTCTTAAACAAGACAGATTGATTGTGGCCTCTTAGGCACAAGAGCAACACTATTGTAAGTTTAATATTGGGGGCTGGTGTTGTGCCACTGCTATTCATCATTAGTACAGCAGCCCAGCCTAAGCTGCACCCCCGCTCTCCATAAATACTTGATTAACGGACCCAAACAGGCTTGATAAAGGGATCTGAGGCTTCAGCTGCACTGAGCATGAGCAACTGCTTTATTGGTTAAAGCCCGCCCACCTACTGTGTGGGAGCGTGTCAGTCTTTTTGGAACATATGTGCTACAGTGCATTACAGAGCACTCTGATGACTGCTGCTAAATCCAGCACACTGCATGATTTAAGCTGCACATAGGGAAACACTGCTCAGAGGGTCACTTAATGAATTTTGCTACAAAGAGAAATGTTTGCAAAAAATATGCCGACTTGGCAAAAACTCACGGGAGGAAAAATGAATGATAAGCTGCCAAAATATTTTCTTTCTAAAACGAGGGATTCAGGTGAAGAATGAAAATCAATGCAGTACGGAAACTTTTGTGGAAGTTTAAAAGAGGCTTACAAAACTTTCTTATTGGTTCTGGTTGGAGGGTTTTCATAACCTTTAGGAAGCAGCTAAACTCTAATTCTCTGTGGGGCCTCTCTGGTTTGCAGCCTCATCAGACGTACCTTCATCCTCATCATTAGCACTAACGGTGACAACAGTCAGGCCCACATCTGCATTCTCGTCAACGCCAACTTCATACAGTCTCTGAGCGAAAAGCGGTTTGTTGTCGTTGACGTCGCTGATGAAGACCCGTACATATGCTGTGTCTGCAGGAATGACAAATAGACATAAGATTAAACGTCAGAGCACATGCTAACACCCCACTCGCAGCACGCCCACCATTTCTGTATATGGCTATCCTCCATCTGCTCATTGATTTCACTATTTATTACCGATGTTTGGCATGGAAGAGGCACTTAACCAGGCATAGCATAACACGGTGGCACAGAATCAGGCAAAACATTATTCACAGCCAAGGAGTAGTAAATTACTATAAAGAGTTTATTGTTTTAACAAGAGTGTTTTCAAGTGAATAACAGCATTAGGGCTGAACCTTTTAAACAAGGGTATTTTGTCAGTGAGTAGATACAGAACCTCTCGACTGGGAGGTTAAATATTTATAAGATGACAAGTGTTTGTGTCTTGTTGCGCTCCCCTCATTATACTGTTTATTTCTTTAGTTGGAAAGAAATTATCTACACAGAAAAACACATACGTGACACGTTAATTTGGCACTTCTGCAATAAGAGAGGATTCTGGTGCAATCAAAATGTCTATGCTCGTTCCAATACTTTACCACTTGCTATATCCCAAGGGTAAGGCAGGCAGACAGGTAATGTTTGCAGTGGAGATGAGCCCTTCTGGATGTGGAGATGCGTAACACAAAACCCGGCTAAGGCTCATTGCAAATGCTAAGCAGCCCTGACAGCCCCACAGAGAGGGCTTTGCATCTTCAGAACATCACCCTTTACCCCTAATATCTCCATCACAAACATTTGCAAAGAGCCCATCTGGAATACACGTCAAATTACATCACACTGGACACATCGTTTCTTCTGTGAGTGCGAGGGTGCCACGGAGAGGACACAAGAGACAAACATAGGCTACACTGGCCAAATATTGAACCACAGAAATAGAAAAAAAGGCAAAAAAGTAAAGAAACAGGGCATATTGAAACTTTTTCACGTTATGTTATGAGGCTGCAGTGGCATCATATAAATTGGTCATTTCTAAAAATCAATCCCAATAGGTACATGATTGTTGTGATTGTGTGCCTGTGCAGTCTGCTTAAAACACAGCAGTGGGAGAAGAGCCTTTATTACACCCCTTTGGGCAGGGAACAATGTTACTTTTTATGGCTCAGCTGCTGTTTTAGTAGAGGTCACTTTAAAATATAACTTTGTAAGTCACAGACTATACATCATTTTAGGGTTGCTGGCTTGAAGCTAATTTAAGCCATTTTGTGTTCATGTTTGACAATGAACTGGGATATAATCACATTGGTAACCTACTAAACCATTAATAATTAAAATAAACACTGTCCAAATATTTTCTCAATTAAAATAAGTACCTGAATTTGATTGCTTGTTTTTTCCAGGGCGTGCAGACTCCTGTCCATCCTCTGACTGTACCTCCAGAAGATAAGAACTGCGTGCCTCACGGTCAAATACTGCCTCTGTGTAGATGATTCCCAGTGCAGGGTCCATACGGAACAAACTGTGGTCCCCACTGCTGTCACTCAGTAAAGTATAAGTAATCTGTGGAGCCCAAGAAACAAAAACAAAAACAAAAAAAAGCAGAGTAAATGCATTGCTTTAGTGAAACAGCTCTTCTCCAAATGATCAAAGCCAGTTTACATTTGTGTGCATTATTTCTTCACTTCATAGTCGGAAAAGAGGCGGCCAAACCGCACCATCAGCCCTTCTGACCACCACATTCACTCACATGCCACGTTCATAAACCACAAAGGTGGTTTGTGTATTAGAAAAGTGTATTTCCCAGTGTCAGTTGAGTTTGGCGGGAGTCCTGGTATTTTGGCCTCCGTTGGGTTACCTGGCAAGAATGATATATCTATGTATTATTTATACATGATATATCAGTCTGGTCGCTCTGCCCTCCACTGTGCCTCGAGTCAACTCCAAAACATACCGAGCAATCAGATTTGTTTATTTCAGTGACGCAAGCAACGTCATTACATTACGGCGGAAGTAGCAGAGTTGGCTATAACACCATTCTCGTATTCTAGTCTAAACAACTGTGTCCGAATGTCCACACTCATTCCCTAACCCCTCAATCACTACATAGCCCTGTGGACTAAATAGTGCCCTCAATCCTGGAGCCACGTCATGTGACTCTGGCGTCTGGGAGGAAAAAAAAAGTCGGCAAAACTCAGATTTGAAATTGATTTCTGTAATGAATATGTAGCAAATCCTCCTGAGACGCAAATATTTATGGACTTACAAACATCACGCAAGTTTTATTAATCATGGATCGCACGTTAATCATCAAACGGACTGGATTATTCAACTTTTTATTCAAACTCAAGCTAAGGTAAGCGGCTAACGCCAGCAACTGCTAACGGTTTGTTTAAAGTGTTTTGTTCATAATCTCGGCTCAACAGTTTCTTTAAACAGCTCCTCTTTCTGTTTTCATTCTGTTCGCTGCAGTTTTTTCGACCCTCGCAATGCATTGTCGTCAGTATTGACTGGTCTAGTGACCATAGCTAGACACTACTTTTCAAGATGAATTGTTGGAAAATTTGAGTGCACTTCTTTTTCTACTAAATTTAGACACCACTAAAAATTGCATGACCACTATACAGTGATACACTCTGATTGGTTTACTCCGCTTCCTGTTCGCATGGGTTTGCTCCGCCCTAGAAATCGAATTGACGCAAATGCCGACCAGACTCAGCCACTTGTACAGCGGTGAGTCTGGATTTTTCCAGGCAAGTGTTTAGGTGGCCTGGGATCAACATAATCTATATACAGAGGATACAGAGTCTGTCAAGTCACTTTTCCTTCATTTATTTAAGTAATGCACAGAAAACAAATAAGATCATTGGTCATGTATCAATTCTCTCACCTCAGATTAACAGCATTTAGTACTTTATTCATTTATTCTGTAGAAGTCAGAGATGTTTTCAGTCCTATGTACTTTTTTTTTTTCTGGTAAGCAGCCATGTTTGTTTTGGAGCATGCATGTCTCCGTTTGGCTAATCCATCAATCATGGCCATCTGAACACTAAGATAAGATCAGGGCACAAATTACAAATTCAACCAAATTACCTGTTCCTAAACCTAAACCTAACCTTAACTTGATAGAAAGGGAAATTATATGCAAAGCAGCTGTTGTGTGGCATAACAGTGTTGGGGGGAAAAAAGGGTGGTAGAACTGATCAATTCACAGCCGTCCAAACATCACAATGTCAGTCATTCAGCTACTGCAGCACAGCAACCTAACAACCATGACAACTATGAACAAAAGCTTCCCCCAAGAAGGCATTATGGTTCAGCAATTTACAATGTGCTTTGTGACAAGACAATAATGGTTGAGCAAGAAAAAGACACTGCTTAGGTGCAACTGAATGGTCTAAAAAACAAGTGCAAAATGGAAATATGAGCACAAACCTCTCCGTTCAGACCCAGGTCTTTGTCAAAGGCAGACACCTGCAGCACAGACGTTCCTATCTGAGCTCCTTCTGTCACTGAGGCTTCATAGATGGAGGACGTGAAAAACGGCACATTGTCATTGACATCTAGAATGAAAGATAATTATTCAGCATGAGGCAAACTGCTCAATGCACTTGACTGAGAAATATCTTTTTTCTGTAAACATGGGTCACATAAAAAAAAAAAAATCAGCGCTCAGTACTCTTTAACAAGCAGTTTGATATAGCTGTATACAAGTCAGAGTTCTACTACTACAAATGTAAGACAGCAAAGAAACAGCTACACGTTGATCTGAACTAATATAGTACCTGTGATGTTGACATAAACAGTGGTGAAAGCAGCGAGAGGGACCGCTGCCACGTTCTGGGCTCGTACTCTCAAGGAAAAAAAGGGTGTCGTTTCATAATCCAGTGGTTCTGACACCAAAATGGAGGCTGACCCGTCCTCTCGGTTTGGAGAAAGGTAAAAACGAACTGGCATATTAGTTTCTGGTACCATTCCATCTTCCAAGTTGTAGGTCACCCTTGGGTCGCCTAGCTGAGAACTTGCCTTGATGGTCTAGGAAAGCAACAGATGGGGTTTGGTATAACGCAGCACAGAAGAAAAGACAAATGCATATATTATGAGGGGAAAACTGAACTGAGCAAACGCAGGGATCACGGTGTAAAGCTCTTGGATCTACTTTTTTCCAGCCTAAGCCCATGTAGCTTTGCAAATTCTTTTGATTGACTCCTCTTGCACAGGGCGGCTCCATACACCTCTTCTGTAGGAGCTAAGGAGGTGAAGATGTCTTTCATGGGGGTCTTCACATAACATGTTGTTTAGAGTTTTTTAACAGCCCATTCCCATGCTTGACTTAAATTTAGGTAATACTCGACGATTTATGAACAGTAATGCAGAATTCCTAGTTTCATAGTCTCATTTGTACAGAGAAAAAGAGAAACATCTTTTCTATCCTAGGAGAGTTGGCGTTTTTTTTAATTGTTAAAGTTTATTTATTTATTTTATTTTACAGTTGGATGTTCACAAAAAAAAAGTTGGTTATTACAGTTTTAAAGAGTATAAAATAAAAATGGCACAAATGACAAAACATTTTTATTGGATATCTAGTCCATCTATTATTTTAAACATAAAAAACATATTCAACTTTCTTTTTTTTAGAAGTGAGTTACTTTTGAAGTCCAAAGTTTAGCAGAACAGATTGCCATTGACCCTAACCCTAAATATTTGTCTTTGGGTCATAATATTGCTTTGGCTTTACCTAAAATGCTATTACGTAACAGTATTCTTTTTAGTCCCTTGAGAGACTGCATCTAGGTTCTCAAGGCTGACCAAGCAGAAACACTCACTACATAAGAGTATGATAAGCATAGAATACTGTATAGAACGCTGGATTTTTTAAATAAGCTTTTTGTACGCTCTTTGTTCTACATCCCTTGAATATAATTGATAAATTGAAAGCCACAGTCGGACTGATGTCTCACCACTGATATAACTGTCTGCACGAATCTCCTTGCAGAGACCTTGGGAAAAAATATTTATGAAATGTAATCTCCAGATTGACACGGATATACTTTTCACATCAAAGGAGACACTCTGAAAGGATTTAATTAGACGAAGTTGTGAAAGTTGCCTTTGACACGCAATCCAATCAAATATTTTACCTACAGCATTAAATTAACATAGTGAAACTGACTTTTGGGCTCCCTGACAAGACTGTATGTTGCATTTTTAGTTTACAAAGACAACACCTTGTCAGAATAATGCTTATATGTGTTCATTATCTTAAAGACAAAATTGGAGCTGAATGAACAGTGGGAAAGAGTTGAATTTATAGCATAAGTCTTACCACTATAGGGGTGTCTCTGGCAGTGTTCTCAGGTATTGTCACATAGTAGCTGTCCAGCTCCCACTGAGGAGGCTGGTTCTTTACGTTGGTAATGGTAACAGCCAGCTCCACCGACGAGCTACGGTTTCCTCCATCTGTAGCAACGATTTCTCTGGTGATGTAGGTCCTCTGCAGGAACAACAGTGCTCCAGTCAGTTTGGCTTTAATTTGAAAAGTATGGATTTTTTTTTTTAATCAAATAGTGCTTTTATTGTGACTTGAATAATCATGTTTTTCAATTAACCAAATAATCTTGAGAACCCAACTAATTAGAATAGTGAACATGAAAATTTCCATAAGTTGGTGTCGATTTTAAGTCATAAAAGTGATTTCACTCTATGGAATCCAAATTTGATCAAGCACAAAAAAAAGTCCTCAAATGTTCATACAAAAGGTACACACGATAAATATTGAGCCCCAAAAAATATTGTTGTCTGTCTATAACATATTGAACGATACGTCTATATAGTAATTATTGTGACAGGCCCAATAGTATTAGTCTTTTAATTGCACAAATATATACAGACATTCAGTGACATAAATTGCGCATTTGAATATCAACAACAAAATACACAGCAGAACATACGTAATATGCATAAATCTATTCTTTCAGTCTTTCCCTTCTGGGCTTGCCTCAGCAAATCATCTGCCTCCTGAGGTGTAGTGATTGACTGGGTTTAGTACTGAACACTTCTCCTTTCACAACAGCGCTCTTGCCCTCTAAGGCTGTAGTATGTGTGGAGTATGATGAATACATTTGCATTAGGATGGTTTGAATGTTCTGTTATATCAGGCTAAGTTAAGACAACGGCAGCAGATGCAGTACTTTTTTATGACAAACCATTAATTATAGGCTTTTAGTGACTTTTAGTAACCCCAGCCAATTAAGACATTTGGTAAGACAACAAATTTGTATTGAAACACTTCTATTGTTGCATAAACAAACTGATATGAACTGAGCTTTCGAATTTTTATATTATTAAAGTGGACACTGCAGGGAAGCTACACATTTTCTTAAGAGGCCATTAGGGTACGTTTTTGTTTATCTTAATTAGACAATGCACAACATCATCATAAGGCTCACATCAAGAGGAAAACAGCCAAAAAAAAATAATGTGCCTTTTTGGCCCTCTGAAGGTAATTGCATTTCACTGCCACGGCACTCAGTGTGCGACTTATTGTTATGGCCAAACAGTAATTCAGTTGTAAGGTTCACCCATGAACTGTATTCTATCAATGCAAATTGCAGTCACTCTATTATTGTGCTGCAGCAGTCAGATAAAAGGATTCCCTCTTTACTTTAAAATTACATTTTCTCCTCTTTGGACAATCAAATTAGTATTTGTGAGCAAGTACGTCTCACCCCCAGAGCTCGAAACCACAGACTTTGCCCCAGAACTGATTTGAAGCAAATTACTGAATGACTTTGTGGGTGTAGATAGTTGTAAAAAGCACCACCTGAGTGTTTCTTTAGGGCAGACTATAACAGAAATACAGTACACGCTGAACTATATAGGACCAGAATAACTGCGCCTACTTATAACTTGGACATTGGATGCTCAATTGACACATCTTCTGGGAGCTTAACTCTGACATTGCATTGTGAAGATTTCCCACGATAGAAAACGTAAGATGGCAAGCAGGAGCAGATGTGACACAACTGTAACCCAGCTTTGATTCTAATTACCACTGAACCCCACAGTGAAATATGCATTAGCTTTGTTGTAACACTCTTTGGTCATCTGACTTTAATATTGCATAAGATGATGAGACTTTTCAGACTAGTATGCAAAGAAGTGTGTTAAATTATACAGACCACTATAGAGCTAGAACAAGTTTTCAGTTTTTACATGGCACTAAGTGATGAAGAGAAGTGCTGCTTGAGGAGATCTTCTAAAGGGTTTGAATCGATGACATGAATTACCACTCAACCTTTAACTAATCCAAATAAGAACATGTAAGAGGATGTCTATAAAAGATGAGGTTACTTGGTTAAACATGCTATTTTGTAGGGATGCACCGATCCAGCTTTTTCAGATCCAATACTGATTTTGATACTTGGGCTTTAAGTATCTGCAGATACTCGTCATACTTTAGAAACTTTATAAAGTATGACAAACTGTCCAAATGGGTTGTGTAGTTGTTCTTTATCCTTCAAGTAGCTACAGAACAGTTTTGTATAAATAAGACCTTAAACATGATGAAATGTTCTGCACCAATAAGGGCCAGTCAATAGTCTTACTACATCATTTTATAGGCCCAACCATGATATCGGCTTAACCAATATTTTGGAGCAAATTTGTATGTATCGCCATCGATTTTTTTTCATCGATTTGATACCAGTATCATATCGGTGCATCCCTACTATTTTTATCCCTGCCTTTTAAACTTGTCTAAGCTTGTTGTTTGAGCTCTTTAAAATCTCTAATCTTAATACGTTTTGGTCTTGTAAGTGTTTTTATTTTTTCACTTAGCATCCCTCACAATTAAGACAGAGTTGCGACAGCTCTCCTTTTATTTATGCACACTTGAATAATTATAGTAAATATAACAAAGGCGAAATATAAATTATTTTTCTCTCTTTATGCTCAGTTTGATTGGTGTTCACAATGACTAGAGCCTTTAATATTACATGGTATTTCACGTTCTCTTCTTGGATTGCTACAGCAAGTCAGCTGTCAAGTGTACAATGGTGTATAGATACTGAAGAAAGCATTATAACGGTAACAAATTGCAACTAAACATTCAACTCCAAAGTGTTGGCATGTTGACGTGATGTTGACGTAACGTGTTATGTCACCTTTTACCATTTTGTTGAAAGGGTATTTACATTTTAAGTAGGTTAACTTAAAATCCCAATAATTTTATGATCAACAAAATGAAAAAAAAAAACATATTTATTTAACATCAGCATTATATTTTTCTTTAGCGTAAGCACTCGAGGCGTTGACTATATATAGCACCACTTGGCTGCCATCATCAAATGTGTCCACTGGAATCCAAAGCTGTGAGAATCTATTTTTAATCAGTTGTTTTAGCCTGAATTGGACTCGCTACATCTTCTTTCTCAGTGTTCTCTTCATATGCAGCACCTCTGGGAGTATGCATAGCCCAGATTGGGAGGAGCAGACACTCAGAGATGGCTCATTCATTAGTTTTGTTGACACAGACCCACAAGCTAACACAAGATACAGGGTGTTGTGTAGCTGTGTGTTAATGTGAAGAGTATGTTAAAAAGCGGGCACAGACCTGTGAGATGGGCTGGTTCACGAACACCCATCCTGTAACAGGGTTGACCTGCAGATACTCAGGCTGCTCTGGCGACATGGAGTAAGTGATGGCTGCATGGGTGCCAAAGTCATCGTCATGAGCAGCCACACGCAAGAAGCTGGTCCCAACCAACGTGTCCTCTCTCAAGAAATCTAAAAGGGTTACAATTCATATTTTATAAAGACTAATCCATGGCCACACGTGAAATGAAGGTCTCTTAATAAATAGATGCACTGACAGAGCTTCAAAAATAAAACATATTATACAATAAACTTATATTTGCATACTTTTCTTTTGTAATGAGGAGCCAATGTTTTCATTAAGTTTTTAAATGCATGGCAGCTTTAAGATAAGAATATTTTCTGAAATGACAGCACATTTTTAAAATGTTTTGCTCAAACTAACTTGTATCAAGGAAATACAAATATAATCTTGTTTCGACAATATGTGTGATATTGTCCATGTAAATACTTCTGCAATTAAAAAGCTTCTGACCAAGGGTTATTTTTTAGGCGGAAATGATAATCATCTAATAAGCTGCTGCTGCCGCATATTTTCCTCTAGAAATAATTAAGGCATATTTACAGAGATCACATATTCCACACATGCCCAATAAAGTTAAATGACCAAAATGAAAGGGGCATTTAACCTTAAATGAATCTGAACCCTGTTTGCTGGAGAGCTAGTCTTTCTCCAGTGTCACTTATGAGTCAGTCTGAAGCCCGTAGCAGCATGCATAATGACTGTCCACCACTTACACTCGTAGCGCAGATTCTCGAACTTGGGGCTATTATCATTCTGGTCGAGTATTTGGATGGTGAGCGTGCAGATGCCAATGAGCGGCTCCTCGGCCCAGTCTGTGGCTGTTACTGTAATTGAATACTCTCTCTGGCGCTCCCTGTCAAAACGTCTGGCTGTCACAATCTCTCCTGTAAATACACGAGAATCAGCACTTACAATGCCCACCTAACACATGTGGTTCATAAACAGATTGAATTCCCTCATTGACAGAGCATTAACAGATACATGAGTCACATATTTCCCTGTATTGCACCCAATTGGTAAAAAAATAAAAAATACAGCACACAGAACTGCATGAACGTGTGTGAATTACCATCAAGTGACAAAAGAAATACAGCAGCACAATGTAATGCAACATTATTTAAATAATTGAAAAACGATATTTAGTTTGCTTTATTCTTAATTTGCCAGGGACTATGTAAGAATCCATTGTTCTTACAAAATAAATTAGCTTTCCGCCAGATTTAGCTACAGCTACTTTCCATCTGCATTCCCATGACAGGTGCACACAACAATAAAACACACATAACAAGCCTATTAAAACATTAGCTCATGATTATATCACACAATAGAGTCAATCAGAATAACAACCCCAAGGGGTAATTATTTAAAGGGGAAATTCTTTAAGATTTCACAGTTTCAATTAATTTGATGTTTTCCTGAGAAGAAATTTTAATTCAATTCAATTAAAAACAGTGTGTCGTAATAAACACTTTTAAAGGCAGAGGCAGATATCACAATTAGATGTGGGCAGACTATAATATAATGATATTATTCTGAAAGTTGTTTTGAAGATATGAACAATTTTATTATCGAGTACATTTTTCCGACATTTGAACCTCAACTAATATTTCAGAGCTGTTCAATTGGTGGCCTGTGGACCAAATCCAACCCACCAAGCATCATGGTAAAATGGGCCACAGGTTGGACCATCTAACAAAGCCTGGGAAACGTGTGGTCTCTGGCCACACATGAACAATAGCAGATGATGACAATTTGGTTTGGACAATCATTGTAAAATGGTAAGATGATTCAGATTTTCTGGTCTATTCCTGTTTGTCATGTAGACCTACACTAGGTTCAGTTTTGGTTTAAGATCTGCTGTTGTGATCTGGTTTAGTGTTTCTGTTTTGTTTCTGTTCTGCTCTAGTCCTGTTTTTATGTGACAAACAATATTGTTATTATCATTTTTCCAGTGACATTGTAGATTTCTGTAGAATAGTGCCATTGCGGGTTTTTTGTGTGGCTATTGGATACAAAATATAAAATTCAAGTGCAGTTTTGCAGTCCGGCCCCCAGACAATAGCCCTCCAAAAAATATGGTCCTGTGGATAATGTATTTGAATAACCCTGTATGATTCCACAATCACAAGTCATATTATTGTGCTGATAACAAACACACCTGAAGTTAGATAGCCCTGAAAACTGGTATCTGCCATTGAAGACACTGGACAATACCTGTTTCTGGGTTTATTCTGAAAGCAGCCATTGCACTGTCTCTGTGCATTAAGCCGTATTTGACTTTTCCATTTGCTCCCTCATCTGCATCCACGGCATGCACTTGCAACACAAAAGTCCCTGTTGGCTGGTTCTCTTGCACCATGGCCTGCTCACGATACTGCTGGCACTGAGATAGAGGAAAGGAAGAGAAAAGAAATAGAAAGGGGAGGGGAGAGTTGGGAAGTGAAAAAGACAATATAAAAAACACTCCTATAAAGCAGAAAAACATCATCAGGACATTTAACACTAATGAGAACACTGGGTTCAAACGCTATAACAAGAATGCACGAATCACAATGTAAAGTTCATATCTATGGAAATAAAACACTGCTGAACCCCTTTGAAGAGGCTGAAGTGAGCAGCTTTGTTTAAGTCAGAAATCCAATCCATTCCCCCTAATGAACATGCGCCCCAGAAAAAGAGCCGCTACCCTCTTGAGTGCTGCGTTTTTGTAATCAGATATAAATGCTAGCTACTCTTTCAACAGAATGACCATGAAATATGAAAAACAATGGGCGAGGAGGAGCAGATGCACACTGAGGGGAACCAAGGGAACTGGATCAAAGCAGGCGAGCATGCAAAAATATCAAGACTCATCAAGCAGGGAAGCTTATCTTACAGTATGTGGCCTATATTTTTTTCTATTCATACAATCAGATAATCTCCAATATATGGTCATGCGCATCTTGTTTGAAGATGCAAAGACATACAAACCAGCCAAAATTCACACAAGCACGTCTCATGGCTAAGTCTAATTAAGTGGGAAGTTAATTAAACAGGTATATAGTATATTGTGATGATATTGCACTTTTTTGGGGTGAATTAATTGAAATCCCAATGGAGCGCCTAAAGATAGAGTGGGTGTGCAGGCTAATCAGAACTCATGGGAAAACAGAGAGAAAGAGAGGGTGAAAGAGAGAGGGAGGGAGAAGGGGAGAGACGCAGGCCAAGGAAATGAGAACACCGGGACAAAATGCGTTCGAGTGGGAATGTGTGTGAGAGGGAAAAAAGACAGACACGAGAGAAGCACAGACAGGCGTATGGGAGACAAAATGTAACAATATTTAGTGAGCATGCTTTTGGGAGAACGGGATGAGATGGAATGGGGCAAAACAAGAAACTGTCAGGCATTAGTATGCCTGTGTTAGGCAGAGACAGCAACAAAACAAAACAGTAATATAAGCCTAGGTTCAGAATTTATTGAATGGTAATGCATATATTTTTTGCAAATCAGAGCTGTCTTTTCGTTGTAACTTGCAGCTGCCATCTCAGTTATGAAAATTTGACAAATGTACCCTAAACACAAAAGACAAGATTTTCGCGAGAAATACTTCAGCGTTTGGAAGCAGCATTCTCACTTTTCACAAAATGTGGAGAATAGGCTGTCGAAAAATGATCTTTAAAAGCCACATGGGAGCTTTTGGGACGTTGCAGACTGTTAACGTACACGATTAATAAGACATAGAGCAGACCATCCAGGCTAACAGCTGGATGATTTGTGATCCAACATCAGGATTTAGTGTCACAACTATAAAACAATACTACAATTCCAAACTCTATTTTCATAGTAAGGTAAAGGTGCAGTTCCAATTATGATACCACAATGATGATACACAAACACTCTTTTTAATGCAACAGAATGTAGTTTCTAACACAATACTAGTTGCTGCTATTCTTGTCCTTCATGAGTTCTGATATTGACCAAGACGTTTCAAAAACTATTCTGAATAGACTAAAATGTATGTGAGTTTTTTTGTTTTTTCAGTATCAAATGTGCATGGGTTTTGAAACTAGGTATTCGCATTGTCATCATCATCATAATTCATTCATTTCCAAACTTGTTCTTGGTCTTTTTAAAACTAAAAACTAAAGACCTGATGACTGATTAGTCGACCATACAAGGGGCACTGCATGGCACTACCGAAAGCTCTCAAGACTATAATAACACTATTTTATACATAAAATTAATGAGACAGAAAATTAATTATTTGTATGTAAAAGGAATATTAAATTAGGCCTTCTCATTTTTACTATTGTCCCAAATAAATCTCTATAATCAAAATAAAAAATGAGTCAACTAAGACTAATTTTGGTCGTCTATTACGCTACTAACCAATTAATTGATTAAATTATTATAGCATTCCGACTTCATTCAGACTAAACAAGCTTTGCCCAGTTACATATGACCTGGTATTGTGCTAAGAGTTAAAACAGTATATAGGCCAAGAGATCCAGTGGGCATCATTTCAAAGACAGTAACAGTCTATACACGGGTCTGTGCTGTGAACATTACATCAAGAGTCTGGTAGCTGCAATTATGTTATTTTTACTTCTGATGACACACATGGGCAATTAGTTCAGACTTTCAATAGAAAAAAGAAGTAGCTTGTATTGTAGAAATGGTAGTGATGACATTATAACAGTGAGACATTATATACATTTGCATTAAAATGTTTAAAAGAATGATAAGTAAGTGGATTGTCTTAAAAGTTGTCTTTACTAGAGCCATGAAGTAATATTTTGAATAACCAAGATTTAGCTTTTAAAGTTCCTCACGCACTAATGGAAGTTAGATATGAAGAATGGTCAGGACTAAACATGGGAAATCAGCGTTTTAGTTTTAAGTAATTAAAATAATTAAAATCTGGAACAGTATTCCTAAAGCTGTGAGACAGGCTTCTTCTCTGACAATGTTCAAAACTAGGCTAAAAACAGTTATGTTTAGCTAAGTGAAAGGATTTTATCTGCTTGCTTCTTTTTAAATTTTATAATGATTAGTTTAGTAATGTTTATTTGTTTCTGTTGTGATTTTCTTTTATTGTTCTGTACTGCTCAATTCTTGTTCTGTAAAGCAATTTTAATTACTTTGTGTATAAACTGTGCTCTACAAATAAACTTCCCTTACTATTACGGCTTTTCAATAAGCATATTTATACAAAGCAAGAATCAGCCTATGACCGATATAAACAAGTAGAAAATTGATTCATTATTACTAGGAATAAATGTCATCTTTTCCAGCCATGCATGTATTAATACACAGATCAATGCGGTTATGAAAAATGTTATTAAATATAGTGAAGTACATTGTTTTAAACCATAAAGGACCTTACCTTTTCAAAAACGGGTTTGTTGTTGTTGACATCATCCACGCCGACGATGACACGGGCAGCGGAGGAGAGAGAGTGTGGGCCGCCTGATGCATTGTCATCTGTGGCAGTTACATTCAGCACATATTCGAGGCCTTGAAGCTTTGGAAGGGGACTGGAGCGGAGGCGAATCAACCCTACAAGATCAGGCAGCCGTTAAACTACACACAATAAAACACAATTTCATTCACTATTAAGCATGATATTATTGGCACTGTGGCCTTGCTTGTTGCAGGCAGTGCTATAAATACGAAAGCCTGTTGAGAATGTGATAGAAGATGGAGAAAATTCACCTTAGAAGTCAAGAAAAAAGCTAAAAAAAAATATCTGATATGCACTTCAAATCCAAAAAAGCAATTTCACAGTGGTGATTTTGTCATTTCTTTAATCGAATAATTGCATGCTTTCCTCTAAAGACGCCTGTCCAGGTCAAGCCGTTGAAAGCAAACATAAGTAATATGCGTGTAGGGTTAACCAGCCCGAGCAGCAGATGCCTATTAGCTGTTCCTCTGCAGCCCCTTTGTTTGTTTCATGTTAACAGTCAAGATAAAAGGTGGGATAAAAGAATGCAGGATCTGAGTCAACATCTTTTCTCGTCAACACTAATACAAAACATCAGAGGTTGCAGGTCTGTAAGCAGCTCGTGAGGATGAGGGAACTCACTGAAGTGGGAGCACAGAGATGGTTTCATTCGTGTTTTTGTTCATCTTTTCACAGTGCTTGATTAAAGACACTACAGCAAACACAAGCACACATGTGACTGCTCACATTCCCCCTCCAGTTTAGATGAGCCTCCTGCCCAACAAGCAGAAAAGGGGACTAGCTCCTAATGACATAGCACGTTGTTGACATCACTGCACCACTACATAAAAATAAGTGGACTGTGGTATACACAATGTAATTCCCCAAGCTTAAATGTCAGCCTTGTTTACAAATGGGAGGCATCTATTCACTAGACTGGTGCACCCTTTGCATAAACAGCAAGTGGGTAGCCATATTGCCGTCTTATGCACCCAAAGGATATCTGCCTTAGCATTTCTAGCACCAAGCATCCACAGAAATAATATAAAGGAATATGAAAGGACGACACAAAAGAAAGAGGAGCTGGAGCGCAGCCTGAAGATTGTGAGCTATGATAGAGCAGTTGTTGTGAAATTGAATTGAAAGGGTTGGGTGACAAATGTCACAGCGATTGCCACTGGTTTCGGATCAAAGGGTAAATAAAAAAGATAAACTCGGCAGTCACCAAATGCTCGAAAGCCAAGAAACATGGTAGGCATTCTCACCAGCACCTGTTCCAACAACTGAAGAAAAGGAGAAAACTCACCATGGTCATTTCCAAAATAACATTATAGTTCATATTTATGACCTCCAATAACAAAAGGACAGTGCCTGTGTTGAAATTATGGCTTTTAATATCAACTTCAATATCTTTGCTCTTTGACTTTGAAAGTAGAGGACGTTCATTGTGTAACACTGTAGCAGAGAAGTATTAAGGGAAATTGAATGTGTTATTTGATGGAAGGCCTGTCAATTACACAGACTGCAATGTAAAGTGTAAATGGGTAGGGCTGGGAAATTAAGAAGTATCACCTTTCTGGCTGTCAATGATGAAATTTCCCTCCTCATTGCCCGCCGTTATGGAGTAGATTATACCATCACCATCTGGGTCTTTGGCCAGGACTGTGGCAACGAGAGTGTTGGGACCAGCATCCTCAGAAACAAACGTTCGATATCTGCAAAAGACAACATTACAATACGTTAGATTAAAGTCATGGCAGGCACAACCACACGGTTTAAACTTACAGTTGTGGGTTTTTCTGTATCACTGTATGACTTAACCTGTACGCTTAACTGGTCGGAGCACAGACAAATGATTATGTCTACAGGGATATTGAAGCCATTGAACGAATGGTGTTTCCATGTTCCCAGTCCTCTGTGGCCCATTTGATCCAGTGCCTTTTAAAATGCCAACAGTGATTTGCTAAGGAGCTGGGCAGTGAGATGCCCGGGAAAGACACAAGGTACTGATAAACCACCACGGTGCAAGGGACGAAATGGTGGTGATGAACTGCAAGACTTGGACGACAGTAAGATGAAGAGAAATGGAAAGCAGAGTTAAAGGACAGAGAGGAGCAGATGACAAAAAAGTAGGCAGACAGCGATGAGACAGGTTAAGTGATATGTGGAAGTTATAAAGGAGGATAGATAGACGGAGAGGAGAGCATGGATAAAAGGGGGCGGCGTTCCCTGAAATACCTCCACTTGATTCGTCAGCAGAACTCTTTCCCTGTGTGATTCCTGTCTGAATTGCGTTAATGTGGAAGCGTATGTGTGTCGCGGGGAGGTGCGAGGGCCCGGAGGGAGGGGGTTGGTGTCTGTGGTGAGAAGTCAGAGGTGATTGATGGTTTACAGAAGAACGCTGATGGGTGATTCATCTCGGCTAGCCGCTGCAGTCTCCGTGGCAACATGAGTGACCTGTAATCTGTCACCCGGCTCAGAGGCCACTTCTCCACAGCTCCGTGGGATGAGACATATAGACTCCCCAGGCTTTTCCTCCTCGGGCATCTCCCCACATCGCAGTGAACTGTGAAGTTATACTCAAAGTCTGTGTCGGCATGCTGTCCTGAACGGCTGCTAATTTGCATTTCAGTAGGAACTTGAGTCTCCTTTTTTGCCTCGGTACAACTTGTAGAAATGTGAGAGGACATGTCATGAAAGTCACCCTGTCTCCTTCACATGCACCAGTGTCTCAATTAGTCTCGCTAAATTGCTAAAAAGACAAAAGTCCACCCAAATTGCAGCCACTCTTCACTACACACGCCAACTTGTATACGCTTTACCTGCATCTCAGTAAAGCATAGCATGGCAATACACACAACACACCTTAGCTGACAATATGCCTGCATTTCTAAAAAGCTGTCTGCTGGCCTGAAAACTGTATTTGTCCAGCTGCCTGCTTTATCTGCATATCTGACTGGCTGTCTCCTCTCCTGTCTTCGCGCCTCTTTTATTTTAGTATTCTTCACTCGCTTGTCCTGCACTCGTGTTTTCTTTGCCAGTTTACTGTTTGTCTCACCACATCTGCACCTCTGTCGGCTGGTTTGTTTAGCTCTTTGTCTAGCCACCCACCGAGACTGACACCTGACAGCACTCCCAGAGCAAGTAGCATAGAGAGGTCTGCAATGCTTTTCTGTGAAGGTCAGTAGAACTTGACTGACAGGACAAGCTTCTTGCTCATTTTGGAGAATAAATGCAGTGGAGCCATTGTGACAGTTCCTGCCCACCCGCTCACGTAGGCATTGCCAAAAAGGCGGTCCAGGACACACTGGATTGCATCCGTGTGTCATTTCACTGCATACCTCAACAAAGACCAAAATAAACCCAGAGGAAAGCTGTGAATGTTTATTACGATGTTCTAACTAAAGTGCTGAGAATATGCTCTCAAAGTAACAGTGTCACATTATTACCATTGGTGTGAAGTCTTTAACAAATGTTTTGATACCAGATGGTGGCTATTAAACCTCCAAATGAACACTGCATTTTCTCAGCTGTAGTTCTTTTACTAGAGCAGTGTTGACGCAAGTTGGCCTCTATTCCTGGCAGGACTGCAAGCATCAGATACTGTAGTGATGAATAGCCCAGTGGAATGCAGGTCTACCATGTGATGTAACTATACCTATACAGTATGTGATGCAAGTACCCTCTAGATGGCATAAAAAATAGTGACAAACTTTGATCCACTTTCATGATTACGACCAATACTGCTTTGACTCTCTACTTAAAAGCACTGGGATAAAGCGTATCACTCAACTTTTTCATTTATGCATAAATATTGTGTTGGGAATTATTGCAAAAGATGCTTGTACTCTTTGTAGTTTGAAACCGTTTTAAACACAGAGGCATAGATCTGATTTGCCCACTTCTGTGTCCTCTCACGGTGACAAAAATAGAATAAACAGAACAGAATGGAGTGATTAGGCTGTAGTTTGACCTAGGCTTCACTGATAATATTACAAAACACGAGCAGTTGCAGGGTTTAGGTTTAGGGTTTAGTACTACAAAAGGTGACGGAATTGCCCTGTTTTTTTGTGACAGTTATTATCAATTATGAATGATCGGGCTGCTCACACTGGCTGAGAGAACTCGGGGGCTTCGTCGTTGACATTGGCCATCCGCACTCGGACTGTAGCTGTGCCAGAATGGGGCTCGTCCCCGCTGTCCACTGCCATCACCACAAACTCGTACAGATGGTTTGGCCTCTCGTAGTCCAGCCGGCCCGCAGGGAAGACCGTCCCATGAGGCGAGATGCTAAAGTCCGGGCTGAGGGTGTAGTAGGTGAGCTCTGCGTTTAACCCCGAGTCGCAGTCCGTGGCCAGCACTGCCAAGAGAAGGAGTCAACACACACGGGCCATCAATTAACACTTAATCAAAACGAGCTGATGAGATGGCAGCAACTGATGAATATGTTGACATCTGCGTGGATCATTATCTCTTCATGGCCCTACTAAACATGCCATAGATCATAAGCCTTGACAGCCACAATTACACGCACACAAACTGCACAGTGCCCTCTAGAATTATTGCTATCATTTGGTAAAACGAGTTTAAAGGCAGCAAAAAGAAACACAGAAGCGGACGAGTTGTATATTCCCACTGAGGGTGTTTTTGTAATCCTTTTCATTCCATTGTAATTACACTGAACAAAATATAGAACTTCATTTCTTACATGGATTCTTCTACCGACTAAAGCCAACAAGCATGTTTGCAAAGCTAATTTAAGTCATTTTTATAAATTTCCCACCACAGAACAACAGACCCTCTCACTCATAACATTTTCATATTCTTTTGATGTATTTATTTCCTCTGTGTCTAGCTTTACTCGCACCATTCTGTGCTTCCAAATGCTTCATTCCTTTTCCAATAACTTGTAATGTAGTCCAAGCTTGGCAGTTGCAATTATTTAGTAATATCATTATGTTATTTATATTATTTCTGTATTATCTACAGTGCCTATATGCAGTGTGAAATTAGTTAGGAAAAAGAGGGAATATAAAAATCATCATATACTATTTACACTAAGGAAAATATATAATATATTTGAGCTATTGCAGCAGCAGAGGAAGGCTGAAGTGATAATCACATTTTCATTTAGCTACTCAACTAAACCAGCTGATATATTTCAGTATTTAGATGTAAGTGTGAATGGAAGCGGTTTCTTCCTTTACCACATGCGGCTGCTGTACAGAAATAACACTTGTTACGAGCTCTCAGGGGAAATGTGCCCCTGCTCTGCTGCTCTCTAGGCTTTATTTGATTGTAAATAAATTAATTTTAGTTATTTCCGACATTAGTCTTCCTCTTGGCTATGGCCATGACCCAATCATAACATAAATATGTGTCATTATAGTGGTAATTGTCGACTAAATCATTTTTCATAGTTATCATCAATGTCATATTTTTGTTGACTAAAACTAAATCAAAAGTAAGTAAGAGCTGGATTAAAAATATAACTAAAAGTAGATATTTCTGTCAGCAAAAAGCACTGATATCTTAGTTGAATAATGACAACTAAACATAATATGGCGGCACAGTGACAGAGTGGCAAGCACTCTCAGCAAGTGCCTCACAGCAAGAAGGCCTAACTGTGTGGGGTTTGCATGTTTCTCCGTGTGTCTGGGTGGATTTCCTTCAGGTGCTCTGGTCTCCCCCATCAACCCAAACATGTACAATAGGTAAAATCTTCCAACTACGGAAGTCCTGACCAAGACTAGCACAAAGAACTGGAGATGGGTCCTTGGCGCTGCACTGTGGCCCCCACTGCTTCTGAGGAGATGCCCCAGCAGTATTGAAGGATGGGTCAAATGCAGAGGACAAATTTTCCTACGACAACCATAAAGTGTACCTTAAGACCTTAAAATAAGGAAGAAAAAAAGAGAAACGAAACTAGATTGCACTTTTCAGACCATTCAGCGTTTAAGGAACACATCTCCACTTGTCCATGAAGCAATGCCATACAATCATTTTCTGACTGACAAAGACTATTATGGTTGATTAAATTAGCAAGACATTTTTGTTGAGTGAAAAATAATTTGTGGACTAAATCTCTACAAGTTAAAATTCTTTTGAATTGTGTGTCAAAATTAGCATTGCACACTCATTTGAATTTGAAATAATTTTCTGGTTATTAATATGACATGTTCATGTCGTGGCATTGGCAGGGTGCATACAAATGTTTCACCCACTCTTCAGCACCTCTGGTCCAACTCCTGCTCTGTTTCCATTGTATTTCTTGTTTTGTTTTTTACGCATTCATGTTGGCTGTCTTTCCCCCCCTCCCTGCTTGTTCTACTGTGCCAACTGTTTCGCTGCTGCAGGCTTTGTATACAAAACTGTTTTTCAGATAAGATTTGTTCCATTTTTCTCACCATATCCAGCTAGTGATACCCATGGATCACCTAAGCAAGCCCACTGGGGACAGGTGTCACAGTGGTGCAAGGACATTTGACAAAAGCGAAACAACAAAAAACTAATATGGAACGACAATTCTCCAAAACTTGGGGCATGTTTTTTGGGTTTTGCACGTTGTGATTTGAATTTTATGAACTTTGTATTGTGGTTGTGCCTCAGGCTGTAGTTAATTTGGGACTACACATCACGGTGAAATGCTGATGAGGTACATTCTGATCTATTCTAAGGATGTGTGTGACTGTGACTATACTACCATTTTGGATGCAGTGGTAATACATATGGCTTAAAATAAGAGTTAACAAGATGCTCTCAAATTATCCCACTTCCTTGGATTTCAGCTTTATGAATTTTCTGTGCTGTTCATTTTCATTTTATTCTGTCTGAATAGTGATGCTTATAATCTTTTCTTTTTCTTTTGAATTTCAAAAATAGTAAATTAAAACACTGCATGCAGTAACATGAGCACGTAAACATTCTTTTTGAGTAAGGTTTGAACTGATAATGGAAATATGTTGTCTGTGACGAGAATAAAGTCTCTCAAAAACAAACGCAAAAAGGCTCTGTCCACCTCTTAAGTTCTGGAAGTAAAATTCCCATTAATTTTCCCATAGACTTTTTATTTAAATTAAAAAGTGGCAATATTGAGCAAAAGACACACAATCAGATGTATAGACCCTTCCAGTGTTTGTAAACAAAATACTGTGTTCCATTAGCCTGGCACTATTAGCACTAATCCATTTTCAATGGGAGGGTTAGCATTAGCTTTCAAACATCACAAACTATGAAAAAACAGGGTTGTTTTGGCGACCAACCACTGGACACACATGAGTAACACCAGAGGCTTGTTAGAAAACATTACCATGTCTAGATGTGTTTTGTGCATAGAACTATAATAAAACCTGGAAGATGAATCCAAGATGGCCGTCCTGTTTATCCCTATGGAGTGTGCTCATTGGCGCATGACCCCAAAAAAGTTTCTTACTTCCGCATTTACTTCCTGATACGAAGGCTGACATCTTTGTTTTACTTCCTGATACGATGGCTGCCATCTTTGTTTTACTTCCTGAAACGATGGCTGCCATCTTTGTTTTAGGGCGCCACGTGACGTCAATCCCCCACTTCATATAAAAACGGTAATTTCGGTGATTTTAGAAACGGTAGAAAAGAACATTTCCTTCTATTTTATTTAAATACAGATAATAATTCAGTACTGTCTGCAATTATAATGTGCAATTTTAGAAAAAGGCTGGTTCCAAGAGGCTGCAGTACCTCACACGGCCACAAATCAATCTGGGACCACAGACAGAGGGGGCGTACCTTATCCAGTTCTTTTAATACATCCATGGTTTTGTGTTGACTCTTAGCATTAGCGATAAGCGCTGAAACAAGCATTCATACTAGCAACCTCGTAATAAACTTTTCTTAAACCTAACATTATTCACGAAAATGCACCAAAAACACAGGAGCCAAGAACAGTTTGACAAGGAAATGTATGTTGTTTCACCAAGTGCCAGAAATCTTACAGTAATAAGTGAATTTTATAAACTAGAGGTTAAAGTTGGATATAGGCAGTTATCACTCATTGGCAAATGTGATAAACATAAAAACAACAACCGTGTGTCTGCGCTGTCTACAAACATCAAAATAATATTTTTAAATTAGCGTTTCTAATCTAATTAATATGATAGAATCGGAACACAAAAACCTGGCTGCGTGCACATCCTGGTTCCTGGTTCTTGTCATCACTCCTGGAAGGCTCTATATGTTACAAAGACATTTAGTCGTGTCTGATTTGAAATGTTATTTGGACAAAAAAATAATTGCATCATGGACGTTCGTTACCACATAGTCTCTGTTGTATCTTAAAAGTCCAAATATTAAAGTGCATGTGACAGGTCAGACTACACATTTCACTAAAACAAGTGAACATTATTATATTTAAGATTTTATCAAACATTTTGCCCATTTGTCTCTAGTTTGACCATTTTTGAAGTTGAATGATGTGCCAGTTGCTGTCAATTGTCCCTGTATTTTCAACGGTAAATTATCACAGACATCACAGAGGGATTCTGTTTTATAATTCAGCTTCTTGTAATTTTATTTTCTAAATTTCTTCACAAACTGAAAACACGGGGGGAAAAAATATGATAAATGTTAACCACTGGTACTATCCCACCAAACTAAGTAATAATTAGAAACATGACAACCTGTCATATAAACTTAATTTTTTTCAAAAATTCTATGGGAAAAATGAAAGGGAAAATTACTTGACCCGAGTCGACTTCAAGATGAGCGAGACTGTCGAGCTCCATGGTCATTTCTTATCTGACATGTTCGTTAAAATAGATAATTGCACAACATGATTAAGAAACTAGTCACACAGCTATAATGAGTGTATATCTATCGAGTTAAATTAACCTTTAAATGTGTAAGAGGTCAAAACATACAGAAAAGACAAGGTTTTAACTCGATTTGCACACTGCGTTGTTGTGTATAAACAGGGAGTATGTTCTGCCACAAATCACTAGGCTCATTACAACTTAAAACAAATGAAGATAGCAGCTAGTTAAGCACATTAAAACTGAGTGTTTTATTATCCTCCTTTAAGATCTATTGGTGGATGCGCAAACTGGAGCGTTATAAAAATGTAAGTTGTTAAAATGAATGTCTGAGTTACTGCTCTGGCTCAGGGCCATAATGCATCTGTGGCTTTTTAACTAGTTTCTCCTCACATTGAAACAGATGGGTATGAAATATGGGGTCAGAGGAGTCTTACCCTGTAGCAGAGACGTTGCCGTGGTTACAGTCTCGGGGACACTGTCCACACTGTAGATGGATTGTAGGAACTCTGGGACACAGTCGTTTTCATCTGTTATCAACACCTGAACCTGATTAGAGTTGGCATCGTAGAAGGAAAGGGAAAAAGTGGGAGAGACGGAGTTAAAATTAGCAGTGCTTAAAAGCGTTTACATCCAGGTGACAGCCATTAGAAAGACAAAACGTTAATGATCCCAACACTATTTATCTCCGCCTGTCAGGAGTCCAAAATAGAAATGTTCAGAGCATATGTGTGTTTCACGGTGTGTGTTTTCAGGCCCTTAGCCGCCCTCCGCCCTACGAGCCCTCTGTCACCACTGTGTGCAAAGTGTGAAGTGACAGCTGAGTAATAGTCCTGAAATAGCTGGAATAGGTTTTCCCATTCTCCATTCTTTCCCATGGAGCACAGAGAAGAGTTGTTTTTTTTTATTCTCTTACGTCTGTATCATAAAACAAGAGCCGCGCTTGATAACTGAGTAACAAAATCTTTTGAATCAATAATTTAGATTCCACTGAATGCATGAATAGTTCATCTTGTTACATTTGAATGAAATTCCAGGATTGTGCTCTATATTTTACGCGCATCATTTCTAGATCACACTTGACAAAAAGCGCTGAGAGTGGAACAGGAGCAAAAGGGTGAAACAAACCGCGAAAACAATCACACTGGGAAGCATGGCTGGCTTGTTAACATTTCAGACTCATTCAGCCGTGCCATTTCTGCAGACAAACAGTGCTGCTACACTTCTGTGGTTATTCCCAGCACTGTGGAGTCAATAGGTCAGCACGGAGATCACGTCAGCCCCTTCAATGTTGACTTTCTGTATTAGCTGCAGATCTCTCTCTTTACTGTAAAGGAAAGTATCCAACATGTGTATTTATTGTTTTATTGCCTAAGCCCATGTGGTTTGGTCAAAAGATGACACAATTTGGATAAAGAAATGTTCAAAATTGTGTGTTTTGGGAGCTTTTCAGTCAAAGGATTGATCTCAAAAAGCAAAGTCAAAGCTGAGTAGAATTATTGGGCTCTCAGACATTCATCACAGCAAGTCCAGGCTGAGCCATGATTCATATCTGTTGGGAGAGGTCATGTGAACTGTAAATAACTGTGCAAACAAAATTCCAAAAATGTTCCACTAGAAATGTGTTTGTGATTGGAGTGTGAAGCACTGTGAAGTGGCCGCTGTTGTGATATTGGTCTATAAAAGTAAACTGAATTAAATTCAACTGAAGTGTCTTGCCTCGGGACACAACAACAAGTAGTTATGGGCGAATAGGGTCACCCCAAGCAAACACTTTTTAGGCATGCCCAAGCTGGCTCTCAGACCAATTTTTCTTGGTGCTCAGGCTTGCTAGTGAATTGGCCCACATTGTCCTGCCCCGTGCGAGACAGCCCTGATATTAAAACATTGAGACTGAATTTAGGTGTGGTGGCATTTAAAACATCAGAAACATCAGATAAATACAACTTTTTTTGAACGTTTCTCGATTGATGTGTGATCCTCCACTTGGTCTATATTTCAATATACGGCCCTTGATGGATAAAGTTTGTACAGCCCTGCTTTAAAGGTATAATTTTACTGGTTGAAGGCCTTCCACCAGCTTGTCTGCATGGGATATTTGCCAGGAATGTTTATAATAATAATTCATTTGATTTAAATAGCACTTTTTTGGACTGTCACGGAGGTCAATCACAAAGGTAGATCAGTTTAAAGCCATTCTGTACATACAACAGCTGTATAGAGACCAGCAGGTGGCAAAGTCCACTAGAAAAGTTGCATAATGTCCTTTTAAGGTGAGACACTGCAGGTGAATAGGAAAAAATCTTAAATTTAATGATACCAATTTGAAATTTCTCCTGTAGTTTACTCACATAAATGTAAGAAAAAATGTGTTACAAGTTTTTGATCATGTGATGTTTTCATGTAGAAATAATGCATATTATTTGTAAAAAATGGCCAGAATGTCACATATTTAGGACATTTCAATCTGTGGATGGAAAGAACCAGGTTTTAATTTATTGGTTCATTTTGTACACATATTAGTTATAAAAAAAAATGTACAGAGGGGATTTAGTTTCTGAGTAAACTAGATCTGACTGAAAATTGGCCTAAAAATTACATTCACCTCACTTACATTTTTTATTTTTTTTACTTAAAACTTAAATAAATCAGGCTTAGAATTAGATATTAATAAATCTTTCTGTATGTTCCATCAAAAGTACAAGTTTGGTGTGTGTAGGAGCTACTTGATCTTTATGTCCCTATAGGGGAGAAAAATGCATTTTAAGAAAACGACCTTTGAAGTGCCCCAATGCCCCATAGAAATATATGGATTAAGTGGATTAAATGAACTAATAAAACATCTTTAGGAGCAGATTGGACAAGTTTGTTGTTTCCACACGAAAGCCTATATGTTGAGAGAGCAAACTGACCAAAAAACAAACAAACAAAAAATGGGTTAGTGTCTCAGCTTAATTAATTTAAGGAAATTCAAACAGTATATTGGAAGAAACCAACATCTAATGTGGTTTTGGATGAAGACAAAATATGCAGCCAGAAGAGATGTCACAATACTAAAAGGCCATATCTAATTTTGATACTAAGGATGGACCAATTTTTATACCACAGATAATACCACAGATAATAAAGATAATTATTAAGTATATTTAAGTATATTTATTAAAAGAAAAAAAAAGCAATAGATTGTCATTGTCAACACAAAATAATTGTTCCTTCATGTTACTATGTGGTCTTATACTATTGCTGACAAAGCTCAAGATCAGGTTAAAACTGTTCAGAAAAATTCAAATGTGTTAATGTGTTGTTGTTGTTGTTGTTGTTGTTCTTAGTATTAACTTTTCAATATTTTTGATAACCCTTCCAGATAGTATGATTCTTGATAAATCACAAATTTGAAAAATGGCACGCACTAATGGTACAATACACCTGCAGCAGCCGTTTGATTGGACAGAAGGGTGACCATATCAAACCAGACTGCACTACAGTGAAGTGGACTGTAACAACAGACTTAGATAGGATTCTCCTAGGATCAAGTACCTCCGTGGCCGTGCTTAAACTCCCCGGCTCCTCACTGGCTCGCACCATCAGAAGGTATCTCCTCTGATCACTTTCATAATCGAGAGTCCTTGTCAAGCTGATCTCGCCTGTCTCCTGTCTGATGCTGAAAAGGCTGCTGGGATTGATCAAGAGGCTGTAGCTGATGGGCTGTTTTTGGAAGGAAACAGCAACCACCGCCAGGAATCTGCAGAGGCAAACAAAGAGAAAATGGCTGCGGATTAGAGTGGGGAAAAATTGCTTTAATATTTGACTGTAGTTGCAAACATGTTTATTTAAAATCGAAATCTTCTTTTCCTTACATCAGCAGAGTACGGTAATGAAATCAATTGCTCCACGGACCATTGGGCACATGCTATAAACACGGTCAATCAGCACTTGTCATTGCTGTGTAGTAATGTAATACTATTATACAGATATCAGCGCTTGCTTTTTTGCATTTAGAAAGACTTGCCACGCTCCAACTTAGTGGGATAATGATATGTCAATTTATGCTTGAGAGCGCTGCTGTGACCACATGAATATTCAACACAATAGGTACAACATTTGTTATATAAAGTAAGCATGCATGTATGTCTGCTTTAGTCATTGCGATCAGACAAAAATGCATTAATCTGAGCTTTAATTGTCACAAAGACATTATTTGCTGTATATCCGCCTCTCCTCAGCTGAATAATGAGGATATAGGGGTAAGCTTACACCCATGCATCTGTCACGGGTTTGAAAACTGACAGTAGTTATATTTACACAATTATTTTATGACTTTCTTTCATTTTCGTTTTTTTTTTTTCCCCATCAGATAATTGCACCAGCTGAGGCTATAATAAAGACTGTTTCTCAACCGAACCACATGGGATGGGCTGTATATCTATTTAATTAAGACAAAATCCTTCGAAACACAATAAATTCATAGTTTTTTTCATCTTCCTGTTTACTAAGCCAGAGCTGTCACATAGTCTTGGACAGCTATATGCGAAGTTGCGTACAAAAATATTTGGCTGTGCTGTTTTGAGTGCTTGTGTGGGACTCACGGTTGTCCTTCAGGCGTGTTTTCGGGTATGGAGATGACATAGCTGGTGTTACTGAACTGCGGCGCCCGAGCTCCTGCCACCACCGAGAGCATGGCGGGGGCACTGCGGCTGCCCATGCCGTCAAGAGCCACCACGCTTAACAAGTACTCCCTGTCCCTCTGAAGCACCAGCCCTGTGGTCGCCACCTGGCCTGTCTTCTTGTCCACTACAAAGCAGCCGTCACCGCCTACAGGAACAACACAATGGCGTTATTTTCTCATGCTGGATGCAGACCAATCCAATACTCTGCAGGCGCTGTGGTGAATACTAACTGGGGATAGTTAGCCAGTGAAAACAGGACGTGCTCAGCTCTGTTTAGGAGGATTCAAAGAGACACAGATGTTGGGTTAAATTATGGCACTCAGAACACCAATCCCATATTGAACAGAAATGAAAAAAATAAATGCTCCCAAACACATCGCCAATTTAGACCTGAACAAAGACACAGCAAAACACAACATAATCCACAAGGTCAAAAAGGTAATTTTGAAGTATAAAAAATAGAGGTTTTATCTCAAACCCAGTTGTGATAGCTTATATGTGGACATTCAGCCTCGATCATTAGCATTACCTGAAGCAAAGAGAGGATAATTAGTCGACGTAGAAAATCAATTTTTGTCTGATGTAGCTGAAAACAATTCTAATTGTTTCCACTTCTTTCTATTGCAACACAAGGACCAGAACAGGGAAGGAACAGCAATGTTGCTTCCGCTCCAACTCTATTTTGACAATTGTTGAACTGACTAATGCTGGCTGAATAATTAATTATAAACTTTATTAGTTATATCTCAGTAGTATATATACCTTAGAAAGCTTGCTTAAGTTTGTTCTGTTTCAGAGATGAATAATTATTGGCAGTTATCATAAGTATCTTTAATATAGAGAATAAAACCCAATGTTTGTCAATGTGCAGCAAAGCCCACACAGAGATGGGTCGCTTCACCTTGTTTGTGCCCTTTGTTTCCACAAAAGACAGACGACAATCTGCTGAAAATGGCCAGCGACTGGATCGCCGGCAGTACTCACATAACAGCCTCACTTTACTTGTTTTAGTTATGAACTCGACAACAGCTGTTGCCAGCTATCTCTGTCATTATTTGCACCTGCTACAATTCATGGCCGATTTATTTACAGCAATCTACTCTGGCAGAGGAGCCCAAGCGCAGAAATATGCATGACAGGTAGATATTAGTCGCGATTCACTGGCTACAACGCTGCTCTATCTTTAATTCTAATTCAAGTTGGGTAATTGTTAGTTTTTCAAAACTACCATGAGACATTTTACAGTAATGTCAAAGTCAGTACTTAAAAGTACTTAATTTAATTGCTTGATGGTACAGATGTTGTCTGTATTTTACAGTAAGACTCAGTTGATCACATTGTATGTTTAGGAAACTGTCAGAAAATGATTTGGGACTGTATGTCAATCAGTTCATGTTGGTTTTATTTTAATAAATGATTAAATACATTAACATTTCAAGTGATTTCTATTGAATCTCTCAACATGTTACATTCTGTTATTTCTACATTACAAGCTCTTAATACATCTACCAAGAAGATCAAAAACGAGGTCAGACAGACTGCATCAAAAGACCAGTCTCTCTCATCTTCTTTACTCTTAAACATTAAGTACACGATAAGAGGGTTAAAGTGGGTTATTTACCTCTGAGATTTATAAAAATGTCTCTAAATGACTGTGAAGCGACATCATTGTGTTGGAACAGACATGATAAATCTTTCTGCCTCCTACAGTTATAGCCGACCAGGGGTGTCTTGTAGTAATTACGTTTTAAGCCCCATCAGGGAGTTGTGCAGTGGACTAATGCAAGTCGGAGGGAAGTCGCTAGTGCTTTGTAAACCCCCATTGGCAGGATTAGTACATCCCCCCATTTTGTGACACAGAAACAAACCTCTATCCCCCAAACCACCAGGGGGTCCACTACACTGGCAAACTTCCAAAGGCCCACTATGTCTGTCAACACCAACCTATGTGTGTGTGTATGTGTGTGTGTGTGTGTGTGTGTGTGTGTGTGTGTGTCTGTGTTTCTGTGCATGGAACAGAAACTCAGGCAGATAGACATAGGCGCAGAAGAGGTACATAAACAAATGTGCGAAAGCCCCTGGCAGTGTGGGTTTCAGCAGAAGAGATAGACAGACAGACTGAGCTAATGGACACCTAAACACTATACGAATGCATGAATGGATCCGTGATTGCCGACAGCTATTTGCCGGTGACCGCACTAGTGTTTGACTGAATTTGTTTATTTTCATGGTTGTAGAGGGTTTTTTTAAATATATATTTTGAACAACCTTTTCTCTTTCTCTTCTGGATCAGGGGTAAATAGTTTAATTGTAATGAATTAAGAAAGTGATAAGTTTTACCAAGCATTAATAAACTACGTAAGTATTACTTAAAGTTCATAAAAAATAAAAAATGAAAAAAATTATGTCGTAAACTTTCAAATAAGAGTATAATGTGATATTTCTACCCTTTTAGGATTAATATCACAGACATTTCACATTTGTCTGATAATAAATAAACCTCAACTAATACATTTAAATGCATGTTTTAACACTGTTGGACTGATATAATATTGTCTGAATAACATCAAGTTTATATTTTCTGTCACCACCAAACTGAACTCAAACCAGATATAATGAACCTAAAGCAAAAGCATTCATAACACCACTCAAAATGTAACAGTGTGACAATTTTCTGCAGAAAAGTACAATTTTGCTTACTAAAAACTGACAGATGAAGCAAAAAATGGACCAACTGAGATGCTTAGATTAGAGACTGAACGCTGCATCAACCTTGAACTTACCACTCGGAACACAGCACAATAGCATAATAGACCAACCTGAAATACTATTCTGTGAATGTTAAATGATTTGAAGTTCTGTAAAGCATTGGAACTAGTGATTGTAGCCATTGAAGCTTACCATCAGACAGAAAGTATTCCAGTTCTCCACTCCTGCCCTCGTCCCCGTCGTAAGCTTGGAGCTGGTAGACGAAGGTTCCTGCGGGGGCCTCGGGAGACACCACAGCCAGGTAAGGGTACGGCCTCATACTCCACTCGGGAATGTTGTCATTGACATCAGCAATCTTCAGCTTCACCTTGTTCAGGTACCAGTCTGGGCCTGGGGGAGAGGGGGGAGATAGTAACGGAGCGGTGGTTACCCAAAGTGACAGCTGTCATGTAAGTGTGCGGCTATTGAGGGAGACAAGCAGCCAGAGGAAACCAAAGCACATTCAAGAAGCAGTCGAATAAGTGGAAAGGTATGTGTGATAGAAATCTTCCCTAGCAGCTGACACAACATAACACAAAGGGATTAGTATAAATTGTACATCTGCAGCATATAGAGGAGAATGCAACACTAAGGCACCGTTCAAGGAAACCTGGTCATAGTCAAATCTGCACATTTTGAAGCTCTAGTGAAAAAAAAAAAGACTAAATATGCAGCTCCGTAGTTATGCAAATACACAGAACCAAATTGATTTTCCTATTGTTGTCGCGATACAAAAATGTCCAAATTGATTTAGAAGGAAAAGGCCTGACACTGGAGAACAACTGCAAAACCACTATGATGATCAAAAACACAAATTTTTATACAATCTAATGTTATTTTTAACACAAAATATGAACAATGAATGTAATATTCTAAAATGTGTTATACTTATAAAATGTATCAATTCTACATTTACAATAGAAATGTCCAATTTTGTCCTATTCATGTAATCTTTCGTATCAATACTTTTGACTTTTTGAAATGCTCAGAACGGGTCTGAGCATTTCATTATTTAAGGACTTAAAACAGCAGAGGATTCTCCTATAAGTGACAGATGAACCGAAAAAATGTTATGTATCAAGGGAGTTCAGCAGGGAGTGTTTTTGACGATCGGAGGGGAGAGGATTTTCTAATGAAAAATCCTCAAAACAGTGTGAATGCAACTGAATGCAACTTCAGGTATGTTTTTGATGACGAAACATTGTTAGAACATGATTAAAAGCTTTAAAAGTCACTGTAGCCGAATATCAATCAAACTCAATCAAACTTTATTTATAAAGCGCTTTTCATACAGAAATGTAACACAAAGTGCTTTACAGTGAATTAAAAACATTCCCACACACGCACACATCCTACCCAACCATCCCACAACCACCAGACCCCACACACCAAACACCTGTACACACTCTCATGCACACACGCATACTCCCACACACACCTGCACACCGCACACACACATGCACGCTCTAAGATATGGGAGGCTGAGTACAGATAAACCTGTTGAGGAGGCACCATCGGAGGAGCCGTCTGTACCAGGAGCAGAGAATATGTGTCCTTTAAAGGGGCTGTACCTGATTTTTACTGTTTTGAAACATGAAAAACAAAACTAGTTTATTTTAAACCCTTTACGGCAGTCACATGTATCGGTAACTTACCAGCAATCCCAGCATCCTAAATATTTAAATATGAGTGTATAAGCACTTTTCATGAGTCTCAGAGAACGTTTCGCCATTACTGTAAAGCTAACAAACATTTGCTTGTTATCACTGCACTTTCTTCCATTACTATCAAGAAAAAGGGCTATGGTCTCATTTTCACCTGCATAGATGCTTTTACAATGTACAGTATCTGTACTGTGGCAACATAGATTTTACTTTATTACATACAAAAAATCAGGCACATAAACTAGTTCTGTTTTTCTCGTTTCTAAGCTGTAACATGGATAACGTGCAGGTAAAATAAATATGGCACTACATGTAGATTGTGAAATGTGCTTATCTTGACAAACCTTAAGCTGACAAACCTGTAAAGAATATTTGTTTTAATTACCCATATAGCATCAAAAACACCTGCAGAGGCTTTACTGACATGTGGTCTGGTGTGATTTTTTTTTTTTTAAGAGCACTCCGCAACAAGACGACCACAATACAAAATGTTCTTACAGCTGGGGTTGGCACGAAGGGCACAATTGTAACACAATGTCTGGGTCACAGTCACTAAATGCATTTTTCCAATCCTTTTGTTCGACATTATTGTCAGTTCCAGACAGTGCTGGCGCTGAATGTCAGGATTGGAAAGGGCTGCTGGATGTGACGTCACCAAACCTTCTCCATCAAGGATTCCATCTTAGTCTTAAGACCCTGCATTCCCATGGGAGGCAGCCTTAGCTCCAGTCTCATCTAGCTGGGCTGTGTAAAGCTACCTTGATCTTCCCATCGGGGCCTTGCCACGAAGCCTTGGGGCCGCAGGCATTTTGTCGCCTGCACACTGCCTCACTGGAGTGAATAAGAAGATTCCAGGAATCCAATTACCTACTTGCTCACCCTGAGCCCGGCTAGACTGAGCAAGAGCATGGCAGATCCTGAGGAGAAGCCATGAACAGGTGCATTACAAGACCAACGGTTGGACTGTGGACTGCCAATTACCAGAAATGATAATCTGTGTTATCTGCATTGAACACTGTGAAACAATCACATACAAACAATGTGCAGAGAACCTCCTGATACTGCTGCAGACCCAATCTGGGGCATATTTGACTGTAGTCTATTCCTGCAAAGTGGAACAAGTCACCGAACAGTCAACTATAAGACACCGATTCCGCAAATATTGGCTGTGATCTGGTGTCAACGTGGCATGAAGAAATGTCAGAAGAGCTGCCAGTCAGTTCAGCAGGCTGGCCTCCACGGAGGACATCTGCTTCACCCCTGAGAGAGAACCCCTGCCAGGGCAAACTGAAAGCCGTGCATACACTTGTGAGTGCGGAGACAAAGAGATGAACTTGACACACAGGCAGACGTCACTAACACAAGCCAGCACAGTGACCCCCTGAGGAGGCTGACATTAGCATGTAGCTGTCACTCTGCTCTTACGCACAAACACTGCATGTGTGTACAAAGGTTAGCTACCTGAGAGCTAAAAGTAACTATGAATCTCAAATACTGTTATGTAACAGGTCTTTGGTTTGTGACCAATGGGTACTTATACTTTATAATCTAAGATAAAAAAAGAAAAACAAAAAAATATTTTAGTAGTACTATTCAACGATTTCCCCCTCACTGGACTGATCCAACAAATTTGCCACTATTAACTGTCCGCATGTGTGACTTAATTCTCATCTTTATCTAAATTGTATGAAGTCATATTTCTCAAAACAACCAACATGTAACATGAATGTTAAAACTGAATAAAAGCGGCAATGTATCTTGTGCAGAGTGTTCTACAGCAGCACTGACTGGAAACACAAAGCAGGCTGAGATCACAGCCTCTATTTCTATTTCAACCGGCTTACAGTTAAGATGCATTTTGATGAAAAATGCTATGTGTTGCACTTTAAACTAGCCGTAGAACATTCACTAACGAAACACAATAGCTCTAAAGTGTGTGACAGCTCTTAAAAGGATTGTTAGAGGGATAATAACAGAGGCTGCAGGAACTTAGAGCGCAGAATTAATCTAGCTTTCTTCTCAGCTTTAAAGTTGCAGTGCCGAGGGAGAACTTCTGACTCTGATCTGACGATAGTTGGTTTTGGATAAATAGCAACTGTATCGCGGGGGCAGAGAAACCAATCAATGTTCTGATGCTATCGCCTAAACTGTCGACAGCAGCAGTTCTTGCAATTTAAGCCACATGATCCTGCGCTTCAAGATAGAACAATCCTTTCGTGATGAATAAGGAGAAGGGATAAAGATTCTATTACGGAGTAGGAGGGCTTAAAAGGCACTTAATCAAAAGAAAATCAGAGCACAGGCACTTAACATTTAGTTGACTATCAAATCTTTGTGAGGGAAAAGCAAGAGGCGCATTCCTGCCTTCTGCTTGTTGGTGTCTTTCCCAGCCATGTCTCTGTGGTAATGGCAGAGATGATTTTACAAGGCTCCATCTAATTAGCTTGTTACAGAGAGACTAATCAAAGCCAAGGCAGATAATTAGACGCTATCAGCCCTGGAATGATAATGCAGAATGTACTTTTTGTGCATTTTGTAGACAAGTTTATGTGGTGAGGTTGTACTATATGGCAGGCTTTTTCTCAAATCCAAAAGTCCAGGGAGACAGAGATTGGCGGCACTCCATGAGCTTCAAAAAATGACACCTTTGAAAACGTGGTGGAAGAGATTTGATCAAATATCTGGGCAAGTACTTAGGCTTAGAGGCTCCAGTGGAATTTTCAAAGTAAATAGACTCTCGGTGTTAAGAGTGGAAGGCTGGCCTTACCCATACTCTACCCCACACAATGCTAGATAAAAGCGTCCATAAGGTTTCATGAAAAGGTGGATGAAAGGGTTAAAAGAATACATGGTGAGTATAAGTGGTTCAGGAGTTCTGTATCAGTGAGCGTTTCTGTTGATGTGTCCTGTTAATCCTCTCCTTGGGTAGTTGCTATATAAAGCTGCTAAGTGGCTTGGGGAAAGAAAAAAACTTGTCTCAAGTGCTTTTGTGCACATACAGTACAGCATGCTGCAGGAACAGAGCAAGGACATGGTATGTTTGTGTGGGAAGGGGATGAGAGAGGGTGACGGGGAGAATATCTATGGAGGCGGATGAGAAAAAGGGGGATAAGAAAAGAGGATGTTGAGAGTATTGTGTGATTCCTTGCACAAAATGAAAAATAACTTATACAGTCAGATACAAGCGGCAAGGAACAACAAACTCTAGATTCTTGGGGCATTTGTGTTTTGCAGTCAGACCATGCAAGGAGAAAATTAAGACGCACACATAGTAGTATAATTAATATCAGGGATTTATTATGGCTCCCTTGTTCCTTCCACATCCATGGAGGGAGGTTATTAAAAAACAAACATTTCTGCGGTGGAATTAAGCGAATTGCATCCACCAGCATAAATATCAATGGCCCATGAGAGACCGCGCGGGATTTTCAGGGGTGCCTTTTTCATCAGGCCGAGTTGAATGGAAAGTGAATATCAGCTCAATGGGGGAGTAATAAGGTACATTAACCAAATGTTTGCAGTGTTAAAGAGGCTCTATTCTAAGCCGCCCACCACGCCATCTCCCGCGCTTAAAGCCGAGTGTGAAGCCGTCAGCAGGAGATCAGCGTGCACTAAAAGCACCAGGGACAGGAATCTATTAACTCCTGGATGCTGGCTGGCACCTCGCACCCTCTGGACGGCGTGTCTCGGAATGGCTGACACACTAACCACATAAACACCCGAGCTGGCATTTCAAATCCCCACAGTAATTACAAAAAGGACACACAGTCAAAATCTGCACATTTTTTAACACTAGAACTGCATCTCCTCTGGTGTGGTTATAACAAAGTATTCAATTTAAAAGACTGTAGGTAGCTCACTGTGATCCTTATGCATAATGAATAGAGGAGGACAATATATACATTTTTTAAATAATATTGTGAATGTTGTTTTGAAGTAATTCAAAATGTGTAGTATATTTATATTTATAGTACAAAAAGGCTATAAAAATGTATGTTGTAAACTTTCAAATAAGAGTATGAGGTGATATTTCTGCACTTTTGTTATTCATTTTACAGACATTTCACCTCTGTTTGATAATTAAACCTCAGCTGAACGCTTAAACGTTTAAAGACATGTTTTAACACTTTTAACCCACCCCTAATTATGAATAGTATTTGGGAAAAACCACGCAGTAAATGGTTGCATATGTAAATAATAAATTAGTCACGCAATGTCAGCCAAATAGCCTGGTAGAACATGCATATGAGCAAATGAAAACAGAAAGGCTATGTTCCTTTGGGTTTTTAATGTAAACAATCTACATAGGCCCATTTGATATGACAGTGATTGATATTTGTGTTAACATGTTAGAAGGCAGATAGATTTTAATTTTGCAAACAAATTTCAATCTAGGTCACAACATATAGAATTTTAATAGTAGAGGAAGGCGTAGTCGACAAGAAATGAAGATGTACATGTAAGCTTACATCATTAATTATGGAAATGAATAAAAAATATAGAGGGAGGGGAAGGACTCACTAATGTAAAAAGGTCCACCTCTGATGAAGTGGCACAGCACAAAACACAAGTATCCTCCGTGTCTTGTGCTTGAATATCAGACGATATTCTAACAGAGCTTTTTCACTGAAGTTCCGTTAAAATGTGAAGAGGTTGAAGATCTCCATAACGGACAAATGATTATAAGTAGTATATAGTCACATGTCCTTTAAGTCCTTTAGCATTTCAGACTGCTCTCTTGTGTTTAGCACAGGAATAAATGACATTTTCAACCACTAACTTAAACAGCTTTTATGTCAGAGCATATATATACCACAGTAAATTATCAGTCAGCCAAGTCACCAGCAGGGCATATAGTTTTAAGGAGCAAAAACATGAAAGTGCCTTAATCAAGGACAAATACAATTCCCAATAGAAAGAGATGCAAATTAAAAGTCTATAAACCTGATACAAACAGATATTTTAGAAGTAAATTAAAACATTATGCAAAGACACATCTAATAATTGTGGCCTTCTCAGGTTTATGTATTTATTCTCAAATTTGGCTTTCAAATTTGTACATTTACAGTCTGGTTTGGTCATTGCTCTTGTCGGCACAAAATGTTCATGTGATCTTTTCTCAATTGTTTTAATTGTATTATTAATGCTTTTTTGAATAAAACCGTAAACACACAACTTTTGAGTATTTAATTTTTCATCTTTTATAATCATGTATTTATTAAAAATGCAATGTCCTCTTATCAAAACACAAACTCGACAATGAATAATCTAACCTTTTTACAATTCTAGGGCTGGATTAATCTAGGCCTTGAATATGAGATTTTTACAAAATTTGCCCAAACTGAAGCTGGGGTGATGCAGCTTCAGGACATTCTGTCAGAGGATTAAGAGAATTATTTAATCAAAAACACTAAATTGACTTGTTTCCTGTGTCATGTTGGACTATTTTCAGCTTTGTCTGAGTCATAAAACCTCTTCTTTCAACTCATGCATGTTTTGGAGTCAGTGTACAATCGATCACTTGTGATTAATCAGTTAACTCGTTTCAGCCCTACAATGTTCTCTCATGACGAACATAACTGAAAGTGTGTTTTTCAAGAGGGACAGTCAAACATTTAATTCTTGGTTAAAGAAGCGGACAGAGCCGTATGCTGTTGTCTGTGAGCCCACCGCCTGAGGCCTGGACAGACACCACTAAACTGTAACCACTGCCCACTTCCTCGCCATCATTACAAATGCCCAGACTTCTGCACAATGCGATTAGAGCCGCACTGTTGAGAAATACTAAAACATTCTACACAGATTCATGTGTGTAAATGCATATGAGGCTTAGCAATGCAAATTAAGGCTGACCTTCTGCAAAGGTTATTTTAGCCAAAGAAGTGAAATGCATGGCCAGCATAATCCATGAACTTTGAACATAAAGCAAACGTTAAGAAAAGTCTATATATCTTAAGTATAAGTTTTGTTAGCGTGAACTCAACTCCTGTCTACGGAAACACATGCAAAATAAACCCATCTTGTTTTCAGCCCTTTGTGATCTGCCATTCAGAATAACAAATGCACCAGGAACAAGATGTCCGACCTTATCTAGACATGGATCAGCGCAAAAACAAAAAATAAATAAATTATCAAAAACTTGTGCATGACAAATGCATTAGTCATTTTCAGAGCCACACAAAAAGAATGGAGGTAATTGTCACATCTGCAGTGCGGATCAGTTGTTGTTGTACTTTTCAGGTTTGAGACAGAAACAGGTCAAACCAAGAGACTGTGATTGACAGCTCAGGCTAATATGTGTGAGGACATATATCATATTATGGCATATTAACAACCATCCTTAAGTGACTCCGACAACCGAGCACGTCAGAGCAGATGACATTCACACACGCTTTCTGAAGATTATGTAGTTATTATTATTTATGGATGTTAGGCTGGATTCTATTATGAATGCTCCGATGCATTGAAGTGTTATTGTCAGTTTACATTACGCCGTGACTTGTGAGCAAAGCAGATTTTTTATGTCATCCTATCAGTGCGACACAGTCATACTTTCACCTTTGTCTTTCAATTACAATTAAAACGCTTTATGGGGTTTGGTGAGGAGTGCAGTCAAGGCAGTATGAGACAGGTAGAGATTTACTGCGAGATATCAAACTGATCAAAACATCTTTTTGAATAAACAGTCTGTTTATTTATGAGTAGTGTTGAGATATATTAAATCATAGAATCTGCTAAAGATGAAGAGTACCTTGCATCTCTTATTTAGCATGAGACTCAAAATGACATGATTATTTTCAATTCGATAACTGTCAATATAGCCAGTGGGAATTTGCATTCAACTCGAATGTTTGGTTGCATCTTAGACAGAATGTGAGTCACGCTCTTGTGAGTCTTTTCAGGCTGCTTCATCATGTGCTTTTCCAAATAAGAATAGGCAACATGAGCACTGCTGTTCTTATAGCAGGCCATGTATTTGTAGACAGAATTCAAATAGTATTTTTCTTTTAGATATAATACTTTTGGGAAATAAGCCTGTAGCATTTCCATATTATTTTAAAGCAAAAGAAAAACAATGCCAAGATAGAGCCTTATTTTCTTCTCCCCTGAGCCCTTGATAGACAAAGGACAGGCTATTGATTCTTGACTTTGACTCTAAACAATCAACATAAAGCTGAAAAAAACTCTGATTGTGGCAGTTTGAATGACTTCCTAAACACTGTTACAAATAAACTGTATTTGATTTGCGTAAAATACAAAAGGAGCCATTACAAAAGTCACACAAAAGCCTTTACTGACATCATGACCCTGATTATACCAGCTAATGATTGTACAGTCCTTGAATTCTTCAGATATAGAGCTAAATAATGTTACTGCGCCACGTGTTTCTTATAAAGAGACTATACAAGGCTTTCAGTGTGGGCACAAGCTGTCACTGCAGCAAACATTTGTTGGCCTTGACATTGGTTAGATGTCAATTTCCACTAGAAGGAAAGGTCAAGAGTGCTAACAGACAAACAAACACAAACTTATAGTGATGGTCTAATAGAATATTGTACAGTTTGAGTTGTTTAATCAAGGGTGCCGACCCATCAGGCAAAGATGGTGAGATGTTTAGAGCCAGTAAGCAGCTGACTAAATCATATGCAATATAGAGGAGGATACACATAAATATACATAAAATAATAGATATGTGAAAAAGCTTTGCTTTTTCAGGTCAATGCAACCATGCACAGGATGCCTAACTTATAACGGTAAAACTTCAAGAGGGTCTTAATATAAACGTATGGTATATAGGGATGTCAAGATTATTCCAGTAATAGATAATTGTGATGCAGGCCACAGTATAATGGCAACAACTGAAAGCTGTGACTACTTTAGAGGCAAAAATAAGTCATTTCAATTCAATCTGTGCTCCAAAAAAAGTACACCTAAATGTGTATAGTGTTTTTTAAGCCTTTTAGCCTCACTTTTGCATTCAGAAAATGTGATTTCATTAAGCTCTTGGAACAGTAATGTATTAGAATGATTATAACGGTTAGAATGAATGTTCCGTGTAACACTAATGCACATGATAAAAATAATCCTGCATAATCGTTATATTGGGATGTTTCTTCTCACAATATTCATAAGTCTAAAACTCAATATCGTGACATCCCAAATGGTGTATATGATTATATTCATATTTCATTTACTTTTTTTAACAGGAAGAGATTAAAAGAATCAGAACTGGCTCAGTTCAAGGCAGGTTTGCAGTAGGTTCCATTCAAGAGTTCACTGAAGGTCTGTATGGCTTTTTTAACTTGACATCCTCAAATTAAATGGGTCAACATTCCAGAGTTTGGTGTAGATGCAGAAAAATGATCACAAGGCAGACACCCCGGGAGCAGCTAGGTGTGTGTACGCTGCAGGCACCAAGGCACAGTACTTGAGACACATGGTTATTATTATTATTTTTTTATCTGAAAATAAAACCTTATGGCCATGCTCTTATAGCTCTCAAATGTCACTGCATTACATCTAGATCGCACAGTACATTGGTGGATCCAGCAGGGAAGTCTAGTTTGTATTTTTATACCTTGTGTGTCCTGATGGAGAGGGAGAGTGTGAGAAAGAAATGTATGTAAAGTGTATGATCAGTGTGAGATTGGATGATTTTAAAATTTGGTTGAATGGTGTGTGTAACTTTTATGGGTCTATTTACCCACAGACTTAACATCATGCTCTCAAATACTTGACATCAACCTACTCAGGGACAACATTTGTAAATTAGCATTCGTGTTATAACCTGGTGCATCTCTCCTTTGACTTTGTCTTGGTTGTTATGTTGTTGTGAACTGCCCCTGTACAAAGAAAATACCATGCCATTATGTAAAAGAGTGTAAAGTGCTGATGTGAAAAATATTTTTAAATAGATAAGATTAGACTATTAATTTATTTTTGTGTGATTACATAGATAGAGGGATTCCAGTTTAGAACTCAGCATTACTGTCATTTCCAACTTTTTGTCAACTGCCACTTGACCGATGAATATTGACTACTGACTATGATGTAGGGATGTAATCCTTTAGTCGTTTAGTCGATTAATCGGTCGATGGTGTCTTAATCGACCAAGATTTGTATTAGTCGGCTAATTCGTTTATTTGCATTCAAGAAATTTATATAGCAAAATCGAGAAGAATTACAGTGAGTTAGCTGAAGATTTTGGAGTAAATCTGTATCTCTAACGCTGTTAACTCTCTAACACAAATACACCGCTTACTTGTACTTTTCTAAATTGTTATTTTTGCATGAACTCCTCTGCAGTTTCAGTCTTTTGAGTGCAGTTTGGGTCAGATACATGGAGATACTTCATAGTTTTGATGTATTTTTTGCCACACCCCCTTTTAGTCGACTAATCGGTCAATGGGACATGTCTTTAGTCGACCAAGAAGTTCTTTAGTCGACTACAGCCCTACTATGACGAATATTAACCACTTATATTATTGCACTAAACATAATCATGTTTATAATAATCATAATCATAATCACTAATCATAATTTGAAAAAGGTGAAAACCTGCCATTTGCGACAGTGATGCATTGTTCATGACGGTCTGCAACATGATACACAGTAATTATATCAAGTTGTACTTGTGTTCTCAGTGTGCGATGAAACAAGGCTGCTGCTATTCAAACAGACACTTAGTATAGAACTGTTAAGCAGTCAAGCATACATTCAATGCAATCTATTGTGCACTCACCCACCTTCTACCGACTGACTCCCACAATGTAGAAAATGACATGATTGTACGCGGCACAGTTTACGACAGGAAAAAGTCATTTGAAAAGGTGACAACAAGAGTTAATCTAAATGACACAGCCAGATGGAATATTATAACGCAATCTCCAGTAAAAGGACATAAGGAATGGAGATGTGAATTGTTTGGCTCTTCCCCAGTGTGCTGTGTGTTTCCCTGTAGGCTTTGATTTTTTCAGTCTGGAGCAAACATGTTAGGTATCCATACATTCATCCATACATACATCCATACTATTCATTAAATGTATGATCGTAATTTCATTCATTCATTCATTTTCTACCGCTTATTCCCGTTAGGGGTCGCGGGTGACTGGAGCCTATCCCAGTGACTTTGGGCCTTAGGCGGGGTACACCCTGGACAGTGGCCAACTCGTCGCAGAGAGACAGACAAGGACAGACAACCATTCACGCTCACATTCATACACTAGGGACAATTTAGAGTTGTCAATTAACCTACACAGTCATGTCTTTGGACGGTGGGAAGAAGCCGGAGAACCCGGAGAGAACCCACGGTAACACGGGGAGGACATGCAGACTCCACCCAGAGAGATCGTGTGATGTTAGGGTGGTTCAGAATTCGAAACCACGATGTTGGGGTGGTGCGGGATTCGAACCCACGATCTCCTTATTGAGAGGCAGAAGCTCTAACCGCTCTGCCACCGTGCACCCCATCGTAATTTCAATTATTATTTAATTAGAAAACTTTTAAATTTAAAAAAATCAATTAACTAATTAACCTTTATACAGAAAACCTGGAGCAAAGCCACTTTTATAATCGAAATAGACTTTTAAAATGTTACAAAAAATAAATACTGATAAAATATTAGGTCTTTTCTTCTCTTCACTTTTATAATCGAAAAAGGCTTTTAAAATGTTACAAAAAAAAATAAATATTGATAAAATATTAGGTCTTTACTTACGTTACGTTAATTTTGTTTATAACCATTGGGAAGTAATAATGATTATGATCATAATCCATCCACACATGCATTTTCTGTGTTTTTACAGTATATACTATTGAAATATGAGTCATAAATAACATACATTACTTAAAGCCCATTGAACTTCATCTGTGCACAGTGGGAGCTAATGTTCTATGGTCCGTAGATGTCCGAGGTTAAGTGGAAAAAGTGATAAGTTCAAAGAAATGCTGAATCTTTACAACAAAAGAGCACTAAAGGCAGGTGTGCGGGCTAGAGTGTGATGTCCATATAGGACCAGGGAGATATGGCTGTTAATGTAACATAGTGTTTTTCCATCTTGCTAGGGAACGGCAGTGTCCAGACTGCAGCTTTCATTTGGTCATTAGTCTCTATCAGCGTCCGTCTGTTAGTGTTACTATGTGTCAGAGCGCTATCTTTCTCTTTACCCGTGGCTTGATGATAGAGAGGTAATTTTGGCTTCATCGTGTTGTAGCTGTAATGATGGAGATAGCAGAGCTGAGAGCATGTGAGGATGAAAATACAGATTCCCTGCTAGTAGAGATGGTTCAAGTGCACTGCAGCTTGCTTTTGCATGTTTTTAGTATGTTTCCTGTGTGTGTGAGGAAATGCAGTAAAGACGTCAACTTTTACTACTGTCCGATCAGGTAATGAACTGTTAATGGAGAGTAATGAGGGAGCACTTTATTACAGATGTGGCCTCCTGTCTGTATTAGAGACTCAGATAAGGTATACTGTATGTGTAGTAGATGTGTGATGTGTTAACTCTGTTAAAGCCCCTGATTCTTTATTGAATTGCCACTCTAATGTTGAACCCCCTAAGAATGAAAGTATCCTTTCCACATTGCACCTAGAGTCACATTAAATGACAAAAGCCCTGGCAGTGTCAGCCAGGCCAAAATCTGTTACAGGCCCATCTTCTTCACTGGAGTGTGAAATTATTTTAGCTCTCTGCTCATTATAGGATTTTAAAATGCATTATAGTTAGGCCTTTTATGGTGTGCTGCAGCATTAATTCAATTTTCCCCATTCACACTTTCTTATTATCAGGCTCAGTTCAAGCTACAGGGGGAGGAAGCTGCTGAGCAGTGCTCCTCACCCTTATCTCTGAAGGATATAGACTACAGTACCCAGCTCAATCAGAGTGGCCTGAACCATTCCATCCATTCATCCGCTTGCCTCAGTCTCACTCGGCTCTTTTCAGACGCCGCTTCCTGTGGCGACCCCCATCTCTCTTCCACATCGTCCCACTCTCTATTTCCCCCTCTGTTAGTGATGGATGGGGGCTGTCCTCAGACCCCTCTAGATATCTGCCCATACAAAAGTGTGTATACTGTAGGTAAACAAACACACGCACAGGCCCATGCACACTCATGGAAGCACTTGGAAAAATGAGCTCCGGGCCAGACAGAAGCAACAGAAGAAGCTTCACAGGCTTAATGGGAAAACAAGGCCCAGTGTATGGGTAAGACAGCATGAATCTATCACTGAAACTAGAACCTAGGCTGTTTGTTTAGCACACAAGGAACCATGCTGAGAGCACACGATGACTGTACTTTTGTCTGAAGCTTCAGTAATGTGTTGCACATTGCAAATGTATTAGGTACAGAATGGTGTGAAAGGGTTTGGGTTGTGACCATTTTCCTCAAACGTGCACTGGAATATTATTCATGTACATGGTTTGTTCATTGTCTGTGTTGTACATACATACATTTTACATACAAGACTCGTCACATGCATTTCACTATAATAGAGCATGTGACTTGAGCATGGCTTATTGGTAATGGGAAAGAGGAAGAGGGGATGAGAATAAAATCCTCATTTAGATATCTAATCCAGTGAGCGGTCTGTCCTGTGTGGACCATCATCTCCCATCATTAGCAGCAGGCTGGCAAGATTAAACAAGATCAATGTTTATCACCCACTGTGATCGAGAGAGCCAGAGTGTTAAACTCCCGCCACCTCAACTCGATTTATCACAATATGTGCTATTATAGGGCAGTTAACAACCAAATACCACCATTAGTTTATCTGGCATACGCTAAAGAGCTCCATAAATGCCTTTCACTCACAAATCTAGAATAATGCTGACATTTGCCCTTCTGGACTAGGATTACCCCATTTAATATTTTAAACATCAGCAGATGGATTTGGTAGAAATAAATGATCTCACACCCAATTATAATATTATGACAAGCTGAGAGAGCTGAGAGACAGGATTATTGATGGCCTCACTAAACATTTAGGTATGAACCCCTTTTAAAGCTTGACAGATGCAGACATTCTTCAATCAGCTCATCAGAGGCATGTGTATGTACAGTCCCACAGAATGAAACGGCAAGTGCCCATGTAAGCGCAGAACAGGCACATGTAATTATGAGCTGATAGTGAATCAGCACAGTCTCTAAACAAGACTATAGTGCAATAAGATACATTTCTCTTATGCAACTTCCAAGAGAAGTATTAGAAGGGCTCCAGCAGGTCCTGATCCTTAATGTGTGGCAGTGGCGCGTGTCTTCTACAGAAAGTCTGGCACCGCTAACGACAAGCATCCTTATCCCATCCCTCTCAGCACATCATAAGACTGTAGAGACCATATGGTCTGATTAGTCCACAGAATTAAGCCCCACTGTCGAGGCAGACACAAAGATTCACATTCACCGCTTCCACCCAGAGCTGCCACAAATTGGTGGCTGAAGCTCTGGATAAAACACTCTAAAGTCCAAAGATTCTCCACATGCACACAGGCCCACTGTGCACACACACCACAAATGTTCCAGTACAAATGGGGACAAGGAACAAAGGCACAATGGAACGCCCAAGCCGGATGACAAAACAGGCAGAAACAATGATGCTTTGTATGTTCATCTTTTGTAGTGTTCAAATCTTGTTTTCATGTGTCTGCATATCTGCATCTGATTCTCAAAAACACACTCTGAAAGACACCTGCTACAGAGAGGAGCCATTCTCTCTGGGATTCCATCACACTTGTTTCTCAAATTGATTAAAAAGCCCAAGCATGTGATGGACATCATTTTCTAACACATTATCTAATCGGTGCAGCATTTCTCCTGCCTTTAATATTATAGGCAATATAATCACTCAACGGGCTAAATTGTGAAATTCTGTCTACAGCTTGTGCAAAGCCGTTATCTTTTCAACAAATGGCACACTTTCTGTGCAAATTGGTGACATGCAATTACTACAATTTCTGGAATCTGTGCTTTTTCCTCCAAAGCAAAATTCATGGGATGTCAAAAGATCTCAGTGGGCAACTTGGCTAGCCAAGTGATCTTTCTTTCTGTGGTGCATTTAAAGCTTAGTCTCCAGTTCACAGGAAAGGCTTTAAAAGTTGTCTGTGTCCTGTGTGTTTATCAGCGCGTCCTCTGGCCACCGCCAATGGAGCCACAGCTATTGTTATGCTCAGCTAATTGGACCTTTGGGTACAAAAGGTTGAGAAATTCAAGCCCAAATAGATAAATAAGCACAAGCAGAGTATTCCCCCAGCATGTTGCGGCCCCAGCTCCAATTTCTCCTTGCTCATTTTGGCCCATAGGCGGGCAGCGCTCAAAGGCTGATTCATTAGGGTGCTTTGAGACAGTTCTATCAGGCCCTGGACTCAATCACACACCTACCTCTGTACCAGTTTGTAAACTATCAGCAACAGTCTGTCACAACCTATTCTGCGACATATAAATTGTTGTTTAAAGTGATGTTTTGTGACTGGGAGCAAAACAGCCCCCGGTTAATCAATAGCACAAAATCAATTCCACTCTCTTGGGAAATGCCAGAGAGGGGCTGTACAAAGGTGGGGCCTGAACAAAAGTTTTAGATAGATGAGAGAAAAATCCTGCAGTGGAGCGGCTGATGCATCCACCCTGCTAAATCTGTTACAGTGTTCATTGTAAATTATTCTAAAATGTTGGTAATCGCTGCACTCACAATGGCAGGCAAATTAAATGACCATCAACAAAACTTGCAAACTCAAACCTTTGTCTTCCAGCCACTGTCAGCACATCATGGATCAGATTTAATAAAACAAAACCTTCTCAGTTGGCGTTAAGCTCATTTCACAATGTAGAAGCCATGCTCATTTATCACTCGGGGAGACACTGGCTCGGAGAAAGGCATTGTGGGATTCCATGCAGTTGCAGGTCAGCTCGGCATTTACCTGACATCGGCCGGCGCCCTGCAAACTCTGGAGCTGACACCGTCTGTGGTAATGGGCATCAATAATGCAGACCCCCGGCCACAGAAAATCTCCGCGTTGCCACAGTGTCCTCCCATCGATACGCCAAGACTCGCACTTTTTACCTGGCCATAATGATGTTGTGTGGTAATGAGATATACATTTCTAAGTAAACACAGACACGCCGAGCCACATGTTCAATTAAATTTCTCTGAGCAAACTACATCACCAGTCGTACCTGTACGCACATATAGGATGTACACCTTTAGTTAGGCTCCACACATCTTGTCCAGTTGTTCTGCTAATAAGGAGGCTACACGGGCTTGATTGGCAGGACAGGTGTCGGAGCCAATTGTGATCTTATGAAGTCTAACAACAATCTAACACCTAGAAGCTAATACTAGATTTGACAAAAACTGTAATTTTCTGTTCATACAAAGTACTAAACATGAAGTCTAATTCTCTCGGGATGAAGAGTTATATGGCATGAAAATGTACACATAGGGTTAGGCGATATGGTGATAAAAATTGAATCATGAGCTCATCCCTGTGGCAACCTGCTATTTTTGTAAAATTGTCGTGTCATGATTCACTGTTTGTGTCTTTAATGCAGCTGTCTGTTTAAACACACTTTTTCTCCTGTAGTTTAGCCTCTGAGCGGATTACTTTCTTTGCCTCTTATAGGCCAGGGCAGCACAACTGAACAAAATCGACACAAAATTGCGATTTTAATTAGCAATTAGCAAAAAGTGCAATAATTTCTTCCACAAACAACAAAATGTATTGCTTTGATTTGAATAAAAACTGCTTACACTGTTTGGATTTGTACAAACATGTTGTGAAACAAGCCACAAAAATGTGAACAAAAGCGATAAAAATGTGTACACAAGTGACCAAAACGGGCCTACAAACAACAAACGCAACTCAATGCATCAAAATGTGACTAGAAGTGACAAAAATGTGACTAAAAATGACAAAGACTCGACTAAGAACGATAAATACGCGCTTCAATATCAAACACAACTCAACATGAGAAAAACTAAAAGATTCAAAATTGTATTGCACTGGTCAGAAAAATCACAATTAGATATTTTTCCTAAATCGTGCAGTTCTGTTATAGGCAATAGAAAAATACAAAGTGAACACGAATCATGAAAAAATCGAAACAATGATTTGGCCCCAAGAAAATCGTGATCATTTTTGCCATACCTCCCAGCCCTTTGTACACGTGAACATTATTATACATTATATCGACCAGGTTGTTATAAGAACATGATCTTAAGAACTTAGAAAAGTAACAAATATGTCAGCTTGGAACCAGCACAAACTCTAGGCGGATTTATGTCAGGTTTCCCACATGACAGTAATGGTCATTAGAGAATAAAGAAAACAGGACCAACACAGTAGTTGCAGCTCCCTTTTTTCCTTCTCCAGTTTTACTTTTGGACCAACATTGAGCCTTAGTCTTGGATGTACGTGTGTTTGGAGACTTTTTTTTTGTTTGTTTGTTTGTTTGTTTGTTTGTTTGTTTGTGTGTTTTTTTAAGGACAAAATCAAAAAAATCTAATAAAAAATTGAGATCAATCAATGAGGAAAACACATTATGCTTAACTCATTGATTGAGAAAAAAACATGTGTTTTCCTCAACACACGTGGACATCTTATCAGCTTGTCTAAAGCTGTTTAATATGAAGGGCTTTCTGTTGGTAATACTATTTTCTGCATAATAGGGCAGCAGTTTATATTTATCTCATAACATTATGAGGTTCATTTAACTCCTCTGATAGTATTATACTTTTCCTACACGACATGCCAATCAGGAGCAACTACAGTGTGCCGACCCACTGCAAGACTATCAGAACAAATGGAAAGTCAAGGGCAGAGAAAAGCAATAACTATCATTGTTGTGATGGGAAGAATACTTTGAAAATGTAGTTACAGAAGGAATACCAGCATTGAAATGTATTTACATACATTTAAAATGTATTGGGTATTACCCAATTAGTGTAGTTCTGAATTCTTAGAATACTTTCACATTAAGTTGCATTATATAAAGGTGTAAAAACACAACATAGGATTAAAACAGCTTTTGGTTTCACCTCTAGAATCCATTTATTTATCACTAATTAGAAAAGGAAAAATCACACATTCTCGCATCACTAGAACGATGTTATCATTATGTCTTACAAACACCATGAAGTTTGAAGCCTAAATTGCACGATCAAGTACTGCAATGTATTCCTTTAATTTGAGGAAAATAATTGTCTTCTGAATACCACTAAACAACTGAGTCACTGCCCAATAAAAGTCGGGCAAAAGGGAACAAAAAAATCTACCAAACAAAAAGATTACTACATGCTGGAGACGTTTATTTTAGGCACACTGAAAAGGATTCTGTATTTCTCGCATCATTTCTTCTGTGAAAGGGCAGCTCTAACTTACCCCTCCTCCTGTTTCTATTTGCCCCCAACAGCCTCGGCACAAACATATAAGAACAGGCTGGCCTTTTCTCCTCTGTTGTTGCCACTCCTCGGCCCCTGTGCCCTGAAGCTCTCATCTTTGCACCACAGGCTAAAAGAACATGACCACCTTAATTCCCCTTCTGCCACCCGAATAGTTTCTCCCTCCTGCCCTCTAACCGTCAGGCAATTATGCTTCAGCACACAGCCTTCTCATTGGCAGTATACAACAACGCCTCTGATCTGACCGCCCTTTACCCATCTATCAAAAAAAACACACACACCTTCTGACTGACGCACATTCAAACTACGCTTTCATCTTCTTTTTAGACGCACCCACAGCTGCTTTGTCATTTCTCCTCAGGTTTCTCACCTTTGACTCACTTAATCTGCGTGATCTTTGCGTCGCGCTCTGTGCCCGTGCCACCGGCAGTACACCGCGCTCCGACCTTTCTGTGGCCCTCATTGTAGGGTCCGTATTAAAATATCTCCTCCACGCTGTGTAGCACAGGCGTCCATTCTTTTTGTACAAATGAGGGAATGAATTTTTGACCAGAGATCCATATTGTGCAGCATGTTGCTTATTTTGGGGGAAAACATTGAGTATAATGCAAGATTTCCACCACTTTGAAGTCTAGAACATACTGTGTTTGTTTCATTCATGCATCCCCTTGTGTTTTTGTAAAACTGTATAATCCTATGGATAATAATTGAGAATGACAATGAAGGTGCACTTGTCTGGTGGGAAGCACTCCAGTATTGCTTTACAGGTTTTTTCAATCGCTTTCATACATTTTCTGAAACCTTAATAATAAAATAAATAAATAAATTTGGCAACTGCATTGCACACTTTGCTTAACTATACAGTTTAGTCACAAAACTGTTCAGAATGTGATCAGAGTTATAACACTTGTAAAAAGGACAATTTGTGGTTTAAATACAGTACAAACACAATTATCCAATTTATGAACTTATCAATCCATCAAGCACACATTTCTTGAGCTGAGGGAGTTAGAGACATGTAGGACCAGTGTCACACTGTTTCTGTTCTTTTAATAATTTACTTTTTAGTATCAGAATTGTTTTAGACAATGTAGTTTCTGGATCTAAACCTGGTTCAAACATGTTTTCACATTAGCATTCTTTAATATAAAGTATCTTCATATTGTGAGCAAAAATGAATTTATTTATCACGGGAACACAGTTAATAAGGTGATATCTAAAAAATATAATTATGAAATGAAGAATTTATGTTCCAGTGGTCAACTTTGACAATGTCTAACTTAAATAATTAAGAATTACCTGTGTATGATAAGAAAAGCAAGTAGACAGATTTTTGATAACAGTTAATGTGGGGCTTCTCATTATTATCAGGACTAAGATGTCTGTAACAGAGGAAGGATGTCACCATTCCAAAGCAGTTGAATGTGATTGGTTAAAGTTCTGATTGGCTCAGACAAATGCAACCTATATAACGCCAAGTGAATATTTGAAATTGAAAATTTGGATAAAGTGTTCAGAAGTTACACTGGAACAAGAATATATGAAAAAAATCTACTTGACACAAAGGTCAGATATAACCATATAATTTTAAGGGGGCGATTATGAATGTATCACTTTAAATTTACCCTTTTCTTTTTTTTTTTTTTTTCCCTCTTATTATTTATGTATTTACTTATTTTTAACAATAAAAATGCCACTAATTGAATAAATGTAAGATGAGGAACATACCAAGCAAAGTAAGAACATCTGTATCGAGACAAGCCAGTGGCTCACCCCTCCCTCCGGGATGGTTATACTCGCATCTTAAATACCTTAACACAATCCAACATGTTTAGTTACATGAGTAGATTAAATAAATGTTATCTATAAATGTCGGCATCCTATGACTTTCATCACAGACATAAGGACTGTTCACTCACAGACTGAAAATAATCTATTTGATCCGATAAACACAACATCGCCTCAAAGATATGCGAGTTTGATTCTGAGAGATGTTGAAGCACACATTCAATAAGGACCAGTGTTACACGCTTGTGAGCAAATGTACACAATTAGACGTGAATCATCCTACAGCTCATGAATATGCACTGTACGGATGGAAGGCAATTTTTTTCCTAAATTGAATAAGCTTTGGGTGAAAATTGTTTTCTACTTAAGCAAACAGACCCCACAGTCAGAAATTACAAATAAAAATGAGATTGAAACTCTTCTCAATTCATTTCACATCGCGAGAGAAATATGCAAATACTGTATAATGAGTAGAGAGAAGAGGAGAAGAGCAGCGACTGAACATTCTGTCCTTAAAGTTGATGTATTAGAAGTAAGAAAGAGGGGCAAAACCCAAACATTCCTGGAATTTGAGTGAGTTTGAAAATGTGATGTCTAGACAACAGAGCTTCATGAACTCTGAAGTGTCATGTCTGCAATTTTAGTCAATCATGTTAGAAGTTGAGTTTGGCAATTTGGCAAAGAATTCAGATTTTCATTGATCTTAGGTTACAATAATTATAATTACTAGCTTTATAATTGCTTAAGTAGATAATTGAAGCTTACTTGTACTTCTGAGAGTTCACACCTCCTTGTGATTGGTTAAATTACTCAATCAGAGCATGACAGAATGACAGGGCAGGGAAAAGTGGACTGAAAGAATGTGTGTTTGAGCAGAAACATCCAATTACAAATATATAATCCTAAATGGATAGATCATAGAACTGCAACCATTAATCGACCGTGACAGGTTGGCTGTAAAAAGTAATAAAAATAATCGCGTTTTGATAAATTAAATTGTTATCTAGACTATACAGACTCTAAAACACATACAAGATACCTCTTTTATAACAAAGACAGAGACATTATTAAACCAAAATAAGAATAAACAATTTCCGATTGTTATTAATAATGCACTTTGTTCATAAATGTTCTCTATCTAACCTTCAGTCGTATTATTTATACCTTTAATTGGTTTGCAATGCAGTTAAAGCATATCAATATACAACAGAAATAATTGTTTGACTAGTCGACTAATCAAATATAATCGCTGACTAGTCGACTAAAATAATGAGCACTATGATAACTGTAGTAGACGGGAAAGAACAAGAATTTGAGCTGGTTAGATGTAAGACATGTCCACTGTGAGCATACATCTAGAATTACAAAGAAAAACAAATGCCTCACAATTAATTTCACATTACTGAGAAAATATGTAAATACTGCAGGGTGGGAAGTGGAAAAAATGCTGCAATTGGATTAAAGACAGCGCAAGGCCAGATGCCGACTCTGAAAGAGAACAAGAGCGAGAGGAAGGTTCTGACAAAACACCCTGAGAGGAGCCGATTACCACTAACTCAATGCCACTCCATAGACACCTGAGAGGAAGAATCCACTCCGGTGAAACCCCCTATGCTTCAGCCCACAAAGGACGTTTTTCCAATGCACCTTCTTAGCCGTCAAATAACATTAACAGTTCGCTGCTCTGGTGCGGCGAAAGGATTCCGGCGGGATGCGTGAAAGCTAAAAAAAATCCACACCAATACAAATCTAAAATGACGGCCTCTGTGGACCTGCAAATTCTTTAACAGGAAGGAGCTGGAGAGGGCTCTAGTTCCCACTCTTCAGAAACAACAGCGCACCAGTTTTATGAGTCACATGTCATGGCCTACTTCCACTGCTTTTACCGCATCCTTCCCCGTACTGCCGGTTTGATTCGCTGAGGCTATGTCAAAAAATATCACTTGATTGTGTTCTCTAGGGATTGTCTGAGGTGTGCGTGTGTGTGCAGAATACAGTTTGTAGGTAAACATGTCTCTAACATTAGCGGGGATCTAGGCGAGAGAGAAGAAGAGGATTTGGGGGGAACAACAGTGATCTTAGACAAACAAGGTGCTTTATGCTCTTGTGATGCATCCGAGTGGGAGGACTGGTGAGAGAGGCTGACAGAAGGTATAGATCTCCTCTCACTGTGAGCCAAGTGCAAAAAAACACACAAAAAGGCAAAAGCATGCTTTGTTATAAGGTGAAATGTTAGTTTAAATATAGTTAAACACTTTTGCGTGACCTTTTACAGGGCTCAGAATAATTGTGACACGTCAGAAAAATAAGCAATGACTATTTTAATAATCATTCGTCGTCATCTGGACAATACAAACTCTAAAACACATGACAAAAGACGTTTTATCACAAAGACAGCAACATTATTACACCAAAATGTTTAAAAAAATAACTGACACTTCGTGATTTATAAATTTATAAATTAAACTCCAAATGAACACTTTATTTTAAAATTTATTTGGGTGGTGGGAAAAGCAGGAGAATCAAAACCCAGATAGTGTAAGCATAATGGAGGATAAAGATCCCATAAAAAAGACAGAACCTTCCCTGTACGTAGGTAATAGTTAGAACTAGTCAGAACTAGTATCCGTCCTAGTAATAAATTGTTCTTAATTTGTATTAAAACGGTGAACATTACAATATATCGCAACACTGTGGGATCGAGACCAATCCAGTGTCGAGTATCAAGCCTTTTCTATTCTAAAACAAGTTTGAAATTTTAGTTTTGGGACAACATTAAAGAAAAGACCAATCAGACATCTGTGCAATCATTACTTACTAAATGCAAAGAGATGACTGAGAGGTTCTGTACATGTGGTTTTAAGTTACAGTCATCTTCAGTCACATTACAATTTGAAAGCCCTTGTCTCTTTATTTAAGACAAGACATAAAAATATTTGTTGTTTTTTTTTATATTCTGGTGTGTTCATAATATGAAGAAGTTTAATGACTAAAGAGGTTTAACGAAAAAAGACAATAATGATGCATTGTTTGTAGAAGAAAACCAGTGCTTGTCGTAGGAATTACAGCTTCTATCTGAACTTTGAAAAACCTTTCTCAGAATAAACACCATTGAAATTCAAGACGAATTTCTACATGTTTATTGAGCAAGGCACAGCTGTTTCTGTTTTAGTAGATCAGTGAAGGACCTAAGCTCAAAAACTGTATAAGACAAATGAGTGAAGAAAGGTCACAGCTTATACATATCCGTTCATTAAACAGTTTGAGTGTAACCCACTGCCAGTTTCCGGTGTAACCTGTGACCTGTAAAAAAGCCACCCATGGATTCTTCCTCGCACATCTGACAAGCTCTGATTGTTAATCCCACCTTTTCCTGGTTGAGAAAAGTGGAGTATGACAGAAACACTTAATACTGGGGTCGAGAAATGAAGCCAAAGTTTGGAAGGGTTTTTTTTGTTTGTTTTTTTTTTAACTGGAAAAATAGTTGTTGTTATGATTTTTATGAGCATGTTATTAGATTTTTATGTTGCGCGCAGCAGCCAGTCACATAATTGGAGGCAATAACGTTTTGTGAATTACCTGCCTATTTGATAGTGTCTATCTCTGAACAGTGTCAGGCATTATGCGCCATTAACTAAGATTACACTATTTGGGGAAAATGAAAAAAAAAAAAAAACCCCCGAAATGTGAGAACAATGTTAAAGGTGCGCTATGTAACTTTTACGGTCAGGGGTTTGCCACTTGCTTTGCTAAGAATGCTCCACAATATGGCATAAAATCATCTATCATCAACTGTACATTTTCAACTGCAGTTTATATCACTAAAACAAAGACAAAACATTATTACTTTGAGTTTGGTCGCCTCTCCACAGATCTGACTTACTTGTGTATTGCAAAACAGTGGCACATTCCAGGTAAACATGTTGAAGACCTGGCACTGAAAAGTTACATAGTGCAGCTTTAAAGTAGAAAGAAACATGTTATTATGGCATCACTTGAGATTTCATGCACAGTTTTGTATGTTTCAAATTCAATATTTATGAAACTAAGTAACCAAAAATGCTTAAACACCCAACAACTTTATATCAATCCAGTATTGTAGGATCAGGTCTCTTTGTTTGGAAAACACTGCTTCCATTGACCTTAAAATTGCCTTAGAAGCAGTTTGGGAGACATTGATATTGCTGATACACCAATAAATATGCAGTCTCGTGTGCATTTTTATTTCCTTCACACTTTTAGGTGGTTACAAATCTATGTGAAAGATACCTGTGATATTTTAGAAAACACTGCATCTTCCGTACCTCTCACCACACAAACAACTATCAGTCATTCCAATTAAATTCCCAAAAGGGAGACAACAGTATTTATGATGGACAACTTTAATCAAATACATCAGGAAGCACATTTTGGGGTAAGTAGGTCTGTGTGTGTCTTGTAAATTAATGAAATGCATGGCAAGTGTGTTTGGCGGTGAAACTATGGTGCACTGTGCGCCGGCATTAACTGTAAAACTCTTTGATGTGGAGCACTGGCCTAATTATAATTAACTATATTCAACATTTATTCAAATAAGTGTTTTAACATCATTGTGATTAATACCGCCGACTACAAAGAGTTTTCAAACATGTCGCGCCTGGGAGATCATGGAAGGACAAAGCATAAGGATTTGTTTTTTCAAAGTACCTTTTCTTTCAGGCAAATATGTCAACAAGAGTGGCGCCACACACTGAGAGTAATCGGAATCCACTGTTCTCCCCTCGCCCTTATCTGCAGCGTGCCAGAATAATTTATCTGATATCCAAGTGTCAAACTCCACTTTTTAATCTGCATTTGAACGCCACAAATAGCTGCTCTCCTCCTTCCACGGTACCCACTGCATACTTATTACCATAAGAAAGACCAAGCGCAGGGGTGATTACCATTTTAGGACCACATTAAGAGCCACTGAACACACTCGTCGATGCGCATTAGTAAATATGTATTCACCAATTAACAAGTACATAAACCGCTAGACCACAGGCAGCCACATCTGGTGTCCTCAAAATGATGTGACAGAGCAAACTTCGGATAACCAACAAGGATCACTATGAGAAGGGAAAACTAAATATGTTGTGTTTCAAGATTTTTTTTTTTTTTTTACTTTTTCTTTTTGGATTATATTATATATTTTCACATTGCATCAAGTGTCATGTCCTGATTGAGGTTCAACTATATCGCAAAACCTGAATGGACCAAAAGTGCAGTAATATCACAGATTTAATTTCAGCAATACACTCAATATTCTAATTTTGCACATAAAAACAACAAGAACAATACATTTTTAAAGCATATCTCCCACCTCTAATGGATATGTTATTGCTTTACCTGGATATGGCATTAAAGAGATTACTCTGCCACCAGGCCGAGCGGCAACCCTGCTCAGAAGAATGGTATTGTTTTTCAATTACTGTTTTAGCACTCAAAACAAATTCATGCAAGACAGAGAAATGTAATGTTGTACTGAGGAAGACAATGGTTAACCCACTATCAGAAAGCTTACAGAGTGCACCTTTACAACTAAAAAGTAAACACAATGGGGCAAAAGTAAAAAAAAGTTTGATTTTTGCTAAATAGCTTTACATCACTCAAATACCTGAATGGAAATAAAAACCTTTCTAGTGAACCAAAAGTGAACTTAGAAGAAGCAATGGACGTGTTAAATATTAAAATATGGATGAAAAATAGTGTTGCAGTTTAGGTTTCCGTGTTACTGTTAAAATCTGTGCAGATGATGAATGCATTAATCCACACTGGAAGACTGAGAGTAGAAACAGATGTCAGAGTGAGAATCAGTCTCATTTGTCACGTCTTTTATAGATTAGTAAATAGAATGCAACCAAACGTTTCAGTGAACTTTTACACTCTGTAAGAATAGCATATTCAAATAAGAGGTTTGAAACTGCCGTACAAGAACATTTACACAACCGAAAAGGCCAACAACTGAAATTAACAGTTAACCATCATTTTATATAAGCTACAGTAGGGGTGGGCAATATTGACAATTCTTTTTTTTTCTTTTTTTTTCGGTATTCTGATAACAATAGTCAGATGATATATGTCAATCCAACAGAAATGTGTTCAAACATCATCTTTATATATAAAATTGAAGTTGAAGAAATCATACAAAAGTGAAATCTGTAAAAATCAATCACAAAAGTGCTGAAATGTCAACCTATACCCTCAGTTGAAGGTCATTTTTATTTGCAATAAATTCTTTTTGTAGCATTTTTTACAATAAATATATAAAATAATAAACTTAAAATTCAAATTTTACATATTTTCAAAACAACATTCACAATATTATCTAAATGTCGATATATATTGCCCACCTCTGAGCTACAGTGTGAAGTCAACGGCCTACATGCTGATGCTTTTACTGCTTATACAAACAGGAAGGTCGACTGGCTATTCATTGCAAAATGGGTCCGTAATCTCTCCTTTATGTTTTTATTATTAGAAAAACCACAACATACATAAACATGTCTACTTCAAATATAACTTTTCTTTGAAGCTTTTACTCTTTTTCTATAATATGGCTGATGCCTCTGCAGTTATCCTGGTTTATACTTGGATATGAATAATGTATCTGGTGTTTGTGGAGGGCCAAGTGGGACATGTTGCTGACCTGAGAACACGGTGAACTGCTGTAGACGACTGTTTGACGGGGCTCTCTGTTTGGCATTCAGCAGGTGACTGTCAGCACCACGGACAGCTCCACATTAGAGGAGTTACAGGCATCTCAAGAAAAGCAACACCAGGGACTCTATCAAGAACTGGTGCAATACTACTCCAGTGTTAGCATGACCAAACTCTACATATGTGAACAAAGACGTCAAAGGACAAATGCACATGTCCAAAGAATCCTAATTATCATTCTCCCAGTGGCATTGGGATGAGCGGACTAATCAGGCTTGAAAACGGCTAAGCAGCTCTCCTTTAGTATGATAGCCGTGGAGCAAGTTTTGGGAATGAGACGAGAAGAAGAAAGACCTGTCTCTCCGTAGTCGCGTCAAGATTCTGTCTGGAAAGCTGTAGTCACCAGATAAAGGACATGCCAGGCCTTTGATCAAGAGAGGAGACTTTCACAGGTGAGAACGCTAAAATGGAAAAAGCTATGTGAGTATCTGTCAAGCAGGAGTAGCTTATTTCTCTTAGACATCTGTGAGAAGATGTCAGAACACTCTCTATTTTTGCTGTCTTTTTCTAAAAAATAAATAAATATATATACACAAAAAATTCAGACACCAGGCACGTGTCCCAATCAGGCAGGCAATTATAGTTTAGAACATGTTGTGCAAAGTATTAGCAGCAGGCAACTCGCATGGAAACAGCACACACTGCTTCCTGCACTCTATGTTGCTCAATTAGAAAGAAAATTATTTGTGGATTTTAGTTTTTGTCTTGTTTGTCTGGCGTCAAACTTTAGTCAGACATAATTTTCACCTTTTCCTGAAGAATATGGGGTTTCATGAGTGTAGTAGTGTCACTTCAAATCCCTGGGCCTGAAGAGTGAATGAGTGGAGGATTAAAGGGGTAATGCCAGTAGATGAGAGAAAAAAGGGTCGTCGTGGTTTGCCACTCTGCAAGGCTTAGCTCTAAAAACAACTTTGCAGTCGCAAAATGCGTCAGTCAAGGACACCATTCAACCGGTCTGCAAAGTTCTCATAGAGTCACATTTTTCATCTTTTAGGCACTAACAACTCCAACATTTTGAATAAATCACAATAAATTAGGTGCAAATGGCTTTCTACTTATTGCTGCCATGCTGCAGCTCATATGAGAGGTAAGGCATGGACAGAGAGTAATAAGACTCACCTGTGGATCCAACCCATAAACTGACAGCCGCGATGGAAATATGAAATGGATATGTCAGGCTTTCACTTATGAAAGATGTCATGTCCAGATGGTGGCATATTTAGAACATCTAGATGTGCAGATCACTGTCTAAATAGGCCACAATGCAAATAATGCCCAGGAAACAGAAGGTGGGGGCCCATTAGTAGAGGCAACACTGACATTATGTCTTTATGTTTCCGGTAATCCCAAGAATAAATATCCCAGTTGTAATTTGGACAGCATATAAGTACATCCCAGAACTATTGCACCAAGGCCATGATTCTTATAGGAGTGCATCCCCTTTTAAATATCAGAAAATAAGGTTCCTGTTATTGTATAGACTCAGCGTATTAACTATAAATAGCCCAAATGTAGGTTTTGCAAACTTGCAGTGAGCATATGCTTAGTTCAACATAAATGGACATCATCTGTGCCCAAAGCATAATAGACAGAAATATATTTGGTTGGATTATACACACCTCGTTTGTCCTGGATCTTAACTGTGAGCTCCACCAGAGGTTCAGTCTCTCTGTCCAGGCGCCTGGTAATGATGATATCTCCACTGTCTCGCCCCACGCTCACAGGGGACTTCTGGGGCTCCGGGTGAAGCAGCTCGTAGGCGGCTGACTGAAACCTGCTGGGACTCAGGCTCGTGATTACAGAGCCGATGTTTGCGTCTTCAGACACGTTGAGAGATAGAAGAGTGTCCGGGTCAAGTAACGCCCTGGGTCCACGTCTTGACCGCACTGACCCCGCTAATTCAGCAGAGGGCCAGCGCTGTGGAGCGACAATGACCGTAACCGGTTTACTGGTCATTGGGGGCCAGCCGTGGTCTCTCGCGTAAACACTGAATCTAACTTTTGAGGGGAGGCCGAGGATGGAATCAACTAAAAGGAGTTCCCCTGTTTTGGGGACAACATAGAAACTGCCATTTTGTGGGACAGACGTGTATGTTAACTCTGCGTTCTTCCCACTGTCTGCATCGACAGCCTCAAATCTGTGCACAACACTACGGAGAGCTGTCGTGTCATCTAAAGTTATGTGCACCGCGTCTGCACTGCGAAAAATCGGTTCGTGATCGTTCGTGTCCAAAACGTCTACTTTTACAGCAGCGACAATGTGAGCACCACCACACTCCGGTCCACAGCCCTGACAGCGCAAAGTCAGGTCCAGCAGATACTCAGAGCGCTTTTCCCTGTCTAAAACCCGACAAGTTTTGAGCAATACATTTCCTCTGTTATGGTGAGTCAAAACTCGAAAATCTTCACTCCCATTGCCGTACAGTTTCAAATGCAGCCCAGAGACTGGGCACCATTTTTGCGTGTTGAGACGTCTCACCGGAATACTAAGTCCGTTTACTTTGGATGCTGTCGGTGAGTTCTCAAAAACATGGCCATGAAAGAAAGGCAGCCGCTCTGAGGACAAGTATCCAGCAGCCGGCGCGAGGAGGCAGCACAACACAAGCCCCCAAATCATGTTGGCGCCAAGTTATGTCCCCCCTGCGACTGGAGGAGACGGCGAGTAATCATTCAAAAAGAGAAAATAAATAGTTGAGAAACATGTCCTTCATAGTTGTCCAGCGCGTGGTCCGCTGATAAGAAACCCAGAAGTTTGCGCTCTCTCATCTTGGCAGTCGGAGCGGGCTGCATGCAGCTCGGTGCGTGCAGCCTGTCCACAGCGCTGCAGGCAGTAAGCTGTGTGCGCACCCAGCGTTCAGCACCACAGCGCCGGATAGCGCCAAGCGCGGGGGCGTGGCGGCGCGCGCGATGGAGCTCCTCTGTGAACCCCACCCTGAGTGACGGTCAGAGGGTGCCCACCGCGCGCAGCCTTTCAAATACATGCAGCACCGAGAAGCGGCGATAAGCATCTGAGTGGTAAGCAGCACATGATGCCGTCAAACGTAAAGAGTTCTTCTAAATAAAGAAAAGATGCTCCCACTTGGAAAACCACTTGGAAAACTGCAGTATTTCAGAATATTTCACCAGCGTCAATAAATTCTACACTTTAGATTTAAATTCGGTTTTGGATTTCGTAAACTGGTCATCCAGCTCATCAAACCGCCCAAGACAAACTTTGGTGGACTGTAAACATGCAGCGTAACGGCTACTGTAGCTGTTCTATGTGGACTACACAGATTGTAAATGTAATCCTCTGGCATTTTTACATAGAAATGCTGATTAATATGCACTGTCCCTAAAAATGATTTTAAAAAATAAATAAAGTGAGCAGCTTTGATCTGAGTATGAATTAGCTTGTCTTCAGCCTATTCCTCGTGTTAAGCGTTTATTGTCATCATATATTTGTCATATAAACTCTTAGATTTGCTGTATTCAACAACAGTATCACTGGCATCACCTGTAGTTTTTACCTGTTACTTTGGACTTGAGTGCTCCAAAACTCACAGCTATAAATGCTCACATCATGCAGCGTATGAGTCACATAAAGAAGTGCCAAGTCAAATTACAGTAAGGCCTGAAGCTACACTATTCATTGTACTGTTATTCAGCAGAGCATCTACTGCAGAAGAACAGAGTGATAAATGTGGAGCACTTGTGTCTCACCTGGAAATGCAGAGTCCTGAACAGAGCAGCCTGGTTTGGAGTTCAGCTCGGACCATTAGCTCTTTATCATCTCTTCCGATTCTCATTGCTCTCTTGAATTTTCAGTTTCTCCCCCTGTGATCCAAAATGAATGATACCATGTCACCTCAGCAATTTGAAAAGCAATTTGGAAAATACACTGTGATAGCTTTGATAAGGCATTTGGTGCAGTAATCATCCAGGGCAACAAAATGATTTTAATTTACAAAATGAATCAGTTATGGAAAAAATACTTGCCTACGGGCTAAAAAAAAAGTGTGTGTGTCTGTATGTGTGTGTGTGTGTGTGTGTGTGTGTGTGTGTGCGTGCGTGCGTGCGTGCGTGCGTATATATATGTACATGCTCTACTCTCCACTTAGTCCAGAATAGACATGGTTTCAACTTTCTTTGCATATTTTTGGAGGATCCATGACAAAGCAGTTAACTTTTTTCTTCAAGAATGGAGCTGTGTGTATGCTCTGCTTCCTCCAATTACCCATATATTTGTTGGTTGAATTGGGGACTTTAAAGTTTAAACTCCCTCTGGTGAATGAAGTTGACAATGAGTTATTTGCCTTTGCTCATAATGAACTCTTTTCACAGTAGTGAAAGTGAAGTAGGGAAAGGCCCCAGTCACACTCAACCTCCAAAACAAAATAAATAACAAAGAATGTATAATATATCAGGACTAGGGTATGCTTCTCTGTAGTATGTTGATGAAGAAAAGTTATTTGGCACAACCACCCTGTACTTTTGCATCACCTCTCTGCATAATTGGGAGACTATGACCAGTGGGCTCTGTAAACAACATCACTAGAGACATCCCACAGTCGCAACCTCCATATGTCTCCCTCTGCAGCCAGTCTTTGCACATGGTGATTCAGCCTGAATATTGCCACCCTGAGTGCTCTTCCATTTCCATCCCACTCTCTTAGCGTGCTAGTCACCCAGCGCACAGCAAACCTAATCTGAAGGTGGCAACCGCTAATTCCCACAGACTGCACACTTTCAATTCCCCTCACCGCTCTGTACGTGCCATCTCAGGAGACTAAATATTACATAGAGTGAGGGTTCAGAATTGTTTGAAAGATAGGGGAATAATGGTCTTTAGAGCGCGGCTGTACGCCCTATTGAGTCTGTCTCTCATGTCACGTCAACCTTTACTTAAGATGTGCCTAGATCAATATTCATAACCATTTAGCGAGAGCGATGCTATGTCGGATATGTAATTCAATGTCACGCGGTCTACTGCAAGCTCACAGCCCACATCGGCATTCAGTTTGGAGATTCATCAAAGCTCCCCGTACAGAGATCCTTATCAATCTGAAACTATAATCCATCACTTGCAATTTTAGCTACGTTTATGGGGAGCGGTAAACTGTTCTTTTCAGGCAATAAGTCTGGTAACTGGCTGCAAGCCCCCAGACAATTTTGAAACCCTGCCTGCAGCTGGAGCACAGAGCTCATAATAGGGAATGGCTGTATGCCTTTGGCTGTAGGGCATGTCACCGCCCGGACGCACTTTCATTCAATGTTCACTAGGTTGAACATCCGCTGACCTGGGAAAGAAACCTGCGAACTGAAATAACCTCTCATGCAACAGGGACCTGGTGTAACATCATTGGTATTGTCATTTAAGGTGAACTACAGCATCTAAAATAGCTGGTGTCTGAAATGAGGCCCTCTCTATTCTCGCCTGTAACTCCGCTTTGAACTTCCTAAGTGCTTCATGAATGCAAATCAAATCCTGTCCTTTATCATGTCGTCTCACATGGCCAAATTCACCGTGACTGCCAGCATGGGAGATAGCTGTGGCAAAGGCTAATTCAATCACAGGGACGGGCCGGAGTTTGAGGGGAGAGTTTACTTGAGGGTTATCACTTGAGATGAAACGCCAACATATGCCCTATAATAACAACAAGGCTTTAATGAATTTAGAAGCAAAAATCATGAAACACTCTCATCATCCTTCTTCTGGAACAGATAACAGAGAGCTGCGGGGCATTAGAGAGAGAAACATGGTGTAAAGAAAGCAGCCAAAGAACATTAAAAGGCTTCATGCTTACATAATGAATAATTGACCAAATCCATCCCTTCATTCAAAAAGGAGCATGCATACACAAGCTTTTGAAAGTAAAGGTTGCAGCTATGTAATCTTTAAAACCTTTGCTCCAAGACAAAAATTGACGTTGTGATGTTCCTCTAATGCAACATTCATGTACTTCCGTTCCTTCTTGGATAAACACATGGAAATGATGGAAGGTACAGAACATGATCACGGAGGTAAAATGGGCAGTGAACAAGTGTGCCTAAAGTTAGACTGTTCAGCTCAGTTAATGAAATAATTGTCCAGAACTGGCTGGTGTGTTAGAGAAAGACAAGACAATTAAAGTGGATGACTAAGCTATATACGTAGATCTGTGGTTGCTATTCAGCTTTGGACATTCGACATTTATGGCAACTATACCCTAGAGTTCCTTTAGTACAGCCATTTCTGGAAATGCCGTGACAGTTTCGGGAAGGGGAGCTCTGTGATACGGCTCAGAGTACTGTTCCAGCGTCTGTGGCTCTCCGGGGACACGTTCTCTCATCACCAACCTGAAGGCAAAAGAGCTAGATAAATATAAAGACATTTCTCTCATGTATTAGGTACGGCTAATTAGATTTGATCTGTTATCCCCCCAGGCTTCTACCACCTACTGTAATACTTAAGCGGCAGAAAACCATATCTGTGTATTAATAGAGATATTAATTATGGATAGTCTGCAGCCAGGTTCAGTACGGCTACCAGGTGTTTCCAAATGCCACTCATGCACAGAAAAATGACAAAGCAAGGTTGAACTTGTGAACTTACTCCTAATATCCAAAAGAATAAGAGTTGCGCCTTATATGAAACCCCAAAATAATCCTATTATTAATGCATAGGCTTGTTGTTTTGATAGAAACACACAGCTCTTCGGGGCCACTTTCTGTCTGAGAAGAAACTTTATTATATCTACAAAGTGATTAGAGCTGCCCAGGGCTCCAAATGTGATTAAAGCACTTGACGACTGAATTGAACACTATCTCATTCGAACCCGGAACAATGACAACTCTCTTTTAGCACAATGAAAGCTTTCTTACTACCTCAAAAGACACACAAAGATGCCCATTGAAATCTAAAAGAAAGGGGTAAATTAACCCAACCTACTCTTCTTTTCATCTGACCAAACTAAAGGGAGGTATTTTTGAAAGACGCAGTAATGATGTTCTCTTCGAAAAACACACAGTTTAAAGAGTGAGGACATTACCTCGGATGCACAATGAGAGTCTGCAGTTCTTTCACAGTTAATTATCCCAGCAAGACCAAGCCATTAGGCAGGTTTCCATTACTCGACCAGTTCAAGACTATGAGAGTAATAGTGTAAATTCAATAATGTGCTATTTATGAGGCTGAGAGGATTATAAGGGACGCCTTTGGGGAGAATATGAAATGTACTGAAGGCTATCCAAGCCTAATAATCACTCCTCTAGACATGGTGGTCCTGCAGAATCTCCTAAATGATTTAAATACTGGGCCCAGAACCAAGACCTTTTTATATAGCTAAGGGTTAGCCGCAGATCCAACTGACTGCCTCTTATTATACAGTCTTTAACCAGCTTTTTCGTCTACTTTCCTTTAAATATGTAGCCTAATTATCAATAATGATTCAGCACCAGGCAGATTTTTATGTTTCTGTAAGTATTCCCCAACTACAGCTTCCCACATCTTCTGTATTTTCCAATTCCAAGAAGTCTTATCTTGATTTGAAGAACAGCTTGGTGAGTCAATTGTCTGGGGTCACAGTAGGTCTTTGGATGGATCTGTGTAAATGGGATGCACTCAATAGGCCGAGTAGGTATTGTGGTAAACTAAATCCTTTTTCAGGCTGGTGCTTGCATGTAATTCTGTAACAAATATGATCAGATATAGTAATTATTACAATGTATTATTAAAGTAAAACATCAAGAGTAAAATTTTTAAAAGTGAGGCGTAAATATAAAATAAAACATTTTTGCTCACTTCTCCCTTAAGTAGGCTACTATGTGCACTAGGTTCACTCATGGTTGTTCACATTAATTAACAGATTATGAGTAGTAGTTGTACCTGTTTAAATATTATTTCTTATAATACTTAATACTTACTTAAACTTGGAGAGGGTCAAGGAAAAAAGAATGAGAGGCTTATGCTAGTGCTCGTTTTAATCTTACATTCTGGTGTCCGTCCTAGAGCCCTTAATTTGTCCTTTCTCGGATCTCTTCTTCAGGATACTTATCATTCATAGCAACAACCTGCACATGTATGAATGTATGAGCCATCAGGCAGGCCATCTTTCCATGAAAAACTTCGTCTCTGAGCTAGAGCTGCTTGAACATTAAAGTGGATCTTTGTCGCCCCCTTGTTGCGAGCAGGTAAATGCACTTTACTGAATGGCAAATTGTCAGTTATTATTAATCAGCTTTTCTTCTTGCCTTCAGCAGATTTGGTCTCATTTGTGCATTCATGATGTCTGAATAAGAAAAAATAAAAAGCACGAAAAGTGTGCTTGAAAATTGCGTGTTTAATTGCAGAATATATAGACAATACAGCACACAGCAATAACACTGCCATATTGTTGCCATACATCATTTACCAGCTTCTTAGCTTATGAAACAAAACAGTATCATGGTACATGGACGTGACTGTAAGTAACAAGACATACAGACAGGCTCACAGAGCTCTTTTCCCATTACTTTCACTTTCTGGTGAGTTATGTAAAAATACACAGTTTTATAATAATCATAAGAGCAAGAACAAAGACGAAGAGCATTCAACATCTACTCGTGATCACTGCATTTTAAAGGACAAACTGGACACACAGTGAACAGAGATGCACAGACACAAAACCCATAGACATAAAAACAAAAGAAATGAAAGAGAAAGGGAAATTAAACCAAAAATATGGATTACTTTGAATGTACGCAATGTATACATGACATGACAATGGTCATTCATTGCTTTCTCAACTGGCCTTCATCCTCCATTTAATAGTCTTTGATCTTTGTGCCTTGTTCATGTCATTTATTAGATTAGAGTGCTGTTGCTTTTTTACAACCAAGTTTAAGTTTCTAGGGCAACAGTTTTGGTTGCTTTTTCCACAAATGTCTCATCCCTGAGCTACCGCAGAATCAAGGGGGCAGACCTGTCATCAGTCACTGTTTTACGAAGCCTGACGCCTCGTCGGATGGACACCAGCATGTCTACATCACTCTGAGCAGGGGAGGAGACATCATGTTCCCCTGGTAGTGAGCTGGGGAAAAGGAACTGCCCCTCGCCCAGGGCATGTGCACTAGCTGCCAACTCCCCTATCTTCTCCACCAGACTGTGGCGGTTGGCAGCAAAAAAGGGGTCTTCCTCTGTACTGTGGGCGACCATGCCAGAGGCTTCCTGAGGATAAACAGTCCTGTCAGCCCCTGCTCCTCCATTGCTGCCCCAGGTTGTGTCTGGGAGGCTCATTCTCTTTGGAGACCCCCTCATGTAGTCACAAGCCGGGTCATCACCATACAGAAACTCTTCGCTGCCAGTGCGAAGGTGAGAGGGGCTTCCATATCCTGGAGAGTCGGGCACTGTGGGCGTCTTCACTGGCACAATGGGGGGCCTGATAGGAATAGGACCTGATGTAGATGGAGTCCTTCTCACCCCAGTTTTGGAGGAGGGTGTGCGGCGTATGGTAGCTGTTCCTGAGGTGATGCTTCCTGAGCTATGTCCTGCTGTGCCATTCTGAGTTTTACCAGCGGGCAGACCGGCTGTGCTGGCGGGCCTCTTGGTTTGAATCATACGTCGGTAGCTTTGGGCAATGTTGCTGTGGCGTGGGATGGTGGAGGACTTGTCAAAGTCTGCCTGCCCTTCACCATCAGCATCTCCATTGAGTGAGTAGCACTCATAATCAGAACCTACCAAGAGAGAGACACATGAGTATGTACTTTTTCCCCACCTAATAAAGCCAAACTGAAAACAGAGCGCTTTTCAAGAGTCATTTTTGCCGCTCTTCAATATAATTGCATAATCATTTCTGTTCAGCGGCACTCTGAGTGCTACACTTTCCAAATTACACAAGCACACGAGAATTACATAAAAACAAAAGTGCCCACATTAATATTCAGATAGACGCACAGTCTAGCAGTCATTAACTGCCTCTGTACCTTGTGAAGGAATGGTGTCCTCAGAACAAGACGGGGTGTTGGTTTGGGAACTGTAACCACTGGAGTACTGCAATGAATCTCTGCTGCTCTTCTGCTGTTCCATACTCAAGCCTCTGGTCAGAACCATGGCCAGGGTACTGGCTGCAGGAGAGAGAGGCTCGCCATGCTAAAACAGACCAGGTGTACATAAGATTAACATACATTCAATAACTCAAAGCCTTATCACTCTATTTCTATGAATTGCCTCACCTTAAGATTTCTTGCTCTGTGCAGCTCATCTGGCTGCATCCCAGAATACCCCTGTGGGCTTGGTGGTGCTTCACACTCCCTCACCTTATCCAGAGACTCTCTTCTTCGCTGTGGAGTGCTGGCCCAATCCTGTGCCAGCACAAATAACGAGACAATGAAACCGCTCTTCAATGTTTGGGGTCTAACCATCCGCAGTTTTAGCAGACGTCCATAAAAGTACAGTTTATATGGCTCATGATAGTGTTAGGGGTGGAAGTTCAGTATGCACAGGCCAAAATAAGATTCTTCATGTGTGAGTGGTATTAAAGTTATTACTAGTTTTAAAGACATCTTCAGGAGAAAAGATGGCAAAAGTGATGATAGCACATAACGCCTGTGTTATACATTTAAATGTCAATTAACAATTAACAGAGGCATCAGAACAAAAGCAAAGCGGCAAAACAGAATAAAAAGAGAAAATTAAAAGTTAATCTGCAAATGAAAACAAACCTTCCAGCTAGGAACCTTTGATGTGGGTGAGGGGGTGTTGGATCCGGGGGAGTGGTTAAATGTGGGGGACGCAGGAAGTATGACAGACATAGGCCTGATGGTGCCAGTGTGAGAGAAAGCAGGGCGGAAGGTACCGAAGGATGAGCATGAGCCAAACTGCGGAATGGACAGACAAGTGTGAGTCAGAGGGCTCAACATCCATGAATAGTCTACATAAAACTGCAGCAGCTGAGAGGCGCTCACTTGCCACTTCAACAAAACTATAACATGGAGTCAAATGTACTGCAAAATGTGTGCGTCCAGTTAAGTTAATTGATTCAGAATTGAGAATATGCATGTATTACTAACCGCTGTGGGAGAGTTGCATTCGCTGACAGACTGGCAGGTTTCTGAGGCCTCCGAGGAGGCAGAGCTTGTTGATTTCTGGGGATGGGAAGATGGAACAAGAAACAACGTGAAGAGGAGTATAATAGGAAGACATGTAAAAGGAGGAAGAGCAGAAAAAGGTGTGACTAGGAGTGTTGATGAGTTTTTAAAAGATGGAAGTTTTGGGTTTTTTTCCTCCAAAGGGATCTGCGGACCATAGCAGGATCAAAAATAAGGCAGCATGTAAGATCATATATTCAGAAAAGAATCGTTGCATCAGTTGGTGTACTGCTGAGTGTGCGCTGTACTCTGCAAACTGTTCAGACCGTGAGAGTCCAGAGGGATCAAAAACCTCCAAGTACATTTCACAACTGATAGAGTTCTGTAGCAGGCAGTCGTCTATAAAAACCAGAATAGCTCCGTCTGAAAACTGTCCGAACATAGCAGGCATGACTGTGAATGAAATGTTCAACATGTGCACAAAGAAATTATATTCAATGATATAAGGATTGTCTACAGTCATCACAAGTACTACAGAGCATCACATGAAGCGATTTCTTTTTACAACTTATCTGCAGCATTTTAATGAATTATTCTTTTGCTTTTGTAATACAGCGCTTGCTAGATCAGTGAGTTATGCAAGGTGGTGGTACCTGGCTGGTGATGTCAGAGGGCATGGGAGATGGAGGTTTCGAGTGGGTGTTGGCATCCTGGGAGACAAAGCCCGAGTCGTGGGAGGACACGCTGCTGAGGCGGTGAGCTCCAGCCGATGGCATCTGAAGAAGACTGTCCACAGCAACACAAGTCAGAATGTTGCTCAAAGAGGCAAGGGTTAGGTTACAAAGTTGTAACATTTGAATTTTTTCTAGGTGTTTAAAAAAAAATGACACGAAAGTTTGATCTTTAGAGCTGTGAACATGAGGTTGAATCTAAATGATGCCACTTGTCTCCATTTGGTACATCAAAGAGCGTTAAAAATTACCGTCTTTGATTTCTTTTTTGCTCTAAACACTAACGGCTGCTTTTATGTTATTTTTCTCCATATGTCTCATTTCTGGTCATTTCCATTTATACTAGCTGTCTTTGTCACCCACACATTTAAAAATAGAGATTTTGAATCCTCTCTGTTGTTCTGCTTTTAAAGAGTGTGTTATGTGCTCCTCCCCCTCTCCCTGTGGAATAAATCTGACATTATCATTTTACTTTAATCCTTGTCCTCTAGGATGAGGATTATGTTGAAATGAATAAACTGAAAAAGTACAACTTTTAAACTGCATAATTTTGTTCTGGTTCCCAAAAGCTTTATTACTGAACACTAACATAATAAAACAGGAAATTGTATACATTTGGATGTATCGATAAATAGGATGTATACAAACTAAGTGGAGTTAATTTGTATGCTTCAAGGTGTGTACTTGTGATAAAGGCTTGCTTGGTTGCCACTTTGGTTTAACTTATCCTGCTGAGTCTGCAGCTGGAGTGAACTTCTGACCCACACGTAAAGATAAAATGTAAAATCACTATTAGCCCTATGAATAAGTCAGTGTTGGTGCACATGTTGGTTCGTGGCTTTTAGGCTGTCATGTTCGACAACTTTGGACCTAATCTGGCTCTAAGAGGCTTGAAACTGCAAATCTGCCAAAAGTAAGTTGAGGAAAGCCGCCAGGATACGCGTCCATGTCGACAGCCACTGGCATCAGTGCGTGTTTATCTACTAACCAAAATTTCACTTTCAACTGAAAATAAGAGAAACATTTACCTGCACATGCTGCTTTTTCTGGAGCTTGTGCTACTCGGAGATGAGGGAGGAGTTTGGTAAGACCAGCTATAGTCTGAGCCTTTCAGGTCACGGATAACCTAAAATGTATTAAAAAAAAAACATTTATGATTCAGGGAATGTATTTGCTGTTTGTGCACACACAAAAGTCAAAGTTCACAATGGAATTATTGTGCCTTGTTCTCAGGGGTTCAAGTAAAAACAGAACAGGAGTTAAATAGCAAAAACAAATATCTACATTACAAATTACAGAAGTAATTTCATTGTTTATACCATCTTCTGCAGATGATATCAGTGAAAATACGTGCATTTTATCAAGGAGGAATAGAATCATATTTTGATTGCATTCAAATACCTCTGGCTTTTGAAAACATTCCTATGCAATGGTAAACTGCAAGCTACCAATCTTAAACTTTTTGAATGACTTTTCAAATTATGTGGATTGCGCACTACTTTTTCACTTTTCACACGCTGCCTTTTTTACCTGACTGAGGCTGTTTTGTTTGAACCACTAAACGTCGATACACTATACATTTTAATTAGGAAAAAAAAATCTTGGCTCATTACCTGTTCACTTGCAGGAGGCAGTTTGTGAGGATCTTCGGTCAATAAGGTCAGGTCATCAACAATAGCTTGTAGATGAGTTGTTTCTCCCAGCATTGCAATCTCTACATTCTAAAAAAGAAGAAGAAAAAAAAGACTTATATTTTAATTAATTAGACTTTTGAATTCTTGAGGGGCACTATGTAGTTTGCTGGTAGAGGTTATGAAACATTCTATTCTCCTGTGGATGGAATAAAATCAAGCAATCTCCATGGAGACAAGCAGCAAACAAAGTTTGCAGGATATATGAAAGATAGATGAGTTTATGTCATACTGTGGAACCTTCCAGAGAAACTCTCAACATCCAGAAAAACGATTTTATGAGAAAATCCAGTGACCGACCATCAACTAGAAAACTTACATAGCAGACCGTTAAAATATTTATGATCATAAACCAAACCTCACCACAACAGGTTGCAGCAGGCTGATGAATGCACAGTACCGGCTCCTCTCCTCTAGAAGAGCTCTCCTCACAGCCTGCTTCTCTGTCTCCTCCATCAGTAAATAAAGATCGTTCACGTCTTGCATAGCACTGTCCAGCTGGGGGCGCAGGTTTCCCCGGCCTTAACGAAGGTACCCATCACACAAAGGGACAGGGGAGGAAGAACAGGGAGAGAAAGGAGGGCAAAGGAATGTTAAAGACCGAAGGAGGATTTGGACAGGAATGGAATGAAGGGAGGATGACAAATAGAGTGGGTGATGGAGAAAGAGAGCACAAATTAAGACATGAAAAAAGTATATTTAATAATGATAAACTACTTGAACTATCAGTCAATGCACTACACAGATGGTTTGTGTAAAAGGAAATGATAAGTCAGATCTGGTTGGCTGAAGTTTAGAGCATTAGTGTTGATGAATGACAAAAAAGGCAAAGTCTGAAGAAATGCAGAGAAGATGGCACTGGATGGATGCTTGTGCTGTATAGACCCGTAGCCATAAGTATTTTATAAGATCAACAGAGTTTAACAAAGATTGTTATTGTGGCTGCATAACTGATGGAATTATCATGTAAACTCCAAAGTTAGTATATATAATGTAAAAAGCAAGTTGTTTTAGAAGTGGAAGTGGGCAATATATCGAAATATTGTGAATATTGTTTTGAAGATATGCAAAATTTGAATATTGAGTATATAATTTATAGTAAAAATGCTACAAAAATGATGATCGTAAAAAAAGTTATTTTGTAAACGTGTAAAGATGATATTTACATGTATGTAAAGTTTTGTAAATAGCTTTACATACATCTCACGCTTAATTAATAATTAAACCTCAACTAATATGCTTAAAGACATGTTTTAACACATTTCTGTTGTATTGACATAATATCGTCGGAATATCGTTTAGGGATGATAAAAATAAAAATAAATATTTATTTTTGTTGATATCGCCCAGCCATATTTACAGTCCTATTGAAATAAGGATTATCAAAACAAGACAGCAATGGGGGTAACTTGTATGACACAGAGATGACTGATGTTTTTGAAAACTAAAAGCACATTGAATAGTAAATCAGCAGACATACCTAGGAGTTCTAATGTGGGATGAATAAGATAAGAAAGAATTGCGAGTTGCGGGAACAGGCAGGGAGGGAAACAGGAGAAAATGTTAGCTGCATAGCAGGTAATCAGAGCACAATGCACTTCAGTGTGATTTTGCAGAGTACATTTAGAGTCATAATAAGCATTTCATTACAACAGTTAGTGGGAGCTAAAGTGAGGGTTGGCAAGAACGTTGATTTATAAGTCATAAGTGGCATAGAAGAGCTGAAGCTGTGCCATGCATTTATGCTTGATTAAGATGTCGTTTCTTATTCCGTACTCTAGATGGCACCATTTCGGTGGCACTTAGAGAACAGAACAGCCAAGCAAAGGTAAATAGTATTAATAAAAAAGTTATGTGATTTATAGCATAGAAACAATGGTCATAATTTCACCTTTTCTGGCCTTTTTCTGGAGTTTTATAGTGTCTAAAGACTTCCTCTTGATTTCCTGACGAGACCTCTTGTATTCTATGAAACAAAAAGTCACATTAGTGATGTATTTCACAAAAATCCTTTTACATGGTACTATTTTGTTGTTGTACCTTTGGCATGATCTTTGTCGAGCTGATTGGCTGTCTTCTTCCACTCTTCTATTCGGTCCTGAAGTGGTGTAACTAGGCCCTCCATAAGAGCACTACAGTCACACAAAGAAATAACACTAGCTGTGAGGGTCATAACAAACAGCCCTATATCTATGAAACAAAACACTTGGAAACAGTGAGAAAGCGGCCAAGGGGTGGGGAGGGACCCTGAGACATAATAACCCTCTTGTATGTCTTGTATCGAGACGAGTGAAAATTGTGGAGAAAACAATCCAGGTGACACTTACTTGGTGAAGTGGCGTAATTTTGCTTCGATGCTGCGATGGCGCATGCACATCCTGGTGAGAGCAGAGCCGATGTCCCTGGTGGCACCTTGGAAAAAGAAAACAAGGAGCAAACTATCATTTTGTGACAGAGAGAAAACACTGACAACGTAACATCAATTATATACCTCTCATTGAGCAATTGTAAGTGAAGCTGAGAGGTGTAATCCTCTCATGTCTCCTTATTCTAGATACAGCCACTAGACGGACATAATGCATGACAGTGTGTGCTAGATAAAGGACCCTGATTCACTTGGCATGTTCAGATATATTACAAACAGCTTGAGTGACTTTGACATAGTACTTTTCCTCTCATCACAAGTGTAATTAAAGAGGGTCTTAAGCCCCAAAGCCCAGGCTTGCCCACTGTCTCACTAATGGTACTCTGTAATATGTAACGTCTCTGATCCTGTCGTAATCTGGGCCACATAGAGCTAATCTCAGGGTCTCTAGCCACACACACAGATAAGAGTGAACATCTCCCAGCATGCACTACTGGGTTTGGTACACGTGTATGGACAGGTGGTGAGGCTCACTAGCCCCCACCTTTTAAGTTCTCTATCCTAGAGGAAAAAGGAGGGGAACCTTGTAAGGGGATATCCCTCTATTCTTCCCTGGCTGCTCTGCCTTTCCTGTGCTCTCTGTTTCCTAAACACCATTCATGCAGAGAGGACGGACAGAGAGAAAGCAGCTCTGCACTTTACTACAAAGAGGGCAGAAAAGACAGTGTAGCACATGACAAGCATGGCACGGCTGAAATCAAACACTATTAAAGCAGTGTCCAGTGAGATCTGTCCCTCTTTCAACTGATGAAAAAAAGAAAGTAGGTTAGCATCTGCTGTCGATACCATGTCCCTCTAAAAGACAAAAAGCATGCACATCACACTCTCTGAGGCTGCCAAAGGTCACAGCACAGAATCTTGACTGTATCCCAAAGAAATACTCAAAGTGATGGAGTACTACCCTGTGGTATCTGCACTGCTTAGTAGGTGACAGCAGGTTAAAGGTCTTGCAGATGTATCACATGCACTGAAGCTAAAAATGGCATATTGAAAATGTATTGGGAGCACAAAAGGTACATTGCCATTAGGGCTGCACAATATATCGTTATAACAAGTCTGATATGCGTATCGCAAAGATGGGTGATCATTTCTAACGGTTAAATGCATTAATCTTGCATTTCTTGCAAAATGCCTCTAATGTGTGTATATTTGTACCTAAGCTACTATATGTTAAAGAGTTGAGTGCTTAATTTTTATCCTTTACACCTGGAAAAGAAATTAAAATATATGAAGGAAGGAAAAAGGAAAAATATCACGATAATATTGTTATCACAATACCTGACACCCACATCGCATATCGCACTAATTTCCAATATCGTGCAGCCCTGATACCATACAACTTCACTTCGAAACTATGTATTTTGACCTTAAAACTCATGCCATGAACACCATATGGAGCCTGCTCTTGATAGCAGGGAAGGCCATCACAGAAAAATGGATCACATAAACTGAACCAACAATCAATGACAGGACCAACATAATTGACTAATTAATTTTTTAAAATTGAAGAAAAAAAATGCACTAAATTTGAAAAGGGACAAATTTGACACACTTTGGACTAAATGGGACAAATACTGTATGCCGGACTACAGATTTAGGATCATGTTTAGATGTCTTGTGCTATCTATCTATGTTTGTAGATTGTCTCTTTGTTGTGTTCTCTGTTTTGTTATATTACCTATATAAAAGTTGAAAAATAAATAATAAACTATAGCTACAACATTTATTTTAGTTGTCGAGTACTCAAACAATTATTTCTATGGTTCATTGAGATTTTTAAATACATATTATCAACCAAATAAAGGTAGAAATATGCTGACAGAAGGATTCTAGATAGAGAATCTTTATGGTTATAATGTATTATTGGTACAAATACAAAAGAACAAAAGAGAGAACAAAAGGTACTAGGCTCACACTTTTTCATGTGAGAAATGAGCAGCTGACATAGAACTTCCCAACACATGCGTGTGCAGAGATGAAGCGTCTTTCCTTTTGCCCTCAGTTAAAAGCATTACCCCCGCACTTCACAGCTGTGAATCGACTTACGTGAGGCGGGCTGATGGGTTGGAGCGATACTAGAGGAGACTCGGAGGAGAAGGTTAACAATGTGGGCTTTTATCTCTGTAACCGCCCCTCTCAATGTCACTGTCCTCTGATGCTGAGAGGCCCATCCCCCTCGCTCCTGCCCCATACACACCTGCCAATATCCCATATATCACACCCTTGGCCTGCTCACTCTCCACTCCTTTCCCTCCTGTCTGATCCCTTCCCTTCCCAAAGGTGGATCAGCTGACAGATACATCCTGGGGAGGGACACTAGCTTCCTGTCTGTGTCCAAGAGATCGCTGGCCCCTGGTCCCAGACCGGATGGACAGGGACAGAATGATTCACACCCTCTGCCCCCTGCAAGTGAAAAGAGGAACTGGACAAATCCTGGATGCAAAGAAAATATACAGAGAAGACAGCACGTTTGGGGAATTTTATTCAAACAGAGTTTAGATCAAAACTATGCTGTGTTTGATTAAAATTGTGTTGTTTTCTTTGACAAAGACAAAAAAAAAATCATGAATCTTGAATGAGAATCAATCAAACCACCAAAAGAAAGTAAACATTTCTCTCGGCTATTTATTCAAAACATTGTTAAATGTGGGCTGCAAGAAGAACAGCTCTTGAAGAAGGTTAATACAATACAGAGAATAGTTTCAATCAGATTATAATTTCCTGTTATCGATGGGCCTGTCACAATAATTATAATTATAATTATAATAACAACAACAGTAGTAGTGGTAGTAGTAGTAGTAGTAGTAGTAGTAGTAGTAGTAGTTCTTGTTGTTGTTGTTGTTGTTGTTGTTGTTGTTGTTGCTATGCATCATACTTATTGCTTTTCTCGGTGCTCAAAGACTCTTCATATTGCATTATTCATTCACTCCACACTCGATGGTGGTAAGCTACTACAGTAGCCCTGGGGCAGACTGACGGAAACAAGGCTGCCAATCTGCGCCATCGGACCCTCCGACCACCACCAGTCATTCACACACCACTTTCATACTAGGTTATGTGAGTCAAGTGTCTTGCCTAAGGACATTTCCTCCTCCAGCTGCCCCACTGTGGCACCTGGGGTTCCAGCGGTATCCCATCCAAGTACTGACCAGGCCCAGACCTGCTTAGTTTCCGTGATCTGACGAGGTCCAGCATTTGGCAAGCAGGTATGGCCATATACTATATCGATGTATTTATCAATAAATGGTGGATGGGAACAGTATTTATCACGAGTACCGTGTCTTTGAATTAGTAAAGGCATTTGTGTTATTTTTTGTTGTACAATAATACGACTTTGAGAAGTATTTCACTCTATACACGCTATATTTTTATTGCACACGTGTTTTTGTTTTTTTGTTGTTTTTTTTTAACATTATACCTTTTCAAAATTTGTCTATTTAGTTTTCAACTACTTGAACACTGACCTCAAAACTCTCACATACTGTATGGAAATACAGATACTGACACCTCACATTTTAGCTGCCTGTAGCCTGTTGACTTGTGTAAAACAAATCTGGAAATGTTATTACGACGTTGTGCTGGAGCTTTGGGGCAGCAGGGGGAGTATTATCGACCCATGGCAGACATCCACATGTGCATGAGCCGAGCAAAACACAGAGGAAAGAGGGTCATTATGCAACATACCCATATATCACAGAAGTAAAGCAAACAACCAGTAGTCTCAGTAACACTAGCCACAAATGTGTCGTCTATTCTGTCACTCAGGCCAGTGGCGCCGAGGTTAATGTACATATACTATACATAAACATAAGAGCTGTCAGATCAGCAGTGTTGTGGGATATGTGGGTCCATCTGTGGGAATGTTGAGCCCCAGAGCTGGTTTCTGGTGGGAACTTTTGTCTCTCGTACCCAGGATCAGCTCAGTGTGGTCTGAACCTTTGGTGAGTGGTTCCAATCACAGCTCTGCTTCTGATTAAGGCTGCTGGTTGCTTCGAGAAAGAGGAGTGCTTTAATAGGGCTGCTTTATAGGGGGCGCCCCTGCCAGGAGCCGGGAGCCAGGAGCTAAATTGCCACAGGCTCTGGATGATGCCTTCAACATGGAGCTTAGCTAAACTATCTCCCTCTTGAAGTAGTTCAACCTTAGTGATCAGATCAAATATCACTTCTGGAACTAAGCAAGAGTCTGAAATTTGACTCGACATAATCTCGAAGTTATTTTGTTAGGGATTACACATGCAAAAAAAGTCTAAAAACTGATATGAAGGGAGTGTGTTTTGGCTTATAATCGCAGACTTAACCTAAAGCTGCACTGTGCCCCTTTTTCAAGTAGCGCCAAAGCCATATCCCCTGAATACTCTTCTGAGGTGAGTGGGCACTAACTCTTCCCCCTCTCCGCTTCCTGTGTCAATAAAGTACGTTTGTGCAGAAAGGTAAAGAATATTATTATGGTTACATTTCCTGGAAAATCAAGTCCCTTTTTCTGACTAAGCCGGAGCTGCTGAGCCGAAGGAAATTCCATCATTCATGAGACAACACTCATGGCTCACATTGGCACCTTGGCTGTGGATATAACTGCAGCTGGAAGAGACAGTTAAGCCTCATGTCGGTAGCCTCAGTTCATCCCTTTAAGTGCAGCCGAATGTGACCTGGCAGGAGGGGAGCACAGGGGCAGAATGGGTCGTGCGATGGATAAAAGTGAAGGGGAAAATACCTTTACAGTGGTCACAATAGAGACAGCACACACGGGACTTTTCTACCAAGAGAACAGATAAATGTTAAGTCTGTTAAGTGTTAAATGTTAAGTAAGTTTATGTTAAATAAGAAAGTGTAGGAAATATAAGTCTGGTTATCATAAAAAGGTACCACTACTGTACCAAAAAAAAAGTTAACATATTACCAATACTGACAAGGAGAGCACTTTATCTCTCAACAATATTCGACATGTTTGTTGTTTGTGTTATCTTGACAACAATATTCAGGCAATATTTTAACAAAGCATCAGGAATGTGTTATTATTATTATATAAATTACACCAGACATTTCGCTCTATTTTTTTTTCCTCCTCATGAACAATTGCCTTTTTTTTCTCTTGCTATATCGGACGCCTCTAATTAGAATTATTTTGTTTGTGGGTTTATTTTGATAATTGATATAAGAATAGGTCCTGAAAACATAAAACTTAGAAATGTTGACCACTCTACCGGGCTGACTGAAAAAAAATATGGATTGTGATGGACCACATATGTTTTAACACAAAGCAATAAATACTAAATTAAGATATACAAAAGAAGAAAGCAAACCAGAGGCTGAAGAAAAAGATAAACTGTCTGATTATCTACTGAGGAATCCAATAACAAAATCACATCATCTACTATTTTTAAGAAACCACTTTGAAAAAAACTTTAAATGCTTTTTTTTTTACACCAAACAAACTTAATAGAACCCAAACTCTCTAACTTTTTCTATAATCCACTCACCTCTAAACTCTCAGTCAATACATACACACAGCGGAGATTTGAAGAAGCCTCTCATCTTCAAGAGTGTATTTGAGGGCCCAGCTGGAGAGTGATGGAGCAACACAGTGGGGGCAATGGGTATTATAAATAAAGTAAAGTCTACTGAGGAGCTGCTCAGGGAGAAAAAGAGGAGTGGAACAGATAAAACAGCCACGTGTGGACGTAGACTGCAGAGTTACACCGCCAGGTTAAAGCAACATTCACACTGCTCGGGGCATAAATAGTGGATAACTGACAAGTATTATGTAATTCTTTCCAGACACACGCCACGAATTAACAAGAGGTTCATGTGTGGAGTTTGGATTATATCCAACAACTATAAATATTACATCACAAAAATACAATAAACAATTGGAAGTCAAATGTGGTGAGCAAAACATATATATCAAATGACTTCTTGATTAGACCCTTGCTCACAGTCACGAAAGGAGAAAACTGAGTGGTATAAGAAGAAAGTACCGGTAATGTTTTTCATACTGACTTATACAATTAGATTTCCAATTTCAAATATAACTCACCTCGCCCTTTAAAATTACATGTGTGGTGCATTGGGCTTGATGAATGTAACATATTTCTGTTTCAATCTTTCAGCCTTTTAGCCAAAGACACCATCAAAATTATCTTTTAAATCTGACTTTGACAAGAGACACAAGGAGATAATGATTAATGATACCCAAAACCGTATTCAAAATACAACATATCGCAGGCCATGTATGGCAAATCTTTTAACGCTGCAGTATTAGACTATTTGTAAAAGAATTGTTGGATGTCAGACAGCAGTGATGGAAAAAGTACTCAATTTTGTACAGATACAAGTGCCAAATTACTCAAGAATAAGTAAATGAAGGACATATAAATCTGCACATGTAAAAAGTCTGAAGTATACGTTTAAAAATGTTCTGTGTAAAAAATGAAAGTATTGCATACAGAATTTGAGAAGTCTGATAGTTTTGTTGAATTTGAAATTCTGCCAATCTTTGGTCAATGGAAGCAATTTCAATAATTTTCAAATCAATTTTGTGTTTGCTCAAAGCCAGAAATTGAACTCAAAACCTTTAAGCAGAATGTCACCATGAATGTGGTACAAATAACTTCTCAAACCATAAGAAAAGTAATTTAACCTTTCCAGTTCAAAAATGTAGTGGAGTAGAAAGTACACCTGCTATCAAATGTAGTCAAGTAAAAGTAAAAAGAGTCCACTGTAAAAAAAAAAAATAAAAAATAAAAAAAAAAGCCTTTTAATGTACTTTTACTTTTGTACTTCATTGTTTTCCACCTCTGAAAGTCAGGTTACGTAAAACTTGTAAGTACTTTATACAGACGTCACCACAAACTCTATAACATCCATAGGAATGTCACCACTTACAGCAAATGTAAATACCTAATAAACTGAGTTAGGTTTGTATGTTTATGTGCATTGTATTCCTGTGCTCAAAATCCTAACAGCATTGTGTCACTTCCTGTCGAGTGAATAGTCTCTTCTGACCAACAACAACCCTAATGAAAGGCAGAGGAAACAGCCCTAGGATCAATTGTCTTCTATCGCACACAGGTCAACACACATTCATCCCATTGTTGTCTGGTTAAACTGTACACGAACAAGTCGTTTCACCCGCCAGCCCCTGCAGTCGGACGCCCCCATAGATGGTGTAAACATCTTCTGGAGCGCATTAGACTGGGGCCAGAAGAGGAGGAGAACATGACGGAAGGGATATTTACTGCTGGAGAGGCTTCCTGCTGCTAAAAATAAACCGTATGTCCAGATGTGCTTTTCATTATGGACAAGACAGAGAGCAAAACGTACAAGACAACAAGAAAGGAATGGAAAAACGGCAGAACACACTTGGGCATTGCACCAGTGGAGAATCACAGATGTTGAAGAGAAACAGCAGATAAAGTTTAGGCTATAGCAATTCACCCATTTAAACAGGTTCCCAAGCTGCCTGCTGCAAAACATCTGCTGCTCTTTCCCTCATTTGCAAACAATAAGACTAACAATGCTGACGACGACACTGCTGGTTCTGCTCACATAGCATTTAACAGCTCCGCCTCCACTTGTAATTCGGCAGCGGTAACAGGCACTTGGCAGGAGTCTTGTATGTGATTAAAAGCATTTAGTGTCTGACGTTAGCCTAAACAGAGGTACTGCTCCATGAACGGTTTAAACAGAAGCATTTTTTACTTTTTTTTTTTTTTTTTTAATCTGGAAAGCAGGATTTGAATAGCAGCTTATTTTGGGTCCGAACTGTACTTGTTACATTTAGTTAAACTGACTTTTACTTTAATTTGTGGTCAAAATGACTTTTTTACTGTTTTACAGTAAGTCTCTAAATGAGGCTTAAAGGTGTAATGGTAGTAGTAGCAGTAGCAGTTAGAATCAGTAATAACAGTGGTCTGTAGCCGCAAAAGCATAAAAAATACTTGAAATACTTGAAGTTGTTTCAAGAGTAGAGGCAACAGTAAACTCAAACAACTATAACAACTCAAATAGACAGGGACATAGCAGAAAATTCTGTGCCCTGGTTACAAACCACAACATGTTCTATCTATGATAAATGTACATCACAGACTTTTGAAAGGCCCCTTACCTGCCTTTAGAAAGTATCCTTGGCTCACTCCCACGTATTCGTGGGTGATATAGTGTGACATATACAGGATATTATGAAGGATGTTGTTTTGAAGTTTTAATGAATACAAAAATCATTTTCTCATTTACAGTGGGGACACTATCGAAAAGATTAAAGATTAAAAGGGAGGAAACTTGCAGTTGGAGTATACTAATTTTGTGGTATATATTAATCTTTTAACATTCGTTCAATACATCTGATTTTAATATAAAATATATATAAAATATTATTCTCACCCCTTATCTCAAGTAATTCTTGGTATAAAAATAAAAGAGCACTTTAATATCTGTAAAAACCTGCTTTTTTGTGTAACACCTTAAGAAGGTATTTATAGCGTTTGCAGTTGAAGACCAAACCGCAACAACATTCTTCTGTTTCCAATCAGGTCCTCTCAGATGAACCGACCTGAGCATGTATCCCTTGCTTGTGCCCTTCTAATGTCCTCCCTACATTCCTTTACAGGGGTCTGTGTTTCTCTCATGTCTCCTCCCCCCTCCACATCGAGTTCATGTTCAAGATTGGGCTGAACACACTGTTCCTCATTCGACTACTGTGTTTGTCTTCTTATGTCTGGTATTCCCAACCAAAGCCATCCAAAGCCAAAGGAGTTGTTTTCCCCACCATTACGTCGCCGTTCCAGCCGCTTCACGTTTTACTTAATAGACTCGGCTACTATAATAGCTGGAAAACATTCATTTGTGGGAGAACCATGCTGAGTATTCAAACGGCAGTAAAATGAAAACTAAAAGGAACTGTCAAATGCTTGCCTCCTGATCAATGTAAAGCGGCCATAAATCTGTAGGTCCAAAATATAATGCTCTAGAACATTTTTGAGTACACAGTATTATAATTGTAAATTTGATGTAGACTGCACTATTTGAACCTACTGTGTATAGTTAATCCTTAACATTATCTATAAGCTTATTTTCGCATGTAACCTCCTTGTAGATTGTCTCAGGCTTACACATAAAACACCCAGGCTGATGGCTGTCAGAGCGGGTCACATGACCCACTCTCATTATTCCACATGTCCATTAAAATAGCGGCGGAGCGGCCGGAGTAGTGTAGCTGTGGCGGACAGTAATCCCTGATCTCGCTCTGCACTAGGCCATTGCTGCCTCTCTTCCAGGCCAGGCCGCCGCTCCAGATGGCGGGGCAGGGATATCGTTCCATCTGCCAGGCCGGAGAGCCACAGCGCCAAGCTGCTTACTGCTTTGCTGACACACTGATCTACTGGCATACCTCAACTCCTCCACTGGCAGAAATAAAGGAGAGGCTAGGCTTACAGGACGAGCTACTGGAATATGTTCAGAGCTATTGACACTCGTGAAGGATTCACACAGCTGTCTAAGAGAGGCTGAAGGGGAGCTTTAAAAGATACATGAGAAACCAGTTATCCCATAATGTACGTTTTTAAAGATGGATGGCAGTTTTGGGGTGGAAAGAGAACTCTAGTCTGTGTCACAGTGGGGCTAAGAGGATTAGCTAAACGCCTCTGCCTAGCCTGGATACCCAGAGCTGTAGAAATCCCACTACAACCGCAACCCCCATTTTGACCAACCCACACCCTGCAAAAAATATAGTCTATAGACCATACCCTCATGGGCCATTAGCCCTGAACGACTGGCCTTTGAGCTCTGTGTGTGTGTCTGTAAGTTGTGTCCCGAAATGGAATGAATGAAGTCAACCATACAGAAACAATGTCTCAAACCAAAACCAAACCAACAACCATGTTATAAAAAGTCTCCTAAAGCATGGAGGGAGATTTATCAACACTAAAGATTTGACTACAAACTCCAAAATAAAAACAGCCTAAAATATTAAGACATATATTTATTTTATTGGATAGTGTTATTGGAATTACCTGTTCAAAAGAGCTAAACATGCAAATGAACTAAATAACATCTACAATGTGTTTTCAAAATGTATATTTATTTTTAAATTATATTGGACTCAGATGTCCGCAAAAACAGACATGCCTTTGGACAGAAATCCATCAACAAGACTGAGCTTCAGAGAAACAGCGCTGTCAGACACACAGCCAAATGGGCCTTGAGCCACTGCTCCAGCTGCTACATAAAACACAGACGCTGACGCCATGACTATGACCATAAACTCTAAAAACGGACACTGGAGCGCTAAGGCAGACGAGGCCAATCTGACACATCCACATGGAGAGCTATACACAAGTAGCTGGAATAAACCCTTCCAGTAAAAGACATCTCTAAACCACTGCCGGAACTGTATCAGAAAGTCTTTAGTCTTAAGTTACAGGAAGCAAAGCAGAGGCGGCGAATTCTGCTTCACTCTGCAGGGAGATTTGTAAAAGCAGAGAGTAAGAGGAGCAAGTGAGTGTAGAGAGGTAGATTAAAGGAGCACAAAAAGAATACGAGGGAGCCTCCAGCTGTGCCGGCAGCTGCAGCTCGTCTGTGCACACGGAGGGGGACTCGGGGTGAGAGCGAATATATACCCCCTGTAAAGCAAGCAAATACAGTATGTCTACACTGACGCTGACAATAAGACACGCTGGAGACAGACTTCACTCAAACAAAGGCAATCTGAGAGAATCGACTCCTATTTGGTTGAGGATAATTCAATAGCCAGAGTCAGCATTTTTAGAAAGATTACTTTTATAGTGCACTTGTCACAAATGAACTATGTCCATTGAGCCACAAGCATAAAGGTTAGAGGTCACTTCAGTGCGGTATATGTCAGCCGCACTAAATATTGACAACCATTCAAGCAAATAAACTGCCTAGGATTTGATATTGCAATTCAGATCGCATACCAAATGTAGATCTCCTTGTCAATTTTTGTGTCTTCCTATTTTATCAAGAAACCAAACTTCCTCTTGTCGTGTTTCTAAAATCAATTTTGATACTAAGGAAAAGGCTTGATGCTTGATACTTGATGCGATTTTAATACCACAGTGAAACACTAAACTAATGCCTACAAAAACATTCTGTTGTCTAAAAAAAACCTAGACAATTCTGAAGGTCTAGGTTCAAATGAGTATCTAGTTTTGATCCATTGGTTTTTGGATATCAATACTTGACATCTCTGTCCAAAATGCACTTTTTGAAATCAACAGATGTTTCACTAATACAACATCCGAGAGCATTAATCCTAATAAGTTAACGTCTGTACATGAGGGCAGAGAAGTGAGTGGGCGTTTACGAGTGACACACTTCTAGGGATTTTAAACATTTATCGCTACAAAACTCAATTTAGCCTCCTCTCTCATCCCCTTCTCATGACTCTCAGATCTAACTGAAAACTGCTGTCTCCTTTTCCAACCTATTTCTTTGATGTGTCCTGCTTTGACTTAAACGTGGAGCACAAGCAGTCTGACCTAAGTTTACCTTTGAAACACTGGACGATATGGTAAAACAATTTGCTATACTGACAAAAATGAACGCCTCAATATTTTTCTTTTACAATATTCAAAGGATATTATGTCAATCCAACAGAAATGTGTTAAAATGTGTCTTTAAATATATTAGTTGAGGCGTAATTATCAGACAAATATGAAATGTTTGTAAAATGAATCAAAAAAGTGCAGAAATATTACCATATATACTTATTTGAAAGTTCACAACATAACTTTGTTTTCATTTTTATTTTTAACAATCTCTTTTTGCAGCAATTTAGCAATTACTGTAATTACTGTAAATAAAAGATATACTTGATATTCAAATTTTGCATATCTTCAAAACAACACAATATTATCTATATTTCAATATATAGCCCGCCTCTAAACATGATTAATCAGATTTTTTCTCATAATTTCATCTGATTATATTTAAAAACAAATACAAATGTATTTCAGTCATAATTTCATGAATGTAAAACAAAAGAGACTTCTTATCAGAGCCATTTAACACAAAAATTTAATCAAAATCCTTCCTCAAAAGTCTGAACTTTGCACCAATCCACAAGCATTTACAGAGCAAAAGACCACTGACAATTCGAAATTATTAGATTGTGATTTTCTTTCTTTAAAACAAGAAGAAATATTAGTTGCACAGCCCTGATATTAGTAACCATTAATGTTCAAAAAGTCACTAGTCAGGCTTATCAGGTGAAGGCGACAAAAAAGCAGTCAATGGAGGGTAAAAGCTACCCGTGCAAACACTTTGAAAACATGTTGGCATGTGACCTGTGGGGTCAGGTGTCCAGCCACCAGCTGTCACCCTGTCACTGTTTGTCTATGTGGATGCCTTCCTCTCCCTCGCATGTTTGCTGGGGTTTTTTGACCTACATACAGTGCTCAACGCTGAACTTACTCCAAGGAAAATGTGTGTGAATAAGCTGCCTCTCTGGTCAGTCTGTCTGCAGTCACTAACAGGGTGACAAAGCAGATCAAGCGGCCTCATTAAGCCCCAAGAAACAATAAGCTGCTGAGATTTTCACTACTTTGAGCCGCCAGCCACCAGTAAGTAACCCATACTTTGGTCATGAGAAGAACAACTCGACATGAAAGAACAGCACGTGTTTAGGACAACTAGAAAATATATTTATTGAACCATTAGTTAATATAGTGTAGGTAAAGGGTTGTTAACAAGAAAAAAAATCAGATACACATTTGATCAAGTTCAATACTGAAAGATAACTACATAACTAGAACAATTCTGGATTTTTTCTGAATAGTTTTAGAATGCTCTCAACCTACTTCTATTTCTATTTACTATATTAGTATAGTAACATTCAAGAAAGTACAATTTCGTTTTGAGGTGGCCATTCCATTGTTTTTATGGTTTCAAAGTTGATATCAAAAATTGTGCCATTGTCTTAGTATTTAACTTCAGTCTAAAGTTTTATCGTGACACTAACACTAATGAAATGTATCAAACCAAGTGCAAATAGACAAAGAACTACATTCTTCAGTTAAATGTTCTATCTATTAAATGATCAAAACCTGATAATGCTGTCAAAAGAACTATTTTAAGTGACTCTTAAGTGACTATTTACCTTTTGTGTTTTTACCAGTAGTTTTTAGAAATTGTCACAGGTGCACTTTTCTGGTGGAGGGTCCGCCCTCTGCTTGTCTGCATGGAGGTGTTATTTCTTTGCCTCGAATGTTCCACATTATGGCATTAACTGTATCTATTTTCATGGCGACACGCAGGCAACCCCATGAAATCTGTGGAGAAGCCACCCTATCAATTATTCTTTCGATTAATCAATTAGTTGTTAAGAACGCAAAAGGTCTGTGAATATGACATTTTTGATGTGAAGTCGTCGGGGGTATGCCGATGGAGAATATTTACAGACAAACGGGTGTTTTCACCAAAAACACAAACTTTACACATTTCCCGTGTCATTTTTGTGTTATTCCTGCTCTGTCTGAGTAATAAAACATCTTCGCTCAGCTCATGGCATGTTTTGGAGTCTGTATATAGACAAATTAGTGATTATTTGATTGACGAACTATTTCTATAATAAATAATGAATTAACTTGTTGCAGTCCTAGAATAACTGTAAGATGGATCAGTTTAATATCATGCTGCGGAACACTGAAAGCCATGACATCTCCATGGAGACAAGAAAGTGGTGTACTCTCCACCAGAAACGTTACATAATACAACTTTAACTTAAAATAAAACCCATTCTTTTTTAGTGCTCCAGGTATGAAAATGATGATCACCATTAAGAAACCACCACTTGATTCACGTGATTGGACAAGGCTGGGCAACAGTCATATAATCACTTAATTACAAATGGAAATGTATTGAAATCGTCCTCCTGTGAGTCTTTATGGAGTGAGCGACCTTGACTTACCTCTGGAGTTGGTAGCCATGTCTGCAACCTTCTGAAAGGCGTCTAAGAAGGCCACGGCTGCTAGTATCGTCGTCCTAATGAAGGAATGATAAAATATTCATAACGCGATATTTGTTGAAAGTAGTATTATTTGAAAAGAAAAGTGCAATTGTGAATTTACCTAAGTTGAGAGTGAAGTTTTGTAGCCTTGGCACTGAAGTCTTCCCACACTGGATAGGAGCTCTGGCAAAATAAAGAAAATATAAAAGAACCCATTAGTTAACATGGAATGCCTTTTAGGATAACAACCTTTAATCACATTACTTGTCCTTTCTTCGCACCTATAACTCAAAATAGCGTGGCTTCGTATCCTGAGGCTACACATCAGACACGCATAATATTGTCATAACTTGTCTTTAAAAAGGTCAGAGAGGAGTGTTAATTCTGTCCTCACTCAACCTGAGCTGTGTTTTTTTCTTTCTGTATAATGTGCCTGGCAGAGTTGAGAAGTGCTCATTTGCATTTACTTGAGTACATTTTTAATAAAATTATACTTCTCAGAGTAGTTTTCAGCTATTTCACTTTTACTCCTACTTCAACAGTGTAACAGTACTTTTATTTGAGTATTGTTTTGGTTACTCTTTCCACTGTCTTTCTTTGACCAAAGCTCCATGTTGACAATTTTAGATTTGTGTATCTTGCTCCAGACTTTCAGATATTATTTACTATTTTCCCATATATTCGTCCAATTACCTAAAATTCCAATTAAAAATCAAATGCTAAGACCAGAAAATTCTTAAGTTAATTAGTAGTTTCCTAAATACTTTTTTCCTTACAGGATGCATTCACACTCAGGTTTGGTCCTGGTTTCAGCCCAGTTTGAGTACTGATGTAGGTTTTGTTTGGTCCTATTCTAGGCCTGATTTAGTCCTGGTTGAGGTCAGTTTTACCCACAGGTTTAGTCTCACTTTAGTCCCAATTTTGAGTTGATGATTGTGCAGGTGTTAATGCAGCCTTCCTTAAGTAATTTCATAGACCACTACTTTTTTCTTCTGCTTGAATAATATTATTTTGCAGTAACTTTTTGAAATACTCTTACTTAAGTACAAATCTGTCAAGTTCATGTGCTTCTGGGCCATGATTGTTTTGTGCCTTCTGCGGATCAGCTGGATCACATTTACCTTGGATCATCTCCTGTGCTGCCTCGAGCTATAAGATCAGAGGCCCCACATTAAACACACTGCAGCCTAAATCCTATTAGAGGACAAGGTATAGCCCTGCACACTGCACAGAGAGGCCATACTCTCTTTGTTGGAGCCGAGCCAAAAGATCCCACCAACGTTAAGTCACCTTGAAATTCAGAAAGTGTTTTTTTTTTTTTTCCACAGGCCAAAGGCTACACTCCTCCTGACTTGTGCAAATGCCTACAAAGTGATTTAAGAACTATCGCTCCTTATAAAAATGTTTGCTAAGAGCCTCCCAGCTAGCCGCCTGCACTTGACTCCAACAGGTGTCTAATTAGCTTGTGTGGCCCGTGACTCCCGAGGGCGACAAGGATGCACAGCCGAGACAGCTGAGAGAGGGAGCAGCCCGGCCCAGGAGAGCTCTATTTCTGTTGGATCACGCCTCCATTACACACAACCAACAGCTAGAAAAACTAAGACTGTGTGAAGAGAAGCACGGGGTCAGAGGACAAAGAATATTACTCTTTAGATACTGTCAATGATGTGCCAGGGATGAATCAAATACAAATCAACTGCAATTATTTAAGTGACATAATTTCCTCCGCAAACAACAAAATACCTTGTCTTCGGTATAAAAGAGATTAACCCTCAGACATCTACAAACATGTTCTGAAATGTATGTTATTCTTGTAATGTCCATCCTTAATGCTTAGTGACTAAAGCTGGAGCAGGGTCTTATTTGAATCATTTGCTGTCCTCACCTTGAGCCTCCTCCTCAACACCTCCCACTCATATTTCTTTTTCTGACTCCTCATCTCTCAGTTATATAACGAACAGGTGCATGTAATATCACTGCCTGCACATGTGTGTACGGTCTACTGTACATTTGTGATTGTGTTCACTCATTCGGACACAATAGCGCAGCTCCCCGGGGGGCTCTGGTCCGACAGGCTGGCGTGGCCCAGAGACAGGAATGAGGTCAGATGTCTGTCTCAGACAGTGGACATGGACACTGTGCTGACTAAGGGCTTTGCTCTCATCCATCAGCTCTGCTTATCAATACACAGAATACCTCTGTCTCCCTGAACAAGCTGCACACAGAACAATACAGCGTGTCATCAGGTTCAACTAAACCAGGCTCCAAATTAGACAAATCTTTTGACTGAGTGATCAATAGACTTTGGGATGACGCTTTTGGACATGGTGAAACTTTAAACTTTAGTAATAAAATGTTTACTATTAAAGCATATAAGATCCTCAACAATAATGGCATCTTCCTACACACTTGATGAATAGATTCACACTTTCCATCTGTTGAAGTGAACAACAGACCACCCTGGTTCAACTTCCTTGACTTGACCCCTCCCCCAGCACACAAAAACATAATGTGTGACACATAATAGAGGGACAACCTGCTATGGATAGGGCATTTAGACTGCAGCCTACTTGAAATAAAATATATTTTCCTTCACGTTTAAGAAAGCCCCGTGACCGACAAATAACACATGTACTTAACCTAAATCTGAAGAGAGATGAAGGCTGAACTTATCACATTTGACAACTGACTGATTCTGAAGCTCTAAATCGGAAAACTGGCCAGCCTTCTGTGTAATAAATGCATAACAGCACCATGTAGTCACTTTAAATTGCTTTGTTTTCCTGTTTTATTGCATAAAACTAAATCACAAGTGTGAATCTCAAGAGTGGTCTGTCCTACATGGCACAATGTTGCATTATCTTTGAAAAACTGCTCGGCCTGTGTTCTTTAGCTTTTACAACAAGATGTTGTGGTGTGTTAGTGAGAGTTGCCAAGTCCAACTTAAAATGACATTAACTGAAACAGTCCTTGACCGACCTGCTGCACATATGAAAATAACACAAAGGAAACACGCTTCATCTGTCGATATGTCCTGAAGCAGTCCTTCTTGTGGGGGAGGACCCGGTGGACCAAACAAAGGCAGTAAAATGATCAACACTCATACAAGTAAAAGAGTCAGTTTGAAGTCGTGCACACTTTACACAAATAGTGCGTTACCTTCATATCGTTCACAATGGCCTGGAATAATCCACCTAGCGCACCGCACTCCTTCTCCACCGACTCCATGGTGGCAAAAAACAAACACTACGCACGCCGGAGAAGAAAAGAATCAGGTCAGATTTCCTGCTACTGGTGCGTTTTCAGAGCCCAGGCATTAATTTAGTAGTTTTCATCCGCGCTTTGCCCTCTTCACTTCCACGGGCTGCGCTGGAGATGCGAGACTCTGCCCACGGCCAGCAGCGCACAAGCTCGCAGCGCTCAAACAAAAAGAAATGTTGAGTGAAGCCGGAAAACGTGGAGGGGGCATGCACCGGGACTCCACATGCTCTCCGCCCGCCCGGCCTATAATAACGAGAGCGCACAGTCTGTCCTGGGTCTGTCCGGGGACAGGTCACGCAGAGCGGCTCCGGGGCTGACGCGCACTGTAGTTAACAGCGCAGCAGACGTCTCCGAGCTGATGGGGAGTAACACGATCCATGGGAATGGGAAGGGGGCTGGTGTTGCTTTTCTTCTTTCTTTGCACACACACACATAAACACATGGAGGCTGAGTAGGAGGGGACACTGTGGAACACCCCATCCCCGACCCCTCCCACTCGGGCTGCAAAAGTGAAGCCCCTGCTTTTGCGCAACAATTCACTGACATACAAAAAGGATTTCCTCTGTTTTAGATACGTATTTACCACACACGCGTCAACTAATAGCCATTAGCACACTACAGGTTTATTTTTTTGTAACGAAACGCGTGCGGGACGGAGCAGAAGGTGGGTCCCTCGATTAAAAAGACCGAAAGATGCGCTATAACTTTTCTAGTGGAGGGTCCTAATGACATAAATATAGATCTCATTTTTTTGTGCATATGACTGATTTTTTTTCTTTTTCTTTTTTTTTGTCTGCACTCTTCTCTTAGACTGAATGTATTTTTTATGCTTTTATTTCTTGTATTATTATTTTAATGCATTTTCTCCCGTTCTTTAAAGCACTTTTAATTACTTCGTGTATGAATTGTGCTCTACATTAAACTGTCTTTGCCTTAAACATTATATCTCCGTGGGGAAAGCAGGCAACGCTACTTGACAAAGTTACATGTCAGATCTGTGGCGATGTGCTCACAATAAGAATGAATGTTTCTCAAGGTGATTTAAAGGAACACTTGTAATTGAGTAAATGCATTAAAAAAATGTATTCCACAATCACAACAATCACATCTCCATGGCGACAAGCAGGTGGTGGGAAAGTTACTTTGTGCACATTTAGTTTAATTTAGTTTTTTAATCATTATAAGGCACAGAAGTAGAATTCATTTGACTGGTTGCTTAAAATGTAGGCTTTGCCCATTTGTATTTTCACTTTTTTTTTTTTTTTTCCAGTACTTGCCATGTCATATTTTCACCATGGCTCTCTTTACTGTGTGTGGGCCCATATGTTAAGCACATCACCAGCCCAGTATTACTGAGTGGCTGCAGGGAACATAGGGTCAACCCTCCATTCCTGATAAACATCCTGTCAATTCATAACCCTGCACATCTGCCACACACACCTTTTCCTCTCATCTGTTGCATTTTCTCACAGGGAAAAATCCACCTCAGTGTGAAACAGGCAGACCTCCCTAGAACCGAGCAGCAACTCTGGCCCAAACGCAGCTCACATCAGCAAACAGGTTAGTTAGCACCATGAGAAGAACACTCGGAGGATGATAGAGAAGCAGTTATGTTTATTTTTCCCATGCACAATATCATTTCAGTCCCTCTGGGCAGTTTCGGTAAATTTGCTTGCGTTATTATAGGATCATATTATCTCTTGTAGATGTTTTTGCTGTTGCTATTTTAAGAGCACCAAGTTGTTTTTATCTGCACGAGAGCACATTTCCTGAAAATAATTGAGACTTTGATGACCATATGCAGAGGAAACATGGGTCATAAGTTAGGAAGTACTCAAGTTTCATTCATTTGAGTTTCATTTTAATAAACTTCCTTCCAGTAGTAGGTTTTAGACACCATATTTTCAGAATAAAATGTACTCTACAGTGTAACAGTGTTGGGCCTTCTTGAATAAAAGTTTCAGTTACTCTTCCCACCGTGAAATAGGGTGAGCTCACATTATCCCATTAATCGCATTAGTCCAGAATTTAGTCCTGATGTGGGCTTGGTTTGGTTTAGTCCTTAATTTCATGTGGTGAATGTATGTCTATAAGTGACAAAAGCTTTATTTTGACATTGAAGGTTTGGGTTTTTTAGTCTGTCCTTTGAAAATATTAGACTAATCAGATGCATCCACCTACAATTACTCTTACTTGAGTATTTCTTGCCTTTTCTTGAGCCACTACTTTGAGTGATATACTTGTGAAGTATTTGTGCTCTCACATGAGTACAATTTCTGGCTACTCTTCCCACCTCTGGACACATGAAGGAGCTCAGTGGAAAGCAGTTAGAAAACACTTGCATTTCTCACCGCTGTGATCAACCCCCCATGTGGAAAAAAGGTTTATCCCGTCCAATGCCTCACCACTGACGCATGTGTGTCTGCCAGACTTTCCTTAATTCAGCAGAATGGGGTTTAGAAAAGGAAAAATGTGACGGGTTGCATTTCAGACTACTATTCCTGTGAAGCTGTTACAACTGAAAGCAATCACTAGACCTAAACATATCAAGATGGGGTACACTACGGAGACTTATGTAACTGACTTTAAGGACTTTGACTTTAGGCTAAATTTCATTAACTTTGGTGCAGTATTGTTTGTTTGTTTTTTGTTTTTTTCAGGATTTGCCATTTTAGAAAGCCAAGGAAACAACTCATGACTTCATTAACAAGGAAAACAAGACAGCTCTAAGTCACCAAAAAGTACATTTTGAGTCTACTGTGAACATAATAAAATTACAACAATTGGATGAAATGTTTCTATACCTAGCCAAGCATAGTGTCGAAAGAGTATTACATTAAAATAAAAGAGCTCCCAGTTAATGACCCCAACACCCACATATTTCAATTGTAATTTGAATTTTAAAAATGAATATATTATTAAGTAAAAGTATACAAATTAAAAACAAATTGCCCCTGGATGAAGTTGAAGGTAGAGATGATAGATTAATAATAGCTATTATTGTGAGCAGAAGCATCACAATCTAACATTATTCACAATTTGACCAAAAAACAGAAATACATATATCATTCCCAGTGTAAGATATGTCACCATTCCTAGGTGACCAGCTTTACCAAATCAAACTTTCTAAATGATAAAGTGATATTAAACAGCCAGATGAAAAAACACTTGACATTTGAATACTTCTTTGGGTAAATGGTAGGCTATAGAATAAATGAATACATACTGAATTGAGAAAAATAAATAAAAATTGTCACCTGAATAGTCACAATTATCGATTAACCAAATTATAATATACCAAATATAATATACACTTCTCCAATACTTTATATGATAATGAGACATCACTCTGGGCGTTCCAGATAACCTATCTGTAGGCGAGTGGCCGATATATTAAAAAATTAATATCTAATTTGCTGTATTTATAGTATCCATCAGAAAGGAGCTGAAACGTGCCTGTAAATCAGAATTACTTTTATTAATCCCCAAGGGGAAATTCCTTTCATCACAGTCAAGCAGCAGAAGAAATAGATATCTTTAAAAAATGAACCAAAATTAAAGGTCAGTATCACAGTAAGAATAAAATTATATAAATATGTCTTTTTATCAGTTTAACCCCCCCGGGGAAAAAAACAAAAAACACTGAACTTGATTAATAAAAAATATAGTACCCGCAAAACTATTTTATTAGTGAACTGAATAGGGCACAATGATTTTACAAAGAGGCTTTTATTGCACAAGGCTCAGGAGTTTGATGGCGACAGCAGGAATTATTTCCTGTGTGTCTCAGTGAAGCAGTGAGGCAGTAAAAGTCTGTTGCTGAACGAGCTCTTGCAGCTGACCAACACATTGTGCAGCGAGTGGAAGATTGAGGTTCAAATATCACACAAAAAGTGAATAGACTGTAAAAGTAACCTTTAAATTTTACATATCTTCAAAACAACAATTGCCACAATATATATTGTTTATATTGTTTATTATAATACATTCTTGTTTCTAAATGACGTCACTCTTAACCTTGACCCAAATGCCAAGCACACCCCTTCAGTGCACAAAACATGGGTGATGTACTGTGACCTCTGACCTCTTTGCTAACTTGCTCCATGATTCAGTTGGAGCTCCCCTCACTACTGGTTTTATCGCCCATAGTAAAGAACATTGGGTTAAGCTGTGGCATCTTAGTGCTCTCACTGCCGGGGTCAGTAGGTCTGTGCCCAGTGACCATAAAACCAGCCAGGATTTATCATCAACAGCTAAGTTTGGACAGATTGTTACGCAAGCCCAACCTGCAGCCGATTTCAAGGAGTTTCATGAACTTAAAGTACATATGACAGGTTCTCAGGTTTTTCTACTTTTGACATAGTTTGGTGGTATAATCCCTGTGGTAAATATTTATCATAGTTTTACATCAGTCTTGTGGCAGTTAGTGAAGAAAATTTTAAAATAAAAGTTGAAAATCACAGGAAGTAGTGCTAAGCTCTAAAACAGAATCCCTCTGTGATGTCATCAATAAACGACATTCCATCCAAAATACAGGAACAATTGACACACAACTGACATAGTTTAAACAATAATTTAACAAAACAAAAGTGTTTTATTGTATTTTTGTTTGTCAAATCATAATTATTGTGTAATCTATGTGGATTTTGGCCCATGTTTAAGGGTTTTACAATGATCGTTAGTTGTGCATTTTGTTTAATCGTGTTAATCGCAAGATAATCGCATGAATAACACCAGATTGTGCTGGGGAAAAAAAAAAAAAAAAAAACTAATCATACATCATACATGACTATTCTCTTTTGGATCATTGTTGTTTTCACTTTTAACAAAGGCCAATTCTATAATAGTTGGGATAAACATGGGACGTAATATTCAAATTATTAATATGTATATCCATAACATTTTTTAAACTGTCAGCAATAAGGATTCTCTAATTAATTATTTGGCCCATGATAATCGTGACATACATTTTTATATGATGATCAGTTTACAATATGGTTGCTGGGTAACAGTTATAGAATTACCTCATCATATCTGCTGCTCATGTCCAACCAGAAAGGAAATGATAATCATCACCAAAACTGAAAAACAGGGTAAAAGAGGACACAGTCCTCTACATACACTACACAGTTCACTAACTGTGTAGTGTAATTTGTCATATACACTTTAAGCTCAACAAATGGTCCAGCTTGATACTTTTATTGTCCCTGTGGAAATGAAGTACCAGACACACTTGAATTCAGTAAGTATGGTTTTCAGTCCGTGGAGTCCATTTTAATAGAAATGTTGAAGTTTGTTTGAACTTTGCTTGACGGAAGTAGCCACTCTTAATGGGCGCCTTTTAACCCACCGGCTGGGAGTGTAGTCAGTAGTTTAGAGCGTGTGCCTTGTATTTTTAACAGGGAGTAAAAGGTATTTAAACAGATATCCTAGGGTTTTGCAAGAGCTTTGATGTTTACTATTTAAGTGACAGAAAATTGATAGGCAAACCCACTCAGTGTGCATTAAACATAAAAGAGAGTGTTTTAGTAAATGCAGAGAGTTTATTTTTGTTTATGGTTGTTTTTCCTTTAATATCTAGAGGTGGTATAATGTTGCATGCTCCTATACAATGGTTTAAAAAAATACATACAATTACAGTTTGAAGTGATGCATTTCTTCATGTCATCTGATGTTGTATTAATATATGGAGTAGAACTTTATATTTAAAATGAAGTATTTACAGGATTTTTATTAACATTGAATGTCTTTTAATGGCTTCTCTGGCACAAGATTATCCAGATTTAACCATTTAAGAACCCAGTGAGGTCAAGACTTCTTTTTAAGAGAAACCTGAGGCAAAGTGAAAAATACACAAACCCTAGAAAAATCCACACAATTAAGAGACATTTGAGAAAATAAAAACAGACATCTGCATTTAAAGCACAAACAGTATAGGTAGGATTCTGTTTGAGCCACAAATCCATGGTTTTAGGAACCACCGCAGTATATTAAAAGCAAAGATGCACAAAAGTACTATCTTGCGCGTGGACGAGTAATGAAGGCCTCTTTCAAAGCTTTTAGTTCCACTTTCCAGTTCAATTAAAAAGAAACCGTGTGAAATGAAACCATCCTTTCTTTAAGCTCCACAGATTAAAGTGCTTAAATGAGATGGTCCTTACAGCTGGCCTGCACTTGTATCTCACTATGGGTCATTTAGGCTTGAATGTTCTCTGTATGTTCGCCATAGTACGACTCTAATCCAGACACTCAACCAGTCAACACATCACACATGGACGAGGAAGAATTTACATGGTCTCTGCCTCTAAGGGCCTTCCAAACAGTCTGAATGCCTAATGAATGAGATCATGCAAACAGTTGAAAGGTAGAAGATGTATCGGAAATTGATATCAGGATTGGTATTTTTTGTAGCTATGCAATATTAGTAGTAGGGCTGTGGAATTAATCAAATTTTAATTGAGATCGAGATGCTGCCGTCTCTAATCGCCAATGATATGTTTGGCTCTTTTAAATCAAGAGCTCTACAGTCAATCCTTTGTCGGTAAAAGTATGTGGTTTGGAGCAGAGTTCAGACTTTGGAGGAAGAAATGTGGCTGTATTTTTGGTGTTAAATAGCAATTATTGAAAGTCTGCATAGTTTATTTTCGGAACATTTTTACTTTTATTTAATGAAAGGAAAACGTGGGTGATCAAAGTAAGGAAAAAATGTGTTGCTTTTTCACACCACCCAGCCCTATATCTATAAGTTCATCGTCTGCAATAAAAAACGTTATTCTATTCACTTTTTTGTGTGATAACTGAACTGCAACCAAGACATTTACAGGCATGTCAACATCACCCACCCCTCTTAGCATTGACAGACTCTCCCAGAGGCTTTCATCCACCCTACTGTCCGTTGAACCCTCATCTCAGTGCCCTATCTGACCATTCTACCTTATCATTACTTCTTTTGACTTCTACAGAACCACCCAAGTCCTGTCTGTATCTCCCCAGAGTTTAAAGGCGTGGAGTCCCAGGAGTAAACCATGTGAGCCAGAGGAATTTCCTTTGCCCTCAGCATCCCTCGGACACGTGCACCCTGATACGGACCGCACAGATTGGGTTTGAGATACAGGCGCCGCAGACACGTGGAGGAGAAAATTATTGGGTATGAGCAGAACAATCTTCAGATTTCCCAAAAACTTGACTTGTTTTTTTACTTGCACCTGCATTTTTATTACTATTTGTGCGCCAAGACCAATGCCAATGCACAAATTCAGTAGTTTCCACAACGCATGTGGACTGTTTTGTAATGGCATCCTCTTTGGTTTCCAAGAGTAGTAATCAATTTTATTGACGTTTCGCTTCTCCAAATCTGTTTCAAAACAAAATACAGATCTCATGTAACTTCACTGGGGTAAGGTAACAAAGTACAAAAGTAAAAATACTATACTTTTGTACTTTGTTTACTTAAGTACATTTTTCAGTGGACACTTTTTATGTTTACTTCAGTACATTTGAGAGCAGGTATCTGTACTTTCCACTAAATTTTTAACTAAAGAGTAGAGTATTTTTCTGTAGAATTTGAACCCTGCCTGAAATGGCCACGGTCACATCCTTGATTTTTTGTTAAATAACGAGGTTTGATAAAAAAAAAAAAACGAGATAAATGATGTTTCAGATCGATTCAGACTCTTCCTTTGACCAAAAATCAGCACAATTCTTTATCAAAATCACTACATTTGACGCTTTAATAGTTCTCAAAATCTGGGTGACATATTTTTACTTTGTACTTCAAAAGTACATTATTTTTTTCAACTGGTACTTCAGTACTTTTACTTAATTAGATTTTTTATGTGATACTTTTCCTTGACTCTTTTTTTTAAACCCCTGTATGTGTACCTTTACTGAAGTAACAGACTTGAGTACTTCTTCATTCACTGCATAATATTTTTGGGTGTTGAACGTTTATTACTGTCTCATTGTGTGGTCTCTTCAGCACCATATAAGAAGCCTTACCAGTACAATTACTAATGAAAATATCACAGTGAGCCAAATCAGTCTTCACTAAAAAAGGTTGCCAGAAATAAAATGCCTAAATATCTTCATGTATTATATAATAGCAGGAATGTTTCATCCTCCAAAAATACATCTCTCAAACACATCCCTGACAGTAACAGCGGTAAAACGGGAGCTGCAGAAGTAAGGCAGATGCATTTTGACATCTGGAAGGAAGTTCAAAGCTACATGACCAAAATCACGTCCTTAAAAACAATGTCATTTCATTTACAGTATAAATCTTTACAAACCCAGCACGTAAACACGGACAAGGACACTGTTTTCTTTCCCTTCTGTTAAATCTCAAATCAATTTATCTCCTCTGGCTGTGCCCTTGAATTTGTTTATTTGATCTCCAGTGAGGACATGACACGCTAAATTATTTGTGGAATAAACAATCTGTAATTATGCTCGGTCTCTGTGGTCGGTCGTGGTTAAACTGATTTGAAGTAAGGGTCTGGGAAGTGCTGTTTCACCATGATCATTAGTTCAAAATTGTCAGCTGATTAGCCATTAGTCTGCTGCCTACTGCGATGCAAGATCCAACAAGGAACCCCTCTAAGCACAAAGTTCAATATTGGTTACTAAAAGCTCCAATTAGTTTTGCAGAACACGGATAGACCTCCCCAGTTACAGAAGTGGTTGACCCAGGTCAGAGCGGTGTTGGGGCATTGTGGTTTTTGCACCAAACTCCCTCTTGTGTCAATCTAAGTGTGTGTTGGTGTGTGAACCTTGTGCATTCTGTGTGTTTGGGTGAGCTTGGGGAAAAATGTTGTTTGAATCCAAGGCGCTCTGAAAATAAACCACAGGGTCAACAAACAAGTCAGAAGAGAGACAGTTTGTCCATGTGCTGCTGTGTGTTTTGCAGAGGAGGGGCAAGGGCTCAAAAATGTGCTTTCCTCTTCGTTTTCCTGTCAGCAGAGAGGACTTTGTGACTCCTGAGTGAACCGTCCTAGCAGCAGCACCAGGCCTGCATCCCGTGAGTCTTGGTGTGACCCAGGAAGGAAGCTGGACCTCTGGGGAGTAACACATAAGGAGTCAAAGACCTGGAGGTCAGTCAAAGCAAGCGTGTTGAACTTAACACATTGCAAATACATGTCAAGGAATGAGCAGCATCTAAAGGCAAGAATGTACAAACGTGCAAGTAAAGATATCAAGAGGAGGCGGACTGATGGGGCTAATGGCTGTAAAGATAAATCAGTTAAACAGCTGGCAGTGCAGTGATGCTTCAGAGGACTTGCCATTACATAACAATCTGCCAAATTCAGAGGAAGAGAAAAATAATAATAATAAAGACAATTGTATGCATATTTCAGTCTTAGAACAATCATGTCATCGATGGCCCTCATAAAGACCTGGAATAGTTCAGTTATTCAGAGCCGTCTTAGATCCGACACTGGCTGACCTGCTTCTGATAGAAATGAGTCAAAAACAACACAACGCACCACTGACTAGTTTTTGTTTTTGTTTAAGCACTACTATTTGGCAGGTAATCATAATAAATGACATTCAACACTTAGACTTAAAAGGACTATTAAAGTGTCCTCAATGTTGTAATTGGCTGACAATGGATTAAAATGTTTATCAAAATGAAGTATAGTCTAAAGGTCTTCACTGTGGGATACAGCAAGAGACCAATAACATATAATCCTGTATGAATCAGAATCAAATTATGAGTTGCAGCTGCTAATATCAGAACAGTAAATCCACTCTGTCTGGTGTTGAGCTACAAAATAAACAAAGTAAAAACTGCATTACATAAGACCACATTTTATGTGGTCAAATCAGGAAATTCCACAAATCTTTAACATTACTCCCCTAGACTAAGAATAACAAACTGTGGAATAATAACACCAGAATTCATAGAAGTCCATCTATTTTTCCTCTGCGCTTTTGTTTTGTGAACTCTTTGACCAGGACAGCTGTTTTTACCAAGTTAAATATGTGCTGCCACCTGCTGCTTATGAGCTTAAATAACATCTACAACGTACAAAAAGAGTCAAGTTTTATTAGTTGAAAAGTTTTGACCCATTACCAAAAAATGTACAAAAGGACATAGAAATATATACATAGAAAAAGCCTGAGTGGAAAACATTCAAGACTTCAGCCAGTGCTGAAAAACTGTTATTATTAAGGCATTGGAGAGAATATTGTGGTTTCTATTACACACACAAAATACAGTTCAGACATGTTGACATCCAAAGTACAGAAAATAATTATCCCACTTCCCTTTACAGTATTTGCCACATAATACAGTGCAACGTGTTATTTTGCTTGATCAGAGATTTGTTTTGATAGTGTTGTTGTTTTGTTTAGTGTTTTCTTAGGAATAGTACCACCGTTTTTTTTCACAGTGAAGTTTCTTTTGATTCCAGCAAAACAGGTTTGAAAGTCAAGATCTCTGTAAATGTATGACCTAAAAACACAGAAGCATTATGATTTTAAGACACTTTCCATGTAAATTTTGTCATTCAACACAATCCAATAGTCAGAATAATCCATGCTTACGTTTCCATTGATCCACAGTGAGTTCGGCATTGTCCAAAGAGTGGTCATAAGGCAGAGCTTCAGTCTCCTCGTCTGGTTCTCGAAAAATTGAGAAATATGGCAGCGACAGGGCTTCAGCAGCAGTCACTCTGTTCTCCGGGTCAAACAATAACATGCACTCCAGCACACACACAGCTAAGGGACAAAATAGAAGAAAAAAGTTGAATTTTTTATGGTCTTAAATAGATATGGAGGTAAGCTCAAATTTTCAGTTTATTTAACTGTCCTAATCCAAATATTGTGTCCTGGTTTATGGTTATTCCATTTTCATTTCAAAATCTAAACTGCCAGCACAAATTAACTGAAGGGACATTTTGTTTTTACTGTCAAGTCAACAAATGGTGGCATTTACCTTGATCGTTGTTGTTGAAATTACTTTTAGGCACAAGTTTAATTAATAGGAACTCTGTGTACTTTTTAGCACATGCATCTATTAGTTATTATTAAATCTGGCCATGTCTTACCTTGTGGATTACTTTCAGGAAACAATTTAGTGAGATCTTTCTTTTCGATTTTATCAAGACCTGTGATGTACGTTTTAGCCTTAAAAACAAAAGGAAATTATATTTATTCCATATTATATCCAAGAGTTAGGTGCTGTGGCAGTTGAACTCACATCTTCTGAGTCAAGTTTTGACACAAATTCCTGAGATGGAGTCCCAATGATCTTCATGATCTCAGTCAGCTGGTCCAAGTCTGAAAATGTGTGTAAAGGTTCAAGGCTTCAATGCGATGCAATTAATAGTTTAGTCTTGTCAAGCAATCTGAGATAAAAATCAAGAAGGATACGGTCGCTTCCTTTGAATAGAGGTTTGCCCTGGAGCATCTCAGCCATGATGCAGCCCACAGACCAAATGTCCACTGAGAAACGCAGATAGTCAGAGTTTAAACAAAGATGTAAGAAACATGATGTGCAATAAAGAATTGAACGCGCTTATTCACTTACATGCAAACACAGCTCCATCTAGAGGTCATGCAGAATAATAACATTGTGCGTGTTTTGTTTTTTGTTTTTTGTTTTTTTTTATTTTTATACAATTTGTATAACGACAAATAAAACAATAATACCATTATGTTAGAAATACCAGGGCTATACCTGCATAATAGAAAGTGCTAATAGGATTTAATGAACTGAACACAATTTCAGTTATTTAAAGCTAGTTAAAGCACACTAGCTTGATGAAGTCGTAGGTATAGGTGTCTGGTGTATTTTATTTTCCAAGGCGTTTCCTTACCAGTCTGAGTGTAGTGCATCCAGCTGAGGATGACCTCTGGGGCTCTGTACCAGCGGGTCACCACATACCCGGTCATCTCACTGTCTGCCTGCCGCGCCAAGCCAAAGTCTATAATCTGACCCAAACACATATCGCATGAATATGACAAACCAAGCAGCAACATAAGGATAGAGAACTTCATATCTTTAACCGTACCATTTGGAGCATAAATAATGTACAGCACATCATATTTTTAACACAATATCTCTACATATCTACCTTGAGTTCACAGTCTTGATTAATGGCAAGATTACCCGGTTTAAGATCCTGAAATATGTGAAAAATATAACAAATTTGTAAGATGCAAGTTAAGTTGATATTGACATCAACAGTTTTGACTTACCCTGTGTATTATACCAGCAGAGTGAATATACTAAAACAAAAAAAAAGACTCAATTAATTCTGAGTGCTCCTAATTACACAATTATGCACTGTGAATGTACCCACCTTCAGTCCTTTGAGCATCTGATAAACTAAATACTGGATCTTATCTTCAGAGAGCCTCTGTAACTTCATCACTTTACCCAGGTCTGTGCCCATGAACGGCATCACCAGATAGCTATAGCAGAATAATGCAACATTAGGGTTTTAGATAATGTACAAAGCTTTATCTCTCTGTGTGAAAAGGACAATGACTCTGACTCACAAATCAGTGAATCTGTCCAGAGAGAGGTCTGCTGTGAACACGTCTAGTAGACCAATCACCTGAGAGAGAACAACACTTAGAAAGAGCAGACATGGTATTGCGTCATTTGAACTCTTGACATACATTTTCGTGCTTCATGTGTTTGAGAAGCCTCAGCTCTCTATAGGCACGTTTGGCAAATAGTTCCGACTGGAACGGCCTATACAGCTTCTTTATGGCCACTTTTGCTCCTGTTCTGGAGTCCACAGCCGAGCTGGGCAAAACATAAAACAGAAAGGTTAGGGTTAGGCTGTCTGGTTGATACGTGATTCTAGCAGGGAAGCTCTTTACTTTAGCTTCCCTTCATTAGTTAGATTAAGGGCTTTGCTATCAGTGGCACAGAATTCACTAATCACTAATGTGGAGTTAGGTTGACATTTGCTCTCACACAGACACCATTGTCTTTTGATGGTGTTTTCAAAGGTGTTACTTTCAGCCAATCACAATTAACCACAAGGGGACAAGGCAATCACACAGGCATGCCGGACACGAGATAGGCGACAGAGAGTTGTTTGCTTTGTAAACATTACTGTACTATTACAAAATCATGCCTTTTAAGGTCATTGAATCTGTCAGTATTTGAGGCGTGGGGAGCTTACACCCGGGGTGGGGGTCACAGACACCAGCGGACCTCTTGAGTCGCGCGCCAAGCATAAAGGGTTAGAATACAGTTTCCAACTTGACAATGTCCATGAGACTTATAAACACAGAGGTCCAGCGCGGGCATAGTTTGTCACTATCACATCAGGAAGTGAAACTGCAGCGTGTTTCTTCCCAGTGAAGCGCACGTAAAGCGCACGCAGAGCTCCTTTTGTTTGTCCGTCTGTGACACAAAGCGCCTGTCCCCGTGGCACCATATGTCACGTCGCTCTTTGTTACACGGCTCCAAACATAACGCAGTGTGATTGTTGACTTCCAGACTAATAAAGATATTTATTTAGGACTCACCATACTGTCCCGTAGGCTCCGGTCCCCACCTGCCGCAAGTCACGGTACCGATCTGGCACTTCCCAAGTGGTCTTGTTTACTTCCTGGCGACAGTATCCAGGCCTGATGCGCTTAGACATTCTATTAAAATAAACCAATGAAAGGTGACAAGAGACGATTTTTGTGCAGCTTTTGTCGCTTCCGTTGTTACACCCCCATTGTCCCGGATCCAACCTCTGGCTTCACCCAGGCTTCTGTTGTGCGCAGCTCTGCTTTGCCGCTCCGGGCGCACCCAGAGGTCACCAAAGCCACTCCCGGATCCTGATGCGTGCGATTAAAGGTGGAAAGCAAAGTAGAATGACAAGAATATGCACAAAACTGAAATTATTTTAAACTCATTAAAAACAGTGCATTTCCCATTAACTCAACTTGGACTCGTGGCAGTGCACCTCTTGACTTGTGTTCATAAATATTTGGAACTTGTAGAGACATGACTGAGCACCAGGTTTCAAGAGTATAAAGACACAAAGTAACGCAGGCTTAAAGCACAGGATGACAAATCATAGCCTATAGTAAATACACAGAAACCTTTAAGAATAAAAAGGAATTATCCAGCTCAGTTTGGCAGTTACTTTGTTTATTCCGTAATAAACTTACACATCAATGTAACGTAAAAGCTAAATAACCGAGTAAATCCCACAGTTAGCCAATATTTATTAAAATAAGTTTGCTACAAATACAAATCATCTGAAGTGGTAAAGAGAAATGAATTTAGTGGAAGAGAATATCATTTGTGCGTGTATATTTGCCCATACAGAAAGCATTTTGTCTTAATGTACTGTTAAGAACGGCATCTGTTCTATTAAAATTATGCTTTATGTGACACAGCCCATACATTCAGAATCAGACCAGTTCATTTAGGACTTTGTGTCTGACTCATCATTTATAGCTAGTCCATACCAAGCAGACATGGATTAGGTTATCTAGAACAGTGTTTCCCAACCAGGGGTACAGGGTCCCCTAAGGGTACGTGAGCAATTACCAGGGGTACTTGGAATGGTTTCAGGTTTTAAAAGAAAATTAAATGTACTTTTGTCTGTAAATTATCTTGGACCATAAATATAATTAAAACAAAAATATAATTGTAACATCTGACAATATGCGACTAGTAAACCCATTTATTTTCCTGAAACTCAAGTTTAAGTGTACTCTGTGTGTGAGACAATGCTCAGGGGGTACTCGAGACAAAAGAGGTTGGGAACCACTGATCTAGGACATATCTGTCACATAAATAATCCAGAGCACATAATACTAAATCATTTTGGCATAATTTCCCACACCACAAACCTATTCCTTGTCTGCTTTGTATTAGGCTTTGTTTGGGCTGTTGTGCGTAACTTTCTTGAAACTAGCTGCCAAAGAGTACAGCATGAAGGCCATCACTCCCGCTCATATTTTGCAGCTAATCTTCAAGAAAGTTATTATGAAGATCATGTGACACATATTTCCTGTGCCCATGTCGGGGGCTTGCTGTCATAAGGCAGTGCACTTCTAACAGTGGATGCTGAAGCTGACGGCTCTTCTTCCGCTTCTTCCCTCTCTCCCTCTTCAGTGCCTCCATGTTTCCCGACCCATGTTGGAAGTTCTAGGCCTGGCTGTGAGGAGAAGGGCTTTTCCAGAACCTTAAGAACTCTCTGGACCTGCAATATACGTAGAAAGGATGTCAGGGAAAACATTACCACAATATTGTATGTGTATATATATATTGTTCTCTCTTTGTTATTATACTGTAATTGAGTTACAGTAATTTCCCAAGTAATTTCCCCTGTGGACCAAGAAAGTTTGTCTAAGTAGAAAAGTGTGCCATTTTGTTTTTATGTTGATTTGGGTACAGAGCTCAGGACAGTTAAAAGATACAGGCTTATGAGTGACATAGGTTTAGTTGGATTAAAAAAAAAAAATTAAAATTAAAAGCTAAAAATGGAGGAACTTTGAAGCATAGACCTTCAAGAGACTAATAAGTGATGAAATAATGTATTTATTTATTGACTTTTATTTTTTATTTTGGAATGTCCTATTGAAGGGAGTCCTGGCATCAGAGGAGGAACCTATTGTACATTTTTTTTTATTTTAAAATACCTTCTGAGTAATATAAAAAAAAACTGTTGCAATGAAAAAGAGCTACTAACGACGGAATAACGCAACATCATTGATAGCATTTTTATGTACCTCAGAATAATCTCCATTCTCTGCGGCCTCAATTGCATTTTGGGCGATATAGTTCCTTAGCACCACACGTGGGTTGGTGCTATCCATCACCTTCACCCTCTCATCCTGGACAGCTTGCACAGCATCACTTTGGCCTTCCAGTTCTCTTCCCAGACGCTTCCTGCAGCAGTGATAACATGCATCATTCTGTCAGACTGTTCATGTGACAGAACAACCTCCCATTTCCTGCTTTTACATTTTGTCCATCCTGCTATGCACCACCCACTCACTTATTTGGACCTCATAAAGCTGTTATTTTCCACCCCTTACCTGTAGCGTGTGATCCAGGCAGTCCAGTCCTCCATTTGCTTGATTTTTAGCGCTTCTTCACTGGACTCCATTAAGTCTTTAAGTTTGCTGAGCTTATCTAACTGCCTGGCTATTGTCGCCCTGTCTGATATCATCTGGCACAGCGCAGGATTGGTCTGGGCCAATGACAGCAGCATAGCCAGCTCCCTGACAAGAGCGGACACAAAAACAAAGCCTTCAATGTAACAGATAAATCGAGTGAGGATAGAGTGACTTCAGAGGGGGGGATATGAGGTAAGCTAATGAATATGGCCTCTGGTTTGACTTAATACATGTACAAGACAATAAAGATAAGGTAAAAACAAGATTGTGTCATAATTTGTCTGTGTAAAGGTATAAATATGGGTTGGTGGCAGGTTTTAGTGCATCATGAAGTCAAGTAATTATAATTAAATATATAATTAATGTAAAGTTATCAGAGGATCATCAATCTTCAGTATGTGTGCTCAATTTGAATGGAGTCAGAACCATACCGTGGGTCCATAGTGGGTTTGTTGGCAGCTTTTAGTTCCTCTAAAGAAGCACATTGCTCTAGCAGAAGCTGTGCGGCCTGCCTGATAACATCCTCTTCATTTTCACCCTCAGTGGGACAGGAGATTTGGTTTAAACAGCGAAATGTGTTGGTAAAGTCAGCACCTGAAAGAGATGTCAGTATTTACAGCATAAAAAGCATTTTAAGTATTACATTTAAGTCCTTGACAAATAGACCACACCCGTGTTATGCATGGTCTGCAGGAGCTCAGTGATCAGTAGCTCATCTTCAGGCTCCTCCTTCTTGAGCAAGCCAATCTTTCTTCTCATGTTCTCCAAGTAGAAGCGGTTATACAGATCCATATATTCATCAATAATCCCCTCTGCTCTTTCAGGAGGAAGCTCTGGAGCAAGTGCCTCAGCCAGCTTCACCAGATTCCACCTGCAGATGGCTGGCTGGGCTTGATATGAGTAACGACCTGAATTGTCAGAGGCATTGCAAATATAATCCGGGTCAAACCTGAGCAGAAAAAATGCCGTTTGATTATTTTCAACACCTTGAAACACATTCATGAATATACTTTGTTGTTCTAAAATAAATATTACAACATCTGGAAATTTAAACTTTTAAACTTCTGACAGATAATGTTAATGTAACTTATTGCTTATGACAATAACATTATTTGTTATGTTGTTATGTTTATCCATATAAGTCTTTTTAGTTTTTTTAATAATTTTTAAAAATATATATATATATATATATATATATATATATATATATATATATATATATATATATATATATATATATATATATATATATATATATATATATATATATATATATATATATATATATATATATATATGTATATGTATATATACACATATATATGACAAATGGCACCACACCGTGTTATGCATGGTCTGCAGGAGCTCAGTGATCAGTAGGTCATCTTCAGCCTCCTCTTTCTTGAGCAAGCCAATCTTTATATATATATTTGATATATGATATATGTATTATAGATAGTATATATATTTTTATTTTATTTTGCATGCCCTTATTTCGGTACTATCATTATTATTAATCATTGTTGTATGTTGCACCTTTCTAGTATGTGAATCTTATAATACAATAAAACTTTTCTGATTCTGATTCTTAATAACCCCTACAGCTGCGCTGAATTTTTATACATTTTCCAACATTACAATACCCATCATACCTAAGAACGTCTAGATAATAATGGATCACCAAACCTACAGAGTAATAACATTGTAGTACTTCAGAGGAAAATTGTAAATGTATAAATTAATCAACCAGTCTTCCATAAATTGATATGGACAATTATTATTTAATTTAATTAATTATTATTAAAAACATACCATAAGAGGCTCTTGTGACCCATTGTGAAGCTTTGGCAACCCATATTAGGTGGATTGAAATATTTTACCTGTCCATGAAACCATACGGGCCATAGTCAAGGGTGAGTCCCAGGATACTCATGTTGTCTGTGTTTAAAACTCCATGGCAGAATCCTACACATTGCCACTGGGCCACGAGTCGAGCAGTACGGAGAACTACCTTCAGAAGGGAAAACAAGATCAACTTTTATGGTCCTTTACACCTACTGATGTCATATAAGGTTGTGTTTTTCTTTTTATCTACAACGCTAGATAAATACAATCCAAAGGTTAGGACCTGAACTAAACTGAACTAATTTTACTTAAGTCAGTTTAGTTCCGGTCATTCAACATTTTGATAAAGAAATCTATATTTTTTCTTTTATTGCTTGATAGGTGGCCTAAATGTGATTTCCATTTAGATCATGATGACAAAAGTGTGCTCAAACCTCTCTGAAGAAAGCCACATTTCTCTCCACGCGGTCTGGGAAGTTCTTCTGGATTTCAGGATAAAACATCTCAATGACATAATCCATCATCTGTGCTCTGATCTCATCCCGTCCATAGCTTGGTCCCTGTCGCCCTGTGAACTCATCTGCCTGCTTAAAGATCTCAAATGATCCAAACCTGTAAAATAAAATGGTAAAATAAAGGTAGTTTGGCTTTGGAATCAAAAGTAATGAAAGGAATAGTCTATAAATTCACCTGAGGAAGGTGGGAGCAATGCGAAGCACCACAGAGCATCTCTCGTGGCGAGGGCGGCCACTGTAATAAATATCTCGAAGGACCATGCTGTCAGAAGTCACCACAGACCCAGCCCTGGTGGTGGGCACTCCCAGGAAGAACATGGCCTCACTGCACAAGAACTCTCTTATACTGGAGCGGAGAACCTTACGACCATCCGCTTGTCTGCCAGAGAAATCAGAGAAAATATTTTTGGCATTAAGGCTGCAATTGTTAATACAACTACAACAACTATACTACTACAAAGACTTTAGAACAAACAAACAAAACAAATCTGAAAATACCCTATTATAACAGACAGCGGTATTAATAAATCAATATGTCAAAGAGAATAAACAATTTCAGATTTTTATCAATAATACACTTTATCCATAAATATTCTCTACCTCAAAGTCATCATATTTCAACTTTCATTTGGTTGATAATGTCATTAAAAAGTCTCAATAGAAATGATCAGTTGACTATTAATAGTTAGTGACAGCTCTAATTATCACAGTAATTGAACAAAATTCGGAAATTAGGAATTTGCTTTGTAAATGTGATGCCACATAAAAGAAATAACAGTAGAAGTTAAAGAATATAAATAATAAAAATATAAACTGCTAAAATAAAGGAATGCATGAAATACAGGAATGCATGAAATAAGACTCAAAAAAGACTTTGACTGAACGTAAAAAGAAAGTATGCAGAATGAAAATATGGTGTGGTAAAAATTTTGTTCCAAATACTGACCTGGAGTAAGGGGTCAGTCCAGCGCCCTTGACCTGAATCTCCCATCGACCACTCGGATTTTCCACCAAATGTTCCGGGTTTTGTCCAGGAGGTACTTTAATTTCCCCCAAGTAACAAGCCGCCCCGTCCCCCAGCTGTCCGGCGAACTGCCCAAACTGATGCCCGCAATAACAGTGGGCAGCAGGCTCCGAGCCGGGCATCACTTTGGACCCGCTCAGGTACTCTGGTCCTTGGGGATCGTTCAGCACCTCCTCTCCGCAGATCCCCAGAAGAGCCAGAGCCGGGTGCGACACTGCCACAAAGCGGGGTTTGGTTAGCGGTTGTGGTTTCACTCGAGAGAAGCATGCTCCTTTCACCTGCCTCACACCCGGCTCCTCGGATGGGTCCAGAGGGAGCTTTTTAAGCGCCTGATTGTCGAAGGGGAGTCGCTCCAGCGAGGACTGACTCAACGCCAGCCCCATGTCTTCCATTACGTCTGAACAAAGGAGCCTGATCACGGACAAACCAGGGACAAAACAGCGCGGAGAGCCCAACCGGGGTCCTAAATGAGCCATTCAACCTCTGCCATCTGTAATATTCAATGTCACGTCACAGAAAAGTTCTCTCAAATCATGCTTTCATAATCCGGATGTTTACTGACCACTGCGGTGTTACATTATAATCTGTCGTACCGGAAACAATAGCTTTCCGTGCATTCACAAGCTTCTTTCTTTCTTTCTTTAAAATAACATTTACATTCAATGATGCATCCATACGTTTTCCAATTTGTATTCCAGTTTGCTTGAGATTGCATTAACTGAATATATACTTTTAGGCAATTTGTGTGTTTTTAACACGGAAGAAAAGGCAATGTTCAATGTTACTTGTTCTTCAACGCAAAAAATTAGCTTCGTCAAATATGATAAAATGTTTCTGTTTCTAAAACGCTCACGTATATTATAGTTAGTGTCCATTGCCCAAAACCAACCATGCCATCACTGGCATGCTCAGTTCAAAAAATTAAAAAGTCATAGTGAAGTTCAATTCAATAAAACAGCTCTGGGGTTTATTGCATATTTTATAAAACATTTTAGACATACTCTTGTATTTCATAATACAATACTCACCACAGATGGCTTTTAGGACATAACCGATGCATATAACAGGGTTTTAACTGTTCTACATGACCAGAAAACAGTCTATAAAAATTCCACCTTAATAGGTGGAAAATGTTAAATGTTAATAGATAAACTAATTTTTAACCTGAGGCACATTTACTGTAGGTCCTGCATGAACTCTTGATTTGACAATGTATTAAACCACAAAACTGATATGGTCCCATTTAAATAAAACAAATGATGACCAAAGGTTTGTAGAAAGAGAGTCATCGTACAGTATAAAGATTTTTCTTGCACAGCCCTTACAGCTAAATGAGGCACTTGTTGTTGATAAGACTTGTAACCAACAAGTGGGTCAACATTAACAGTAATTGTTGTATTTGAATTGTATTTAAAATATACACAAATTTAATAATTCATTATATACAAATTAAGTTAGCAATAAAGTGCTGCAAATGGACTGAAACAGCATCAGCGTTTTACGGGCACCATATAAAGATGACAGACCTTAGCTATGGCTCACAAATATTAGGTATAATGTTTAACTGTCCCCAATATGAAAACTTAAAGTACCTAAATGGGTGTTAATAAAAAATGTATAACAATTTTTGGCAAAATGCTCAAAGTGCTGTTACTGCTGATTTGGCAGCACTGCCCTGTTTACAAGAGCATCAGAGGTAGGAGATATCTAACCTCCTGAGGTCCGAAGATGTCCACTGTAGCGACTGGTCCTCCAGCCACAAGTGCTGTAAGGCCATTGGTGATAGATGCATTTTTAATATAGATTTGTCATCGATGGCTAGACATTTGGGGTCATTTGGGATTAAGCACGGGATAATCTCAGATTTTCCACTATTGATTTGACAGCAGGCAATGACATCAATGTTCTTCCTAAAGTCCCTCCAGCTCGATAGCAGGCGTACCCCATAATGCCCACCAGGACACCTTTAATGACAGTCTGCAACACCCAGCCAAAACGAGAGGGCGGTGCAACACTGAGGAAGAGATGAAGGGCAAATAAAATCAGTCACGGTCATCATAAATATGCGTTAAAACAGTCACATGCCATACCTCATTATTTCACTAATATTGAGCTCTTTCTCCCAATTCTTCTCTATTCCAGGGACATGGCCCATCCCTACAACTCCCACAACTACACCAGGGACCTCTAAATAACATACAAGGTATTATATTGGTGCAAAAAAAACTTAATGTAGTAAATCTGGAGTTATAAAAATGCATACATACTCTGGCCATTAGGGGGAGCCTCCACACAGCGAGTAGCTTGTCTGAGTGTGTGAGTGAGGTAGATGTCTCTTTCAGCCACAATGGTCTGGTGGAGAGCTGGAAACTCTCCAATCATCTCTGACATGGTCTGTTCAAGCAGATCTTTCTGTTTGCATTTCTCAACATCTTCTTTACTAAAGAAATGCAGGTCAGTGTTAGAAACTGGTGATCAATTCTGAATTTGACAAAATGCACTTAAGTATCTCTACCTAATTGGGTCAGAAAGAAAACAAAGGCCCCATGCCAGCCTTGCCTTCTGCCAAAAACTAAGTGCAGCAATCGCTCTTTTGAAAGTCACAGGTATGGGTCTGTCCCCAAGGTGAAATTTACAGAAAGGAATCCGCCCGGCCTGAATATTGAGAAAAAACAATAAAAACATGCACTTTTATTTGGTTTTATATTGTTTGTTTTTTGCTATTTACCTCTTTAAAAGCTTCCCGGAACTCTCCTCCAGGAGCCATGCCTAACTGTTCCGTGATGTGCGCTGAAACTTTGAGTAGAAGTATCTGCATCAGGCCAGACATCAGCCCATTCTGTCAAAAGAATGAATGTCTTTTAAATGCAGGATAAAAAGGAAAATCAATGAATGACACATAGTATGTCAATGCAATTCAATACAATATAAAAAATGTACACTTATAATATGTAAGACTTAGTGCTGACGAAAAAGAACGGTGTCTCTTATAATGGTACCTGTTTAATGGCCTGTTGAACCTTTTCTAAGTTGATGTCTTTGGCTTCCTTTAGCAGAGTGCTCTCATCCATCTTCAGCATAGACACTCTGTACTGGCAAAGTTCCACAACCACTACGTCTGGCTGAACAGCTCTGATCGTCTGTGATGTAAATAAAGCGTGAGACATATAGATGATATACTAACAAGACACATGCATGGTGTTTCAAGTAAAAGTGGTTGTCTAAATATTTTGTTTGTGTTGGATTGATTGAAATAGGGCCTTAAATCTGGTTGCTGACAACTAATCTGCAGGTGTGTGTCTCCTGTGAGGTTATTAATTCCAGAGGACTGCACAAATTCATCTGACACCAAAGCTCATAATTCCTCGTTCAGCACATTCATTTAAATACAGTTCAACAACTCGAATTATACTTACTGTGGCCACATCTTTTTTACTGCTGTCACTGAAATGAGCAGTGCCCACCAAGTACAAAGTGCTCCCATCAGGGGCAGTAAGACAGGAGACGGTCTCTGGGAGATTTGGGGATAATTGCCGCCGACTTGATCGCAACTGCCAAAGGAGCTCCATGGCTTCTCCATCAGCTAGAAAATATTCAAAATGTAAAATGAACACATAAGTCATAACATCCGCAAGAATGCTCACTAGACTAAACCACTGGAACGCCCTCCTTCTTGTGGTACTCAGGCTCCTCTACAGCTCTAGCGATTGCTAGCTACCACTTTAGTCACTTTGATCCCCATTTTTGTTCTTTAAAACACAGTTTATTCAATATTTTAGAACTGAATTAGAACCTGAAAGACAAATACTTTCTTGGTGATACCGGATGTAAAAACGTTGACAAACTAGAACAATAATGCACATAAAGTGTGCTCAGAATAGTGTGCTCATTCATAATTGTGACATTGTTAAGTCTTTCTTAAGACCTGAAAGATTATCTGAGGATCATCTTGATTGCTACATAACGCTGCACAATAACTACCAAAGTATGTAGCAAAAACACAAGTTTCTCTGTAAAATATTTATCCGCACAACATACAAAAACAAATGACTGATTTCTCATTAATGACAAATAATATTTAGCATTATAAAGTAAACTTACAGAGGCCTGGGGGAAGACAAGGCAGTTCCTCTTCTGAAGCATCCTCTGAAGGGTCAAATGACTCGTCCTGTAAGAGCAGAAAACACTGTAAACGATTCCAATCCTGCTATTAAGACAACTTTGCATTGCGCTGGCTTTTGAATAACAATAGTATCCTCCACATACCTCTGAATTATTGCCCGGGTCCATGATCGAAGCCTGGAAACTTAAAGAGAAAACAAAACATCTGTCTGTCTAAGGTGAGGCAATGCTGACGTTGCTTTACTCAGTTTTCAAAGTATGGCTAATTGACAGTTAGTAAATGTGTTATAATTATAAAAGGAAAAAAATCAACTTGCAGATTGTACGTGTTTTTAACAGGACTAGTATGAAGTAAATGCTTGCCCATCCGGATTGTACCCTACTGTGCTACTTTCCAGTCATTTGTTTAGCTAGCAATCTAGGCTGCTAGTCAACTAAAGCTAACATGGACCAACAGATAGCTTATGTGGCATAACTATAAATAAATACCATAGAAAATCACCGAACGATACCAAATAGTTACTGTTCTGTGTGAATCGTACAGAAAATCCCCACTAGCTGTTCAGAAACGTGTGATACTTACTGAACCCCAGCTCGTGTGTCAATGAGCGTCTGCGCCCAAACAGCGGCAGTCAGCGAACCGCAATGCAGCCTGGGAGATGTAGTCATTTATTACAAGAAGTTTTTGCAATGTTTACTTTATTTGTGAATAAAACTTGAATAATTTATCACAATTGCATCTATTGTATATAATTTTTGACACGTCTGTCTATGGTGTTGTTTTACAGCCAGTGATGAAAAATACAGAGGAAACAGATTAAAACGACCATTCTGGTGGCACTCTACACACTGTGCTACAAACGTTAAAGTGCACTGAAGTATTTTGCGTGTGCTTCAGTAATAATCCATGGCAATAATACCACCCCTAGTCTTCTAATAACTACTAACACAAAAGAATGATATATCCTTAATACTGTAGGAATTAAATCTACCTTGACTGAACAGCAGGCTTTGACACTGGTGAACGAGGCAGCCCATGTTAATGTCTGTGAAAATCTCACAAGATTTGATTTATTACATATTTTTTAATTCTATTTATATGTATTTACTTCAAAACCCACTGACCTAAAACCTATAGGTTGCAGGTTAAAACTGCAAACTGACAAAACATTCAATAGCCCAGTGGTTTACTTCCATAGACTGTCATAGGCTAAGCACCATTCAAGTTTTTAAGTGCAGTCCGAATCCAGATGTGCTTCCATGTAAGAGAATGTGTAAATAAGAAATCTATTTTGATACCACGTAATACAAATGATTAAGCCCCTAGAGCCTATACAGAATAAGTTAAAAACTATTGTCTACATAGCATTTTGTGAAATAAGATGCTGTGTAAGCGCATACATTATTGCCACAAATATATTGTGATCTTTTGCATAATGCTTGTGCAGATTTCAAGTGTATTGCATTCAGCTCCATTGATTTGACGAGTGGGATAAAGGGACTCACTAGAAACGATCACCATTATGTGTGCTAAGTGCGTTGGTAGAGAACATGGTGAGATGTGGGTGCCTGACCCTTTGTGTTAGCACCCTGTTTTGTGAGGACTGCTGGTATTATAGAAAAGTGATGAATGGTACAATCATCCTGAGACATGTGACAGCATCTCCTACATACTACACAGATCTCTGTCAATACTGCAAATAGGTCATGTCCATTATGTAGCAAAACACAGCAGTATTTCCATTATTTCTTCCATCATTCAACTACATCTGTCAGTTCTCACCAAGAGTGTCAATCAGAAGGTAGAGGTGAAAGGAGGTGACCAAGGTCATCAAGTGTACTAGGACAGTGGTGTGTAAAAGTCTTATTTTAACATTCTCCTGCTGCAATGAGTTCCCCTGGTGTCTCTGCAAGTGTCCTTTGGCGGTTTTCTTCATCCTCATCTTCCTCAAACAGATTATGATGAATACTTAATAGCTGGTGTGCAGGTGCTATGGTCAGAGACGGGGACAGACACTCAATGTTTTCTGCCTGAGGAAGGGGATCCCTTTGAGAAGGGGAGGATTTAGGGCTGAGGGCGTCCTCGCTGGATGGCGGGTTTGGACTCAAACCATTTACGTACGTGTTGGTGGGGAGGGTCACTGTAGAAAAGGCAGTTGTGGTAGATTCTGGAGAGCAAATCTTTGTCTCTAAGGCAATGGTGAACAAAAATACATTCAGAAATCATCTTTTGAAAAAAGTATAATTGCGTGATCAATTTGGAATGGTAAATCAAAAAGCATACCCATCATTCCACTGGAAACATGCACAATTGTGTGCGTGCCTTCGAGAAATACTTCGTCAATGCTGTGCTCTGAAGGAAGAGGTACTGTTGCAGTGGTTTCAACCTTTGGCTTTCGAATCGTCAGCATATATGGATGGACATCCAGAGAGAAGTTGCGAGTGTGTTTCTTTTCTATTCCACTTAGGTCTGTAAAACAGAATAAAGTAATTTAATACCATCAACCACAATCTCTGATCCAGAACCTTAATCTATTGCATTCAGTCCTAACCTTTTGTTGGAGGGTTATGCGTGCTCTTGTTATCTAGAAGTGGTGCAATGAAGCTGTCTGCAACAGTTTTGCGTCTCAGTGGTTTATGTTTCTCAGGCTTTGCATTTTCCAAACGTGGCAGAGCAACGGGTTCCTGTACAAAAGCAGAATGAAAAGTATCTGAATAGAGAATAATTGATACTTAAACTTGATGAGAATTAACTACTAGATTAGTGCACTGACTTGTCATAAAAATGTCATTACAAAGTTTGAAATATATTAAATTCTGTGCATTAGTTTTATTTTAAAAAAAAATATATATATATATTACCTTGAATGGCTGAGGGAGTGGGTTTGATGATGGAATCCACTTAATTTTTTTGCGAGGCCTTTTGATGACCAGTGGCTCTCCACCTAGCTCCCCCACTCCAAGTTCCAAATTAGGATCAAGTGTTTGTATTCCAGATTCCCTCACAGTTGGCGTAGAATCATGGTTGGACTGTGCAAGTGCTGCTAACAACTGCCTAACCACATTGTCATACATCAGGTCACTCTCATTAGTGATGAAGTCTAGTCGGTTCAGTGACTTGATGTGGTCTCTGTTCTCATTGCAAAACATGGCCAAAATATTAATATCACAAAACTGAGACTTCTGCCAACTCTTGCGAGTCTTGATACCTACTTTATGCAGTTTGTCAAACACAAAGTTAGATTTGCGAACTACAAACAAATTCAATAGATTTAATAGAATAATGAAGTTGACAGAGCAGAGTAAAGCGATGTCTACGGCAGCCATGATGCGCTGCAACTGCACAGCAGGCAGCTTACAATTTACCTTAAGTTTAAGCTCAAGATAACTGCTTATGTCTGGTGGCTCACCAAGAGCACAAGTGAATTCATTTTGTCTCTGCCGGGCATAGTAGGCGCTCAGGTAGGAGATGGGGATGGAGCTGAGACATATAATAGCCAGATGTCGTGCAAAATAAAGCTTAGCCAAAAAGTTACTCTGACCTCGTCTTTCCAAGTACTTTTCAAAGAGGTTTTGCTCAGGACTCTTCTCTTTCTCTGCATTCTCAATGATCTCTCTCCTCTCTCTTTCTGTTATACCAGGTCCTTTGGATTGGATCTGCTTCTCAATCTTTGGTGCTCTGCCCTCAGCAGCTCGGTGATAGCAGTTATCAATCTCTTGAAGCAGGAAATTGAGCTCTGACGTGAGTCGTGTAGAGGCTAGAAACTCCCAACCCAGGACAGGAATATACATAATCCCTGCAAAAGCCAGCAGCGCGTAGGGCAGGAACTTGTGCTCGAACAGTGAAGGCCACAGGTGAGGCTCCACTCCAGGCACGGCATCGCGCAGCTCCGTCCAGCAGTAGCCTCTCGCGTACAGTGCTTGGTCTCTGGTGAAATTGTGCGGTGTGTAACAATAGATGGACTCCTCTAAACAGGGAGAAAGTATTTGTTTGTGTTTTGATGTTTTTCATTTTACATAGTATTACAACTGTTCCCATAACTCCCACATCTTACTGCTGTGAAACCTAGTCACAGTTGGTTGCTGCAGCTGCTATGCAGAGACTGACTCAGCAATGTATCCTTCCCATCCATCACTTTCTCTCCTACCAAACCAATTATTTTGTATCAAATTTCAAATAACCATAAAGTTTTATGTTGCATCACTTTCTCTCACACATAATCACACATAACTACTTTCAAAGATCACATTTTCCCTTCATTCGATTGTTTTGCCCTTATTATAATCTATATAATTGTCTATCCATACACTTGAGCCCGCTCAAGTGGAGGACCTCCTCACCTGCAAAATTCCTTGTGAAGACCAGGGTGACCAGTAGGATGGGGATGATAACTGTGCCTATGGTGACAACCCGATCAAAAGGCAGCTCTAGTTTAAGCTGCACCATGAGCCCTGCCAGTGCCCCTCCTTTCTCATCCTGCGAGGAGCCAGGCAGGATCAACTCCTTCAGCTTTTCCCCAGCAAGTAGCGCTGTAGCCATGTCTAAGTTCTGATCAAGGAGGTTCTGCATAAGTCCGTCACACACAGGCCACACTCAACACCTGTCTTCATATGTGAGCAAGACAGCCATCCTCAGAGATCCAATAGAAAATGCCACCACTCAAAGAAACATGTAGAAGGTTTTCGCAAAATCTTAAAACTGTTTTATGAAGTAAAGCTGCTTGTGGTTGGTCTAGCAGATTGAAATATGCAGGACGTTTGAGAGACGTCCTTGTAGTCTCCAGGGAACTGATTGCTGGTTGATGAGAGGCAACATGGGTCCCATTTGAGAACTGCTCTGGGCTGTCCTTTTCTGTAAAACAAAAAATGTTTCATTCTCAATTTAAATAGTACATTCAGGTTGAGCTAGAGCCTCTTGAACTTGGAAAGGCTGCCGGAATGTGATGTAGCTGACCCTGCCAAGACATGATAACAAATAACCTTATTAAAATTTCCGAAACGTTCACGTAACGCAGTTGATATGGTAAAGCAGAAAACACTCTTACACTGCTGATTTTAAAAATCCATATGTCTCACCAATACAGGAGATATCTTTAAAATCAACAATCATTGAATAAAAAGGTTTGATTAAGCATGATTAATTGCATTAATTGCTGGTATCTCCTTTTAAACCTGTATCTTTGATTATCTACTATAAAGATTAATTAGGTATTCAAAGCTCACATGAAGCTGTCAGTGGGTTTTATGGATGCGTTCAGAGCATGCATCTTAAAGAAAAAAAAAGTCTCCACTGCAGAAGAAAAACAGAGAGTGTCATGCTACTTTATGTGTACAATTAGCATCATAGCGCTGCAAACGGTGACGTTAAGATCCTTTACAATCTAATATTATAATTCATTATCTTTTCTGTCCTATAATATTTTCAGATGTGCATGCTTCTGTTACCAGCCTTCTCACTATATACAGTGCCCATTTGACAATTAATGCTTTGGTCTGTAGGCAGTGAGGTTTATAGAGGGATTTATAAAAATACACATGAGAAGTTATTTTAAAATAATATGCAAAGGGTCTAAATGTATTATACATTTAAGATTCAACGCTGAAGATTGAAGAAAACAAATTGTAAGGAAGCCCCATCTACCATTGCCAGGGTTCTAGGTCAACAAGTACAGCCTACACATAGAAAAACCATAATTGGCGCCCAAGTTTTTTGATTCCTACACACTGAATCATGAAGGCAGAAGACACCTCCAAAAATACAGAATCCTTCATTCATCTTTAATTAGAGAATGGCTGAATAGATCCTTCCCCTCACTTGTCACGGAGACATCTTTTGATGAATTGTGGTATTTTTATAGCATAACAAGCTAAACTTCAAGACGAGCTTGTTCATATTGGCTTAATAACTTAAACTAAAAGTGAACTATAGACTAATAGAGAATGTAGCTATAGATAACGTAGACATACCATTGTATTTATTCTGGTGTGAACTAACAGGTTGTCAGTCTGTGTGAGCTCATGACACTGCAGTCAAGAGGAACCAATGCTTTCTCCTGCAACCCACAGTGACCGTCCGAGTCTTTCAGAACCACAACAGTGGACAGCTCCCGAAAACCTCACAGACGCGATCGGATTGTGTTTGAGTTTTTGAGTGTGAGGATGAGGATTGAGGAATGACCGAGAGAGTCCTGCGTGGAAGCTCCTCCAGATCTGCCTGTGCGGAGTCTGTGGTCAGTCCTCACCAAGCTGTCCATCTCCGCGCGTCAGAGAGAGGGAGCCCGTGTCTACTGTGTGTCTGCGGCGCAAAAAACACGTGCATGCGGGAATAAAAGAAGTTATAGTGCACTCACCGTGTCTCCTGCAGCCTCCCCGGCACGTAAAGAGTTAATCTGCAGTGCGGGTGAGCATGTTTGGGACCGGTTTGTTCCGCCTTTCTCCCTGCTCCTCCCGCCCGTCTCACCCTCTCTGCAGCTCCCTCATCGGAAACATCACAATATGAGCTAATGCAGGCTGCACTTCTTCACATCTGCAGAAACAGTCGGGGAAGCTGTCGACCTGCCGTGGTATCCAGACCAGGACAGGCGATGGGGATCATCTTCGAATCAGCCAAATGGTTGTGACCTGAGCACGTGAGAGGCAGAGGGCGCCTTTGCTGGTTGTGTGCAACATAATGCAATAATCAATTAGCAATTTTCCACACTGGATAAAACCAGATTCGGCCAGCCCAAAACAACACTGTACAGATGTGTTTTTAAGTTTAGATTTATTTAATTAAAACAATGGACTACATTTTAAAGAACATATAATTATTTAGACGAGTCCTATAAATAATCAATATTAGGATACAATTCTATAAAATTAATCTCTAAACATTTTTGCAAAATAACATTTCGGCCTAGTTGCATCGTTTTTCCTTCATTCATGTGCAGGTATGTGCTCTGTATTTATTTGTCTTATCCTCCAGGTGATGTTGGAAAATTAAGATGAATGTGACTTCTTGAAGTTGAGAAGAGTTCTTCCTCTTATTGTGTGCATAGGGGTGCCCAGTGTGCCACAAAGCACTCAGTGTGCCATTTGGACTACAACCGCCTTCCAGGCTCTGTCTTTGTCAAAATCCTGCAGTGGACCGTTGGAGGCTGGCTGCTGAGGGAGGGAGCCAAACAAGATAAGGAGCCAGGGGGGAGAAAGACAAAAGACAAGACGTGGAGAGCGTAAAGAACCAGCCAAAAAAGTGACATAACGAAATAAAGGTAAATGAGGTGTGGAGAACTAACAGCCAGGTTCATTTAGGATTTAGGATGCATTTATGCTTGTCATGGTTTGGTCCTGGTTTGAACTCAGTTTAGTCCTGTTCTAGTCCTGGTTTATTCCTAGTCTAGCTAAGGCAAGGCAATATGGCCTAAAATTATATACTGTAAGAGAAAATTTGCATTAACAATATGATTTACCTAAGGCTGCTTATCGGTGGCTTTTATAGTATTTGTACTTACTTCTTTCAGGCTACTTAAGTTATAAATTCTGCTTCCACTCCTTACATCTTATCTCTTCATTATTAGAGTTTTTAGCCTCTGCAGAGCCTCTGCAGTCAGTGGTTAAGTCGCTTTAGGCTTTGGCAATTAGTCACAATCTCCGTCTGCCTCTCCTCAAAACTAAGAAGAAAATCAGCAGCAGTCCATGTGAAATTACATCTTGGTTTTCCAAATTTTATATCATCTGCATACATATTCTGATACACCACCAGCGTTATGATATGGCCCAGCTCTAGGCCTAGCCCAGGTTTAGCTCCAGAGTGGTGTGTTCACTTGCACACTTCCACATCAACATTTTGACCACTACTACTAAGACTACGCAAATAAAGTATAACAGTAACTATGTTCCAACATAAAATGATTTGGTCATATATAATTTAGGTTTTGGGTCCACAGAAAAAAATAATTTTCATTTGTACTATCCTTATAGATTTGATTTAATTGAATGCGTTTTGTCCCAATATTAAAGAGTTTTTGAAATAGAAAAAAAAAAAAATATACTACACAGGCTATTATATTTTTTTGCCACTGCCATCTCTCTTTCACATTCACCTACCACTAGAGTTGCTTAGTTAGTACCTCACAGTATTGCGTCGTATCGTGCCCGTCGTCATACTCCACTGGCTGCCGGCGGAGCTGACTCTTATACGTGGCACAGTGCACCACTGTGGCTGAAGTTAAAATTGCTTGCACCAGCAGCAACACCATCAGAATGAGTAGCAGAATGTCATAGGATTGCTGTAAAAAACAAAGCAAAAAACAAAACAAAATAAAAACAGAAAGAGTTTGCAGCTGAACATAAGTCAGAGCAATTACTATGAAAAGACTCAGAATCTCATCTTCTCAAAGGTCAAGTCTTAACAGATAACAACAAAGTCTCAGGTCTGATCATTAAAATCACCTTGGCTGTGGGCACATCATACAAGAAAATCTCAATGAAGCTGATCACGCTGCACGACAGGAAGCCAGAGGCGGAGAACAGCAGGGGGGATGTGACACTGCTGATGGCGATCAACACCTCCACCTGTGCAGCACCAGTTAAAATAAACCGCATTATATGTTTAAAGAAGTGGAATTTAAAAGTTGGTAGCCTTAAATTGGATTGGGAATGTGCTTACCAGACATTTGTTGGGGTATTCAGAGACAACATGGCTGGCAATGGCACTGGGAAAGCACTGTCCAATGCATGTCAAAGTAACCAATCACTCATATAGCTTCGATCTTGGGTGTTTGACAAAACTTGATTATACTTACAGCTACTAGGATCCAAAAGAATGTGACAGAGAGGTAGGGCCCAGGCAACAGGGCATCCATATTCAGAGCAATAATTCCTCCAAAAACTGCAGAGATTCCCACGATCACTTCAATCACCTGTTGCAAACGTGGTTAGAAATGATCCCTTTATGACCTGTCATAGGACTGTTATGTTATGTTATACATTTATACAACCCTCACATTTCAAATTCCAGCAATATATTATTAATAAGAACGTTTAATATGCCAAAATAGCTAAAATGCCCCCAAAAATTAAAAACGCTCTTTATTTTTTCCCAAATGCTTAAATTCCAGGTCAAATTCCATTTGATGTTGACATTTTTTGTAGGAAATGTGAGTGACATAAAACAATGCAGAAGGAGCTTATGAATGTGTGATTCTTTTGTCATGTGCAAAAAAAAAGTATTACTATATTGGTTACTTTAAAAAAACAGAAATGGAACAGAGTGTATGTACACCAGTTGGTCAGAAACAGTTAAATAATTTCCTTTTGTTAATAATGGGCCATGATTTAACCACATTGTGTCAACGGCAAGCCAGTTCACTTGATGTGTCTAACCCAACCCAATACAGACAAATGTATTATTTTAAACTTTGGAATGTATATTTTCTAAAATTGTAATTATTTGACCTTCACTTGAACAACTTGTACTTACAGAATATGCTTTGAGGAGTCTTGTGGGAAATCTTGCAGGTTTATCCATGGATCTGTCATAGGCCCCAGACTGGAACAAAAATGAATACGGCTGAATTCAGAATGAGCGATTATGGCTGAGGAAAGAACATCACCAAAATGCATCAGTCACACTTGCACACACCTTCCTGTGACAGCAGCAGTCCTCTGCAGAGCGAGCAGACAAGATTACTGTGCTGGCCATTAACACCTCCAGCACAATCATCAGAATTAGGTTAAAGTTGATCTAAGTAAAGAACAGAACAGGTTTTATATTTATCTTTTTCAGATCAACAAACAATACATCAGTGAGATAAGGCCTAGAGAAGCACCAAAGAAGATATTTATAGATATTGTGAAAAAGAGGAATATAAAGTAACTATGTTAGGAAACAAGAAACATAAAGAAGATTCAAAACTGTTTACATTGACTGCAGAAGGGTTGAGGACTAGTTTACAACCAAACCAAACCAGACATGTGGTCGTCACTGCAAAAGTTGAAACATAGACCACTTGGAAATCTGAAACCTAGAGCAATTAAAAACATAACAAAATTAGTAATATTCCCCCCCCTACATTTTAATGTAAATTAACTTAACTCACTGCAACATATCTGTTTTTTGCAATGGAAAAACTAGATATTGCAGCTGGCAGACCCTGTGAAGAACAGAAACCACTTACATTAATTAATTACATGGCTATTTACAAACTTATGCAGTTGTTATTTTGTATATAGAACTAATTTTGGTTACTTTGTCTTGTTGTGACTTACAGAGCCAGCAGCACAACGAAGGTAGTCCATAGCAACGGGAAAGACATTTCCAAGGTACAGAGAGAAGCCAGAGGTGATGAGCAAACTGCCCTAGGTACATACACAGGCAAAACTTCAAACAACCCCAACCAATACTTGTGTGTTTTTAGATTATTGTGTAAAAATGATATAGTCCTATGTCCTTAAAATGTGAATAAATTGGGACACTGCAAAATCAAAATGAAAATATGTCCTAAATTGATTGGTTGCCGATGGAAAGTGTTACATAAAGCAGGACAAAAACAATGTCTGGTTTAATAAGCAGACAGCTGGATCTGGAGATGAGGAGTGGAGTTTACCACATTATAATTCTCATTGCTGCAGCTGTATCATATTTATTTGATTTTCCCACCTCAGCATTAAAACATGTATACTTGAGGGGTTTGTATGAGACAATCCCAGCCCATCTGTGCTGTGTGCTTGTTCTCACCCCTATCACGACGCTGTAGAGCCAGGCCCTGCAGGTGAGGCAGGGGTGCTTCAGAGGCTTTGGCTGGGACAGCTGCAGGTCGCTGGCCCTCACCTCCACCGTGTAGCTGTCATGGTCCAGCCTGTCCCGCTCCCCTCTGTCCAGCCTCCTCTCCAGTGTCCTGTCGACACGGCGTCCCAGACTCCCTCCTCCCCGCTCCAGAGACATGTGGCTGTAAGTGAACTCCTCTCTGAGTGATAAGTCCTCACGTGGCATCATGGTACATGTAGTTAGTTATCTTTGCTTGGATGTTGGGAAAAATACAAGATAGAAAATACATCGAAAGAAAGAAATAAGTTAACTGGAAGTTGAGTAACATTTCCTTCGCCAAAACAAAAGAATAAATTGAACAACAATCGGCAGCACAACAACCTATTAGTCGACTAATTAGTTTTGCAACACAGCAGCCCCTCCTTCCTAAATACCAGTGCAAACAAGGCGCCACTTAAGAGTGCTACTCTCATTGCTCTAGTGTAGAATTTGTTCAAACCTACCTGTTTCTTTTGGTCTGCTGTAGTATCTCAACAAAAGCAAATGGAACTAGGATATATCCGTGTTCTCAAAGTGAGACGAGAGTATCAGACTTTACCCAACTTGTTTTTGCCTGTTGCTCCTTCTGTCCCATGTCTCAGTCTTACACTTTCACTCTCTTTCAACCCCACTATTTTACTCTTTCTTGCTCCCCTCCCTTTTGCAACGTTTCTGTTTTTTCCTAGAACCTAGGAAAAAAAAAAAAAAAAACGTTTTGGAGTCCTTCAAAGCGTGGAGCTCAAACACATGGCTCCTGTGTTGCCAGCCTGCTTTGTGCTGGAGAGGAACTGCCTGTGCATGACAACAAGGGGGCTCGCACTGGGGGCAGAGTTAGTAGGGCAAACTCCCCTTTACCCTCCTGATTGCTTGTGCATGCCATGACGCACGCATGCATATCAGCCTACTCGTCAAAGCAAACAATGGACTTACAGAATGGCAGTTATGTCCAGACAACATCAGCATATAAAATTACATTGTACATAGTTATAAAAAATGTTGGTAAAATATGGTTACTTTACCATTCTGCAGATTTGCCCTTATGACTTCCATTAGTTCACAGCAAATTAAGATGCCCTGCAATGCTTTTCAACTTTAACACGGTTTAATGAAATCATCCCTTCTGCTGCATCTAATCCAATTATGCATAATATTTAGTTGTTGAGTACAAATTGCCTATTAATTAAAACAGTTCAATCATAGTTCAATCTTGAGGTATGACGACATTGTATCTGTGTATAATCATAAGCTGCATAAGCATTTAACACATATCCGCACCACAGGAATCCTTTCAGTCCTAACGCAGCACTGCATTCCCAGCTCAACATTGTTCATGGGCGGCGGTATCCATGGCGACTCCTTAACTACTGCTGTCACCCCATCCCTCGCCAAGCTGATGTCTCCACCTCTCACACACACACACACACACACACACACACACACACACACACACACACACACACACACACAAACACACACATTACAAATAGCATACAGCCTCAAAGACACAGAAGTTGGAGGCCTGACACTGCAACAGTTTACCCCAGAGAGTTTTAAAAGGGATTAGAAGACGGCTGATCGAAAAGGACACAGCTCAATAACGGAGAACTGCTGGACCACAGGCCGGAGCATGACCCATTGACCTTCAGGATACTGTTGCCTTGTGCATTAGCTCTATCTATGGGTTTCAGAGTGATGAAAAGGGACCACTGTTGTCATAGCAATAAAAAAATTCAAAACTAAATATTGTATCTTTTGAATGGGCAAAGGTCTTGCAGAATGTAAAATGTTAAAAGGAAGCTACTGCAGTAAATCTTCTAAACTAACTCTGACTAACCAGGCTTCATGAAATATTTTCATTGCACTGCCTAATACTTTCATTATCTTTCCATACTTAAAGATGCATTATGTAACTTTTCTTCTTGTCTCCATGGAGATGTTATTATTCCACAACAAAAATAGTGGGGCGACATCAGTTCAGCTCTGATCCAAAGGTTGGAGGTTCGAATCCTGCTCCTGACACACATCGTTGGTTGAGTGGTCAGATCCACAGCTCACAGTGAATACTGTTGTAGTGTCTTTGGGCAAGACACTTAACCCCCAGTGTCTGTGTACACTGGTATATGAATGTGTGCTTGAATGGGTGACCGCTATGGCCATTTATCACTTATTTTGATCACAATATGGTATTTAACTCATCTACTTCCATGGAAACCAGCACCAGGCCAAGTTACAAGTCAGATCTGCATGTTTTCCAGGGTATATTGTTTTTAGCAATATAAATACCTTTGGTTGAATAAATGCAAGATAGAGACATTTAATGCTATATTGTGTAACATTCCAACGTTGATCATATTTTTTATATATAAACTGTAAGCATAGTTTTATACTTTTAAAGGAAAAATATTATGCATTTTTCATATTGTTATTAGCCTTTAAACATGCTCTGTAGTACTCAAATTTGTTTGTGTGAAAGTGGGTTAGATGTTATGAGTTTGATACTTCTTTCTGCTCCTTTTCATTCAAATAAATTTAATGTAAAAAGAAATGTACATATAATTGTATATTTGTGTAGTTATCTTAAATGAATGAATTTAAAACAGAAAATTAATTGAAAAATGAATAAAGTCATTATAGCAGAATGTGTCCTTTAAAGGTTTAGAATGTTTGTGTTTACCTGACCTTTCCTTAAAAATACCAATCTGTGAATAGTTAAGTTTGACCCTTAACATTTCTATAAAATTGAATTGCTGCAGATGACCTTGTCTACATTTTTAGAGGATCCTTTCAGTTGCGTTTGGATATAGTCTTTAACATGGCGTTACTAGCTACCTTAGTTATTATTTCCATGCTGCTATCCTAAGTTCAGCCAGTTTTTTGTGTGGTTGATACTCTAGGGTGAAGACATAAGGAACAAAGGAAGGTTGTTCTCTTGGCTTTGTTCTTGTTCTTTACAGGGGCCGCCTCATGTAGGGCTGCTCTTTTCTTTGATTTAAGCCTTTCTGTTTCTGTGTTCCTTTTTCTGGTAATGACATGCCACGTTTTTGTTTAAACTCTGCAGGCCCACACCTTTAGCTTTAAACCATACATAATGCACAATACTATGATATTAATAATACAACAACTTAAAGACAGTTCCTCTTCCTCATGCAGTCTGATAGGAGTTTGGATGGGCCAGGGTGCAGTTGGGTGCCACTTTAAACTTCTATCCAGCTGCGATCTAACTTTTGAGAATAGCGGAGGAACTTAGGATCAATCAAAATAGAAAGTCTGCATTGTCGGAAATGTTACTTTGACCAAAAAAATAGGTTCATGGCAAAAAAGTAAATAAAATGAATGACTCACAGCATTTTTACATTGTTCTTTATAGAGGAAAGTCACACATATACAAGTCATGTGTTTTCACAATCCCAACCAAAAATGCCCAAAGCATAATGTGCTCAATACAAGACTTAAACAAGCTTCGACCCTTTAACACAAAATAATGAAGACACCATGTAGTTGCTGCACAAAATGTGACCCCTCATGCAGATGACAAAGGTATTCTTCCTAACTATAAACTTTTGATAAGTAGTTCAGGCAGAAAACCCCATGAGACGATCCTCCCTTGGACATGCAACACTAAAACATTCATATTTAAAAGCCATATTCAACAATAGGACACATGAGAAAACATCTGTGTGTATATACATTAACTTACATAATCGATAGCTCTGTTTTTATCAACAATATTTACACAGCGATGAGGAAAGAAAAATAATATTTGTCATTCCATTTGTTCAGATAAAATTCATTAAAGTCTTTCTTTTGTTTATATACAAGTTAGGTTAGCTATGTTCATGTTTGGCTTCACAAAGAAAGGCTAACTGACTGACATAGCTACAAGTTATATCTACAAAAAGGATTTCAAGCAAATGATCAGTCGACTTAGAAAACTGACACTCATGGCTTATCACATTTAGAGTTTTTTTCTGTATCTTCTTTCTAGTCCAACTATATTTGTATTAAACATATATATTTTACAAATATATTTTGATAGAGTTAGTGGTTTGTTATACTTTATGATAGTCATTGACTTAAACTGAAATGGATATTGGCATCCCTCTGTGCATATTAGTAAATTATGAGATTCACAGATACAAGGATGGTTCCAGAACAGTTCCATCACTAAATGTCTCTTTTAGGTCAAAATATATAATCTGTAGTGCTAAATCTTAATGTTTTTCCACAGTAGCTCAGACAATGGACCCTTTGGAGGAGGACAGGTGGATGGACTGGATTCGGATGCCCAGAGTCTTCTCCAGATCTTGCAGAATATCACAACTGGGACTGTCCGGGAGCGAGTCGTACAGGAGCTGTTTGAATGGATCCAACTCGATTAGGATCACCATGTTTTTCAAGAAAAAGCCTTCGATGTAGGACGCCAAGTCTGGAGCATCTAGGAACTGTAACAAGACATGGTATTTGACAAAGCAAAACAATATTGTAATTTAGTTGTTTCATATTACCTTGGTGTGGTTGTAGATCTCCACACAAGTCTCTGTGTTGATGTTTTTGGAGCAGATGATCTCACAGTGTCTCTGTAATGCCTCCAACTGGAAGAACTTGGAAGCAGACAGGAGCTATAAAACAATATTCAGTTATCTCAATGAAAGCTGCTATATTGGATTTCTTTCTTAGAGTTTGTCCGTTGAAGAGCTTTAAAAAGTACATTTTTGTGACTATACCTCCATAATGTCAGTGTTTCTGATGTGCAGAGCTTCAGTGCCTCCATAGTAAAGATACTGCATTACCATCTGGAAGTAGAAGATAAAAACATCCATGTTTAATGTCAGATGAACTGGAAAGTGAATGTTCTGGATAGTGTTACCTGAAAAATATGATATTTCACATTGCTGATTTCAATGCAAGTATTTTCCCCACAGGGCCTGTTTGCTAAAAGAGTCTTGAACCTTGGGAAATAAAATGAAAGAAGTGAAATTATTCATCATTTGCATTTTAGAAAAGGATAAAACGAATACTAATTTATGACACTGGATCAAATTAGAATGACAGGATGTTTTCCCTAATGACATTTTGTCAAATCACATATGAGTGAGCTCTTATGCTCACAGTCATTTTATGAAGCCACTGACTGCAAATTGTCAATGAAAAAATTATACGGCATTACAATAGACATGCTGTCAACATCTCAAGGACTGTGGAAATCACTTTATGGATCGCTGAAGGCATCAAATATATACACTTGCGTGTTTGTAAAGCGCTTTGAGTGCCTCGAAGGTGGAAAAGCGCTATATAAATATGTGACCATTTACCATTTTGTACCAAACAAAAAATAATACAGGTAGTTTATTATTTGAGTTAGTTATTTTTTTCTCTCAAAAGATGTTTGCTCTTTTATTGTGCAAAAGTAGAAGCTAAACTTCTTAGAAATATGAAATGTTACCTCTCTCAACCTCATGTCCTTGAGTGGTATGTACTTTTAAGTTAACAATGGCCTCACTGAGTAAATTACCTGTTAGAGGCTGTAAAAAGCAGCACCTTGTGGGCATAGAAGGGCTTTCCCTCCACCAAAAAGGTCACGTCAGACATGTCTTTGTTGTTCAGGAAGTGAGGATCTGGAAGATTTAGACCAAAATAGTTTCAGGAACAAAAATTATGTTCAGTTTTTAAAACAGTCAATTCTGCTGCAGTGACTTCTAAGGCAGTGTGAAGGTGCGGTAACCACCAGAGGGCGTCTCTCAACCATAAAGTGGCTCTTAAAAAGTGGTCTTTTACTTAAAGTACATTCTTCTGATTAAATTTAGATTTTAAGAAAAGCTCTCACCCAAGCGTGATGACTGCTTCCTCTTAATCTCGACCAGTTTAGGGATGGGATAGGGGCCGTAGCACTGTGTGAAAATGGCTGCAAGTTGCTGGCTGATCACCTCATTCTGACAAAGGGAAAAACAAAAACAAGAGCAGGGAAGTGGAAAAGATTAAAATGACAGGTTGTTTTTGTGAATGACCAAAGAAAGAATGCAAATTAATAGCAGAGTTTTTGTGCAAATAGCATGCTTAATCAAAATAATTCCGGCTCTAAGATTAATTTTCATTTTATGTCAGTGTTTGTGTGCGTGTGTTTTTAAATTGGAACAGAACAGAGCGCTGCAGCACTAAGGCACAACACAGTTTGCGGCTGTCACTGAAGCGTGACCATGAGCGTGACACTAACAAATAGGTATTAACAAGCTATTCAATACGTATTTCATAACAACAAATATGCTTTTCTGCATTTCCCCACAGTCACTGGCGCTAGTCCACACACAGCGAGAAGAATGGTTGTCCGTTGTGTTTAGTCAGCAAAGCCCACTGTAAAGAAAGATGAACAGTTCCTTCTTTGATGTCCTCAAGGCGGGACAAACAGTACCAGCGTCTCCCGGGGCCCTTCAGAGAGATGAGGGTCAGTGGCCTCGCCATACATCAGCCAAGACACAGACGAGGACTGACAGAGCATGAGCCACTGAAGACGAGGACTGTGTACTGTAAGGGTGGGCTCCAAAAGAGACTTTGGAATGAGAGGCCAACGCCATGTGTACTTTCAAATATGTGTAGTGCATTTGCGACAGTATGTATGCACCATACACTACAAGCTTTTATCACAGAAATAACAGCAAATGCTCGAGGGATATTAGAATGCAACACAAAGCAGAGAAAAACAGGTATCAAAAACATTGATGAGCTGTTTAAAATGTGATTTATAGGCCACCAAGGGGGTCATAGGATTAAGTGATGGACAAACAGGAGCAAGGGGGCATCATAAATCACTACGCTTTTAGAATATTGGTATTGAGCAGACCTACAGGTGCGTGTCAGTCAGTGAGTGAGACTGACAGAGCCCAGTCCATGTCAATAGAAAGCCTGAGGTCACATTACCTTGAGTAGAGACATATAGATGATGTTTTCAGATGTTAGCTGTGGTGATGATATACCTTGCTGGCTCTGAGGATTTGGAACAGGAGCGGCAGGCCGTGTGTAATGAGCTCCTCAGTGTACTCGTCCTCCTCGATGCAGCTGAACTCCTTCAGAAGGCCCTGGATCAGTGGCCGGCGGTGCTGAAGGAAACATGTGCGTAGAGACTCCAGCCAAGTGTGCAGAGTCCACGGGACACCTGGGCACAGGCACACAACGTTCATAAACATCACCAGCATCTATAGAGAGTGTGACATAATGTAGATAGAGACTCACCCAGACTCCGTATGTCTATGGTGATGTCTACGTGGCCATGCTCTGAACTGTGGTACATGGCTTCTTTCAAGGCTTTGAGTCTGGCTTTTCCACTTCTGATGAGATCGATCTGAGACGGGCTCCGACCCTCCAGGTCTGAACCTTCAGCAAGGATTTCTTCCAATGACAAGACATCTCCTTTCTCCTTCTCTGTGTGGGATAGCAACTTCCGGAAGATATTTCTAAAATGCATAAAATCATGTTAAATGTTCATATTCAAGAGGATTTATACTGTATTAGAGGAGTGAAAAAAGTATATCTGAGAAAAATAAACAATTGTGCATTGCCCCATGTGGGCCATATCTAGGTTTGTTTTTGCAGTGAATGTGATTCATTTTCTCTGGAGGCTCATAACCCAGTGTCACTGAGTTATTGTTGTTTGTGATATGTGAGGGGACTTTCAAATATTCTACTCAGAGGCAAAACACTGGATCTTTATAAAAATCTACAGCGGGACATGAACGAGCTTCCACATTATCAATAATGTTTCTTTAATTGGATTTGTAACCAATATTTTCATTTACATTTTTCAAGTGTGTATTTTGCCCATTCTAAAAATGCTGACTTGATGAAATAGTATAAAATCCATACATCCACAGAGAAAAATCACAAATGGAAAAGTTGTTTGGTCACGATGTACTAAACATCTAATGGCCCACAATGATTCAGCAGCTGTGTGGATTTTATTGACATCCACTGCAGAATTTGTGTTGGTGGATAAACAAGATTAATGCTAAATGTCCAGTAAAAAGTTCTTGTATTTATCCCCATGTGATGCTTGTTACATAACCACAGCCAGTGCTCACCTGTGTCCATGTGCTGCTGCCAGGCTGTAGGAGTTCATGTCTCCCTGTGGCGCTGTGGAGATGCCATTACGATACATGGTGCCCACCATGGGGTCGGCCCCCCGCTCTAACAGCAAACTCACCAGCTCAAAGTTGCCTGCATGAGAATGATCCATTATACACCCACAATATGAATGTGAATTAGATTAGGCGAACAACGATGCCGAGCAGCTCCATCATTTGTTTTGCATGTTCCTATTTGTCTTTATTTCAGCTCCAAAGAAAAATGACTCTGCTCTGCCAGTAGTCATGCTGGATATCAGGTGTTATTATGGGCCGCTTATAGACGACCAGCTGGTGCTGACAGCGTGCAGTTGTACAGTTAGACAGAGGGGGGTGAGTTTACCTGCAGCGGCTGCCAGCTGCAGAGGGGTCTCTGTGTAGTTCTCCATCCCATCCTGCAAGGAGCCCTCCACGTTGGCTTTGGCATCCAGCAGCAGCTGCACAACACAAACAACATGACAGGGAACACACACAGACACACACACGCACACAAAGAAGAGGTGGAGAGTTTAGTATAACCGTGTGATGATTAACACTCAATATGTTCTTGTAGAAGACATTTAATCAGCACAATTACTATTGTAATTGTAATTCATGGAACCCAATAGGAAGGTCTTGAATATATCAGCAGGGTATTTTACTTATTAGTGCTGTGCATCTTTTACGCTACAATAAATGTTATATATAATGTATGAACTTGTGTATAATTTATGGATGATTCTACAGCACCTTTCTTTGTTCTCAGACATACAGGGATTAGTAAAACATTTGTAATCTATGATTTATAAATCTGTCTACAAAATGTATTTTAAGATGTAAATGTAACAGGATAAGCGGAACAGCTAAATGTGGTCAGATTAAATTGAGGTGCAAAGCTTTTTTCAATTTGGAGGTAATGATTCAAAATTCAATGAACAGATCATTTAAAGGGCAAACTCATTTAGCAAGCGAGTTCAATAACAATTACACTATTTTCCACCGCCCACTTCCTAAAATGGGCTCTGATCTATTTGGCCAAAAGTTCACACTGACAGGAAGAGTTAATTTCCCTAAATAGCTTTGAGTTGGCCACATAATTGTACCGGCCACCCAGCTATTTATTTAGTTAGGAGAAAACTACATATATTTATGTTTAGAGAAATGATAATAAAGATGACAATGGAGCACAATGAAGCGATGAAAGAATCACAGGTGCAGAAGACTTCACTACCTGCACCACAGGCACATGTCCGTGTAACACAGCGAATGTGAGGGGCGTGGCCTGCCGCGTTTCGGGGAAGACTGAGGGATGCTTGTGCACTGAGTTTGGCACCTGGGGAGGGGACACAAGGGGTAAGGAAGGGATAAGAGACAGGGAGAGGGGTGAGGGTGAGGGGACAAATGGGAAGAGAGAGATATGAAGCTGTTAAAACTACAACACAAGCTGCTGCAAGGAGAAGAGGTGGACTTTCTACAGGAGAGTAATTAACTGGGAACCCTGGGGCTGTAGAGGACACCCTGTCACTATCTCACTCCCTAATGAACACAGTGGATTGATGTGTCTAGTTAGGTCTCATCCAAATGCTCTGTACTGAACCACTAACTCCGCTGAGACTGCTCTGCTCTGACCTCTGTACTGCGCTTCTCTATGGCCTCTGACTCAAGGGAGCACCATGAACACCTTTGAGCCAAATGTGAGCATGACATGGGACAGCTGTGTGGGCTGAGCATGGAGACACTGACTTTTACATTTTTACACCGAGGTTTCCAAAGCTCACAACTTGTACTTTTATTTAGAATGCATAAGTATTAATATAAAAGAGTTTCTTTTAATCACTTCCTGTACAAATTGTGTATACACTTGCCTTGTCTTGCATTGCCTTCTGTTATACCATATTTGTTATTGTGTACAGTGCCGGCAAGAAGTGAGAGATCTTCTAAACAAGGGTATAAAGTGATTTTAATGCATTTTTGTGGCAATTTAACAGTACATTCAAGTACATGTCATTACAATATTCAATTATTTTTATTGGGACAATGCAAAAATATAGGGATATTAATTATCCCTATAATAAATCAGCCACAAAATAGGCATTAAATGAGTTAAGTAAAAAAAAAAAAAAAAAAGATTAATATGTATATTATATATTAAAATATGCCAAATTATAAGTGCATGCATGGCCACATGAAACCACCTTGCTACAATTAAGACTGCTTGGTGCTTTGGCCTGAGGATTTGATGACGAGTTACACAGCGATGTGACTTGATGATGTTTGAGTGACTCATGAAGTTAAGGATCATGAGAACTTCCCAGAATGACCTTGTGTGTCACAGAAATAAGCTTCTGCGTACATCGACTCTACTGCAAAGTCAAGAATGGGCACAGCAACACCACTAGAGTCTCATGATCCTTGTGAAATGAATGTAGATGATTGATATTTTCTCCTTGTCTTTCTGTTTATAAAATAGTGAATGCATAAAACACAATAAGGTAGACATTTTGGGACACAATGCTATTAGAATATGTACATTACTTATTTTAGGCCTAGAACAGTATGGAGTGTATTGTACTTTTAAAATACCCAATGTCAAAATAACCTTGCAGTACAAAGTTTATGAGCACTAACCTCACTGTTAATATCAGCTCCAGCGTCGAGTAGCATCTGCACCATGGCCTCGTCTCCACGGACACACGCATACATTAGAGGAGTCATGCCCTGAACAGATACAAGTTAGAGAAAAGTCGTGAGAACAGTCAATGCTGCTACAAGAGGAAAAAAAGATGAGTATCGATCCTCAACTTTGTTAAAGTGCTGATGTTTTACACAACTTTGACTCTATTAATTCATTTTTTAACAGATACAACTCAATACCTTCCCTGAGGCATTAACTTGGCTGTCTGGCATAAAAATTACAAAGCCGTGTTTGTCATAATCTTCCTTTAGTTAGTTACACCTGTAGTTGTTCCCCAGCGATACTCTTTTCAGCACTATTGAACATGGTATGATATGATGCAGAACTGCTTGACAATTCTGCTGCAAAGAGAAACTACGTCAGAATAAGCTTTTCAGTGTATCACAGGCAGACTGCAGCAGCCTATGGTTTTAGAGCTCACGCAGCTCCATAACCCTGCTCACATGCTCCTGTTTTTTTTTAAAGATATATGCTTCACACTTAAGAGAGATTGTTTGCTGCGCAGTTGAATCATGGACTCATTAAAAATGCCTCATACAAGCTCCAGGAAAAAACAACAGAAAATATGAATCCCATTTACTGATGATAGGGATGTCACAGTATCAAATTCTTGTGTTATGATTGTGAGAAGAAACATGATTTTACTGTTATTCATGATTATTGACAACATGACATCTCAAACTTGTAACTCTCCCTTCTAAGTAACTCCGGAATATGACGCTGAATAATTCATTTTTGATTCATTACATGTTTGTTATCTGTGTACATGTGTACTTTGGATGTTACTTTTCGGCTTCTGACTGTAGCCGTAACTATAATTTCAACTCAATTTCTTGCAAATGCTAACAGAAGAAGCTCTCTGCCATTTTCGTTTTGTAAAAGTAGCATTTCTGGTGAAAAGGTTGGCTGATGGGACTTTCAAAAAAAAACAAAAAAACAATAACACTGTGACATTAACAGCCCACTAAAAAGCTTCTTACATGTAGGCTGTACCGTTTGGGAGCATGAATTGAACTGAAATGACTTATCTTTGCTTCCAAAGATTCTCACAATTATTATTTTTTTTTTTTTGTAATTATACTGTGACTTGTATAATGATGATTAGCAATTAACCGGATAATCTGGACATTTCCAAAGGACAGTAACTCAATCAGGACTCCAATATCTAGATAAGCACTAAAATAAAACATCAATAAAACAGACTAAAGTCACAGACCAATTGATTAGTATATTAATGTTTGTTTTATTCATATTAGTAGGAACAGATGCAGAATTTGAATAGTGGATTGTGTTACCTGCTCGTTCGTGCTGTTGATGCCGTCGGGGCCGAGCAGGTTGACAGCTTGCTTCACCAGATCAGTGCGTCCGCAGTTAAGCATGCGGAAGCCCAGGTCTTGCAGGAATTTAGCTTCTGTGGACGCTGCATCCAGTTTCCTTGAGGCGCAGAAGAAGTCATCCGTTCTGAAGGGCAAAGCATGCAAAGTGATCCACACTGCGGTCAGGGCTTGTCTCTAATACAGCTTATTTCCCACTCACACATGACAAATACCACTTCTGATCATCTACAGTAAAGAAGACTGCTTTGTGTAGCTGTGAAACTTTGTTAGGAGATAATCTTGCTGCAATAACTGAATATGATCGTTCAGATTATTCATTGAACTTTGGGTGGCAGTAGCTCAATTGGCGGTTTGAATTTTACGTTTGACATAAAAAGATCATTGGTGAATACTGCCGTTGTGTCCTTGGGCATGACAATTAGCTTGCCTTGCACTCTGTGTCTGCTTACACTGGTGAGTGAATGAATTAATGAATGTGAATGGGTAAGTGCATGGCTTCTTGATGTAAAGCGCTTTGATTGCCTTGAAGGTAGAAAAGCGATAAAAGAAATATAAATGTGACAATTTGCCATTTGACAATAATATTCACAATTACTGACACCGTGACCAAAAACATTAAACCCTAAATTGTCTTTCATTTCCATAATACATTACCATTCCAGTATGTGACCAGCGTTATGAAATAAAACTGCTTTTGGAAATGTTTTAACCCTATGTGTATGATTCAACTTTCATTTTTCATATAAATGCAACTTAGGATGAGAGTGGGGAAAGGGTAGGTGAAAACAGAAATGATTACTCAAGCCTCAAATCCAAAATAACGCAGGATTAGTCAAACATGCAATCAATCAAAATACAACTTTGAGTTAGAATTATTAAGGAGTTATAACATGGTTAAAAGCTCAATTTAGCAGAATTTGTCTTGTTTAATTTGGTCCTATATTTTCTAACTCTGACATCCCTACCCTCCCAATGATGTAACTACTGTGCGTCTGTACAAAATGAAATGTTATTGGGTCTTACTTAAAAAAACAACACTGCTGCATACTGTCATGGTGCAGAATGGCGGCTATATTTCTTTCACAGAAGAAAGAAGCCGACCACTAATTGTAAACAAGGAATATAATGCAAGAAAGTGCATAAATGGGCTCTTTAAAACAATGTGTTATTGCATGAACTAACAATGAGACTTCAAGAAAATGACACTCAAACAGAGTGCAAGGCCCTGTTGCTTTGTTGTTGAATAATTGTACAATCTATTCTTGACTTGTGTTGTGCTTGGCTGCAGAGGCTGTTTACCTGAGCTGGCGCGGCTCACAGTCCACTCCGGGCAGCAGCATTCGGGCGGCCTGGCGCACATCATCACTGTCCACTGAGAAGCTGCGTCGGTGCTCAGTGTGGACCACAGCCACGCGCACCCACTCCATCAGCGGGGGCAGCATCATGAACGGCCTGCAGGGGGAGAGAAAGACACACACACGCTCAGCACATGTCCACAGGGAGCTGGCAGGTCGGGGAAGGAGAAGCCAACAGAGACTTGAATTTGCAAGTTATTACGGAAAGAGTGCCTGGGATTGATGGTGAGCTCTGGAAAACTGTATCAAATTTTTGGATGTCAACATGCAAAAGAGTACCTAAACCTTAACAGTAAACTATTAAATTAACAATTAAAATCATTTTTGTATCAGCAGGTAGCTTGTCTCACTATGTAAACATTTTAATTGACAGTTTTACCTTATATTAATCTATTCATTAAATTTCAGTAGAATAGGAAGCTTGTGAATGGTTAAAACCTTGAGCGTATTAGTGTCATTGAGCTGCTTATACACAAGGTCAAGGGCAGAATTTAAATAACTTCAAAAGGCAAGGCATTGCATCATTCTGATTCACATGCATTTTGTAGATGTCCTGTAGTGTAAACATAGTGTTTGGACAGGCTGAATATCCTATATTTTATGTCAATATTTTCTGCATGTCAATATTTTCTGCATGATTTATGAAAGTGAAAAAAATGTGAATAATTTTACGTCCCCCATTGATGCACATTAAGTTACTCTGAGTCACTGATGACCCTAAAAGACAACCCATGTGCATTCAAATACATATGCATGACGCTACATTTTGACCTCTGTTACTGTAGTCTACTGACAGTGCTCTACGGATGTAAAAGCTTGCGATTCCAAGCTGTCATGAATAGATTATGCTAAATATATCCACATTCATTCCATATTCATAAGAAAAGGCATTGAGGAGATGTCACGCCATGGAACTTATGCCTTACGAGTGTTGGATTGATGACATCACACAAGGGCTAATAGTGGCTATTATATGACGCACAAATCAGGAGCAAACTCTGCAATCACATTTTTACGAACTACTAAACCATAATATTCCTGTTGAGATTATAAATACATGATAATGCTGGTACTTCTTTTTGTCCTTTCGTCTCTATTAGACTCTCCTGTTCCACAATAGCTACAGAAAACAAGTAATCAACAATGCAACCCAATGCAGCCTGAGAGGTTTCATAAATTTTTGAGGTGCACTGTTCAAGTTCTCTGGTTGAGTGTCTGTCATCTGTTTGTCTCATGAAAATGTTATTTATTTGCCTGAAATGTTCCATGGCATGGCATAAACTCTTTCATTTATTCAATTAAAGACATTTTTCTTGGCAAACAATACTTGGTTTGGTGGAGTATCCTGCTGGTCTTCATGAAGATCTTTGGGTTTTATGCCATTTTGTGGAACATTCAAAGAAAAACAACATCTCCATGAAGAATTAGAATTTCAGACCTTCCACTTGACTAAAAACATACAGTGCCCCTTTAAAATCGCCTTTAAGGATTTAGTTGAAACTTTAAGTGACTGAATCTGGAATGGTTTAATCATCTTAGTATCTTCTGTAATCTGTAAGAAAGAAAGGATGACCTGTATATGAGCCATCTATGTACATTTATGGTTCATTTTGACTTGTGCAGTATTAGGCTGGCCTCTATAACATGTAAATGGAAGTTTAGTCATTAAAAAGAATGTTATATGGTCTCAACCTACTAGAATGAGCTAAAAAGTGTAGTTTATTCATCATCATTCAGCATAGTTTCACCTTCCATTGCAAAGTGATGCAATAACACAACAAGCTGATTGACATGGTGTAACATTAGGTCTCTCTATGATGAAAACTAGGCCTGCTCCACCTGGACTCTTCCATACATCAACAAGGATACAGCCTCATAACGCCTGCACCGTCCTTGACTTGAGCCTACCATCATCTGTCACTCACTTTTTACACCGCTCGTCAGTTCTCCACGGAGGATCTTCTACTTGATCTGCAAAGGCTTCTCCGTTCTTCAAAGGCTACGCCGCCATGCAATGCTGTCAGTTCCATAGGCATCATTAAATCAGGACGCACCTAATCAAGAATCTAAGATCTATAAGAGGTCTGAAACTAAATGCAAGTTCGCAAGGAGTTGAAGGTGACACACAGCAGGGCACGGCCTTGCAATTCTCATTTGTTTGTAAGTCCAGACTTCGTTTTTAGATCTTAACACAATAGAGATGAAAATAAGCGCTAAAGCAGAACCATGTTGCTCTCTTGGGACATGCTTGGAGGATACTTAGTCCACCATAATGTTCTGTAGGATTCTGCTTAAGATCAACTGTCAGCAGCGTTTCCACTTCCACTCAGAGCTGACAAAGTCTTTTCAAGGAATACAGAGCCGCCAGACGTAAGCTCCAGTACGGAAACCATTATGGCAAAATCAAATGGTAAAAGTGAAAAGACTTATTCAGAGTGAAGTGTTTTCAAGCTAGCTGCCGAAGTGCAGATTTTAGTTAAATATATATATATATTTTTTTTAACACTTGAATCTCAATAGAGTCAAAGGAAAATGTGGAATACGGTAAAGATTTGTATTAAAGAGCAAAGAAGGAGAGGCCATAGACACAAATGCCTGCCAATTTTACAAAATCTATTATTAACCATCAATTGCAACTGGCCAGAATGATGAATAAATGCATAATTAAGGTGCAATATGTACCTTTTCTGGTGGGGGAATCTACTACCTGCTTGGCTCATTGCATATGTTACAGCTTTGCCTGGAATTGCTCTAAATTGATCTATTTGCAAAGTTAATAACACATGTTCCTACTGTTCAAAAATAGTCAGCATGTGAGGGAACGCCCACTAACAAAAGGTTGGAACACCTCCGTGGGGGTAAACAAACCATTAATTTTAATGTAGAAGAGCTGTTCTGTCACCCACAGTTCAACAACCACAAGAGAAAATGCAGACATACTGTACATATTGTACCAAAATTACATGAAGAATAAAATGGTCCAATCGCACACAGTTGTATATATCCAAGACTTTCTAAGGTATCTGCGGGATAAATTCTACTGTCATGCTAGCATCGCCTGCTGTACTTTAACATCAATGGGAAAATCGATTTATGCGATATGCGAGGTAATGCAATGCAAACTTGTCTGTTAAACCTCAGTTGTGGCTGGATTTTCATCCGTTGTGCTAAAATATACATTTAAAAAAGTAATAGTAGCATTTCCCATTGATTGTCAGACCATGTCCCCTACTATGATGCGTTGCTGACTATACCTTCAAAAACATGCTTTCTTACAGCAAGCAGGGCTGCCTCTCCACAGATCTGACCTGTAACTTGGCTTGGTAGTGCAACCTGTTGTGCCCAAAGAAAAAGACGTTTTATGCCATTCTGTGGAAAATTCATGGCAAAGCATCAACATATCCACAAAGACAAGCAGAGAAAAGTTATACAGTGCACCTATAATTGTCAAATGCAAAAGAGTCTAATCTTCTGTTGCCGACGTGTTAGTTCTTCTGATGTGACCAGTTATAACTGTCTCTGCTCGGGTCGTCCAAAGGGCCTTGTCTTGGTGCCAGAAAACTGGACATTACTTATAATCGCAGTCTGCTGAAGAAACATCTGGTGTGGTATTACAGGGCTTAATGCCAAAGGATAATAAAAAGAATAGAGTGTCAAGGTGCGCAGCAGTTCTACACCCAAGGGACTAACTAAAGGAAGAGAACGTATACAGTTATAATGAGCAGACAGATGTGAATGGCGTAAATTGAGCATATCTATAGAGAGTTCCTACTTCATTTTCAGTGCTGTTTCTTAAAGAAGACATATTATCAGATGGTTATTACAGAAGGGGTACAAAGGTCTAATGGACTAGTCGATATAAGAGTTCCCATCTCTGTTTTCTATCACTGGGTAATCTCTTAAAAAGTCTATTTCATTTGGAGGCTTACTACCTTCTGTTACACATATAGAATTGAATACAACTGTGTAAGCGTAAATTGACTTCAAGAGGATCTGTTGGGAAAACATTTGGGAATTTTGTGGCTTTTAACAAATTTGTCTTTCTATAGGGAATATAGAAAACTTAAGCTGCTATTAGACAAGATTATAAGCAACAAAAGCAGCAGCTGGAGTGGAGGTGGGTGAGGAAAACCTGTGCCCATAATAAGCACTGCACATGTGGAGCTGTGTGATAGAGCTCAACAAAATAAGAACACAATGTTATTTCAACGCACTCGAACTGTAAACAAAACAATATTTGAGAAACGCTTTTAACTTCGTCTGTGTATTAAACAAAACTAAAATGGTGTTGATGTTATTTAGGGAGAAAGCTGTATGTAACACAATCTACGTACTTATTGTTCTAATCATTTAAATTACTGTATTTCTTATAGGTGTGTGCATGCAGTGGTTTTACTGCACGTATGTGTTTTTATATGTTCAGTGTTGGGTTGAATACCTTGAAAATGCAGTTGAATACTGAATACCTGCTTTTAGAATGTATTTTGTTACATGGTCCAATGAGAGTACTCACTTCTAAATAAGTTCATATTAAATTGCATTATATTATACTGTAAAAATGCAACATAGGATCAAAACAGCTATGTTTTTTTATTGCCAATTAGAGGGCGAAAATCTCACACATGTACTCACCACAAGAGCAGTTTATCATTCTTTTTTACTAACACTGTGCAGTTTGAAGCCTAATGTACGAAAGAATATTCTGAATACAACCAAATGAAAGAGTAACTGTATTCCAGTATCTGTTTTTTATATACTATGTTCCAATTAAGTTGTATAAAGCTTATTTTGAGAAAGAAATCACATTTCAAATTACATTTTTGTTTGATTTTTATATTTAACTCAAAACCAATTTTGGAACAAAAAAATACCAGGTTTAGGCATTAGTTTAGTTTTGTTATGACATTACAGCGGACACAGACACAGTGGAGTTGTATGACTTATTCTCTGTTGTAAAAGTGATGGTTTGAACACAGACTTTGTGTTGTGTTTTTAGCCTCACCGCTCTGTCTGTAGTGTGACCTTGGAGGGCTCCACGTTGGGGTTCTCCCACTCCATCTCGGGGCAGTGCATGAAGTAACACAGTGTGTAGATGGCCTCGGGCGCCCAGTGCATCACACTGCTCTTCTGGTGAATGGGCGTGCCGTTGTTGTGGTTTTTGGTGTACAGGGGCTGGAGGTGGTGCATGGCGCGCGACACCAGGTCACCTACAGGCACAAAACAACACAAAATACTCTACTCAGGGGAAGAAAAAAGCTCATGTGTGGGATGAGATAAGGTAAGAATAGAAAAAAAGAATCCTCAGTGCCGTAGGAGCACAGAGTTACAGGAGACACTGGAAGAAAATAGAACGGTTTATCTCCAGCACGTTTTGTTGAACACACGAAAGGAGAGGGAAAACACGCTGCAGAGGTTTGCATTGTAAAGAATGAATCTCTCTGCATGAGCAATTCCACCTTGAACATTTGTATTGCACATTAGGATTTGAAGATTCAAAGCAGAGGAAAATGTTTGCACAAATTAAATAAATAAAGTCTTGTGAAAAACAGAAAACATTTGAACATCAGTCTGAAATTGTGTGAATCTGACTGTATATATGTATACAGATATAGATGTGAGCTTTAATTCCCTTATATTTGGAAAAAGGCAAGTTGCTCACAACTGGATGACTCCTGAAAAACACATAGACACACATATCTCAACTAGAACACCTCAAGACTGCCCTATAATCTTCTGAAATGTCATTTAAGTCATTCAAGTGGTAGAAGAGTCATGTATATTCATAATAATGTGAAATTCAAATATGTTTTTTGCACACACTGAAAATTGCTCCACATTTATTCATTCCCAGCTGGTGAAGCATGACGGCCGTTCTACAGAGGCTGTGTTCATCACCAAACACACAGTCAGATACTTTGGCACTTTTTAAACAACTAAAAAATGCACTGCACAAGTGAAGACCGTATACACACTAACTAAGATAAACTAATGCTTTGAATATGTATTGTTTGTGCAGAAAAAATAACTTTACATGAGGCTTGTTTTTCTCTGAATATTAAGGCCATTCGCCAAATCTTCAAAAACACTAATGAGAAAAATTAGCTAGAAACACATTTCTTAAACAGAACCAGACAGAATGCCTTTTAAGAGGGGCCTAAATGCTTCTTTTAGGGATGGATGGCACAATGACCATACACTCACAGGAGTTATTACTGTGGCATCTCTCTGTGCAGTTACTGAGTGGCTGTGGCTTCTTACTTGAAAAACAACCTTACTTTATTACAGCACACCGGCCTGAAATCCCATTTCGCTGAGTGCTGTCAGCTCGGCTTCTCCTTCCTTTTCCGGATGCCACCACCACCACTTCTGCTCTCAGAAAATGTAATGAAATTCTCAAGCTTATTGATAAAAACAGTGTGTCGTGGTCTTTTCTCCATTGCAGCAGATACAAGACGAACAAAGAGATTGTCATGACTGGGAAGCTTAATGAAGTACGATGTTATTTATCCAATACAAGCGCATGGAAAAATAGTCATTCCATCGGACAAAGGCGTTGTTTAGCATCCGAATTGTGCTGTTTGGAAGCTGCCAAGATTCCATTTAGCTTTAACAATGTGCTAGCTGCGCGTGAAAAGGACATCTGAATGAGAGGAGAGCATTCATGCAATAAAACAGTCAATCTCAGCACTGTCCTTTGGGATGTCCACAATGAAAATGATAAAGACAAACGCAGCGGACGTTTATGTATGATGCAAAGGGAGGAAAAGACAACAGTGAACGGAAGTCCCTCACACTTTCTTTTCCCTTTGAGGTAATTTGTTGCTGGAGATAAGCCGGTAGATGGGCCTTTGAGGTGAGCAGAAAGAGAGCGCGCCTAGCTGGTCAATCTCAGTCTCTGCTCATGTCTTATTTATGGCGCTCAGTGACATTTTGTTCTGAGGAGGAGAAGTGAGCTGGCAGTTAGAAGAGGCTGGCCACATCGACGCCAGGTACAGGAAGAAGATTATGTTTTCAGCAGGCACAGCCAAAGAAGTGAGCCGCTTAATGCATGATTGATGTAAACATAAATATTATCCCAGATGGTAGCAAAAATCTGAGGTAGAAACGATAGCAAGAACGAAAATAACACAAAAATCCCACAGAGTGAACATCAAGGCTGCACAATGAATTGAAATCGAATCAAAATTGCAATTTGAATGGACGGCAATTTGCAAATCGCAAAGGTGGCAATTTTTGAAGTGAAATAATTTCCTCCACAAACAACAAAATATCCAGTTTTATTTTGCATAAAAACTGCTAACCCTGTTTTTGTGAAAACAAAGCAAGTGACAAAAATGCTACTAAAAGTGACAAAAACGTGACTACAAGTGGCAAACACGTGAATAAAAAACATCCTGCGACACGTTTGTTCAATGTTCCTTGTTGTCTTTAAAATGTGAACTTTGAACAGAATCCTATTATTAAAAGATAAATTGCAAATCTAATCCCAATCGCAATACTGGTCTGAAAAATTGCAATAAGATATTTTTCTCAAATTGTGCAGCTCTAGTGAACAGCACAAGTAGTTAATGTTAAACTCATATTAGACATAGTAATAATAATTAGCGAAAATCAAGCAGCTACAGGATAAGACATACTGACAGAGAAAATATAGCTCTAAACTGGACTTGCTTCAATAGGCTTAATTGCCGTAGCACATATATTACAAATGACTTTTAGAAGTAGACTAAGCAGCTCATATAATTTATTACGTAATAGAGTGTAATAAAGTTTTTATTAAATGGCCCACTTTGATATATTGCAAATGTACATAGCACTGTCCAGTCTTGCTTTAAAGAAACCAGGATGATTAGACACAAGGAAGTCTGAGTCTTGAACAGTAATGGTATCTCAAACCTTTTTTTTAATTAAAAGTGCACCGTGTAACCTTTCTGGTGGAGGGTCCGCACCTGCTTGTCTCCATGGAGATGTTCTGGCATTAAAGGAGCCACATCATGCAAAATCAACTATGAGTTACAATTGTTTTCCATTGTCATTTACCTACTCTACGTTATTTAGAATTATTTATGCATGTTTGAGTAAGATTTATTCTACAGCATTCAAGAAAGCATCGCTCCGAAACTTCCAGTCTTCCTGTCTTCCCCTGCCACACATACACGCCCGGCTTTAGAATAGGCTTTATTGGACGAAAAAGTGAAACTCATTCAACCGCCCCAAGCACAGCCAACCAGAGCACTGCTCTTAATTTCCTTTAAAATGCTATTGATTAGATGCAGACAGCACAAAGCCGTCTCATTATTGTCACAAAGTGCTGTTTTTACAACACGCTCTTTGGGGAAAACACAAAATGAATTTACATTTACAAGAAAAACGTCAGGTACCCCAGTTTTAATTAAATCATTTCAGATTAAAATTGCACTTTAAAATGTCCATAATATAAAATAATGCTCCATGGGTGTCAAACCCTTTGTATCTATTCTGCACTTGTTCAACTATATCTATTTCTCAAAAATAAGCTGAAAAACATGCTTACAGGGATTGGGGTCGCCTCAGACATAACCTGTAACTTGGCATGGTGTCGTAACATGCTTGTCTCCATGCACATAAGTTTACCACGGTTACATAGTGCCTCTTATGGTATATATTTAGAATGTTCAGTAAATGCAGTGGACATAGAGAGGGGAGAAGAGGAAATCCTGGCATTTAATGAGTCAGACTTGAGCTCTTTCATTGCACAACCCATTCCCTTAATCAATAGCTCGTCCAGGTAATTCATTGGATGCTAAGAGGAACAAGAAGAGGTGGAGGACGTGCGCGCCTTGATGTAATAGCCTTAAGGTAATAGTCTTTAGTTTCAAGGTTCTTAACTCTGTGGGGAGGTCTATCTAGATTACATCCATATATAAGCACAATATTTAGTTCCATATTATCTTTAAGGTCAGTAAACAGCCATGGCGGTGGAGATACAATAACTTTAGATTACTCCAATTCTTCATAGTGGCTGCTCTAAAAAATGATCCTTATTTTGCCATGACTGAGTATATTTAGCATGATATATGAGCTTCGTCTCGAGCTGTGGCCGCCGCGTGCAACCAATGCCACCATCACCGCCTGTGTCTTTCAATTATGCGTCGCTATGCGGTTGTGATTACGTTTAATGGTCGCCCCTGGCAATGCTGACTCGGCAGAATGCTAAGTGCCACTTTTTCTCACTCCTTTTAATGTCTCACGGCCGTGCGTTTGGAATAACAAAGCTTTGAGCAGAAAACTCTAGAGTGGAACTGTGAAGAGAAGACAAACTGTATGAATCATGGCGGTGTCAGAGGTTTCTGGGGGCTCTATTATAGTGGGATGGCGCTAGTCAAGGGAGGAGAGGATGTTTCAGGTGAAGCGAGGATAAATCTGTACTTGACTCAAAGCTCAGCAAGATGTGGTTGATGGAGCTGTTACGAGAACATATCTAAAAAAAATCAGCGTTCAAGAGTGGTCCGTCGTCATTAGTTTACTCAAAGTTGTATTTCGATTGATTCATGCATGTTTGAGTTATCCTGTAGTGCCCTTTCTGTTTTCACCTACCCCTTATCTCTTAGACTAGAGCAGCAAGATTAATTGCAATCAAATCAAAATCGCAATTTGAATGATCGCAATAACCTAATCGTAAAGACTGCATTTATTTAAGTGAGGTGATTTTGTGAGCAAACAACAAAATATACTGCCTTACCCTGTAGTTTAGACGTCTACATGTTCTGAAAAGCATGGAATAATTTTGGTTAAATTCAGCAGTGCATATTTTAGTCTTTGATGTATTTGATTGTACTTCTTTATTGCTTTGAGATTGAGAATTTCATTACATTTTCTAGGAGCAAGGGGAGCTCTGTCGCTGAAGTCACTTAGTTCTGCTTTAAAATGTGAACGTTGAACAGAATCCTACAATTGAAACATTAATCGCAAATCTACAGTAATTGCAATCGCAGTATTTGTCTGAAATATCACATTTAGGTACTCTGTCTAAATCGTTCAGCTCTGCCCCAAACTCTGGGTCATAGGGTTCACAAATATTACATTAATACATATATACTATTTTTCAACAATGAAATGAAGTAAATGAAATTAAACTGTTGCAATGAAATATAATATTGAATATACTTTATAATATACATACATATCATATATTAATTTAACTATAAAGAGGCAGGGCTTATCAGTTCTGCAGTTTTGAGCAGGAAGTCAATGGACCCGTTTCAATCATTAAGCCATTTTAGATTAATATTGCTGTATACAATGAACAAAATAAATGATATACAGGCTGTATTAAAGTTTAACACAAAAACCTAGGACAACCCCGCACCAACTGTTGTTGGTGAAAGGTCTTATATTTTAAGCTTTTTATATTGGCTCAAAACGAATCTGTTTTTATTCCTTTTACATGTTTTAGTAACCATATTTAAGCAGTTAAACGTTCTTTACCAGACTCAGTGTGGTCACTGCAATACATATATTGTTTTTACTCCACAACATAAAAGCAGCTATTCTAGGTCTTGAAGTATTATTTCAATAGTTTAACGCTTCAGTAAAACGATAGGGAGTCATTATGCCATCTACTGTGGGGGCACAAACGAGAACTGATTTGCCTTTAGTTGTTTTTCATTTCACATATTATTTTATATATAATATCAAAAACAAAGTTAAAATGTACTAAGGTAAAAAACTTGCACAATTGGGTGATTAAATGTAGTTGACCCACTTTCAGAGAGTTAACTTAATCTAACTATGGCTGGTACACGTGTCATGTGCTACAGGCCAAACATAAATATTCATGTTCACGGTTGTGCTGTTACTCGAATATACTGTATGTTGGTTTTATGAAATCTTTAACCAATTACGGACCACAGAAACAGCCAGCACAGACAGCACGGGTAATTATGTCATCAGTGTTACAAATCCCACTGCAAATTTACAGAGATGATTTCCATTCCATATTATGAAGCATACATTCAATTAAATTTGTGTAAATTATGGCAAAAGCCAGGGGGAAAAAGAAGACGCTTCCCGCAAACGCCTCCTAAATATTGTGTATATAAGAGATGTCTGCATCTGATCTATTAATGCAGTTCTGTACCTGGCCAGTGACTATAAATCTTGATGCTCCTGATTGTTTATAAAACCTGGCTTCAAAACTTAATTTAGAAAAGTACGCTCTGGGTAAATGGCCAAACGTGAATTATTAACAAAAGCACTTTCAGACTCCAAATGTCAATGCACTTAATATTATTTATTGTTAAGGCTTTAATGACATGACAAAGTGTTTATAACGCATATGTTTGAGCTCAGAGGATATTACCATAAGTTTAGTTTAAATAAGAGCACACTGTGAAATTAAAGTTTCAAGTTGTTGTAATTACGCTGTGTAATTAACTCCACATGGAAACTAACTAAGCCATAACATTTGGAGTATGTCAATCCTAGCATTAGTGCAGAGTGCAAAACCACAAAAACAGGAACCATTTCACACAGTCACAGAAAAAAATAATGTAAAAAGTTAGAAATGTGACTCATAGAAGCTGCAATATTTTAAAGCTCTGGTTTTGAGGATGTGATTGATTAAACACAGAAGGGACTGGGATGGAACTAGTATTGTTAACAAACCAAAGACGCAAAAACCACAATTTTTGGTTTTGTGGGCAAATGTTTCTTTTAAAAGGTGCTGTACCTGATTTTTATCTCCTTAAAAACGTGAAAAACAACTAGTTCGCCTTAAAGTCTCTAATGCACCTCAAGCATTCAAAACAAGCTCTTTTTAAGCACTTTTCACATCCATCCGAGTCTAGGGCGAGTCATGGTAAAGCTAACAACAACTGGCATCCTGACAGCACAAATCGAATTTCGCGGGGACTAAAACGCCCAATAATTAGATGGAGACAGCTCACAATGAACAGATTTTTAACTCAAGAGATGCTTTTTATAATATACCTGTACTAGCGCATATAACATATTTTACTTTACTACGTGAAAATAATTAGGTACAGTGTCTTTAAGATTTGTTCTCGTTTTTTAATCTATTTCTTTGCACATTATTTCATTCAGGTTTTGGCAACACTTTATAATAATCTCACTTATTCCTGCCTCAATAAAGCATGAATAAAGACTTAATTCATAGTGAACAAATAGTTTATTAACAATGATTCAGGCTTAGTAACATCTTAACTAATACTCCAACCATAATTCCTTACCCTAACCCTGACCGTAACCTTAATTATGCCGTTACTAAGCCTGAATCATGTTTAATAAACTACATGTTCATTGTTAATTAAGTCTTAGTTCATGCTTTGTTAAGGCTAATTAAGGTGTAGTTATTATAAAGTGGTACCCAAGTTTTTCTTAAATATTTTATACATTATTTACTCAAATCAAATATTATTTTTATTCATAACCATTGTATTTGTAATTATACAGGCTATACGGTTTATTTACAATAACAAAATAATTTTACATTACATTTTATGAAGAAGGGACTTCGATTATCCAATTAGAAAGCAGAATGCGCTCTAAACTTTGGGTTGCCAGATTCTACTTAAAACCTGCATGTAATAAACCCAAACGGACTGTTAATGTGTTCTCATTTTGTATTACTATTTAGGGGTTAGAGCTATTACATCTAATATATCAGCATTAAACAACAAGGAGAAGTGTGTTACACAGTTTTCTCATAACGTGGAGTCTAGAACAAAACTGTGAATGCATGTGAGTTGTTTAATGCCCTTATACCCTTGATTTTCAACCAGTATGACGGGGAACACTAGTGTGCCTTGAGGTATTGCCAGGTGTGCCTTGAAAAAAAATTACCAATTTGGATTCATACATGTATTTTATTGAAAGATTTACCATTTCAGAGTGTCCTATACATACTTCTGTACCAAAAAAGAAACCAAAATAATCACCATTGCCAACTTGAATAAAATCTGATAGTGGCACGGTCATTATTCGTCACTTTTGGTTTTGGTAATGTTTTAACCTTACCCCCTAAGCTTTGTCTCACACTTGGAGTACCCCATAACTTGAGTTTGAGGCAAATAAATTGTTTTGAAATCGGTCACATATAGTCAATTATTACTATTAATATAATATTATATATATGTTTTTGTTTTAATTATATTTATGGTCAAAGAGGCTCCAAAAAGATGCGGAATGTACAATTAATAGCACCTTTTATTCAGATAAAAGTACATTTCATATTCTTTTAAAACCTGAAACCATTCCAAGTACCCCCTGGTAACTGCTCACGTACCCCTTGGGGTCACGGTAACCCTGATTGGGAAACACTGTTTTAATAGGTTCTGTGCTGTGGTATCTTTGCAACCAAACAAGTGTGCCGTGACTCAAGAAAGGTTGAAAAACACTGCCTAATACCACGGCCTCAAATTGGAATAGTTCATTTGTGAATCTGAAAAGCCCGTTTATTGCCTCTAATGTCTGAGATATTAGTTATTTCTGTGTTTTACATTAAGCTAGTCCCATCACAGCAGTCGAGCATTTGTTTAACTGTTGCTATGGAGATGTCCACCGAGCAGAGCTGTAGAAAGTGATTTAACTTTTGCCAGAACTACTTCTGCGTTATGCAAAATTAAAGCACGGCAGTTAGCATTAGAATTCTCACTGCCAGTGGTATAATAATATTTAAATTTCCAAACATAATTTTAACTCATAATTTCCAAACATAATTTTAACTTTGCTCCGATGTGCCAGTGTGATCCGCTCCCATTAGCTCTCACTGGTGTCACTGTCATTTGACCTTCCTTCACTTTGCTCCGCTGAAATCTTCCAACCATGTATAGATTTACCTCATGTATGAAGACGCTCCCGATTGAACGCCCCAGACTAAAAATACACTCGACCGACATATTGGACATATTCAGTTACTCTACTACCATCACAAGCCGCGTGTCAAGACGGCTTTTGTGCGATAACAATGAACGAGACGCAAATACTCTTAATAATCGCAGCCTTTTCTTCCCGTCAATTCCCAAAATGCTAATTTGGCATTTTGACGGTGGAGAGAATTAGATAATACAAAGACGTAAATCAGCAGCAAAGCACATAAAGTGAGACTAAATGCCACCACCGAGACTTCGTACGTAGGCTTCTATGCAAATGAGATGAAACGGTTTCTATACAGTCTATTGTATTTCACAAATCTCCTCCAAATATGTTAAGGTGTAATAACCCGCACTGCTTCCTGAAATGACTTGCAAATCCCACTTATTTACAGACTTCCGCTCACCCACGGATAATATTAGCGCTTTGGTATTATCCCAGAACTATTGTGTGTGTAAACAGGGACAACATTACAAGACCTGGGTTGACCTCATCAGAACGATTTAGACGAAGAAAAGAGGCCATTAGTGCCTAGTTTAGCCCTTTCCGTCTTTGGATGGAAGGAGAATATGATAAATGCTTGTTCTCATGTTTAATGTTTGCACAGGATATGAAAGGGAAAGCACCTGCAGTGTCAGCTATTTGGGCACTGCCACGATAATTACAATATCGACTAATTGTTCAATAAATGACAGATGAGCAATATTTTCAGGGAATTAATATTTATGGCGTGTACTTTTTTTTTTTTTTGCACCACTGGGGAACTTTTTTTCTTATCGTTTGTTTTACATTAGCATTCGAGCTGTTGAGAGTCAAATCGTTAAATATACGATGCACGGCTCATTATAGATATGAATTCATTAATTACCAAAGTTCAGCTCATCTTTTCTACAATAGGGTTCATCTGTCTATTTCACATCAAAACTGGTTTTCGTGACAAGATTATATATTATATAACATAGGCTTTTTTATGTCGCTAGAGGGTGGTGGATGTGACGCACTTGCTTAGGTAATATTTATGTTCATATTTTGTTATAGTTTTGATAGATTTAGGATGAGAATGTAATAGTCAACAGTATTGTGTTATATCAGCAAAATCGTTTGAAACTAAAGGAACGAGCACCAAATCATATATACAAAATGCATAATTCTGCTAATGAGACTATATTTTTGTTTTGTTATAAGGTGGATTTAGAATACATTTAAGATAGCCTTTTAATCTAGAAAACATGCATGTACATAACAATGTTTTAAAGAGGACAAATGATTGAAATTCGCTTCAAAAGTTTGTCTGAAATGTGTTAAATTTCAGATATTGTACAATGCACATCACTTATATTCTTGCTGTGATCAAAAGTTTAACACTTCTTTCGCAGCACTTTCCCCAAGTTGAAAATGTAAGTTTGTTAAAAGAACTCCCTATTCCATCCTGAGATAAGGTTGTCACATCTCTCTCATAAAGCCTAGCTTCACTTGATCTGATTTAATAAACGCTGCTCCAGTGGAATCTCATTCCAAGAACACGATTCTGGGGGAAACACCAAGTATTGAACAGGGAGGTTTTCTGGGAGGAAAATAGTCCAATTTAAAGTATTTGAATGTAAGCCCAAAACCCCAGATGTCAGCAATTTCAGCTACAGCTCCTTGGCGCACTGGAGATTGTATTTATCCACAATTTGCTCCTAGATCTCATTGGGGGAATTAAACATTCTCCACAGATCAATGGAGCAGCTTCAGAGCAGCGACAGTCTATAGTACCTGTGTGCATTTGTTAAACTGTGCCTTCTGCAAGGCTCCTACAGGGTTGTCACACTCCCAAGAAAATGTGAAAGTCTGAATATCACTGAGGCAGGATGGTTATGTAAAGTGCATCAGTTAATAGTCACGATTCACGAAGGTCAAATATTGTCATAACATGCACAAATAATAGCAGGTAAATTATACTCACAAGACTTGCACTGTACTGCCAGGGGAAATAGAAAGCAAAGAAAGCTGTTGCTAATTGTCTTTCAGTCTCTGCAGGTGCAGGATCAGCTCTATTTCTCATTAACTCACTGTAGGATAGGGATGTACTATAATGACAAAATATGACGATATCTTGGTATTTTTGGTATTCTCCCGATAATGATAATCAGATCATGTTTGCGATCCATCAGACACGTGTTAAAACAAATGTCCTGGTTGAGGTTCCAAGTATCTTAAAAAAAGGACAGTTCAAATATCACTGCATTTTTTTTTTGTTATTATTATTATATTATTATATAACAACCAAGCTCACAGCTTCTAGATAATAAACACAATATCAACCTTGAATTTCCTTTTCAATATTATCTTATATTATCTAAAATTCATCCATTGCTAGGAATTTAGAATTTGCACAATCGCTTTACAACTCAAACATAAATACAGTAGCTAATCTTATTTCATTAAAAATGTTAAATGTTTTGGGTTTAAATCTTGATGCCTAATGCTTTATAGGTTCCTTTTACGTTTTACAATATGATGAAATCATAACCTCAGATGGAGGCAACAGCCACTTTTTCTTCAAAGAAAAGACCTACGAACTCATCGTATTCAACAAAAGTCTGCATTGTAACAATATTATTTTCAGCTGCCCTTCATCTGCAATAAATATTATTCTCTGATGAAATATTATGATGTCATGTGAATGCAAATTGTACTGTCATTGCTTTGACCCAAAGTTTTGTTGGCCAACTTTACTTACACAGACTTGTGTAAACTTTTTGTTGTAGTTTAGCTTGTTTGGTGCACAGTGTCTGTCTGCGGTCAAGTGGTATAGAGGGAGATTTGGCTTTTGTGTCAGGACAAGCAGAGAGCACTTACTGAGTTCAGAGATACTGCCCACTCTGGTGGCCAGTAAACACTGTTCAATGGAGCGCAGTTCGGCCTGACTGTGGGCGCTGGCCTCTGTGCTCTTCCCCACCCTCACCGGCTGGTCTCTGTGAAGCTGCAGACCCTCCGGTAAACTCAGCACGCCTGAGGACAACAGACAAAACACAGTTACCAATACAGTTACAACAGAGAGTGAACTATGCACACATGTCATGAGCAGGGACTGGGGAATTTAACACAGTATACATTATTAAGTATGTGAATTATCTCATCAGTAACAAAGATGGGTGGTCATATTTGAATGCAGTCACTTCACAAAGGTCATGTTTTGGGGAAAAGAGTGAGGAAATAGTATAATAATGTCAGAGCCAAGAATCAACCGTTTGACTGGCAGAACAGCCTAAACATCTTGTGCAGCAGTGTTATTCCCAGACTTAAAATGTAAGCACTTTCCTTAAGCAAATCTTGTCATCTTTGCAAAATTTTTGATGACATATAAATCTTCACATCTATAACAGACAACTTCATTCTGCCATCATCACTTTCCCAACATTGAATACTTAAAGAGACGCTATTTTTACCTTTTTTATAAACATGACCTGTCTGTGTCCCCGTCTACAAGATAAAAATGTTCAAATCAATTATTGCTTTTACTGATAAGAGTTGTAATCTTGATTTATTTTTAATTACAAACACATAGGACATGATGGCAAAGTTGTTGATGTTGTCAGACGATTATTTGATCAGAAAGCCTCACATGAGTCACTCATTTGTGTTGCCAGTTCCTACGACTAAACCAGTTGGAAACAAGTTGGAAATAAACCTAAAAGGTCATTCTCTGATCTGAATCCTCACTGCCTAAACCCCAGCAGCCTCTGAAGCTCAGGGAGTGATTCTGGAGGTTCTGAGCTTTCACATGCAGCATGGCCTGTCCGTGTACTGAGAATGTAAATGTTTTTGTCTCTATATGCAGGTTAAGACACTGGCAATGCAGCTTCATTTGAGTTTGTGATTGCCCAAGTACTCTGCAAAAATGTCTTGAATTCAGATTTTTAATCTGGATTTGCGTAGTTTTGACTAGATGACACAGAATTTCTTATTTGACATATAATATTTCACTGGTTTTGTGGCCTTTCTTACTGGTTATATGATAATTTATCTAAAAATAAAAAAGTCTGAAGTCTGAAACATTTTCAAATAAGTAAAATAATCTATATCCATTAACCAAATAGCCCGTAACTGGTCAAAACGTCTGAAATTGAGCTTAATATCGTGAAATAAAGAATTTGTAACTATAGAAATGCATGTTGCTGTGTATTTCAGTTGTGACTCTAAGTCTAAGTAGTTCATTTTTAAACCACCAAGAGCTCCAGCTACATTACCTCCTTTAGGGCAGTAACGTAGACCTGAGCTATACTGTTACTGTAATCTTTCATTATTCATTATCATAGTCACATTAAAACGATGCAAAACGAAGTGTGGGTGTTATGAGAGCGTGTAATCATCTGAGAGTGATTGAGAAAACACCGCAGCTTATGAGAGGTAGTAATTGTGTTTTCTTGTTGCACCTGTCGCAGCGGTCCCTACCTCAGGCCTTGCTTAATACAGAATTACAAAAGTGTTTCTGCTGCTTGCACCTCAGTGTCAGTGACTACAGAAGAGTGACGAAGCGCACTGCTCTTTTCTCATCTCACTCTGCTGACAGTTTGCCTCTCCGCGGTTCCAAATCGTGCAGCACCCATTCCCTTGTTTTCAGGGTGTCATCTCTGAAAAGTAGGGGTCTGGTGGAATGCAGCGACTTTCAGAATTGCTTTAAAGTCACTAGAGGGAACAGTGGCTTGATTTTATGTCGGCTTTCTGAACATTTTGGCAGATTTATTGAAGACATCGCCCGGAGCATCACTTCTGTGGCACAAACTTTGGCAGCTAGAGGCAGTTCTGGCCAAGTGTTGGCAGCAAAGTTTTTCCTGGACAAAATTGACCTCTTAAACTTCCCTGCGAGCAAATGTGGAGGGTAAAGCATTGCTAGCCCAGTCAAGCGGGTATAGAGCAATCTTCATGAATAAGAATGCTCTATTCTCTAAGATAAGCAGCATACATTTAGAATGGAGGTGTTTTGAGATCCTTTTCAAACAGCAAACTTCCAGAAATATAGGGCAGTACTGGCCTGTCACTTTGAACAACAATATTAGTCGCGTTTGATATCAATGTGATTTCTTTATATAAAAAGTAATTATGGTGTATAATGATGTTGTGTTTCAACTTGAAATTATAAACAAAAGAAAAATGTCTTTGATTGCGCTATACTGTTTTGTTTCAGCTTTTTCGATTAGTGGAAGTAAATGTATGGCTTTAAAACTTGATTGCATCCGTACTTATTCTAAATAGCACGCTGCTTGTGACTGAAAATATGCATAATATGCAATTAGAGGTGGGCGCTATATCAAAAAGAGATTATATCATCAATGTTGTTTTTGAGATCTGGAAAATTAGAATATCAAGTATATTGTCTATAATTAAGACTATTAAAAATGACCTCAAAAAGGGTGCGAAACCTCAACCCTTGACCAAGACATTTACAGGCACATTTTAACTCATTGATGCATTGTGCAAAGAGCGGCATACTTGGTCTGAATATTGTTGTCAAGATAATGCAATATGGGCAATGGGCAATGATCATACTTTTTAAGGTCGTTCCTCTTTTTTCTTTTACTACTGAAGCAAGTGCAACAAAACCAACACAACATCTGGATGTGTATCTTTTTATGGGATTTTAATTAGCTCATGATGCTGCCTGCAGAGATGCACGGAAGCCTGCTCTCATTTATGTTCTTTTGCCACGGTTAGTCCAGAGAAATACTGGCACTACTGAAGCTCGTACCATCTGCTGCGGTGTCCATACCTGCACTCTGTCCTATTCAAACCGACACAGATCAGTTTTACAACCAGCAAATTCATCTCTGTCTCCAACTGCATCTCAAAAAACGCCTACTTCATTGCTATTATTGCGGTAAAATAGCAGCAGTGTGGCTCCTTTGCGTTTTCATGTGCAAAACCGTAGGAAATCCATTGTAAAGCCTTTAGAGCAGCAGGCAGTCTACCTCCCCTCACTGCCTCACCCACACTCACTACAGCATGGACCAAAGTAAACAGCCCACTCAGCACAGAGCCACAGGGATCAGCAACCACCTCCATCCCGAGTGCACAACGACAGGCCTCCAGGTGTGATTCAACACAAAACGCCAACACTGACACACATAATTATCCTAATAGCTTCAGATGCAAGGACAATTGCTTCAAATTGTAGAGCATGGGGATAACTTACAAAGTGACAGTGGTCTTTGCAAGTTGTCCATGCGCACAAGAATTACTGAGCTGGAAAATACGCATCAGAGCTCCACATGTATAAACGTATATTTTCGTCTATTATTACAATTGGATATTTATTAAGTCCTTGATTTTCAACCAGTGTGTCGGGGAACACCAGTGTGCCGTGAAGATGTCCAATTTGGATTCACACATGGATTTAAAATAAACATGACAATTTTGGAGAGACCCGAACATATTTCTACACTAAAAAGGAAAGCAAAACATTCAGAAATAGACAAAGTTAAAGAACCAGACAGTATCACAGACATTTTCTGCAGAATTTTTTACTAAAAGGTGGTGTGTTGTGGTATATTTTTGACCAAAAAAGTGTGCCATGAATCAAAAAAGGTTGAAGAGCACTGATTTAAACTATAAAGGCAGGACTAGACACAATTTCTACAAGACGCGACACACGATTAGGTCCACTAGAACAAGACAAGATGACATAAATAAATAAATTGTTCAAAGTTCACAATGTTAATACTAATTTTACATATTTTATTGGCATTGTCACTGCTTTATGGAACTATATAGCTTTTTGAGAAGTGTAACAAACCATCACTTAATTATTGTTTTTATTTAAACACAACTTCAAACCTGTGTGCATAACCTTGAGAATTTAATCTTGCGAGATCTTGACCCATCTCTATTTAGCTACACATACAATTACAACACTTGCTGTGAATTAAACAGATTATGTTTACAGTCCATTCACTTCCCAGTTGGAAACATGACTGACTTGATTTTGTCTAAGCCGCTCTGACCTGCTCCTTTGATCACATTTACATCTTCATTTCATGCAACAAACACAAGGGGCAACATTACATAACCTGACTGTGAAGATTGATCTGTCAACTTCAGAGAACTAACAGCTCTACACCTGGGTGGAACTAAAGTTTTGTAATCAAACAGGATGAAGTACTCAAATTAAAATCAAAAATCTTTTTAAAAGTTCATTCACTTCCCGTCCTAATACTCAGGATGTGCTCATAAACTGTACCTCAGTCTAGCAGTGAGCAGTCTGTTCTTTCCAGGCTTAAAACCAAAAATAAACACACATTGAAAATAATTATCCGCTCTTGATTTTAGCACTTGACTGATGTTTTCACCTCAACTGTAAAATTCAACACAATGCGTTCTATTTAGTTATTGTTTGCATGTACAAGCTGCTTTAAAGGTGCACTATGTAACTTTTTCAGTGCACACCATCTGCTCGTCACTGTGATGTTATTGTTTTGCCTGGAACGTTCCACAGTATGTCATTAAATGTATATGTTCTATTTATTCTATGAAAGGTGTTCTTATTGCAAAAAAAATACCTTGGACAAGCTTTGTGCAGAACTGACCAGTATTTTGGCCTGGTGTTGTGGCAAAAACGTCCTTGTATCCATGGAGATCGATTAGTTTAATGCCATACTGTGGGAAAGCAATATCATCTCCATTGAGACAAGCAAATTGCGGACTCTCGACTAGAAACATTACACATCAGTGCACCTTTAAGTCTTAATAAACACATTGCAATAACAACATTTCATTCTTACTCATCTCAGGTCAATAAAGCCCACGAATATCAGTCCACCACTAGCTTTTCTAACAACATTCCTCTAAAAATCCACTCGTTTTAGTCTGACGTAACGACCAGAAACTGACATAAATCTGATGCACGACAACCTTTCAGTCTCACCAGTTATTAGCAGAGCGTAATACTGTACAAAGCCTCTCTCTCTGCCACATTAGCTCTTAAGTCTCCTGCTCCTTAACCTTAGCTGGAGGGGAAAGCAGCGAGCGGCGTGTAGCAGCTGACCGTCAAGTGCAGAATGCTTCCAGGATGGACCGGGGCAAGGTGACTCAGTGGCCTCATAATGCAAGGCAGTGTCCACCCCGAGGGGCGCTCCGATGGAGACTGCATGCAAACTGCAGCCTGAGCGAGTGCAGCCATTGTGTGCCAGTGCATCCACATGGTAACGCTTTTCCTACCGTGCAAGGAAATTGACTCAATATTCTTGGGTTAAATCTCACTTATATGTGTGTTGTATGTATGTATGTATGTATATGTGTGTTGTATTAAATTGGTTGGTTCTTAATATAATAATATAGACTTTCATGTAAAAACAACATTCTCTTAAAAACGTTTTATTATTTCATTTCATCCATTTCATCCATAGATTTATCTGGTACATTGTAACTTCAAAGGTTGTTTTCTTAATGCTTTTTCTCCCACAGAGACATAAAGATCAACCTTTAAAGTAGCTCTTGCACAGAACACACTTTACAATCTTTCAACAAGATTTCTACGGAACGTACAGAAGGATTTGCTGATATCTAATTCTAAGCACTGATTTATTAAACTTTTAAGTCTTAAAAATGATGTGAAATTTGAATTTTTAGGTACATTTTCAGCTTGTTTACTTAAAAACTAAAGAAATCCAAAATCCCGTCAGTATATTTTTTGTAACTAATATGTGTACAAAAGAAGTTTAAACCTAGTTCTGTCAATTTTTCAGATTTAAACGTCCAAAATATGGCTGTTTTTACAAATAAAATACTTTATTTCTGTATGAAAACACTACATGATGAAAACCTTGTAATACATTTTTCTTACTTGCATGTGAGTAAACTACAGGTTTCAAATTGATATCTTTAAACGTAAGATGTTTTCCAATTGTCTCGCCTTAAAAAGGACTACTTTTCTGAAAATGGACCGGTCGGGTTGCCATATGTCAGCTTTTAAAGGAGCAGAGGCCTGGGGCAGCGCAGTCTCCCTGGTGAAAAGGTAATGAAGACAGCAGTGAACATTATGATGTCAATGGATGGACCTATTGCAAGAAAACCATACATAAAGGTTGGGAGCAATACTGCAATAGATTAAATGTCTTTCACTGTTTATTGGAGAGAAAGAAACACTTTTTTGACGTACTAATTTGAAAGGGACCTCATAAAGCATGCCCACGTTTCTATAACTGATTACGGCAGTGTTTTCTGCAGAGAATGAGTCTGTTATCCGATGAACTAAATTTGATTTGCAAGGGGCAGAATGAATGAATGCAGATTAAATTCATTTGCATACCACCAACACAATTTTAAAAATATCCAAACAATCAGAGAAACAAAGCAGTGCCTAAACCCAGCTAGAGACAAGGCCAAAATATGCTGATTATCAGACGGGGAATGAGTATAGAATTTAGCCCACTGTGACCAGCAGGGGGAGGGGAGAGCTGGAAGTACAGACGTTGCTCTTATTGATATTGTTGACTATATTAGGGCTGAAAGATATGGGGGAAAATAAATATTTAGTTGCAATTTTTCTGAACAGTATTGAGATTTTTATTAGACAATTAGGCATTAGGCAATGTTATTGTTATGTTTGTGTTGTGTATTTGCTGTCGTTGTATCAAGTATCAAGCCCATTCCTTAGAATCATAATCGAGTTTGAAATGAACACAAATGAATATGTATAATATATAATATATGTATGCCTATATCCTAATTTTTGGACGTCCTGTCTTGCTTGCAAAGGTCATGGAGCTGTAGTTCAGATGCAGGTGGACTCCTCTGTGCAGACTGGAGCAGTGGGGCAGGAGAGCAGAGATGACCTCCCTGTGGCTCGTACCCTGCACTTAAATCTATTTCAGGGGGATTTTCGGTGAACTGCACTTCCCTGAGAGCCTGCCTGCTCTGTAGGGCGCTGCTCTGACTTTGACAAAGAACAAGGAATATACTTCAGGTAAAGGAAGAATGAGTGTGGCAGGTGAAGTTGGAGGATGGCTGGCTTTAGGCATTTGGAGGCTCTAAATAAGGTCTGTGGCCCACCACACCACTGTAAAAAAAAAAATAAATAAATAAAAAAAAAATCGAGCCCTGGGACGAGTTGGCCACTGTCCAGGGTGTACCCCGCCTAAGGGCCAAAGTCACTGGGATAGGCTCCAGTCACCCGCGACCCCTAACGGGAATAAGCGGTAGAAAATGAATGAAAGAATGAATGAATGAATGTTTAAAAATCAGAGGTAGACTGGGTTGGAGTCCTCACCAAAGAAAACTTCAATAACTCACATGTAATTGTCTGGTATTCTGCTGCATTTTATTTTACATTTATTTAGCATAGTTTTAGGGTGGCACATACTTGTTATGTATGTTTTTTGAAATGGCATCCCATGTTTTATAACTTACAATAAGGAAGACATTATTTGTTGTGAAGGCAATTAGAGTAATACAATTCATCAAGTGAAGGTGTAAACACTGAGGAGCACGTTTTGGAGAATGAATGCACTAATAGTTGCAGCTATAGTGACTTTTTTGATCTTTTAACCATGTATGTTGAATGCATACATGAATGCAACCTGGAGTTGCATTCAGCTGCATTCACGCTGTTTTGAGGAATGTCCATTAGAAAACCCCCCTCTGAGTGTCAAAAGCACTTTCTGATTAATGATTAATGTCTAAGTGTAGCGCTTTGAGAGGCTTTGTCAATCTGGCATGTAATTTTCTCATTTCTCATGCAACATTTTTTTACATGAGAAATGGCACAAAACAAAAAAACTTCATGTATGTTTATTTCCATGTGGGTACAACAGGGTGTACCAAGATTAACATAAATGCATGCAACATCTGAGGTAACAACCATAACAGGATACATTTGTACTTTTTGTACTTTTAAAATCCTTTGTGCACTGAAATGCATGTACCCAATGTCCTTGTTATTTTCATCTAAAAAGCCTTGGCTTATTGTATTCTTCTAATAGCATACAAGTGGGTCTAAAGGGTTAACCATAATACAGTGCCTGGATTGGAGTGGCCCTGGCTCTGATTTTCCTGGCCAGATGGCTACCATATGTATTGGAGCGAGTATCACGGGAGGAGACAGAGCGAGATGGAAAGCAGGGAACAGAGTAGTGACGTGAGTTAAGAAGTGTTAGGGCGCCTTCCTGCTCTAAATGGCTGCTTTATTCACTCTACAATATATCAGAGAGCTGAGTCTAACAGAGGTGGGAATATAAAGTGTTTTGACTGGGGGGTGTTGGTATGTGAGCTGTAAAACTGTGGTGGCTCTGCAGGTGACCACAGTATGGTTTGAGGTGCCCACAAGTCAGTAATGGCTTTGTCGTGTGCCAGTCCAACAAATAAAAGATAAAGGAGAGCAGACCCAGTATATATATATATATATATATATATATATATATATATATATATATATATATATATATATAAATCCAAGGTTCTCCATTTTGTAGGATTTTGTGATATTTGTGACACACTGATTTTTTAAAATTTTATTAGTTCACATTCGGTTGTCGTTATAACATTGGACTGAACCACACTGCACAGTTTTTTATTTGTGAAAAATGGCAACGCCACATTTTTTAAAGAACTGTAGCAATTACAAGGCGGTGGGTAGGAATTTGTGATATAGGTACGGATGGAAAATTTCTGAGCACTCATGTCTCAGATGCAAACAGAATTACTCAGACATGCATGAATCACTCATACAACTGAGTAACCTGGATAAAAGAGGCAATAGAAATCCGGAAACATGATCATAGTACATTAAGCGACAAGGGGGTCTTATTTCTTTCTCATTTTTATTTTATTTTATAGACCTTTATTTAATCAGGATAGTCTCACTGAGATTAACAACCTCCTTGGCCCCTCCTCGGGGCCCCAGAGGGGAGGAGCTTATTGTACATGTTTTTAGTGGTAGGAGAAACCAGAGCACCCAGAGGAAACCTACACAAACACGGGGAGAACATGCAAACTCCACACAGAAAGGACCCGGGCCGCCCGGGAGTGGAGCCCAGGACCTTCTAGCTGAGAAGCGGGAGCGCTAACCGCTGTGCTTCTGCGTCACCCAAATGTTCAGGATTCTGCTCTAAAAAGGTCAAACTGCAGAGGATTGTATGACTGTTATCTTTTTTCTTCTGGAAGAAAGACCATGCCAAAACTGTGTAAATTAGCCGGCAGGACACATCACAGCAACATCACATGATAATTGTACAAGAGAATTGCAGACAAGCTGTCGAAACATGTCCAGGTATGACAACAAACAAACACTGGTCTGTTAAAGAAAATAAAAGTATCTATAGTACCTGAGTAATTGAATAATGAGGAAAAGACATCATTACTGGATAAAGCAGAGCTAAGTAACTTCAGTGACAGAGCTCCCCCTGCAGGTCTCTTGTGAAAATACACTTCCAGTAAAAAGGCGGCATAAGCTTTTTTTTTCCTTCCTTCCTTTTTATTGAAATAAGGAAGTACAATCATATACAAAAACATTTCATGTTGCCAAATATAAAAAAGGGAGCCATGGTTTCTCAGGAGAGTTGTCTTTGGGTCGGCATCAGGAAGTGTCGCAAGGCTGGTTTTCCAGCAGGGGTAGATGGAGGGGGTTTAAAACGCCAAGAAAATACATTTAAAACCACCACACGGACTTACAAAGACTTTTATAAGTTTAAATTGTTACTTAGTTCTACTTTTACATTGATTTTGATTCATATGTGACCTTAAAAACTGCTCTTCAGTCGATACATGGCCCTCAACATCCCAGCATCTCTCATCTCATTTACATCTTCATATGATACATTAAGCATTATGCTCAATGGGGCAAGTGAAATTATGTCATTCTGATAATGAGAATTGATAAACCAACCTTCCATTTAGTGGTCTAAGAGCGCTAATGAGCACCCAAACAGATCATTAAATTCATTTTACACACTGTGCCTTTTGAACTGGGGTTGTGAACGCCTGCGTCCCAGGAGGAACTCTGTGTGTGTAAGCCTGCTAAAATTAAGACTCTGGTTTGGTCCACACCACAAGCTGCATGCATCCAAACAAACAAACAAACAGCACACAAAGAGCCTATACAAGCATTTATATCTGCAAATGAGCAAACCCGGCAATAAACAACGACGGACACAGAGATAATTATTAGCAATTAAAAAACGTCTAATCCCAAGTTCTTTGTGTGTGGCAGTGAAGTGGCGTCCACAAAGAACAATGTGTACAGAGGACAACAAACTGAGTATTTACCATCAACCATTCTGCTAAAGAGGGCCCAGTTTAGCCCATACAGCATGACTGAAAACAGCTTCAAGGTTTCATATCGTCTGATTAAAATAACTTCCTTGTGTGCTTTTGCAGAGCGGGGAAACACCAAAGGAAATCTATGAGACTGGCTTTTATTACACTTTTTAAATTATGAAAAAGATCTGTAGAGGAGGAGAACAGCGGATGTAGTTGTCTCTTTCAGAACAAGTACAAATGTGGGCACAATTCTCTGCTGGGTTAATTAAATTTTTTATAACGGCCATGGCATCAAATCTTTTTCTTTTTTTTTTCAAATATCCCAAGTATTCCTATTTTTTATAGTAGGACAGACATAACAAGGTACCAAAAAAATGTAATTACCTTAATAATTATTCATAGAACCAGGACACATGTCTTCTACTTTATTTCTTGGTAAAATTAGTAACTTGATTGTAAAATACCAGGAACATGAGTGTTTTGGGTAATAATGTGGAAACAGGGCTACATGCTATTTCCATCATACAATTACTGATGTGCATTAAGCAGTGTTTCGAAGAAGTACTCAGCACTTAAAGTACAAATACAAGATGAAAAATAAAGTAAAGTAGACATACAAAATCTACTTAAGTAAAAGCGTGAAAGTACCCATTAAAAATAACCTTTAAGAGTAAAATGTAAAAGTATGGCACACAAATTTTGAGAACTGTTAATGCGTTAAATGTAGTGATTTTGATAAAAGAGTTGTGCTGGATTTTGTCAGTAGTAGCAATATGAAGCAATCTTCTTAGTTTTTGTAGTGAATTTCATGTGTATTTTTAGTTTGCTCAAAGCCGGGGCTTGAACTCGAAACGTTTAATCAGAATGTCACCATGAAAACCCCTCAAATCATATGAAAAGTACTTGTTACTTTTCTGTCCAGTTAAAAAAATGTAGTTGAGTAGAAAGTACAGATACCAAATGTAGTAACATAAAAGTAAAAAGTATCCACCATAAAATATACTCAAGTAAAGTACAGATATCTAGAAATAACTTTACTACAGTTTTGTACTTTGTACAAAAACAAATATTCTAGCAGTAAATTATCCTAATCAAAGACACTATTACATACTATTACAACTCTTTATTATTCTTCTGCTCGCTTCTACTCTAACAAGCATGATGGGAAATTGTACACTTATTTATCGCCAAGCTAAAAAGTAATTAAGCCGAAGCATGTAGCTCTGGGAACACTTGTGTAATTAAAGAGTGGCCTGCCACAGAGGCCTGCTCCATATTATAAGCTTCAATCACACCATTTCCCTCCTTCTTTCTTGGCATCTAATCGGCATTCATCGAGTGTAAGTGCAGGAGTGTGACTTAAGTGAAAAAAGAAAATCTAACCACAGATTTTGCTGTTATGATCAACAAACCACGACCGTAAATATAACTTGATTTATTCAGTGGGAATGTCAGTTTAATTTGTCTGCTTCAACTGTAATATTTGGCGTGGGCTTGTACTTCAGCTGAACAACCTGACAAAGTGACATTTGCTACAAAACAAGGGATGGCAATTTGCATAACTTTTCTTGAGCAACTTTCAACCACGTTCTCTATAAACTTTCGTGAAAAAAAATGATTTAAGTTTTTTTATTGTAACTATTAAAGGTGCACTATGTGTCACCTGTGTTGTGAGATGTCACTCACTGAAAGTTCAGAAAGTTAATTGTGGCCCTTCTTCTGCTTTTATCATTTTACACAAACACAAAGCGGTCTTCAAGTCACACAGAAACAGTGCAGTGCACATGAACATTGAACCTTTTACACAAAGCAACCTACTTGATATCATATTTTAGCAATTAAATATTTTCTCATTCTCCACTTCAGAGAATGGAATTCTTGCTCTACTGGAAGTGCCAAAACAACGGAAGTACAAACTCAAAGAAGAGGCAGAAGTGGGCGGGGCGGAATAAGGGGAATGGCTTTACCAAGAATTCTCCACAATGTGGCATTTAACTTATCTGTAGCGCCATGAAACATGCGCCATCTACTGGCTGGATGCATTCAGTAAGTGTCATTTCACACTGGCTGATAAAGCCTGTCATGTAATCAATAATAAACTTTTTTGTTTATTTCAAAACATGAGATGGTAAATTGAAGGTAGCATGTTTAAAGGCTAATAACAATATGAAATATAGCCGCAAGCGGCAATGATCGGCCCTCGCCCGTGCCACGCCGCCGCCCATAGCAGAGGGGCGCTTACGCGCCAATTTCCCTCCTCATAAAATATCTGCTGTCGAATCCGCGCCTCAGCGCCTCCTACTGCTCATATTTCACTGAAAATGTCTAAAATGTGGTCAGAGTTTGCGGCTGCGCCGCACAAAGACTGTGCTACTTGTGCTAAAATCCTGGATAACTTTTGATGTCCCACTCCTCAAGATAATTTTCACCAAATTTCAGGTTGGTGGCTTACGCCGGAGGAGTGTGTTAAAGTACAAAAAGTTTAATTTGAGCGATTTTGAGATTTTCCCATAGGAATAACATGGGTTTTTTCTGTCTATTCAAAAATGTCGCCAAATTTGGGGCTTAGCCACACGGAGACCGTAATACTTATCCCAACAATTTGGATAACTTTTAGTGCCCCACTCCTCCGAAGATGTTCACCAAATTTCAGGTTGGTCGGCTTACGCCGAGGAGTTCGTTAAAATGCGTAGTAAAAAATATGCAAATTTGAGACATTTTCAATTTTCCCATAGGAATAACATGGGATGTTTTGGTCATTGGTACGGCTTCGCGTACAAAATATGACATGGGTCTGATTGGCTTTTTGATCGATGGGCCAAAATGGAATTTTGTGCAAAATTTCAAAAAATTCTAAAAACTAAATTTTTGCTCCCCATATAAAAGTTTGCTTTAATCTGTAGGGGCGCTAACGCGGAATTTAATTCTTTCACCTCTAGTAGGTTTCAGGCAGGAGTTTAATAACTGATTCAAATTTGATGCAATTCGGACTTTATATGTGGAAATGGGGAGCAAAATTAAAATTTGAAAATTTCAGGAATTCTGGCCAAATTCTTGCAGCTTCACAAGACAGAGACCGTGAAACGTTAGGTTCATGATTTGGATAACTTTTTGATGCCACACTCCTCAACTTCATTTTTACCAAATTTCAGCTTGTTCGGCAAACGCCCTAGGAGGAGTTCGTAAAGTCACGGTTTTTAAAACTGCTGAGTCATGTTTAGCGAATTTAGATCCAATATGGCCGACAATTGGTTGGGCGGACAGCGTTGCCGTAATAATATTTTTTGCTTGTCTTGTCATGATCTACCTCTCTGCCAAATTTTATGATTCTACGATCAAATTTTTTTCCGGCACTTTCCTATCCCGTAATGCATTTTTGTACATTTGGGGCGCTGACGCGCCACATTTTTGAATTTTGAAAATCGGAAATAGCCAGAATGTACAGAGGCACGATTTTGAGAGGTGTGCAAATTTTCCTGAGACTTCGTCAATGTTCACTGGGTGAAAAATAGGGGGGTTGGTCCCAAGAAGAATAAGAAGAAGAAGAAATATAGCCGCAAGCGGCAATGATCGGCCCTCGCCCGCGCCACGCCGCCGCCCTAGCCAGAGGCGCCACGGCGCTTTTCCACTCCTCTCATAAAATACCTGCTGTCGAATCCGTATGCGCTACCGCGCCCTACTGCTCATATTTCACTGAAAATGATTCAAATTTGGTCAAAGTTTGCGGCTGCGCCGCACAAAGACTGTAATACTTGTGTTAAAATCCTGGATAACTTTTGGTGCCCCACTCCTCAGGATGATTGTCACCAAGTTTCAGGTTGATCGGGCTTACGCCCGAGGAGGAGTACATTAAAGTACAAAATTTAATTTGAGAGATTTTGAGATTTTCCCATAGGAATAACATGGTTTTTTTCTGTCTATTCAAAATGTTGCCAAAATTTGGGGCTTCGCCACACGGAGACCGTAATATTTATCCCAACAATTTGGATAACTTTTTAGTTCCCCACTCCTCAGGAAGATGTTCACCAAATTTCAGGTTGGTGGCTTCGCCCGAGGAGGAGTTCGTTAAAATGCGTAGTAGAAAAATATGCAAATTTGAGACATTTTTCAATTTTCCCATAGGAATAACATGGGATGTTTTGTCATTAGGCTTGGCCGCGCATACAAAATATGACATGGGTCTAATTGGCTTTTGATCGGTAGGCCAAAATGGAATTTTGTGCAAAAATTTCAAAAATTCTAAAAACTAAATTTTTGCTCCCCATATAAAAGTTTGCTTTAATCTGTAGGGGCGCTAACACGCGGAATTTAATTCTTTCACCTCTAGTAGGTTTCAGGCAGGGAGTTTAACAACTGATTCAAATTTGATGCAATTCGGACTTTATATGTGGAAATGGGAGCAAAATTAAAAATTTGAAAATTTCAGGAATTCTATGGGCAAATTTTGCTGCCAAGACAGAGACCGTAGAAACGTAGGTTTCCTGATTTGGATAACTTTTAATGCCACACTCCTCAACTTCATTTTCACCAAATTTCAGCTCGTTCGGGCAAACGCCCTAGGAGGATTCGTAGCATCTGGTTTAAAAACGCTGAGTCAGGTTTAGCGAATTTAGATCCAATATGGCCGACAATTGGTTGGGCGGACGGCGTTGCGTAATAATATTTTTTGCTTGTCTTGTCACTATCTACCTCTCTGCCAAATTTTATGATTCTACGATCAATTTTTTTGGCACTTTCCTATCCTAATGCATTTTTGTACACTTGGGGGCGCTGACGCGCCACATTTTTGAATTTTGAAAATCGGAAATAGCCAGAATGTACAGAGGCACGATTTTTAGAGGTGTGCAAATTTTCTTGACTTTTCGTCAGTGTTCACTGGGTGAAAAATATGGGGGTTGGTCCTAAGAAGAAGAAGAAGAAGAAGAATATCCGATGCGAAAACAATGTTCCCCCTTTTTTTTAGTTCACAAACTATACATTTTCGGAAAGCGCACGCGCTTTCCTACGTTTTGGTATGGGTCCCTGGTCACTGGGAGACACTTTGAGATTTTTAGTGGGCTCCGCCCACTTTCTGTTATTTGCCCTATTTACAATAGTAATGTTCAGTTTTTGCATTACATTGTTATATGCACGGAACGTGCATGAGTTGGGGAACGCACGTAAAGCGCTCGTTTAGTGCGCACTTCGACGGGCTTTTCGTGACGACTCAAGCGCCTGGCGCTTTAAAGTGGGGATGACGACGCCGGCGCCGTCATCCCCACGCAGAGCGCTTCGTTTGCGCACTGCGGCATTTCGCCGGGCTTCGCCCGTTTCGAGCGATAATGTTCAATTTTCCCACTACTAATTGGTATGCACGGAACTGCATGAGTTGGGGAATCGTTAGTGAGTGTTTGAAGGCGGGCGCTTGGCCAAGGCTGATTTCGTGCGCGCCGTCGCACTTCGCAGCGTGCCGACGGCACTGCGAAACTAATAGGCCTCTCGCCAGCTTGTGGCGCTCGGGCCTAATAATATTCGATCGCGAAACAATGTTTCCTTTTTTTAGTTCACAAACTATACATTTTTCGGAAAGCGCGCTTTCCTACGTTTTGGTATGGGTCCCTGGTCACTGGGAGACACTTTTGAGATTTTTTAGTGGGCTCCGCCCACTTTCTATTATTTGCCCTATTTACAATAGTAATGTTCATTTTTTGCATTACATTGTTAAATGCACGGACCGTGCATGAGTTGGGAATGCGTTAGTGAGTGTTTGAAGGGCGAAGCGCTTAGGCGCTCGATTCGTGCGCGCGCACTTTCAGCGCAGTGCTTCGCACGCACTCTGCGAACTAATAGGCCTCTCGCCAGCTTGTGGCGCTCGGGCCCTAATATTCGATCGAAAACAATGTTTCCTTTTTACTTCACAAACTATACATTTTCGGAAAAGCGCGCGCGCTTCCTACGTTTGGTATGGGTCCCTGGTCACTGGGAGACACTTTTGAGATTTTTAGTGGGCTCCGCCCACTTTCTATTATTTGCCCTATTTACAATAGTAATGTTCATTTTTTGCATTACATTGTTAAATGCACGGAACGTGCATGAGTTGGGCGGCTTCGCGGCCGTCATCCCCACGTAAAGCGCTCGTTTAGTGCGCACTTCGTGCGCACTTTCGCACGGGCTTCGCCCGTTTACAACGATAATGTTCAATTTTCCCACTACTAATTGGTATGCACGGAACGTGCATGAGTTGGGGAATGAGTTAGTGAGTGTTTGGAAGCGGACGAGCGCTTCGCGCTCGATTTCGTGCGCACTTCGTGCGCACTTTCGCAGCCGTGCTTCGCACGGCACTGCGAAACTAATAGGCCTCTCGCCAGCTTGTGGCGCTCGGGCCTAAAAATGCAGAATATTTTTCCTTTAATAAAGATTATAAAAATATAAGACGAGTTATCCTTAAAATGTTGTTAAATATTGTTAAATAAAAAGTGCTGACATTCTTTGTTTGAAATATCAATATATCGTGATACTAAATTTGTTAATACAGTATCAATATTGTGTTCTGCTGTATCAATTTCAAGTAAATTGTGATATAATTTACCAAATTATTTAGAGAAAGAAAACTTGTCTATGCAAAACATTTGACCAATTCACTGTTTTGATAGATAAATAGACCTTGTGATTCCCAGCCCTATAACTTTTACTAACAAAATGTACATGCATGACATTGTCTACTGTATTTTAAATGTTATTGTATATGTGTTGTTTCATGTAGTGATTTTTATTATAATAATAACTAATAATGGTAATAACTAATGAGGATTCGATATACATACATTTGATGTAATAGTCATTGCACTGCAGCTGCTCAGGACTTGTAACTCACAAGATTATTTTTAAAGATAGATACGTTTAATTCCACGAAGACAAGCGGAAAGTGGATCCCCCATCAGAAAAGTGAACTAGTGCACCTTTAATGTCATTTTAGATTTCAGATCGTGCATGTACATTTTTTGTGGTGGTTAGTACTTCGTGGTTACTACTTCTAGGGTGCTGCAGAGTGAAGTAATTGAAACAAAGCTAAAGCAAAGGCTGCTGGGAAAGTTGAGAACAAATTAAATATGCATAACATACAAGAATGAAACAAAACATAATTTCAGGTATTTTTTAATAAGGAATAACTATATACCTACTGCATTACCCCAATCATCTTCCAATGGCCTCCCTGTACACTCCAAGATGGTCACTGTTTTTATAGCACACTTATTGTTTAAATCTCATTTCAGGCAAGGTTACTTTCCAGACAATAAGGTGCAATAAACTGCAATGAAAATTCCAAAGTCACTGATCCATAATCCCACCAACCTTATTTCTATGTGCTTTTGCAAAGTGCCTTTATAAAGCTGCCGCACTGAGGATTCTCCTGTTTTAAAATTAGCTCATAATCTGATATGGGCCGCCGAAGAACTCGGTTTGTCCGGGACACTGACTGCACCCAAAGCAAAACTGCAATATCCACGCTGAATCATCACGCCTTCTGAATCACAAGACACTAAATAATATGAAGTGTGGGGCAAAACACGCAGTGAAATGCAACAATGATTCGGAGTAATTGCTCATTTAGCACTGAAGGCACTGGAGTAATTAAAGAATATGAGTAATGTCTTAAAATGAGGTTTTGCTGCTGGCGCAACGTCCCTTCTGGGTCAACTTAAGGCGATGACATCACAAGAGACAGCCAGTAAAGTAAACACTGCTGCTTTTAAATGCGCACAGACAGAAAAACTCAAATGGGACTATGGATAAGACAGAGGAAGGCTTAAGGCAGGAGAATGCAGCATTTGAGTGTTTACTTTCATGACTGCGCCTGTGTCGTTTTAGAATTTATAAGCTTAATATGAGGGATAATACTCAAGACAGTGTTTTCATCAACGGTTAATGTGCTTTATCAACCATTTATGCAAACAGACTATGTTTTTTATAGGAGATACATTATGCAAAGCCAAAGAGCTTTTACCATGTTATAATTGTTTTCACTTCTCATTTACCCTCTCAGAGTTGTATTTGCAGTGATTCATACATGTTTACGTCATCTTTATTCTCCGTCATCAAGAGGTCATTGTTACCAAAATTTCAGATTTCCTTTTTTCCTCCCCCACTGATGTTTACTTACGCTACTTTATCTATTGTTATTATTAATAGTAGTAGTAGTAATATATCTTTATTTTACCAGGAGGTACCATTTGAGATTCAGAATCCCTTTTGCAAGAAAGACTCAGCCAAGGCAGTAGCCAATACATCACCAATACATAAATCAACAGAGAACAGAAAATCACAAGATATCGCATTATAAAAACAACTTTCTCAAGAAAAACGTAAATAATTTTTAATCACCACACTTTTTACAATTGTTTTAAATTTATCAAGTGACTCTATAGTTTCCCATTTAAGGTCTTTTTGTAGATTATTCCAGGACCAAGATGCAAAATAGGAAAAAGCTGATTTTATCAACTCCGTGACGCATCGAGGCACGTTGAGAAGTGGTTGGGAGGAGGGGGGAAGCCAGTCACCACTGGAGCTGACAGTAAGGAAGTCACTGAGGTACTTGGGAAATTTCCCCAGAATAGCTTTGTACAGTTTTGTTTTCAATGAGCTGACAACGATGTCCAACCAACTAAATTATAAACAGTGGTGAGTGAGGGACTTAGCATTAGTGATAAATTGTACCGATGCATGATATACAGAGTCCAGGTTATGTAGAGTGGATGTAGGCGCATGCAGTCGATAACAGAAAAAACAATGTGAAAGATTATTTTTCTTTAACATAGAAAACCGGATTCAGCAGCGTCACGTATAGCCATAGCACAAATGAAAATAAATCCACTGCTTGCAACCATGATCCAAAGCTATCAGTATTGTCCGGCAGTGGAAGTCAGTGGACCTGTTTCTTTTATCAAGTGGTTTTCGATCAATTTTAAAAAGTCCAAAACATAAACTAGTGATTCAACAGAGTCCAGTCACTGCACAAAGAACTTTTCTTTTACCTTTTACTCGATAACATTATAAGAAACATTATCACTAAAGCCTGTGTGATATAATATTCATTGTGAAGGGTGAACCCTATTTCGAGCTGCCAAAAAGGAGAAGAAAGAAGAAAATAACAAAAGGTACAGCAAGTAACAACAAAACATTTCCAACTGTACATTCTGCACTGCAAGATTCAATGTATCAAGACAGGAATTAACTGCTCTTTATTTTGCTAAACTATACAAAAGAGACCTCAACCAAGGCATTAGCCCGAAAGCAACTGAAAAGATAATATGCATGGCTTGATTTCAGTTCAGTTCTTTCTATTTTATTGACACGTACTAGGCACATACTAACCTTTAATTAAAGAACAAACAATTATCAAGCAATCAACCCAATCAAAAAGTGGAAAAGTAACCATCTTGATGAAGCTATAAGTTTGTGTGCCACATTCTAAATAGTATCTGCTATTTGAGCATTCCTACAATCACATAGTAATTAGACCCACTGCATAATCATCCAGTTCACAGCATCCCTATTTGACCAATGAGGAAAGTGCCACTGAAATGCCAAAATTAGACATGTACATGGACTCATTTGTGAACTTGTAATTTAGTATTTTACCTTTTTACCTTGAGACATTTCTAAATTGAAATATAATGAGTGCTTGTTTCATTTTCCCAAACTGCAATTTTGTGTCGTCTTACTAACAATAATCAAACCCAATTTCACAATGACAATTTTCATATCCACATCCGCCGCTGTTTCTCACCATGACCCCTCTATCTCGTCTCCACACATGTTGTAATGTCTCGAAGAACCAGAGTCCAGCACTAAAATGCATCTTGGTTCTGTGCGCTCTCCTCCCGTGACATGCAAAATGGCGCAAATAATCTGATAAATGCGACATCTCAGCAGACACACCGGCGGACCCCTGCTGTCCTGTGCGTCATCAAAGACCCCAATAAAAGTAGCCACGGTCCTCATTTGAATCTGATTTAGTGCGGGTACAAGTAAGTAATAAATCATCGACAGCCATAAGTGAAAGAAGAAAATGTCTAGGAACAGATTATATACCATATTTCCACAGGGAACATAATCCGTGACAAAGAAATACAAAAAAAGTCTTCTTCATACAGTTATTATTACCATCAGAGGACCACTTAAGCAATCTATGTAAGCCTCTATTTTGGATGTTGATTCATTACTCTTCCCCAGCTTGTTTCAGAATGGAAGGCAATTTATGAGGCATGGAGCTTCAAATTGCTCCGTAATTGTTTAACTCACCTTGTGTCATCTATCATTGTGACTGTGCAAAGTGGCTGCGTGTAGAGGTGTGCAGACACTGGGCTGGAAGTGGGCCATACCTGACATGAGTGATGAGGCCTGGGGCTATGGGGTGCTCCCTCCACCCCACGTTCCGATTCGAAAGCCTCTTCTCTTGGGGGTGACCTGTGCTGTTCAGGGGCAGTGTTGGCAAATATCCCTGTCACTTCCATAATGTGAGAGTAGTAGTATCGGAAATGTGATCATTCAGTGTGAACAATGCAGAAAGACTCAGGGGAAGAGCATAACTGACCTCCGCTGTTCTTACAGACAGTCCGGCTGATAAACAATGGCGGCGTTGTGAATTCTCGCCAGATAATGATGGAGCTAAATCTCAGGGGTGAAGGGACACTAAGTTATAATTGAGCAATTTTGTACCAAATTGGTTGAGCAATTTTAAAAAGTAAGAGGCTTGGAAGAGATGCCAACTGGTCCAATGTACAGACTGTTATAAAGGCACAGGCATCTTATTACTAAATGACTTATGCTCATCTTTAGTGTCCATGGTAACCTTTTGAACAAAATGTGGATTGCATTTCTGATGTGATGATTTGTTTTTACATTTTTGTGCATATGTGCATGATAACCTTATCTTAAAGCCACAAATTACAAATTTGAAGACAGTGAGATGCAGATTTTAAGCAAGGAGTGGATGGTTTGAAAAAGAGATGGCAATTTTTGTTTAAAGAGGGGAGTACACTGTTGATCAAGGACAATGCACAAAATACATTAACCTTATAAAAAGAAAATGTGTCCTGTGCCAGATTTGAGCAAAAATGCTAGTTGCCAACCACAGTCCGTGGACAGGTTGATGTCACAATTACTTTCAGATTATAAAGTATACTGATTGAGCAGTCCATGCAATAATACAATCAGCCTCAAAATTTAAACGTCACCGTCACAAACACACACATAGCACATACAGGCTTTGCATTAACACACCTGCATTTATCAGTGCACACAGGTTTGTTGTGAGAGTAACCATTGCTTGGTCAGGTGCATGAACATACTGTAATTACATTTGTGATTTGTAATTGTAAATAACATTTGTGAGTATTCTGAAATATTTGGAAAAGTGTTCCAAAACTCCCTGAAGGTAATAATAACAGCAATAAACAGAAAGGAGAGCATTTTAAAGGTAACTGTTTGTGTGCAGTAGCTCACACGGCTGAAAGGAATCACGGATAAATCTGTTCTCCAAAACAAGTTGCAATTTACTCACCAGACTTCGCTTTATGGTTGACAGGAAATTCTCCTTTAGAGTCCGTGTTTTAGTTAGTCGATTATCCAACAAGCTTTTGTTGAAGCTATAGTCCTCTGTAAAATGGTGTAAACAAACAAAGCATGCTTTCTCCGATGGTGGCCTGTCACTGAAACAAACTCTAGTCACTTGGACAGCGTGAAAAGAAGTGTGTTTCTGTCCATCCAAATGCACTTTCAGTCTGGACATATCTTCAATAGAAATCATGGCCGACTGAGGGCATGGCACAGACTTCCTGGTTACGCAGCTTGTGGGCAAGACACTGTAGCAAATCTAGAACAGTTCGTAAAGATGATTTGAATAGTTTTCGAATTGCACACAAGAAAAAGCCAAGATTACTTAAACATGCATGAATTACATTTAAACCACTTCAGGCAGGTTTTTGATGAGAGAATAACGTTCTAACATTGTAGAAAGCTCTAAAAGGTTAAATTTGCATAATATCCCCTCTTTAAAAACAAACAGAGAGAGAGAATACTTCTTTAAACAGAAATGGTTGTTTAAGGTATAACGTACCCTCTGTTTATAACAATCTGCGAGAACCCCAGGGCCGTATGCATTCTAGCCTCACAAGCCAGTAACGTCAGGTTAAAAATTACTTCCAGATGGTGGTCAGAACCTTTTCTACCATGATCATAATACTTCTGCTGCTTAACAAAGAGGCTGTGGGTTCTACTCCCTTGTCGTGCGCCTACATGATCCAACGAAGTTCCCATTGTCAAGGCAAAGGACTTAACTTCAGTCCTGAGCAATTAATTAATTAATGAGTTCAATTGTATAGGCTCACATTGATTTCACTTCTGCAGCGGAAAGGAGGCACATGAAATCGACCCCTTATTCCAGAGCTACATACGGTATGTGTTTTATTAATACCGCTCTGTGACACACATATTAAGGTTGGCATGAATCACAAAGCTTACGAAAATGTCAATACATTCAAGCGATATATATTTTCTTGTGTGATGAGATGGCGGCAATCATAGTCACGCTTCATTTAATAAAGTACGTAAGATTTCCTATCGAGAGTTATGAGGCGCCATGTTGGAATGGGCAAATGTTCACAAAGCAGGAGTGTTATTGGAGGTCATAATGGTCACGGCTCATAACCACAGCACGTCCTAGAGCCAGCCACCACACAAAGCCAATATTAGCATGTAGTGTGCCACTTTTACATGCGCCAGTTCACAGAATTTATTCATGGGTCTCAGCTTCCTGTTTTTAATCACCATTTTGAGCAGTTTTCAAGATCCAAAAGATTTCCAAAGTCTAAAGTAATTTGAATGATAAACAGGCATGAAACAGTGCTGATTTTTCATTACTACGGACCTACGGATATTTGTAATTACATGTTGTCCACGGCTTTTCCTTCAGACACACTAGCTTCTGTCAGGAGCTTGCAGAGTTCGTACCAAATTCAAATGCACTCATCAGTAATATTCCTCTTCCTCTATCCAAATGTGACTTTCTACAGGCCAAGGAAAGACATAGAGTCATTGTTTTAAGAGCCAACTCAATACTGAGGAAGTCGAGGCAGAGTTTACAATTGAAAGTAGAAAACAGTAACACATGGATTCCCGAGGCTTTTGCATGATAAAAAGTGTACATCGACAGTATGGGTCTTTATAAACTGTGCCTTCTCAATTACGCAACAAGATGAATAAGTAATTAGTACTTTTTTTACGTGCACCTAATGTTTAGCTGTATACTTTTTTGTAACATTTGACCAGGAAATACACGCATGTATCATCAATGTTACATTTCTTAAACAAAAATGCTAAGAACGCTTAAAATTGCAAGTGCAGGTGAGGCATGTGAACTGAGCTGAGAGTTATAGACATGCTGCTTCCTCAGGTCCTGATGTAAAATGGAGCATCTCCAAAATTCTCAATCTAAAAAAACTGCCCTTTCCAAAAGTGAAGTCAAATAATTTTCCACTTTGAAGTTTGGTAACTCTTTTTAGCTGGACATATGTTGCGTTTTCAGCAACAGAAGTGCTGACTGCTCCAGGGGAAGCTGCAAAGTGTATCCAAATGCATTAAATATCTCATTTATCAACAGTAATTATAAAAAAAACATGTTGCAAAACTTCAGGAAGGCTTTGAAGTGCAATGTAGTTATGTTTATTTGGCATTAGTTGTTTTCGAGAGCAAAAGGAAAGACAAATCTTATTCGTACATTGTGTGAAATCTATGTCAACAAAAATGAAATGAAAAACTTTATTTTCTGAACTTGACAAATCCTACTTTCTTTCTAAAAAGTGTCCCTGGACTGCAATTTGCACGTCAGCTGTATAAAAGTACAATCATTCCAATGACCTGTATTATTCGCTGCTTGAGCACTTGATTGCCGCAGCACCAAAAGATCATTTGAGGCAGTCATTAGAGGCTGAGCTGACAAATGCTCGGAGAATTCAGGCAAGAAGTCTTGTGCCGAGCTTATGAGTCCTGAGTGTTGTTGAGCAAAATGAGAGCAGCACCCAGAGGCCTGTCACTATTTAATATAACACTGTCAACACAAACTAAGTCTGCAGAGCTCTGGTATAAATAGGCTGGGATTTTGGCTCAAACTGTCTCCATTCTCATTTATTCACTGTACAGTCATTTTACCAGAAACAATTCAGCCAGGACTATGTGATTAATCAAATTTAAATTGTAACTAATTGTGATAATTGCTATAACTGGTTACAAGGGTAGTAATAAATGACATGGGCAATTAGTAGTTAGGGTGTAACGAGACAGAATTTTCACAAGACTAGACAGGTCACGAGATTGGGTTCACGAGACAAGAACAAGATTTCCATACTTTTTTTTTCTTTTATTGACCTTTTTTATAACATTAAAATTGAAGTTGTTTAATTTGTTTGTTTGTTTTTTAATTAAGAAAAAGCAAGCCTAATAAACTGTTTTTGTGTTCTTTATAACAAATGAAATATGGCATTATAAGACAATAAAGATCCGTGCGGTTTTAAAAGTGGATATTCTCTTAAATAATAATTTTTCCAGACGTTATTGCACACTTCAGTAGTTGCACAGCAAAAACAATGTATTAAATAATTTTCACAGGATTACTCTGTGGGTGCTTGCGCAATCTTGAGGCATTTCAATCTCGCGAGGTCTTGAGACACGAGACCACCCCTAGCGCTTAGTCTGCCACTTAAAGTCTGTATGACAGGTGAGACTACACATTTCACTGTAACGTAGAGAACATTATATAGAACAATATTAGATATTATTATTATTATTAGAACAATATAGGGGTGCACGGTGGCAGAGCGGCTAGAGCTTCTGCCTCTCAATAAGGAGATCGTGGGTTCGAATCCCAGACCACCCCAACATCGTGGGTTTGAATTCCGGACCACCCCAACATCACACGATCTCTCTGGGTGGAGTCTGCATGTCCTCCCCGTGTTACCGTGGGTTCTCTCCGGGTTCTCCGGCTTCCTCCCACCGTCCAAAGACATGACTGTGTAGGTTAATTGACAACTCTAAATTGCCCGTAGTGAATGAATGTGAGAGTGAATGGTTGTCTGTCCTTGTCTCTGTCTCTCTGTGTTAACCCTGCGACGAGTTGGCCACTGTCCAGGGTGTACCCCGCCTAAGGCCCAAAGTCACTGGGATAGGCTCCAGTCACCCGCGACCCCTAACGGGAATAAGCGGTAGAAAATGAATGAATGAATGAATAGAACAATATATAGAGAACTTATAGTTAAGATTTTACTCATCATTTTGCCTATTTATCCCCAGTTTGACAGTTTTCGTAATGTTTACCCGGAAAGGGGTAATTCCACAACTGTTACCTAGCAACCACTCTGAAGCTAAAAGCCATATAAATTATACAATAGTTATGATTTGACAAACAATGATACCTGATAACACCTTTGTTTTGTGGAATAATGATTTAAACTGTCAAAAAATGAGGCAGTTCAATGTTAACTGTTTCTTATTTTCAATATGTCTCTTTTTGATAAACATCACAGAGGGATTCCATTTTATTTACAACTTTTATTTTTCATATTTTCTTCCCAAACTCATATAGACTTTGAAACTTGGAGCAAACCCACTCATTATAAAATTATATATATATATATATATATATATATATATATATTCAAGCAGCCCTGACTTTAGCTGTTACAAAGACAAATCTGTTACAAATCAATGCTATACTATTTTCTTTCATTCCTGTATGAAATTTTTTTTATATAGTTAGTGTTTACCTTTTTGTTTGTAATGGTGTGAACAACTGATTTTCTGTCTTCTTAAACATCCTAAAGCTATTAAAAGCAGCCTGTTGACGCTCTCATATACATTATGTAACTGTGACTTGACTGCCAGCGGTGTTAGATTCAAGGTCCTCTGAAACACTCAGATCTGTGTTCACTTCTGAGAGCACATCAAAGTTACACCTCTGCACTTGTTTTCTTTTAATTCGCGACTAAACGCCTCCTCTCAGACTCATAAATGACCCTAAAGACGGGTTTAAAGTTGGTGAAGTTTCTTTGTTGTTGTTGTTGTTGTTGTTAGTTAGTTATGAAGAGTTCCTGATGAAAGTAGGCAATATTGACAAAAATTAGTATGAATATTTTGGATAATCCCGCTGACAATAATGGCAATCCATCAGAAAAAAATGTCTTGGATGAGGTATTGTACAAAATCAACAACAAAAATACAGAAATATTTATATCCTTGGGACTACACTGCTTTTCAGTTGTTTACTCCTAATGATAATTGAGAATGACCTGTGGAAGACCACTGGGAATAGCAGGTGCTGCAGTGGGACAGCTTTAGAAGTTCTTGGTCGACTAAATACATGCCGAGTGCATCCTTTTCATTGAGTAAAAAAGGTGGTAAAAGTTGTAAAAATTTCAATTATTAGACTCTCGTTCAAAAACTACAGAGAAGTAAAAGTAAACATGAGTAAAAAGGGAGATTAAATTTTACAGTCCCTCCCAAAACTCCAGCTAAAACTCATCCTCCTTTCATAAAAATATATGGTCCATTTAAAACATTATAATCCTAATAAAATTATTCAACTTAAGATGGACTAAACGACCAAAGCAGATATATCACGGTCATTGTATTGGGTAAGACACTTCACACACCTCACCTTATCTAAGTCTAAGATAGTGTTTCTCAAATTGTGTTACGTGAACCACTGGTGGTACGCAGGCTTCTTCTGGTGGTACGTGGAGAACACATCTTCAGTAGTGATTACTTCATTTACAGCACATTTTATTAACATTTTTGTTCTTCCTTGAGTAATTTCTTAGTTAAATCTACAGTGACAATGGTGTCTTCCTACTTAAAGCTGGTTTGGTCCTAATTTAGGCCTGGAATATTCCTGTTATATGGATATAAAACATTTGAGAACCACTCATCTAAGCATCTTTGAATGTCAAAAGAGCTATAAATCAAAAGCATTTTATTATATCGTGTTCTAACTTTCTTGAAAACAGTGGCGACATTGTCCATTTTTCCTCTCACCTCCAGCTCCTGATCAATACTGCCTCCCTGCCAGGACATGCATGCGTTTTTTTGTGCCGAACTAGAGATTAGCCGCTCCTCTGCACACAAGGTCACTAATCGTCCTTTGACTCCGTTCACAGAAGGCGAACCTCTCAGTGAGCTCTGGTCTGCGGCTCCACGTCAGATTCTATATGTTATCCACGCAGCGCAGTCCTACAGCCATGTCAAAGTGATGGATGGATGACAGTGACACAGCCTTTAAATATGTCAGTTAACATCAGCCTGAGTTTGCACCAAATATTGATGCGTTTCACACGGCATCACGTTTATGGCCGCGCAATTAATCAAATTTCAATCGAGATTCAGTCATTTCTAATCGTCAGCGATTTTAATCGAGAGGTCCATAGTCAGTAAAAGCATGTTTGGAGCAGAGTTCAGACTTTGGAGACGAAATCTGAGTAATTTTGTGTTGAATGATTAAAAGTCTGTCTTGTCTGTTTTTATATTTTCTGTGATATATATATATTTTTGTCAGTAGACTTCTGTAGACTTAATGCAGATGGTCAACATGCAGATTTGTTGTTGTAATATGGTGGGCATGTCAAAAAACGGACACCCAGCAAATAATATCAAAACTAGATACTCATTTGAACAAGTATCTACTGAAAAAAATAAATAGATGTGCATTTCTTGAATAGTTTTAGAAACGTGTCGATCGAACTACTACAAGACCACATACTAACCACAAATTATTATGTATTAAAATCAGAGTATCGAGCCTTTTCCTTGCTATCGAAACATTTTAGTATTGTGACAAGACTATGGCATGTTCAAGGGCCTCGTCACTCATTTAATCAATGTAAGTTTTTTTAAATTTTTCTTATGACTAATTCTTATTAAAATGTGTGTGAGGCACTTGTCCTTGATCTGAGTATAAGACCTCATCTCATCTTTATCTGCTGAAAGAGGCAAACAACCACAGACTGAAGCATTGTGGGACAGCTTTTCACAGGTTTATAATCAAGATCCATCGAGATCAATTCCAGTATCTATACATTTAACGCAGGGATGTCACAATATCAAATTCTAGTGTTTCTATTATTGTGAGAATAACACCACAATTTAACGATTATTCACGTTTATTGAGTCCAAACGAGTTCAAACAACAGTGAAATCTTTAAAGTTTGTGCTCGACTTCATAAAACTGTACTTCCTTAATGAAAACAGTAACATTAAATGTGACAAAAACTTAAAAAAACAACAACATTTTTTTGGACTATAGATTGACATAAAGACTTAAATTTACTTCTAAAATGATCATGATTATTATTTACGATTATATTGTAATCTGAATAATCCTGATTCTCGATTAACTGAATAAGATTAACATTCCTAATTTAAGTCTAAAAGTTTTCAGGCTTGTCTCAAATCTAAATGGAATGATGTTCAACAGAGTAAATTGTGAATCAGCCTTCAAAATACCACCAACCTTGACAAACTTGTGCGCTGAACACATCCAACAGCATCAAAAAGAGCTTTTCTCTGTTGCATTGAACTAGTAATCTCTTTTCAAATGGAAAAATATGCAGCGGTGAAAAACTGAGTAGAAAAACATGGAAAGATTAATAGGAGTCGAATCTAATGGTTTGGGGGCACCGGCTTTGTCTGGCGTGAGGTAAGTAATGACTAGCCATATATTATTGGTATAATCTCGTTTCCTCGGGTTTGACACATTATTCTAATTATAGAGCATCTGAGAACAAGTGGGTCACAAACAATTTCAGCTTCAAAGTAAGTTTTCTGTGTTTCTTCTACATATGGTTCTGCAAATACTGGGTACAAAGGGGTATAGTTTGGTTACTGTTGACTTGCCTCTTCAAGTAAAAAATGGTGTGAAGATGGTGGTCAAGAGGTGAAGCAGCAGGTCTTTCAATTTTTCCACCAAATGTTAGTGAAAAGGTATGCCTCTCCAATCCTGAATCATCTGGTGAAATTACCTTGGACAACAATAAGGAAATAGCTCCAATTTAATTTCAAAGCTCACAGGAAAAAGGGCATTATTTGGTGAATTTCAGAGCAGGTCGGTGGCTAACGGAAATATGTTTGCTTGAGAAAATCACATCTAAAGCCAGACTCGATGCAGTGTCGACACAGATCACAGTGGCTCTTGCGGTGTGTGAGAGGCGGATGCCTGCAGACGAGAAAATATGCAATAAATTGGTAGAAGAGGAAAGGCGTGAGGCACAGGTGCTAAATAAAACATAATGTTATAGTGCACAGTGACTTTTCTGGTAGGGGTCCATCACATGCCTGTCTCCATGATGTTAGTGCTTTGCCTTTTTTCTCTTGTCCAGTAACTTCACGTCATCTGCTTGTCACCATGAGATAAAGTGTATATATATATATATAATTGTAATGCCATGGAACATTTCTAACATGAACATTAAAAAAAAAAAATAGAATTATGATTTTGTAAACAACTCCAGCAGTAACATTTCACCGAAGACTGAATATATGACCATGTCTGTAGAGTTCTAAAATATAGATACAACAAGATTGTTTCTATAATAAGAGGATATTTTATCTAAATAATTGCAACTGTTAGGATTTCGACTGTTCATCTCTAAAAGCAGTGACAGACCGCCATCAGAAAAGTTATACAATGTGAATGCTATTAGTTAAAAGTGAACTAACAATGTGTCAGAGTCTTAAAACAACCTATATTTTCAATTGCAGTGCAGGTTTCTATAAAGTAATTTGTTGCTGAACTGCATACTTCTATTTCAAGAGAGCGATACGATGACGATAGAACATAATGAATGAAATATAGCTAGAATTATATAATTACAGTGCAACCATTGACAGACATATTAGGTTTGGCACTTAGACCCCGGCAAAGAATGATAAGTGATGCGCAGGAGGTGTAGAGCAGGATATGATAGGAAACTTCCCCCGGAACCTAGACACTGTTGGTGGTGAAAAAAAAAAAAAAACTGAAAGAAAATGAGACTATGTAAAATGGTGCAGAGGTGGTGCTTGGGTGGAGGACAGCAGCGCAAACCGAACTGCTGAATGGAGAGGCGGAGGTCTGAGTTTAAAACAACTGGCTGAGCGGCGATAGGCTCAGCTCGGCCTATCAGAGCTGAGCAGGGGGGTGAAGGTATTGCAGGTGAGGTAACAGGGCTGGTCTTCAAGGCTAACGCTTCGCTATAGCTTCAGTAGGTGGCATTCAATTTACAAAAAGGTGTAACATCATATAATTTTACTGTAAACTACTCCATTCATAGGTGCCCATTTATGTTAAATTGAGAACCAAAACTGTATATTGTCTAGAAAGCGCCACGTTCGTTTTGTCATAATCTCAAAAACACAAAAGCAGCATCCCCTGCAGGATATAGAAACAGTTATTTAAGGTTGTCTCAGTAGGGAAATTGTCAGAGTTTTATGCTCTTAATGCATCTTGTTTGGATTTGTTTCTCTCTTACACAAATGAATATTTCTGCACAGTGAAACACCAATCTTGCAGCACTGTATTTTACTCATCTTACTTACATTGCATATATAAAAATAGGGAATATAAACATCATAATTATGCATCAGCACAAGTTCATCTCATGTATCATGCACTCTGCAGGGTTTTCTGTCCATATCAGCAGTGTACTGTGAATGTAAAAGTATCTTCTCTTGTACCAGGTGGCCGTAGAAAAGAAAAGATGTCTACTTTATTTGCAGTCTATAAAGGGCCTTCTAAGCCTTCTAAACACTTTAAGAAGAGCTAAACTTAAACCTTGAGTGTGCTTTTAATTAGGTTTCGATTATAGGGAAAGGTGCATGAGAGCTATCTACAAAACACCTTTACGTGGCCAATTTCTGTATGAACTCGCACAAAATTAAAAGTTATAGCGTACTTGTCTTGTTTTTGGTAGAGAAACTGCATCAAGGACAGTGGTGATGTTTAAGGATACGGCAATAATAAGTCTCTGATTGATGAGCGGCTTAACTGATCAATAAAGTTAATTTAGATGAAGCTGCACTTGCTCCTCATTTGTTCTTGGAATTAGCCAGAGAGAGTGGCTGTGTTTGATCTTTAAGGGATTTTAGTAGTTTTAGTCTTCAAAAGAATCTAATGGAATGCTGTAGGACAAAATCTGTAGGCAATTATGCAACATTTTAAACAACATTTTTGTAAAAGATTATTTAATCTGCCTTTTTTCATGTGAATTTTTAAAATCCACATTTTTTGGAACGACAATATAGAAAGTTTAAAGAGACACAAACAGCACCAACAATCAAGGACTGAACTGACATTTTAATAGACACAAATAAATATATAAAATAACATTCGGACTTGAAAGTTGACAATTTTGAAAGATTTTGGACTAAATGGGACTTTTATATGGACAATTTGTGGTTCATTTTCTTCTACTGCCTTCTTTCTATTTATTTTTTTTATCTCTTGTTCTCCCTCTGATCGTGTTTTGTTTAAAGAGAGAGCACATTAGGGGATTTTCAATTGGTAATTTTCAGCTTCATAGTACGTTGTAATCAAAGGTCCAATTTTAGTTAAAAATCCATGGCAGCATCCTGTCTTTGGTAAAAGTTAAACATGTTCAAATATTGATTGTACACACGTGTCATTTTCCCTGTAATTGCTCTCTGCTGTCCATCTGCTGTCTGGGAAACTGCTCCTGCACAGCTATTTTACTATTTATTTTGAATTGTATTACCATTTATTTTGTCTAAATCTAATTACTACCATTGTAATCTGCTATTTTCATCATTTTTTTTTCCAGTTTTTTCAATGTATAAACAAAACAAAAACCAAGAATACAGAATATAGAGACAACAGAGAGAGAAAAATAAAATAAATGAACAAAAAACATCTATAAATGTCCCGTCTAGTCCAAACGGTATCCATCAATGTGTCCATTTTAAAATTAAATCTTAATGTAGGGTTGTTGGTTTTTTTTCTTATATTAGTTGTAATCTGCCAATTGTAAGGCAAGGCAAGTTTAATTATAGAACACAATTTGCACACTTTTTTTTTTCAAATAATCTCAAAGTTATGTTTACAAAGCTGTGAAGAGATGTCTTACTTAATAAAGAAGAATAGCTTGAGTGTGCACTAACGTTGACAGGAAGTGGGACGGGAGCAGCTGGTGTCACTACAGAGACACTGAGCCCCTGCAGTGACATCACATTTGCCAGGGAATATTTATTTGCCAATGAATGACTGGCAAGCCATTCACATCCTCCGTGTGGGGCGGATGCCGATGTTCTACACATAGATTCACTTTAGGTTACAGGTGCAGTGAACAGGTAGAGTTGTCTATATTATTATCCGCAACAGCAGGTCCAGAATAGTAGACTCGTGCTTGTAGTATCCTTTGCACCGTCTGTGGCAACCTGCTGAATGCCATGCAGGTAATCGGACTCCACACAAAAGGCACCAGACGGTAGGCATAGTGTAAGGTTTTCACTTCGTCTTTCCTGCTGGCCTGAGCAAACTGGTGAATAATTCAACTATACAAGATCAAAGGAACTCCATAGGTCCTGTACATTAGAACAGCCACTGCATGCTGTTAAATAAATAGTGCTGTGTTTGCTTTTCCCACCTGTAATATAGAATTCCCTCTGTGATTAAGAAGGACCCCGCGTTCATGAGTAGCATATCAATGATTTTGTCCACTATTTGGAGCTTTTGCGAGATCGACAAAGCAACAGAAAGGATGGTATAGATCAGTGGTTCCCAACCTTTTTTCCTTGAAGCAGTCAAACCGCTGTGGTGCATAATTGTCGAGAATAATGCTAATAGTAACAATCTACACAAAACACTTCTAGGGGGTAATACTTCCTAAAGAGGCTCTGCATGGTCGAGTGGTTGTTAGTTGCCAAAACAGCTAAGGATTTTCACATTTTGTGATGTTTGGAGGCTCATACTAACTGCAGTATTGAAAATTCATTACTACTAACTTAAGGAATGGTACCGGGCTAATGGAATACCATAAATTTAGGTCAATACTATTAAATACTGTTTATACATATTTAATGTGTGATATTGTTTAAAAAATATACCATGAGAATCATGAATTCTTACTGTGAGCTTGGTTGCCTCTCCACAGATCTGACCTGTAACTCGGCCTATTGTAGCATCTATTATTGCCACTTTGACCAAACAACCGTGAAATCCTTAATTTGCTTTCCTTCATATGGTTACTCACTACCTCGCTTCATGAAATCAAATATTCTGGATGAAAAAGTAATGACATTGTCACATAAACAACCAGATAAATGCACTTTTTTGTATGATTTAACAAAAATCATACAAAAAAAGTGCATTTATCTGGTTTTTTTCTGGCATTTTTTTTTTTTTTTTGTATGATTTAATGGTTGCACGGTGGCAGAGCGGTTAGAGCTTCTGCCTCTCAATAAGGAGATCGTGGGTTCGAATCCCGCACCACCCCAACATCGTGGTTTCGAATTCTGAACCACCCTAACATCACACGATCTCTCTGAGTGGAGTCTGCATGTCCTCCCCGTGTTACCGTGGGTTCTCTCCGGGTTCTCCGGCTTCCTCCCACCGTCCAAAGACATGACTGTGTAGGTTAATTGAGAACTCTAAATTGTCCCTAGTGAATGAATGTGAGAGTGAATGGTTGTCTGTCCTTGTCTGTCTCTCTGTGTCAGCCCTGCGACGAGTTGGCCACTGTCCAGGGTGTACCCCGCCTAAGGCCCAAAGTCACTGGGATAGGCTCCAGTCACCCGCGACCCCTAACGGGAATAAGCGGTAGAAAATGAATGAATGAATGAATGTATGATTTAACTGAAATTACTTACTGTTACTGCCTACGAACCTCACGATTATTATTTTTTTTTAGTTCTTAAGATTATATTGTGACTGAATAATCACAATCGTTATGGATTATGGAACAAATTTGACATCAGCTCCTATGGTGGCAGTAACATCTTCTTGGAGACAAGCAATCGTCTAACAGAAAAGTTACATTCCTTCAAAAGAAAAAAAAAAAGGGAACTATGTGTACCAATGCTGACAGTGAGTGATGAGTTAAGAGTACAAGGTACAAGAAGAAAGTGAAAACTACAAGATAAAATCAATGGAAAGAGTTGGGACAGTGATGGGCGGTCAATAAGGCAGAGCAAATTTAGAGACAACATGGCCGACAAGTGACAGTCATTTCCGCTGTCATCAAATATTACAAAGACACAAGCTGCCAGCATGCGCCCATCAATCACCAGTGCAGTGGCCAGAGCCGCCTCCCACTGTGACCTTGCCAAGCGTGAGCCCGGACTCATAAAAGGTGACTAAAATGTGCTCGCTGGGGCTGTGGTGGAAAAATATACTGGGTTGAGGCTTGGACAGTGGAAACCTTTTTATACTCAACTCTTTCCAGGTATTGATCTCAACAGTCCAAAAGCAAAAAGGAAAAGTAGCAACAAGACCTTACAACCCAACACCCACAAAAGGAGCGACAGCCATTCAGTAACAGATCAAAGGTGCACTATGTAACTTTTCTGGTGGGCTGCTTGTCTCCATAGGGATACAGCTGTTTTCCCTGGAATTGTGAACAGTATGGCAATAGATTTATATTTCTACTACAGCAGGTTTAATACCATACAGTGGAACATCCCAGGTAAAGTAATAATATCTCCATGGAAACAAGAAGATGGCAGAAAATCCACTTGAAATATATTGAGTAAATTGTGTGTTTCATGTCTGTAAGGTTTAATGATTAATGATAGTAAAATTCTACATGAAATGGCAGTTTTCTCGAGCTTGGTTACCGACACGTTAATGTCCGAATACAGTGGGACCAGGCACTAAAATTCTCCTAAACTAAACACAGTACTCTTTCTAAGCCCAATCTATTTTCTTTTTCAAAGGAATGAAACATGCACTTTTGTTGGCATCCAGGTTAGACTTAAATTAATGCAAGTGAAAGAAAAGCTAAAAAATGCAGCAACATGCCTCACTCAAGTTACAAGGAAAAGAGACCTAAATTACTGTAGCCTACTAAGGTTAATTTGAATTCAAGTTTACAGTCGTGGTTCTAAAAGTATATTTAACTAATTCAAAAATATTGTTGTTGTCATTACCTTCATAAAATGCCCATCTATAAAATCAACAAGTCACATATAACAGTACCTTTTACAATATATCTCATCCAAACAGTGACCAAAATAACTGCAGCACGCCAGAAATATACGAACAACGTAAAGCATGGAATTAAGACTGAGATGACAAATATACGAACAATGTAAAGCATGGAATTAAGACTGAGGTAACGTAAGATGAATTTCAATTTTGTCTATGCATATAGATGACGGATAATGAATAAGACAGGATAAGGTTAGCGTTGTATAACATGAAGGTTATTTCTTTAAAAACAATGTCTAATGTCTGACCTTGTGCTGCATTAACCATTTGTGCTAAACCCATCTACAGAATGGGAACATGCAGCCTATTCAAAGTCAGTTATTAAAGCTCTCCTCCAGCATTTTGTTAACTTCCTCATCGTAGTTTTACCATCTGGCTTCATAAATAACAGCTTAGAGCATTAGATGACCTCACAAGTTATTTATTTTATTGTGCTATACTTACACTATTCAACATAATCATTCACATACAGTGTTCAATGGTCTTTTTTGTCCTAAACCTTTAAGAGAGAAAGAATGACTTCTGCTTACATTAAGAGTTAAATGGCCTTTTGAAAAGTTGGTGTAGAAATGCAATTTACTTAAGCATTCTCAAAAGCCAAATCTATGAAAAAATATATGATTCCATTCCTCCAATCATGTCCACAAAACTGTACTGCCATTAATTATGTAGACGATGGTAACAAATTTCAAAATGGAGGCATCGGTTTTGTCATTGTTTTTGTTGTTGTTGTGTGGTTGTTTTAGAACCATATATAACTTGAACCTGTGTGGCACTGCTTTATTCCCCCTCCATTCCTATACGGAAACACACAACTGGAAGCATTACTGCAAGAAAGCCCCGATACAGTCCAAAACGTTTTCTCTTCCCAGAAACCACAAAAGAAAAAATGTGTGGCAGACAGGTCACACGCAATTTGTTCTATCTTTCCTGCACAGCCTTGTTTGATCCAAGTTTTACACGAATGAATCTGTCATAAGAATTCCTTCTGTGTAAACTCAAACATGTAAAATTGGAAATAGAGAATCATAAACCATAAACACTGTGAATCAACAAGCTGGAAGCAAATAAAAGAAAATCAAAGCTGTCTTAAAATTAAATGCGTGTTTGTCATTGGAGCACGTCCTTGTCTTTGAGAAACAAACATTGCTGTGCACACATCCTAGGGGCGACAGTACCAGGAAAGCCGCTATGACATTAGTAGCTGAAGGAGGTTTTTACTTTAGCCGCTGGCCAAGAGACGATGCAGCTCCACCCACCAACATGTCTCCTTCCCCGCCGGCCTGCCCATCCACAGCATTGCACTGATTGACCAGAAACGTCCACAGCCATAACAGCGGCGCACGGGAACGACAGGAGAGAGCAACCAGAGGGCAGCCCAGTAAATTGTTGGATTGACTTAACATGAGTAGGAAGCAATAAAACTCCCTGCACCACATAAACTAATGACTTCAGCATGCAGGCTCACCCTTCTCCAAAAAGACTGTCTGCCTTCTCTTCTCTCCCGCTGAAAAAAAAACTCAGGAAAAAATATCCAAAATAGAGGACGGAGCTGTCATTTTATGTAATCACAGTCACAGCAATTCACTTTGTTACTGATCCAACCTGTTAATATCGCTGTGATGCCAGGAGAACAACCGAATTATGCAAATGTGGTCTTAAAAGCTACTGCAGCTAATAAACAGTCACAACCTCTCCCCATGTTTCAACTAGGAAATTAATTGAGTGCTTTGTTTAAACTGCCAGAAGGGAGAATGATACCTGATAGCTGACATTACACCTGCCAGACGGCTCACAGACTGAAGGCAATAATGTGACCAGTGGTGAGGGGGGTGAGGGGGGGCTCAGGACAGGGCCAGAGGGGTGTAAACCAGTTCAAAGGGTTACGTAGTGTGACTCACAGGGCTCTCTTTAGGTGTGTATGGTTGCTGACCCTGCAGGTGTCCAGAGCCATAAAAAGCACCGCTTGCCCTTAATCAAACTTAAAAGGGAAATGGCCTCCAGGCTGTTTGGCTGTGGAAAAGGGGACAGGAGCGTGGACAGGGCTGAAATCAGGATTTAGCCATTTTCTGCTGGATACTACGGTACAATATGAAGAACTTTGAGTTTGTCCAGAGTGTTAATGGAGTACAACACATTTTTCAAGGCTGCAGGGTTGCAATTGAAACATCTTTGGATTAAATGTATGACAACTTTACTGCTATTGAAATGAGAAACACATTTGTCATTCCTTTAATGACTCTCCTGACCTTTTCATATGGGGTCTATTTATAAAGGTTTAGTGGTAACCTGGTGAGCTTGCGCTTTCTGTTCGAAACCAGAAGTGTTGTAGACCCTGCACAAGGAGAGTCATTTCTACATCAAATTATTTGTCGTTCCAATCAGTCACTTATTTGTTAAATGTCTCAAAAGCTAATAAAGCTAATAATAAGATATAATTCAGAACTAAATCTTTGTAACTTCTCTAACCTCAGATTAACAGAGTTTAAAAGAGTTCGTCCAATGATTTGGAAGAAGTCTGTGCTATTTCTCAGTCCTCCATTATATTTTCATTCCTTTTTACTCATGTGTTTCTCTGATTGGTAACCCTCCAGTCAATCACTGTCACCATGTCTTTGTATAGTATCCTTCAGAAAAGCTTGTGGTATTGGCTGGACAGATCTACAAACACATTAACATTATTAAGCAGACTTTAGTATTTGCACATGTTCGCTTTAAAGAAGACTTTTGCAGTGTATCTATTCATCTACACCAGCATTTGGTTGCAAGGACTTGAAAGCTCTGCATGGAAAGTGACAATGGAATTTGAATAACATTATAATAATAAAAGACACTGAAGAACTATTGAAAAAAAAAATCTAAACAGAATTAAATAAAAATCAGGAAATAATGTGACTGTTTATTGTACTCCCACCGTTTTTGTCCTCTGTAATGACACTGGAACAAGTAAACAGCCTCCACAGGGAGTCAACAGCCCACTTACCGAACAACTGCATATAAACAGCAATAAAGGTAATATTTTTGTTAAGTTTACCGGAACAAGGATAGAGGCTACTGATGGTGAGTCAACTTTATGCAACCTTAAGAGCAAAATCATTGCTTTGAAATTATACAGTTCTGCGTGATGGTCATGTCACTGCCATGCCACTGTGGGCTCTGTTTAAAATATAAAAATATAAAGACGTGTGACGCTGCAAGTGGACTCCCTAAGTTCAGGTATAAGAGCACCATCCAATGTCCAGAACAGAACACGGTTCACTCTGAGCAAAGCGAGCATGGGTCATGAGCAGACATGCCTTTAGCAGCAAATACAACGTGAAAGGTCTATATCAGGAACACCACTTGTGGAACACGGTGAAAGGAGCTAAGGCACAGTGTTCTCCATGTGACAATAGCATAATAGTCTTATATTCATGGCAAGAAGAATATCTGGAACTGAGTAAATGCAATAGATGCATTTAGAACCACAAGACAAAGAAGGAGTTCACCTGGTGTATCCATGGAGATGAAACTGCTTTTGCTTGGATGCTTCACAATATAGCATTAAACAGCCTCATGTGCCTCAAAACATGTTTTTCAAATCAAGGCAGCAATTGAGTACGGTTAGGTCGAGGTTAGGTTCGAAAAATGCTCTTCAACATTATGACTTAGTCATAGAATTATGAACAGGTCTTTTTCTTTTTGTCTGTCTGTGAAGTTATTGTTTCGCTACAATCAACTTTATGCGTCAGAATGCAAACTGAAAGTAGTTTCTCCGTTGTTGCTCCAACTGTGCAGAGTTTGGCTAATGTACCAACAACAGAGATTTAGGGCACTGCTGCACAATAATTCATTTCCTCAACAAACTGACTCAGGAACATCTTATGAATGAAAGATAATCAATTCCACTGAGTGTGATTGCAAAGTATAGATCAGTGATACATGTGAACGTATAGCTGCAGTATTTCTGTTGCTTATCTAGTTTTCTATAACTGTTAACTTGATTTTCTTCCTTTAGATGGCAGGTACAAACTGAAAATTGTAGATCGTTAAATTTGTTATTTGACAGTCATCAAGCGTTTTAGTTGTGTGTGTTTAGTTTTGACCTCTTACAGGAGAAAATGTCTTACACACCGTGGACTCTCATGCATGCAGCAGCATAGAAGTCACTTTGAGAGTCACCTGACCTGTCTGTTAGCGCTCAGATCAGAATCGACCTCATGCATGTTGATCAAACAGTGGCCATGCTGCTTTTAATGGCTGGCGTTTGTGTCCATTGATCTCCCATTGATGTAGCGCTTTATGCATACATGAGGGTTTTGACTGGCCGCCAGCTGTGATGGAGGTTTGCGCAGGTGACAAATTCAACAGCTCATTAGCCATCTGGAAGATCTAAAGAGGCCACATAACGCAAAGATGCACATGTACAGTATATTGATATGTGTTTCTCCCATAGGCCCAGGGACAATGGGTTCTCACTGCTTTCTTTCTTCACTAATTCACTTATGTTAAACTGCTCCTTGAAGCTTTGCCTTAATTGCTCCCTCATGGTGCAGAGAGGAGAAGATGGCGAACGTGATCGACTTGAAACGGCAAACGACAATAGACGGAAAAAGTGACGCAGCTGCTTTGGGGTCATTATTCATCGGCTGCAGTCACAGACCAAGGGTTTGTGGGCAAAGACAAAGTATTGAGTGCATACAAGGCTACAAGGCTAAGGATGAGAGACGCAGTGTGACAAATTCATCTGCTGCCCTCCGAGGAACCTGACCCCAGCAGGACATGACAACAGGTAAGAGAGGAAATTCAGTTTGCATCTGTCAGCACAGTGTCCAGTATCTGATTACAGCAGGCCTTCATATACCACTACTTTTGTACTGCTGTTTGCCACACACACATGCCAAAATATAATAAATATGTTCCTATCTACGCTCGTGTTGTGTGAGGAAACCAAAAATGTATACTCAATGCTGGTACTAAGGGAAAGACTTGATATCTAATACCCAAATTTTGATCATACCATAATGATTTTAAAAACACAAGTCCATGTAGTTTCTTTAATATTATTTTCTAGATGAAGACAATTTTAAAACTAGTCAGGATTTGTAGTTTCAAAAATATTGATTATTATCCAATTAAGATAACACTTCTATCCCCAAATTACAGTAAGAAATACAGTACGTGGAAAATATGATCACATTTATCACTGAGCAAAAAATGAGTGGTCGGGGGATAAAGGCAGCAGTATTTGAACTTGTTTCTGGTACAGGATTTTCGGTAAATCCAACCTAATAGCAGCACTGCCAATCACACTCAAAATAAAGCATGTGAGTGAAGAATCTTTCCAAGGCAACCACTGCAAGCCCTCAAGTTATTATTACATGATTGTTCTACCTCCTGAGCCACTGTTGTCCCCAAAGATTCTGTGCCCAGACCTGGACTCAAACAGTGGGGTGATTCAGAGGAAAATACTTCTTCCATTGCACCAGCCATAGCGGTCTGGTTATTGCATTTGATCAAAATACTGTAAACCAATATTTGCACCTTACTTGTTATGTTTTAATATGGTTTGTTTATTATCCAGTTTATCTATTTATCATCCATTTTATATCCAGTATCAGACATAAAATGAAAAATGAAAAATAAGGGGAATCTGCTAAAATATTTGCTGAACCAGATATTTTGTAAACATTGATCTACAATTGGTGCAGGATTACAGATTGGACGACTTTTTATAAAACACTTTTTAAAAAACTTTAAAAAGTCAGGTTGCAATTAACGATTATTTTAGTAGTCTACTGGTCAGACAAATTTAGAATGCATTTTAACCACATGAAAGTAAAATACTGACTCACGACTTGTAGATAGAGAATATTTAGGAAGTGTATCAGTGTCGTTTAGTTTAATTAATGTTGCTGTTTTCTGTGATAAAACCGTATGTGATTATGTCCGGATAATGAATAGCAATTATTAAATTTAGTCAACAATTATTTTTAATTATTTAAATGAATCGTTGTAGTCTACAGTTAAGTTAAGCACAGCAGAATGTGTAAGATAAACTAGACGTAAAAGCTGTCTGCCAAAACGTCTGAACAATTGTCTCAAAACAAAAGGTTGGCACGACAATAGGTTCTCCATCTTCTATTTATCCGTGCCTATTCCTCAGAGCACTCGCATAAACGACTAAATCAGTATTTACTTTCTCAGAGCAGAGTGGATGTTGTCATTCTGAAGTATGCGACTTGAGAGAGGATCTGGGAATGCTGTTCTCATAACAGACGCTTGCTGCACGTGGCCCCTTGCCATCTTTCCTTTCATTACAACATCGAAACCAAAGCGACCGCAGTCCAAGCATGTGGGTCTCTTCTCTTCTCTAGACTCCACAATGCAGTCTCTCATGTGTGTGCTGTGATGTCATTGGACGATTTTCATTACCAAGAAGACTTCCTGTGACTACATTCAATTCATGCATGTTCGGGAAGAGACAAGCAATTAGTGATAATAAATGAGCGCCGTCGCCCCCAGCCAACGGGCCGAGTGTGAAGCAGCGGCGCAGTGTGTGGCTGGGCGCACAAGGACAAAAATGCCTAATTAAAAAGAAGATCATATGCACACTGAACAGAAGATAACATGTGAGGCTTTTGGGTTAAACTAAAGGCGCAAATCTTTTTTCCTTTTGAATTTAAGTCGGCTCTTGGAAATGTGGTTCTGGAGAGGTCTGTGATACACTATTAAGATGAATGGTAATGGATTAATAGCCGTGGTATTTTAATATGCCTGGACTCAGTATAATGATAACACGTGGGAGTAGATACTGTACAAATTGCATTCAAGTGCTATATTATACAGTAGATCGCTATAATAAAATTACTGTTGTTACATATGCATCATATACGAAGGTTGTCTCTCAGTATTGATTCCAATTTTGAGTTTGCATTCAACCATGTACAGCTGAACGCATCCAAAGTAAATCCAATCCACAAGCCCCAAGTAGCAGTAAAAGAGCTGCAACACATCTAGGGCTGGGCGATATTGACAAAATGAATATCTACACTTTTTCTAGTATCTCTCAAGCAGAAATGCGTTAAAATGTGTCTTTAAACATATTAGTTGAGGTTTAATCATCAGACAAATGTAAAATATCAGTAAAATGAGTCACAAATTTGATTTTTCATTTTTATTTTTAATAAGCTCTTTCTTGTAACATTTTTCACTTGAAATTATGTACTAGATATTCAAATTGTGCATACATTTAAAGCAACATTCACAATATTATTTAGAAATCAATGAGATGATGCAAACATTTTTAATAGGCTAATCCAACACCAAGTTTTGGCACAAAGTAATGAACATGAAGAATCCTTTTCATCAACACTCCATAAATTCTCTGAGAACTACAAGTGCCCAGTGTTGTGGAGGAAGACAGGACAGCAAATAAGAACAAGAGCTACATTATTTGGCTTCCATTTGTAAAGGAAGTTTTGATCTCAGTACTTAATGACGCTTGAAATCAAACCAAGATGCTTCCAAAGAAGTTCACAGTATCAGAGTGATCAAAGAAATATTTGCTCTCACAAAGAAAGGGCTGTTTAAAAAAAAGAAAAGAAAGAAAGACAAACAGAATATGGAGCTCATAATTTATTTTTGAAGGTGCAATTAGTATTTTTTTTCTTGCGTGGGGTCTGCCATCTGCTTGTCTCAATATCTCAAAATTGTCATTAATAAACAACATTCTCTCAAGAAATGCAAGCGCAATTAAGACACATTTCTCTGACAGTTTAATCTTTTACCAAAATAAAGACATTATCAGGTATTATTATTTGTCAAATCATAACTATTATGTAATTTATATGGATCTTGGCCCTTGTTTACAATCTGGTTGCTAGGTAACAGTGAAATTACCTCCCCCTAAATCACATCTAGGAAGAAACTTTCTAATCTTTACCAAAATTGTAAAACTGGGGAAAAATAAGCACATTTTAAATTTCAAATACAATCATAGTCAGTTTGTTTTAGTGAAATGTATATAGTTAAGCTGTCACATGCACTTTAAATGCTCCACAATATGGTGTTTAATGTATCTACCTTGCAGATATTCAAAATCGGTGTCTATTACCAAAGCTTCCTCCCACTCAGTCAAAGTGTAAGGTGTTGGAATTAGTATACGCTGTAAACTTACAGAAATAACTCCAGGGCCGGTGTGTGCAAATGACAGATATTGATGTGTGACCTTTATCTCCCAGCTCAAGATCTAATGATTTTATATAATACTGCCAACCCCGACAGCCATCACCTCTAATCAACCTCACTTTCTGAGATTGTAGTTCAAAAGGCAACATTCACAAAAAAGTATTATTTTGTCAGCTGGAGGTAACTGAATGATTTATCGCCTGCATCCAAATCCGCTCCAGTATGTTCCCATTTTTCTTCTACTGTCTCGAGCCTCATGAGTCTGACAAGATTGCATTGCTCTTCGCCCGCATTACAACGATCAGACTTTTAAAATCTGCACACACAAATTTCACAGCTTTGTGCTTCCCCAAGATGTAACACGATCGTTGCGGGCAAAGTATTCACTCTTAACCTTCACAATGTCTGGCCTAAATAAAAAACCTGGGTACAAGCAATTCACTTATCCTTCAAATCAAAAATCCAATATGCCTTTTGATGAGAATAGATTGGATGGGGCAGGCCCGCTCTCATCCCGCCAGAATGAATATGCAAATGGCTATGTGGTAATCTATAATCTATAGGGGAATCCAATCCTAAAAGCGTCTTGAGGAATTCTACCTCCTCAGCTGCAGTCTATAGGATGAGACCAGTTTCTTGGGACAACATACAAAATGATCTGCCAGATCAGCGGCTCTGAGGAAGGATACAATGGCCTGAGAGTGGCAGAGCTGATAACAGATCAACAGCTCATCTCCTGTCAGTGACTACAACATGACATCACTAAGAGTTCATGTTTGGCACACAACTAACAAGAAAGGTGATTTGGGGATTTTTTCCTCTGTGCTCTCTGTGATAAAGGCGACACTAGCTGAATAGGAAACAAATCTTAAATTTAAAGATATCAACTTCAAACTTCTCCTGTAGCTTAGTCATACAAATGTAAGGAAAAAAAAGAACAAGTTTTTCCATCATGTAATGTTTTCATTTAGAAATAAGGAATTTTATGTGTAAAAACAATCAAAATGTCACGTATATTATACATTTAAATCTGAAAAATGAAGATAACCAGGTTTACATTTCTTGGCTCTTTTTGTACAGAAAACATTACAGAGAGGATTTTGGATATCTTATTTAGGTTTTGGTGAAAAACCAAATAACTATTTAAAGTGACCCCCAAATTTTTTTAAATTTGCCTCAGTTCTTAGACTTAGATGTCAACAAATCCTTCAGTATGTTCCGTCAAAATCTTAAGTACAAGATTGTAAAGTTTGGTGTGTGCAGGTGCTACTTTAAGTGGTGCTCTTTGTGTCCCCTACAGAAGAAAAATACATTTCAGCCTATGAAGTTACAATGTCCCAATGAAATCTATGGATGAAATGGGTTAAATGAAGTGATAAAACATCTTTAGGAGCAAATGGGACAAGTTTGTTGTTTCCACATTAAGCCTATATGAAGGGGTGAAATTATTTTTATTTTTTTGCTGGTACGGTCACATTTTTATTTATTGTTTTACGTTGGGCACACAACACACAGAGTAATCTGCTATAAGTTGGTTTAGGTAGAATAAATAATGATAAACAAAATGTACATCACAATATTAAATTGTGTTCAAATCAGGGTCATGGTGTTTTTTCCCTCAACAACAACAGATAGATTTGTGATGCACTTTAACATGCAAGACTGGCTCACATCCAGCAACACTTTTGTGCAATATTAAATTCATTCTGTAACCTCCTTAAATTTCCCATGGAAGCCTCTGGACAAAATAACTTGTCTGTCATGTTTAGATCATAAGCCTATGTTTTAAATAAGGCTTAAAGAGAATTTACACTTAATGCCTGACTAAGGATGTCGTTTAAATCTCAAAAGTGCACAGCCTGACCCTGTATTAAGTTTGTGTCTAATGTGACGGTTTGACTCCAGAGGCAATAGTTTCAATGGGACTACTTTTCTGTGCGTAAGGTGGAGGAGCATACCGTCTCCATAGCTGCCAGGTCGGGGTACCACCACCAAATCTTTTAGGGACCTGTACCGGCTTACTTTCACCCCTGTATGTTGAGAGAGAAAACTGACCCTCCAAAAAAGTGTCTCACCTTAAATCTTCTGTTTGTTATTGAAGGTAAAAGAATTTGGCTTCCAGTTATGACATTTTAATCTGCTCCAGGGTGTGGTCTCGTGTCCCTTTAGAAGTGACATAAATTATGATAAATAAATAATTACACCCACTGATATTTTTAACTGTGAACCTATTTCTGTCCACTGATATCAAATCATCTGGAAGTTCAAACAAAGTCCAAAGATTGCCTATTGAACGTAGAACTATTCAACCGAAACAAGCTGTGATGATGAGAGAGCACACTGAAAATCTGACCAAAAACTGCAGCAAAAAACAAAACTAAATCCTGTTGTACTTGTCTGCACCAAACACCTGCATCTCCTCCTCTCTGCCGTCTGGTTACGGCGACAATAATGCACTGGAGCAGACACATTTCAAATTCATTGTGGTCTTCCTGACTTCCACCACGGCTCAGAAGTGTCCAAATGTAATGCACTAACATTTGAAAACTATAAAAGGATGTCCATCAGATTTTATTTACAGAGAACAGAAAATAACTGTCCCTCGCATTGGTGATCTTAATTCCATCAGTGCACACACGTCTGAACACTGGATCAGATCGTACACAGGAGCAGCTCCAGGTGCCCACTTTTACACCTTCGGACAGAAATCTTTCTTCTGCACAAGACTCTGGAATGATGTCACTTTTATTTAAGGTCATGCACCTTTCATGCTCATTTTGAAAAAGTCACATAGGCTTTTTTCGGCTAAAGGCTACACTTGTAGTCACTGACTGTGAACTGTTTGAGTGTGTGGTATTGTGGTGTTTTTGTGGTCGTCTGCCCTGCTCTGCCAGATGTTTTCTGTCCTTTGCTGCAAATCAAGAACCTGCTGAAATACAGTTTTAGCTGATCAGTGTTTTTATGAAATTATTGCATGAAAAGAAAGTGAAATGAAATGTCACAGTCCCATCGGGTATGTAACCTCATCAAGTAATAGAGTAGGCCTTTAACAAGTTTGAATCAGTGTAAATATTTGGATCAAGGAACAAAGAAAATGGCAGGTGAAAACCATGCCAATTATTGAAAGTATTTTTACTGAAAAGAGAGTCCCTGAGGCAAGTGCATCATAATGACAGAGCACAGAAATCTGAGTGTTCTGCATGAGGCCATTTATTGAAACACACACAAAAAAAGATTCAAGTCAATACATTGTGTCGCTCTGTCAATACCATCATTAACCTGGTGGATTCAACAATTTACTACAATTTAGGTGGTTCCGGCTTTGATGTGATATGTAAAACAACAAATGTGCCTGGTAACTTTTTCCTCTTAGACAGAAAACAAGCCTGGTTGGTCATTTTAATGGAGACAATAAGATAAATGACTATAGACTCTTGCATAGAAATGTAGGTGTTCTTCTTAATTCTACCTGACTGAGTTACAACGACAAATAACAAGGTGCAATGAATGGAGTTATACTGTATACCATTTGCTGTACATAAACTGATTTCATGGTTAAGTAATCACATTTGCATTTCTCCATGTGCTAAGGCTGTTCTTTCTCTTCTCTCTGGGTGCAGTGGGATGACATTCAGTTGTTTTTTCTATTTAGCTCAATCTGATCCCATTATTTCATCCATTAAAAGGCGAAATCGCTCTGAAAATCAATGTAGGCTTTAGATTGTCTTCTCTGCACAACAAAGAAAGAGGAACAATTTTGCCTTGTCTCTATAAATTTCCTTGGGCCGCATCTGTTGTACGCCTCTTTGGATTCTCTCAGCTCTTTGGAATCGGCTACACACTCAAACCGCCTGCATGTTTATCTCTCAGGGTTAAAACTAAAGTCAACATCACTGGTGCTTCTCTTGACAGATATGTGGAGGCCAAAGCGAATAACAAGGCCAGAACACAGATTTAATACACTTCCAGAGATGCATCCATTAGAGATTAGGAGATAGGAGGAGAGATAGTGGCATCATCAGTCAGTACCTCCAACTTATGACACCGGGACCTAATGAAAAAGTCGACATGTTGCGTTCTTCTGAAGTTATAATGGATTTTATACAGTGAAGAAACAAGTGCACTATTTAACTTCGCTCACCAGATTGTGGGAACGTTTCTTTTTTAAAAGGGGGATCGCCAAATTAACTCACTGTTTTGAATGACAGATTTCCAACTTGTCGTGCAAATAGGGCATGAAGTTAATTAGTGCCAGCTCTGCACATAATGGGATCAAACTTAGAATAAGTTTTGGGGGTCTATACTCTAACTACAAATATGGAAAAAACAGAAAACTGACCGAGAAGCCATTTATTCTGTTGAAAATGTGTTTCAATTTGGACCAAAGGCAAATAAATCATCGTTTGCATGTACTGTATATTTCAGTTGGTGTACAATAGTGACCAAACAAACAAACACAACTTTAGTAGGTTATAGATTTTAACTTGATGGGGGGCTTCATTTGGAGGGGCATAAAACCACTTCATTTTGTTGTTGTTTTGCTTTGAACACAGTCATTATAACCAAGTACCCAAACAGAGAACAAACCCGGTAATATCAAAGAACTCCTTGCCTGTTTGCTTTTTCAAAGGGCTGAACCACTACATTCTCATGAAGGTTATGAAAGACACCACTGAGATGGCTCTTATTTGATTACAGTCCAGCTGTTCCAGATTGAGTTCTGGAGCTCTCTGTTTCCTGCTGAGTCCACATGTGTTTTGCACAAGCAGCGGCTGCGATACAGATACACTTGATGCAGCAATTAACACGGATGTATATTTAGTCAACAAGCCTTTAACGTCTGTCTGTTTTCTGAAAATCTATATTTGCAAGTGTAATCATGTAATAAAATGAACTCAAATTATGAAAACGTTGATGGTTTCAACAGTTAACCGTGCAAGTCAGAAACCATGTTATTTTTTACCGTCTTATATCATTTGGAGATGTCAAGATTATTAGGTTATTCGATCATTGTGATTATTCAGGTTACAATGTAATCATAAGCACTAAAAGGAATTTATACATTTGACATTTATAGAAGCAAAATTAAGTTATATTACCATTAAAATCCAGATAAGTACACCTAAATATAAAGTGCTTTTTATCTGGCTGTTTATGTCACATTAACTTTACTTTATCATTTAGAAAGTTTGATTTAATAAAGGTGCACTTGAGAAATGGCAATGTTGAATTGAGTTTGCGGTTGTTTGGTGATGTTTCTTTTCACAATAATAAAAACACTAAAATTTGATAACATGACATCCCTATTTTCAATTTAACTATTTGCCAATATATTAACCACTAAAACGAGTTTGTTTTAAAGTGTCATCAACAGGCAGTAAGTCACAATAGGCCAAAACCATCCATTGTGAGCACTCATTGACAAGCTGGTCTTGCAACACCTCTTTTACCATGACATTGAGTGACTGTTTTTCTCTTTCTATCTCATCTTTTCAAGTCAGGCATCAACATTCCCCAGCGTGCCCTTCTTTTCTGCTGAGCTCATGTTGCTAGGTTGAAAATAGTTCCACTCCGCCAGCACCATCAATGTCAGCCTGAGCCACCAATCAAACTCGAGACATAAGGCCGTTTTCCAGCATCAACTGTGTCAACGATGATGGAAGAGACCGTGATCTGACTGCCTCTCCTAACCCAGTTTTTTTACCATCCAACTTCATTCATAATAAAATATGAGCTGTGATGATGCGGTGTCCATCAACATGTCAGGTATGTGTGAAGAACTGCTGTCAACAGGATCTCATATTTATGCAATAGAAATAAGGTTTTGACAAATATCGAAGTGGAGCCAATGAAATGTGCAGACGAGGGCAGAGTATTGTTACTTCAAAATAATTCCACTAAAGTAGAAGTGCAAAGTTCCAAGAAATGACTCTCTACTGTTTGGAGACACTAATCAAGTAAGAGTAATTGAAAGACTAACTGTCAGGGCAAAACATTTGATTTATGAACTAAATGCAATTGGAAGTAGGCTACAAGTGACAACGGTAGAGAAATTGTCATAGACCTGTGGTGGAAGAATTACTCGGTCTTGTCACTTAAGTAAAAGTGCAGATACAGGATCAGAACAATTACTCAAGTAAAAATATCACAAATAAAAATCTACTCAAAGGTGACGTAGCATAAAGGGGCCGTGGTTTTCAATTCCAGAAGTAAGGAGACTTGTTTTTCAGTTAAGTCGTTTTAGATATAGAGATCAATATTGTGATTTTAAAAAGTCAAAATTATAACAATGTGCCATAGATTAGAAGTGGCCAGAAGACAAAGGCACAAAGGTTTTCTTTAAGTAAAAGTATTGAAGTACTTCAGTTCACTTTTAAAAAGTGAATTGTAGTGATCTCAATAAAGCATTGTTCAAATTTTCAATCTCTTGATGTTTCTAGACTTCAAATTATGTATATTTTTGTTTGCTCAAAACCTTTAGATAAAATGTTATCATGTGCTAAAAAACAAGCTCTCAAACCTTATGAAAAGTGCTTGTCCAGTTCAAAATAGAGTAGAGCATACAGATATCTACTTTCAAATGTAGTGAAATAAAAGTAAAAATAATTTACAGCAAAAGTAACTTAAGTAGAGTAGAGACAGCAAAAATATATATTCAAGAAAAGCCCTTTTACTTTTATACTTGTTACTTTTACCACTGCTATAGACGTACTCAGAGTGGGAAGTGAGAAACCCAAGTAATACAAACGATTATTCAAGTAAGAGTACTGTTGCTTCAATAAAAATATTACTCAGAACTAATGTGTGTTTGCCTCAACACCATTACGATGTGGTTTATTGGTGCAACAAACAACAAACATTATTCACAAGCAGTTCAATGGTGTAGTTATACAAGGATATTATCAATAAAGCTGCAATGATCTTTGCAGTTCCAGGACGCAGCCAGGAGCAATTCCATAAAAGATGATTATAAACCATCCATTAGCTAAGAGAGGGCACCTGAACCTGAAAAATATATGTAAATGAGGTCTAAAAAAGTACATGAGGCAGTTGATTTACTATGACAGCTACGAAAAGCTCACAAAAAAACAACAACAACAAAAAATTGGGCTACAACATTTTGCAAGAAAATATCTGGTCGGTTGTAAAATATATTTAAGAATCAGGACAATCATTTATTTGAAGTTTTTCAGTCAGGGTTCCGTGCGTACCACAGCACTGAAACTGCACTAGTTAAAGTCACAAATGATCTGTTATTAGCTGCTGATGATGGACAGGTCTCAATCCTGGTTCTGTTGGACCTCAGCGCAGCGTTTGATACCATCGACCACAACATTCTACTGCAGAGGTTAGAATGTGATATAGGTGTCAGTGGAACCGCCCTTAGCTGGTTTAAATCCTATCTATCTGATAGGTACCAGTTTGTTAATGTAAACCAGAGATCTTCCCCATGTTCTAAAGTAACCCACGGTGTGCCGCAGGGTTCAGTACTCGGTCCAGTTCTGTTCACACTTTATATGCTGCCCTTAGGTATGATCATCAGAAAGCATGGCATTAACTTCCACTGCTATGCAGATGACACTCAGCTTTATTTATCAATGAAACCTGATCAGACCCATCAAGTAGACAGACTTAGTGCCTGCGTGAAAGACATAAAAACTTGGATGACTCTTAATTATCTGCTCCTTAACCCTGAAAAAACCGAGGTCATTCTGCTGGGCCCTAAGCACCTGCGAGACTCTTTATCTGACCAGATAGTTTCTCTGGACAATATCACTGTAGCCCCCAGCTCTACTGTAAGAAACCTTGGGGTCCCCTATTTGACCAAGATCTCGTTCAAAGCACATATAAATCAAGCCTGTAAAACAGCCTACTTTCATTTAAGTAACATAACCAAAATTAGAAAAATCCTGCCCAGAGATGATGCCGAAAAAAACTCATCCATGCATTTGTCACATCCAGATTAGACTATTGTAACGCTCTGCTTATAGCGTGTCCTAAAAGCTCTATAAGAAGCTTTCAACTGGTTCAAAATGCAGCAGCAAGATTATTAACAGGTACTAGAAAAAGAGATCATATTTCACCAGTGTTAGAGTCTCTTCACTGGCTTCCTGTTGAGTTTAGAATCAAATTTAAAATCCTCCTCCTGACTTATAAAGCTTTAAACAATATGGCCCCATCCTACCTCAAAGATGCAATAGTAGCGTACCATCCAAACAGAGCTCTTCGTTCTCAAAATGCTGGACTATTGTTAGTCCCAGAGTCTCTAAAAGCACAGTAGGAGGTCGAGCATTTAGCTACCAAGCTCCTGTGTTATGGAACCAGCTCCTGTTCATGTAAAAGAGGCCGACACAGTCTCTACATTTAAGACCAGGCTCAAAACGTTCCTCTTTGAAATAGCTTATGGTCAGGCCAGTTAGGAACAGAAATAAAAACCTACAGTTTTAGCTACGCTGCCCTTGGAGCAATTCTGCTGGGGAAGTATGGCAGCTTGAACACTGTCCTCTGGTTCTTCCTACTTTACCTATCAACAATATTTAATATTACTTCAACTGTAGTCTGTTCATTGCTGTTCACATGTTTCTCTTTCTCTCCACTTCCCCCGGGGAGTGGAGACTGTTTCAGGCACTGCGGCGGCTGCTCCAGTGACGACCCCCCCACCCCCCCCTGTCTGGACGATCTATGCGCCACCCGCCTGGACAGCTGGATTAGCCACACCTCGTCTGCCTGGACGAACTCCTTCTACTTTAGATGAACTGTTCCTCATCTCCTGCTGGAGGATCTCTCTACACTGGTGGACTGCTCCTCGTCCGCCTGGAGGAACTCTTTAAAGCCACCTCCCTCTTGAGTGGTTCTGGCTCCACAGTCCAAGTGGATGCGTCAGTCCTAGTTCATCTGCAGCCTGTCCGTCCGTGGGAGTAGGATCTCTCCTTCACTGTGGTTCTCCCCGAGGTTTCTACTTTTTCCCATGGGGTTTTTTGTAGTTTTTCCTGCGCCAAGGAGGGTCAAAGGACAGGGGCATTCTGGGACAGTTATCTGAACTGCTTTTACCTGTGGCCCATCGAGGCAACTGTTGTTGTGATTTTGGGCATTATAAAAATAAATTGATTTGATTTGATTTGATTTGAAGAATAGTTTAGTGATCTACCAATAACTGATTGAAAATGACTTCTGGATGGAAGTTGAAACGTCTTGATTTTCCAAACAGTGTCTGGATGACAATCCCTGAAACTATTCTACGATACCAAGAAAATTGTTATTATTCATGAATAATTTCAATTATTACACTCCTGAGAGATGTGAATTTTCTGAAGCCGAGACTGTATACCATGCCTAATCATATGGCCACACTTGATCATTATAATTACTGCACTTTACGCACTGTAACCAAACCTATCGTATACAGACCCAGTAACATAGTCCAAAACGTTGATTGAAAAGTGAAGCGACTCACAGTTGCCCTTTTTGACTCTGCAGTGTTGTTTTTCTGCCCTCCTTTAAGGTTCAGTGCAGTCCTGTATACTTCCTGCTTCTCTCTGCGCTCCTGTCATCCATCTCTCTGTACCTCTGCCGTGGCAAATCTACTCTTAGGTGCCCGCCTGGTTTGTGCCCTTGACAGCACAGCAAATAGTCCACATTGGATGGATTCAGCTCCTCGTGCCAGTGTGGACAAGCTTAATATAGTTTACTTTAGATCTCAGAGACGCCCTTTCTCATCTCAAACACACACACAATCCTCCCAGTCTCAATATTTCCCCCCTTCTTTCCATATCTTTCGAGCCAGGATTTTCCTCCATTTCCTGTGGCTCTTTCATGCACCGCGCATAATACAGAAACTATCCTCTTGAGGGAGTGCACTGGAGGTTGAATTCATCATATTATTGACTCTGTAAGTTCGACAGGTGTGGGAAAGGTTACAACAGCTCAAATCAGATGCACAATCAGTCATCTTTGTCTGGGCATCAATAATGGAACAATGAAATGAATTTGACATTTGGAGAGGTAAAAGCGTCTCTTCTGCAGTACATAATTTTTTTCTAGGTTCATGAAACTGGTGGATGTTTGAATGAATCTCGGACCAGTCAGATTTATTCAAAGAAATCTAATTACATTCGACCGTATTAAGGGGCTTTTCTGGTTGTCTTGTGTGGCCTTTACATTTAATTACAGATGGTTTTACTGCTATAAAATACCTTGAAAAACATGCATTCTCACTGTGAGCGGGGTTGTTTTTCCACAGAAGTGGTCAAGTTTAATTCCATACTGTGCAACATCACAAGCAAAATAATAACATCCAGAGGTGGTCAGTAACTATACATTTACTTTAACAGGGCTCTGTGCACAGCAGCAGTAGGCTAAGATAACCGTTTCTCACAGATAAAGCAAACTTTTATTAAAACATAAATAACCAACAAATTAAAATGTATAGGCATGCCTGATATTTGAACATTACTTCTGTTTTTTATTATTATTATCATTATTATTTGCTTCAAAATAAGCATTTGTGTTAGTATTGACCCACAATCACCACCAAAGTCTTTAATATGCCGTTAGTGACATCCACCTGCAGCTCACTGTGTGATCTTTAAGTATTTATTAATTTTAGTGTGACATCAAAAACCCCATAGAGAGACAGGAAATACTCAGTAATACAATGGGTGAGCAATTTAAAAATAAATAGCCAACTGAGCCTATGCTATTTGTATCTTGCCTTTACAGCCAATTCTATCTTTCTATTTCTGAAGTATTTTTAACTGCAGCAATATCAGTACTTTGTCCACTTTAACAACATCTCCATTGAGACAAACAGGTGGCGGACCCTGCACCAGAAATGTGAGTGTGCTTTTAAGTTTGCAATGATATGCATGAATCATCACATCGGTTTTCTTTGACTGATAAAACTTTGATGCATTTGCCATTTTGTGAAATATTTCAAAGCACAGCTCCGGATACAGTTCTATTTTTCATGGATGTTAGCGCCATCAGTGTCACAGAGATCAAAATCTTGATGACACAGAGACTAGAATATTTGACTCAGTGCTGCAGAAAGGTCTCAACTTAAATGCAGATTGTGTGAGGCCTTGCTGTACAGAGTTTGCATGATTTCCCAAAGTCTAAGCAACTTGTTTGAGCACTGTAGCTTCCCCAGTCAACCCAATCAGTGCACAATCCAGTAAAAAATATTAAGCTCAGCCATGAAAGCGCTTTTGTGAGTCATTTGGGGTGAGAAGCAAATGTTACTTCTGACCCTTTTCAATCAATGACAAACTCACATTGCTCTCTTTCCCTGTCTGAGTCAGAGAGCATCTTCACATCTGTTTGAACGCAGCGGCGGAACAAGAGGAACAATAATGACAAGGCTGAGTCACATCACTAACCTTTCATCACCGTACGATGGTGCGGGCGGCCCCCACAAATTAACCCGGGACATCCAGTGGAAATGGTTACTACTCCCACCTAGGATCACATGAGCTCTTTCCTCTCAGACAGGTTAACTCAGGAAAGGTCATGCTATTAACTACTTGTGCTCAACCTAGAGTGACCCTCAAATGCATATTGTATAATGCCTTTCAGATCAAAAGTACCAAAAACCCCTTTTGAGCTCGGTTTCATTGCAGTATTCCTGTCTTTCTTGCATGTCTCCTCAAAGAGTTGGTGATGGAAGCAACTCTGTGATGTGGTTCCCTCTTCATCACCACAAAAGGACTAGAAACAGGCATTACAAAATTGAAATGGAATGAGATGACTATTGTTTCGGTACAGTCTCCATGTAGCAAAAGCAAATCAATACACTTTAATTTTCTTTTATGCTGATTTGTGTTCTTTATCTTAATGCTAAACTCTCAAATTGTGGCTGTCCTTTGGCTTTGTCCAAATACAGAAATTTTAGAGTCCACTTTTAGAAATAGTTTAGCCCTCATTTAGATAGTCCTATTTTATACACAGTTTACCCCTCATATTTTAGTCCTATTTAGACCTGCGGAATAGTCATTTTTAGATCAGGTTTAGCCCAAGTTTAGACCTGGAATAGTCCTGTTTTAGTCCTACCTGGAGTTTGAGAACCACTGAATAAGACTATAAAAATGCCATCAAGCGTGTGATACCCTGCAATAAAACACTAAGACCATAAAACAAACTGTCTAACTACTTCCTAGCTCTAACAAACCCTTTATACTCACATGCTTGAATTTTCGGGCACTTGTACAGCGTTAGAACAGCTTTTTCAGACAACAAAGTGATACAGAGTGGACAGTTAATGCATCAGCTCTCATCCCAAAGCATTATATATATAATAATCCACACTGCATGGTTTCACAATTAGATGAAGACAATGTGCAATGGTCTGATTTTGTCACATATACATTAGAAGGAACAGCACACTGTCCTCATTTACAAGAGAAAAGTTGGGAAATGTAACTTTAAATGCCTTCTTAACAAGAGACTATTGAACAGACGATCTTTCCCAAATACTGACTTCACAAAGAATCACATTTTCAAACATAACCACAGGTCTCTTTCATCTTCTCTACATAATATCACACTGGCACTCTTAAAGCCAAAAGCCAGTTTCAACAATACCCATAAGAGTTGTTTAGAAATCTGTCATTCAGCACGTTTTGTGGAACTGTAGTTGCCGATGGGCGAGAGATTGCACAGCCAGAGTTTGCCTGGACAAACTCGAGAGTGAATAGGAGAATGTCTGCAGTACGGTTGCTGCTGGCATCTAGATTTTCACAGTGTGCTTGTTATTCTGCCCGGCCCTGATGCACTCCCAAACGAAAAGGGAAAACGCACAAAGCTGCATATGTTAGTAATAAAATATGTCACGGGCTAAATGGACATCTACCTTCTCGATTGGTAATGTGTACCATATGTGAGTGGGGCAGAGAGAGCTGAGCAAACCCACTCAGTCCAATTGTTTAAGTGAAATTTTGAGCAAGGAACAAACCCTGCAGCTATAGATTTAAACTTTGGTGTCTAAATAAGTCAATTTTTTATGTAAGCCTGAAGTTAAGTACATGATATGAAAGAAAATGCAAGGCTACTGATACTTTAAAAACAATATATATATTTAGGTAAAGGTTCTTCTTATATCACATTTTTAAGAGTAGCTTTAATATTGTAATTTGCAAAGTTGCCCATCAACTTAAGCAGGACAAGGGACACATTGAAACATAGAGGAAGCGGAGAGCCACAGACTGGTCATGGTCAGTTCTGTGAAACATTCAAATGTGTAGTTGACCAAGCCATGACACCTTTAGTCATGGAAACCAAATACTGTAAAATCTATTACACATCAACAGTTTGACACTGAGATTGTGATGTAGGATTTCTATAAACTTTCAGAGAAAAGTAAAGCTTATGGCAATGTTGGAAGCCTGTGGGCCAACAAAATGTGGTCTGAGAGCTGTATTTCTTTTCACAAAGTTATGATACGCTTGAACTAGAAAGTCACTGGTTTCGACTTCATTCAGGCCCAAATTATTATCTCGTGAGCAAAAAACTACCTGCATTGCTTACTTCCATCACAACATTAAGTATTCTGGATGCAACAGTACCAGGACAGGACAGTACCAATCAAATCACAATCCAACTTGTTCAATGTGGCAACCCAAACAGAATACAGAGAGGAAAGAAGAAAAGGGATGTGCCAAAAGAAAAAAACAATCTTTTATCACAAAATGTTTCCCTCAGAAATGCCAGAAAAGAGACAGTGCAGATTGTAGATGAACGCGGAGGCAGTGTATCCTGGTTTGCACATGTGCCTGTCACCATGTGGCACCAGGCCGAATCCCTGTCGAGCGAGCTGCCGTGTGGGGATTGACAGAACTATTAGACGGCTGCCAGGCATGTAGGACGCGACAAGGTTACTTCCACCGCGCCACTGACGGAGCACACTCATTACTGTTTCTCTGCACTAATTACTGAGGATTATTATGATCAATCAATATCAATCACTGCTACAACAACTCCTGGTTAGCGGAAAGTGTTGGGGATGGAAGGGCCGTCCATGTTGACAGGCACAGACTCCAGAGGTCAGTGCTCGGGGCTCTCGGGGGAGGTAACAGGATCGCAGTCCAGTGGAACAGCAGCAGAAGTGATCAGCAGATTCACAGCCTCCTGTCGCTAACACATGCCCCAGGATCAGGGCTTTTGTCTGGATTTAACTGAGGGAAGATTCAAGTATTTGTGAATACAGAGATCCAACTGGAATCTGTCCTTTACTGAGATGTAATTACTCAATGTGGCAGGTAATGATGTATGGAGTGTGTGCTTATTGACAGGATTATTTCAGTAGTCGACAAGTCAACAATAATGTTTCATTAGTCAGATAGATCAGATTATTTCTGAGATTTTTTTCATGGAGATGTTTTAAATACATTTTTAAATAAGGTTGAAATATGGTAACTGAAAGCTTCTTCTTGATAAAGGTCAGAGTCAATTGGATCCCCTTTTTGGCCCTGCTTTGGTCAGTTTTGAGGTCAGCACTATTGTGGCAATTATGCAGTCCAATTTTAGACCTGGTTTAGCCCAAGTTTAGACTTAGAAAAGTCCTGTTTCAGCCAGTGTAGATCTGGTGTACTCGGAAACCCAACTGTTTTATGTGTGAAAGGTTTTGTAACACCTGTTACAGAATATTCCCACTGTCTTGGGTCATCAGGCATGTGTTTCTGAGTTTGTATTGTTCAGATAATGTTAACAATTACCAAAATAGAATGATGATTATTTTCATAATACAATTATTCCAATATATCTTTCCAGCCGTACTATTCACGTATATTGTTGATGTTGTTTTGAACTTTTTTTTTTTAATCTATAAGTTATGATCATTGCAAGATTGGACCTTTAATCAACCATCAAAAGATACAGTATTTCCACCAAACCTAATTTCTAGTTATAAAGTTGTTGTTGTTATTGTTTTTTTTTTTTTTACTCAATTAATACAAAATAATTCCATAGATCAGATGCAAAGTTCAACAGGACTTTCTTGTCATGAAGCCAGAGGCTTAACCTGCATGTTGCCAGATTCCCGCATTTAGTAAAATAAATGTACAAATTTTCAAAAACACCTGGAATGAAAATATTAAGTAGGTCCAAAATAAACTAAACATAACTGCATCAACATCCTCGCCAACTGAAAGAAAAACACTTGATGCTGCAGCGACGGTTAATTTCAGAGCAATTAGCCAACCTAAGCTTTAAGAGTCCTCAAGACAGTTTAAAAAAAGTTCTCCGAAACTCACATATTGTTCCAGGAAGAAAAACCTGCTCGTTGGTGTAACTGTCCTGTTGTTTCTGCGGCATGTTTGGGCACATCTGAGCACAGCCAAAGGGCATTCTGGGACTTGTGGGAGCGGAGTAATGTGGGTGACAAATAACCCTATATCCTTAAATATAAAAACACTCAGAAAATGTAGTCCAGACTCTGAAGGTCAAAACGGCACTTTGGCACAAAACCACACGGCACTTTGCGACATATTACTGTGTGTAGCAACAGTGATTACGGTTAACCAGTCTATATATCAATACTTCAAACTGTAATTATGTACTGCAGTGAAAGTATATGTTTACTTCATGGAGGCATTGGCAGACTGTTTATGTATACTCATGCCACTACTATATCGACGCAGTGTTTGCACAGCTGACGGACGCACGATCATTATGTTTGGGGGAAACACGCTTCATGGAAAACTCAAAGAATACAACATTTTGGGTCGCTGAATCGTTGGGGGAATTCCAGACGTGTTCGCCGCCTGTGGCTCAGAGTCTACAGAAACGGATTAGTGAAAACGACGGGAGAGGTACCAGACGCGAGCAGCTCTGATGATTCAGGGGAATATTTTGGAAGTTGTGGCAGTCGCTCTGAAAGAAACGGAGAGATGAAGCAAAAGCATCACCGAGACTGAAGATTCAACCATTTGGAGTCTGAGAAAACAAAGATACTGTTGGTGTAGACATTGCGTTCTTTGTCCTCAGAGCAATTGGTGTAAACCATTGTATATTTCAATCTTTATATTACATTATGTTATACCCTGAATGTTAAAAGGGAATGTTATATAGACCTGTACAGTATAAAATAAAATTAATCTACCACCGTGATTTGAGGGATTTTTGAGCACAAAGTTGGGCTGCACAATTAATCGATATCAAATCGAAAAGGCAATTTGAATGGATGACATCGCAAAGGCTGCAATTTTTTTAAGTGCAATTATTTCCTTCACATGGCAATGGCAAAATATCCTGTTTTATTCTGCATAAAAACTGATAATACTGTAGTTTGTTAAAATATGTTCTGAAACAAGCGACAAAAAAGTGTCATAAAATGTGACAAAAAGTGACAAACCCTGACAAAAAAATTACTATAAGAAACACAAAGGCAACTAAAAGCGACTTAAAGCGGCACAAAAGGGACAAAAAGTGGCAAAAACGTGAATTATTTTATTGGTTTGTCAGTTCATATTTCACTCTATTTGTCAATTTTCCTGGTAGTGTTTAAAATGTGAACAGAATCTTATTATTGCATAATCACAATCACATTACTGGTCAGAAAAATCACAATTGTGCAGCTCTAGCACAAAGCCGGTCTATCATCAACCTGTTTGTAGGATCTTCAAATTTTTTTATTTTTTCCCAATGCAAAGTAAAGAATTAAAAGCAAAAATAAAAAGAATGACATGAGAATAAACTGTATTAAACTTCATGGCCATGTAAAGCATATCACACATACTTGGAGGATATGTGCTGAATTTCTAGTTCTCCTTTACATTTTTTATACAGATTTCTCAGCTATTCAAGGACATGTCTGTCAGTATCAGGTAAATAACTTACATCAGACATCAATCTTTCAGAGCTCTTTCCTCACCATCTTGGACACATCTCTTCACAAACCCACTGAAATCTAATTTTGACATTGCACAAAAATGCTTTTTTACTGTTTAAAGATTTAATTCCCAAGCTGTTCACCTTGCTTTTACCATCTGAATCAAGCACGTACTCTAGGTGATTTAGACACTTTTGGGAATTTCTCCTGACAAAGTTTATCATCTCCGTTGGACCAGCATCGCATTATAACATCTGTTCAATGTTACTGAGTTCAGTGCTCTGGAAATTCAGAAAATAATGAAAGAAAGAGATAGAGAGCATTGTGTATTTCTGAGCACAGAAAGAAATGCACATAATTTATACACCGAGCATGCTATAGCTGTAGAGTACATATTGCCAATTCAATGAACGCTATTCTAAATTATACCTCAGTTACGACCTCTGAGGGGAGAAGCAGGACAGTCCTAAAGGTGGAGCAGATGCCACAAGAAGAGAACACTGATGAGTCTAAATTGCCCATTGGCCTGAATGTAACTGTGATGGATAACGGTCGACCCTGTAATTAAAGTGAGTTGTCCAGGTAAAGCCACACCTCATGTCCTGCAGCTGGAGACGCATAAAAACCAGGCGGAAAATCAAGCAGAGAGAGAAGAAGAACTGAATAAATAACGCAAACTGAAAGGTGAAGTATGGAGGGTTCACCACCTGCATGAGAATATTTTTGTAAGAATAAACATCACAATATAACAATTATTCAAGATTATTGACACCACCAAACAATAGTAGTTGCTGTCTAATTCCATTTGTGTGTGACAAGATTTATCAAATGTTTTGAAAGATAAAGTAGAGTTAACGTGACATCAACAGCCAGATTACATTTAGGTTCACTTGTTTTGCTTTTAAAATGGTTACAATTTTACGCCGAGTATATTCTGATATATTCACGATCAATTAACCTAAAAATACTAACATCCTTCACGTCAGATGTTATTGCTTTGCTTGGTATGTTCCACAGTGTAGCATTAAACTTACTTATCTCCATGGTGACAAGCAGGTAATGCCACCATGCCATGTCAAAGGTCAGAAACATGGAGTAAGAATGCATGTTTTTGAAGGTATTTTTATTATTTGCTCACACTGTGGAACATTCCAGGCAATGCAATAACATCTTCATGGAAACAAGCAGGTGGCGAAACCGCACCAGAAAAGTTGTGCACCTGTAAATTTAGGCAGCTAATTCAGGCTCACATTAGACCTGGTTTTCCTTGATCAAGTTGTTCTTGTTGTTTTTGTCGGTCGATTTCAAAACTGAAATTAGACTCAAAACATGACTTTTTTAAAAATCTGAGCTCATGGGTAAAAGTGTAGAATCTGTCCTGAGTTATTACCCGTTATGTCGGATATAAAAATACTTGCACTTAACCTAAATTGGTGACTGGTTCAACAGCCTGAAGGCAAACTGCTGTCGCTTAAAGTTCACATATGACTCTAATAAGCAGCGACTTAAGTCCACTTCACATACCAACTGCCACTCCAGATTTCATACTCTGTTAGCTCAACTGCTGACAGGTGTACGGTCGCCATCTTTGTTTTCCTGCGGGATTTTTGCAAGCCAGGTGAGATTACCACTTCTTGTCCTTGAGTGGAATTAAGCATCTTGTTAACGTGAGACAGCAGACATCTTAGTATCCTCTGTAATCTTGAAATCAGTCTCTTTTTTCGCAGCTAATGTAAACAGAAACCGCCATAGGATCTCGAGTTTGAATGACACTGATGTGCCTGAACTCGTGGCTATCAAATATTTCATGTTTCCTCTTATTCATGTGGCCAAAATATCAGCCTCATTTGCATCCTCCAGAATTTTCCAGCGATAATTGTACCCCAGAGTTGTGAAAAGTGTGATTTGCCCTGACTAATCTACTTGCTAGTACATGTTTGGTCCCAGTAGTTTGCTCTCTATAATAAGAATTTGAAGTCTTATCTGTCATTCTTGGCTTCTCTTATAGATTTCATGCTTTGATCCTTGCCATCTGTGCCTCTTCTCTTCCTCTCAGTTACTTCCCCAAGTCAACATCATGCACAATTCATTCTGCAGCATCGTGATCTATTGTGCAAGCGGCTCCGTGGCAGCTTTGATATACAGCTTCATGCAACCAAACTTACTAGACTAAACAGGGAAAGTGCAAAAGGAATGTTTAGTTCAAGTGGACCATCGTGTCTTAAATTGACCAAGAAAGCAGGAAAAGTAAGAACACACTAAGAGCAAAATGCACAAAACATAACTGGCAATTAGTGTTATATGTTGCTAAAACTTTAAAGTAAATGGCTGAAACCTCAAACATTGCAGTGGTACAACTTAAGTCCAACTGGGTCACATTACTAATGGTCCAATGCATCACTATATGCCACCAGAAGCATCTTTTGTTAAAAAAAAAAAAAAAAAAAAAAAAAGCATGTTATATGGAATATTACAGTGAGCTTTTGTGCATACGGAAAAATGTGCAATAGGAGTCATTTGTCATATGCTTATTTCCAGGGTCAGGAAACGCATTCATACAATAAGGGCAATGTGTGCAGAAAAAGGCTGCGTTCACTTGTACAGACCACATGAAAATAAGGGCAAAACTAAGACTAAGCCTGGAACTAAACCCTGTCAAGACCAGGACTAAACCAGGACTAGAACTACAACCAAACAAACTACACCAGGACTAAACTCGGACTGAACCAGCATAAGTGTGACCTGAGTCTTTGGACAGTGAGGAGACTGAAAACCGAAAGAGAACTCATGACACAACAATTAAAACTCTGTAATTATCTAATTGAACCCGTCAATGTATTACATTTTAAGAATTCAACTGAAAAAAAAAAACATCTCCATTTTGAAAGAGAACAAAAAGTTGTTTTAGCTTTCCTTTTTGTACCACCTTCTGCAGATATTTGTTGTGTGGATTTTATCAAGAAGAGATGGAATAATATTTCGATTGCAGTAGAATAAATTTGGCTTTTGAAAACATTGAGTAAACTTGAATGCCCAGATGACTTTTTAAACGGACAATTTATCTGTTTTTGCAAATAAACTTTTCATTTCAAAATTCTTGGTATTTGAATGTCAGAATCACCGGTTTATCAGAATAAACACAGTTTGGTTTATTGATCCTGATCTCAGTTGGATCAATCAAATGTATCAAAGGTTCATATCAGGCCATTTTTAACCAAACCAAAAATGATGAGGCACCGCATAATTTCGACAGGTGTAACAGAAAGAGAACATTGGGTTTTTACACTGGAAACAGTTGAAACACTAATGCCGTAAATCTAATCTCAATGGAAAGGTCAAGCATTAAAATTAGACTGACCTACGAGACGATTCCGCCGCTGCTTCATTTGTGAAATCATTGGAGTAGAATCACTAGTCTGTCAGCGCAAATGTTGATGAGAATTTAAGCGAATCATTACTTTAAGCGTGGCACGTATCTAACCCAATCTGCAATGCAAATAATAGTAGCTCTTTTTTTGCTGTGTTTTGTACATCGGCCCCAGTCAATACAGCACCACCACAGCTGAGTGATCCAGAGCCCAGCGGCGTGCATCAACAACACTGCATAACTGATAAGACTTGAGAAAAAATAGTAGTGAAAAAACAGCAGCGGATCTATTACAGTGACTGGCGCTGCATGCAGAATTAACTGTACTCTATCAACTGTCGTACTCGTTTAGTTTAAGTGAACACACCTCGGCTGGGGCTCTCCTCGCGCCTCTCTGTACCAGCCGCCCTGTCACATCAGCATTTCTCACTCTCCTCCTCCTCCCCGTCTCGCAATTAATCCCAACTCTGCTCCTGCTGCTTCCGCTAGTGCTCTTTTGAATGTGTCGGATTGAGAGGGTTTCCTTTGCACCAAAATACAAGAGCGGAGGCAAATGTCTGCTATTTTAGGGAATGGCTATACACCAGCATTGTACAACTTATTATAACTAACATAGGTGGAAACAAGAGCGCAAATTAGGGCTGCACAATTAATTGAAACTGAATTGCAATTTAAATGGAAGTAATTAGAAAATTGCAAAGGTTGCAAGTTTCCTTCATAGTTTAGATTTGTTGAAAGATGTTCTGAAACAATGACAAAAATTCAACTTGAAGTGACAAAAACGCAACTAAAAGTGACAAAAACACTACTAAAAGCAACAAAAATGCAACCAAGAGGTAAAACCGTGACTACAAGTGGCAAAATTGCGTTTAAATGTGTCAAAAACAGCATTACTAAAAAGCAACAAAAAACACCTCTAAAAGCAACAAAAACACAACTAAATGCAACAAAAAATTCAACTAAAGCAACACAAAAGCTACTAAGAGTCAAGAGACAAAAACGCATTTAAAAGTGTCATCTAAACGGGTCAAAATGCAACTAAAAATTATAAAAACAAACGATAAAAGGGACAAAAACTTAACTAAAAGCCGCAAAAACGACACTAAAAGAGAAAAAAATGCGCTGAAAAGTGACAAACCCATGACTAGAAGCAACAAATACTACACTGAAAGAACGTGTTGTGTTGTTTTAGTTTGTCAGTTCATATTTTAGTCTTTTGTCAATTCTCCTGCTTGTGTTTAAAATGTGAATTTCGACCAAAATCCAATTATTAAAACAACAAATATACTTGCAATAAGAATACAAGTCTGAAAACTAGATATTTTTCACAAATCGTGCAGCTCTAGTGTAAAAAACTCAGGATTTAATTGGGCTGCATTCCCTCTTATACACTCATCAAAACCAAGACTAAACTGTCTGAGAGTTAAAGGTGGAATGGAGGATTTCGGGCAACAAATCAGAATCTCATTTCCTCGTGGGTAGCACAAATAACTGGTCCGCTCAGGTGTCAATCATTCTCTGCGTGCTAGTGTACGCCGGCAGGCTCGTCCAGGGGAAACGCTCGCTCCCCTGGCCGCGCATGCGTGGTTGATATGCTAGTGTGTTTATGTAGCAGGTTAGCGGCGAGTTCCGTCATTGTAGGTCTAAACTATTATCCGCGAAGTACTGAAATGGCTGAGGGACGAAAGAGAAAGACTGTTTTCGAGCTTTCACACAAGAGATGAAAGTCTGCAGAGGAAAGAAACAAAACGCGTGTTATTCTGGGGGAATCGTTTACGCGCTGGCGAGCATTGAAAGCGCAAAACAGGCTGATGCCTCCGCTGCAAACTTTCTGCTGGACAGGTAACTGTTTATCTGACTCTTTTTTTAGCTTATTGTATGTGGAGTGTATTATTAAATCTTCTTCGCGGAGGTTGTCGTGAGAAAGCGACACCAATCGTCTTGTAAACAAATGCGCATGGGCAGTGCTGCTGGGCGTGCTCGTTCACGAGGTTTGCAAGGCGTTCAGTCAGGAGAAACGGGGCGGGAGGGAGGGGGAACCTGCGCATGCGCTTTTTCAAAAAAAGGACTAACAGTCGCAGATTTTCAAATCGGCGAGAAATCCTCCATTCAACCTTTAACACAAAACAGAACCAGAATTAAAGCAGGAGTAGAACAGGATCAACCACGTCTACATACATCACTGGACGTGTCACAATAATTACTATATCAACCAGTCGTTCAGTAAATGATAAAAAGAACAATCGTTTTGGGCGGTCAATATTTATTGTGGGTACTTTGTACATGTGGGGAACTTTATTTTCTTTTTCTTTTTTTAAGATTCGATTTAACCTGTAGACGGTTGAATAAATAACTGGAATGACACTTAAAGACGCAGACTAACAACTTAAATGTTTCATTCTGTTATGTATTTACAGCAGCTCATGTGTTTTTTAATGATATTGTACATTTAGAATTGCTGTATGGGAATAATCTGGCTTTTACGTCCTAATTATTGCGTCAGAGGCATACAATTTGTTTCTATATTATCATTTATTGTCTGTATTGTCTTCAGCAATATATCAAACTTCAGATATGTGTTACCATGACAGGCCTAGACAAGAGTAAATACTCCAAGTGACCTAATTTCCTTTTTGTTTACTTGTGTTTCAATACAATATACATTATATACTAAATCATTGAACAGAAATTCTCCACATATTTAAACATCTTGCACTAATGATACTTCCTGTCCAACTTTAACATTCTTTCTCTAACTTTTCTGACTGCTCTTACTTGACTGTAGCCCATCTTCTTGCCTTGCCTTTCCTACTTTTTGCAATGTTAAGAAAGTTGCTCAAAAGCGAATGTCAGTATAGCAGAACCACATTGCCAGATTAAGGACTGCGTGTCCCAAACAGACTCAGCACTGTTCAAGAATAATAGTTGTAGATTTTGCCAACTAAAAGACCAAATAAAAAAGGAAATATAATCCATTAAAATATATAGTCACTCATATTATAACCTACAATCTTGAGTAATTAATGTGCAGCATTAAAAAACCCAAGGCCATTCAACAGAAAATCTGGTGACCGCACAAGCTATTGCCTTCATCGTTTTGGCCTCAGCAAAATATTTAAATGATTTTTAGTGCTATATTCAACACTTGCAGCTTTTACAGTTTCCATGGTAACAGGTAAGCTTTTTTAATGTCAGACAGGTGTTCAGACATGTTTTTTGATGCATAATAAATTCAAATTGAACTTAACTATATAGAAAGTGGGGCGATAAACACAGCTTAGCGCTGATATTTTTAACAGAATGTGGCGGCACCGGTACAGAGTGGTACAGCTGAAGCTTGAAGTTAAGTCACTCGTGTGTTTTTCCTCTGAGCCAGAATCCACCACATCAGCCAGGGAACAATAGAGCTGAGTCGGCAACACTTGAAGCAACACTTTTATCTATTTATTTTACCTGAGGCGCTTACAGTGTCCGTAAAGCTGCAGAATAGTGATGGGTCAGAGCATGGGAACTGTGAATAGGATTGCACAAAACAGATGCAACAGAGTAAATGAATTACTGAATGGAAGAAGTAAAGAAGAAATTTATCTTGGATTATAGTTTTTAAAAAGACTTTCTGAGCCATCACGAGAAAGTGGCATATACAGACTGAACCAATGATCACGGACTGGACGGAAATTATAACTGACAAAGATTTTAAGAAATAATGTTCGGACTTAATTTGAAACTGTACTTATTTGACAGACTTTGAAAAAGTAGGACTCTTTTGTTGATTTGGATGTGCTTTTTTTTCCACTCTCTAGTAATGCTTTATGTCCTGTGTTTTATTGATTTACGCTTTTTAAAATTGAAAGAAAAAAAGAGGGGGGGAAAGCCTTTCTATATTGCTTAAATCATTTATAATTTTTGCTCTTAAAATAAGAAATAACTTATAAAGAGAGTGTGTAACCATGTAAAAATTAAAGTAAAAATAAAGGAATAAAAGAAAATAAAATGAAAAACCTTTCTCCAAAAATAAACGTATAAGTAAATAAATACAAACCTGTTGGCTTGAAAGTGAATCTCAGTAACTATCTAAATTTACGTCCTTTTTAGGGACATTACCTTGACTTACATTTATTTTCTAATCCTAATCATAACCCTTATCTTAACCTATTTTAACTTGTATCCTAACTGTAAACCATGACGTTGATCTAACAGTACAGGACATACGTCATGGGGACCTGATTCTTGTCTCGATAAGGGAAACAGATCCCATTAATTTAATTTTGGTCCCCACATTGTCTGCCCATTCACCAGTTCAGTTTAGATACTGCATGCCTGTTGACTGGCTAAACACAATCTGCTCCTCATAACACCAAGGTTTCAGTCCACTGGGTCAGCAGCAGTCATACCAGCACGTTTCTGAGGCAGACAGCAGTGAAGGAGGCATGTCCCGTTCTAAATCACACAGAGATGTGCCTGCACTTTATTTCAGCATGCTGTTTCAGGAGGTGGAGTTCTGAGGAATCTCCTGGTGAATCCACTGCTATGAGCTGCAAAGAGCAGCAAAGAAAAAGACCTCATTTTAGGAGAGCACAATAGCGCAGAACAGCCGACTTGTCATTCAAATTACCTCAAATTATCCAGTGTTATATTTCACATGCTACTGGCAACAACTGCAAAGAGACGCACTTTGAGCCAGTGTTGAATTTCATTTGAGGTTATTATCAGGGCAGAAGCGACGCTGGCTCTGTAATTTTTTCATGAATGATGAACGATAATTCCAAACAAAGCATTTGCAGGGAGGAATCTGAAAACATTTTAGTCACATTAAAAACTGAAAAAAGAAGAGTACAACTGAGATGGCCGTGTTGGTGTGAATTATCACTGTGAGTTACTGCAGCTGCAGAACATAACCCCCACCCCTCATTTCACTGCATATTTAAGACTCAACTCCACTGGGAATAAATGTTCTAAACATACAATACAACTGTAATGATAAATATAGTCCACTGAATTATGTTATGTGATGACAATAGATCAAATGACAAAAGCACATTCAGAGCATTAGTGTGTAGAAGATGTACTGGTTCTTAACACTGCGAGGCTGAATATGAAGTCCTTGTTTTACCTTTACAAAAATGACATTGACAGTGCAGATGTGATCTTGGCTGAGTTTAATTTATGGGATCATTGATCCAAGGAAAGAACTTTTTAAATTGCCTTAAAAATCACCAAGGCCAGTCTTGGGCTGTAAAATCATAACCTTCATTCATCTTCCAAATCTTAGTACTGTTGGATCACAAAGGGCCTATCACAGCTTCATTGAGCTTGAGGCAGGATGCACTCAACACAACAACCAGACAATTGTCTATTGTATGCGAGCAATTTAGTCTGAAATTTATCTAAATAATTATACTTGCAATGCATTGTTGATGAAAGGCATCACAGCTATAGGGCTGGGAATAAAAGGGTCCCCTGCAAGTCGATACAATACACGTGTCAAGATTCCTGTGTTCTCCCCCTCCCATCTGTGTTGTCTGGAGCTGGGCGGAGAATAGACATGCTGCACCACCTTCAACGGCTCCTCCCACTACTCACCTGCAACCCATCTCCAATCAAGCATACACCTCTGCAGTATAAAGACTCGGCTCATTCATCCACACCCTGCCAGATCGTTCAGTCTACATTCGTGTGCTCCTCGGTCCAGTCTGCTCCACTCCGCCACTCCGGTACTCACCTGTGCTCCTCGGTCCAGTCTGCTCCACTCCGCCACTCCAGTACTCACCTGTGCTCCTCGGTCCAGTATCCAGCTGTCCTGTTTCCTCAATAATTGCTGGACTTTTGAAGTATTCAAGTCTGCATTATTTTGATCCACCAGTCGTTACAACAGAGCGATCTGGCCAGCATGGATCAAGCAGGCGATGAAACTAACTTTTACAGACTTTACATCGAGCATTCTCACATCAAGGCATCATGATTGGCCAGCATGAACAAAGTATCCGGTCTCTGTTTGACAGCAGCAAGCCCTGGCTCAACAAGTCTCTCAGTTAACCAGCCAGGTTTACGGCCCTGCTCACTCTCCAGTCTCCGACCTCTACTGCACCCATCTTTGCTCGGCATCAATCTCTTCTGCTCGCCCCTTGGAGTCCCGATGCACAGACCGGAACCATTCACAGGTCAGCCCGGAGCCATTGCCGTGGTTTCTTTCCAGTGTTCCTCTGTGTTCCAACAGCGTCCTGCATCTTTTACATCTGATTCTGCTAAGATTCGTTACATGTGTGGATTATTGAGGGGCAGAGCACTTCAGTGGGCCGAAGCTAAGTTTTCTCACACTCCTGTTGATCAAGTCAGTTTTGAGGACTTTGTGGAGGAACACGAGCAGCATGTGCGGCAGGTCCTCCAAAGACTACTCGAGAACAAGCTTTATGTGAAAGCTGAAAAATGTGATTTTCACACCAGTAAGGTCAGTTTTTTGGGTTTTGTTGTTGAAAGTGGGCAGGTGAAGGCTGACACGGAGAAGGTGAAAGCAGTTGCAGATTGGCCTATACCAAGTAGCAGAAAGCAACTACAGAGATTTCTTGGTTTTGCAAACTTTTATCGGAGGTTTATTAAGAACTTTAGCCGTGTGGTGGCACCCTTGACTAAACTTACCTCTCCTTCCAAGCAGTTTTGTTGGACTCCTGAAGCCCAGTCGCTTTCACCACTGAAAGATCTCTTCACATCTGCCCCAGTCCTCGTCAACCTGATCCCTCACGCCAGTTTGTTGTGGAAGTGGGCGGCTTCTGAGACAGGAGTTGGAGCAGTGCTCTCTCAGAGGTTTGACCCACACAATCGTTTATACCCTTGTGCTTTTTCTCTCGTGATTAACTTCTGCAGAAAAGAATTATGATGTGGGGAATCGAGAACTTCTTGCTGTGAAACTCGCACTGGAAGAATGGCGCCACTGGTTGGAAGGGCTGAGCTTCCATTTTTGGTTTGGACAGACCATAAAAACCTGGCTTATATACAATCTGCAAGGCGCTAAACTCACGGCAAGCCCGGTGGGCACTCTTCTTTAGTAGATTTAATTTTCTCTCACGTATCGTCCAGGTTCTCGCAATGTCAAGCCCGATGCACTCTCCGCCAGTTCTCCCGGGAAGAGAGGCCCATTGCTCCAGACCCTATCCTTCCATCCACCCGTGTGATCGCTGCAATAAGTTGGGACATTGAAAATCACATCAAGGGAAGCACAGCGCACTCAGCCTGATCCAGGTAATGGTCCTCCTGGTGCTTTATTTGTTCCAGATGCTGCCCGCTCAAAAAGTGCTGGAATGGATTCATTGTTCCGATTCTCATGTCATCCTGGAGTCAACCAGGCGCTTTCTCTCCTGAGGCGTTATTTTTGGTGGCCAACTATGGACAGAGATACGAGCCTTTGTTCTGGCCTGCCAAGTATGTGCCAGGGCAAAGCTTCCCACTCTCCACCCTCCGGTCTGCTCCAACCTCTGCCTGTTCCCAAACGCCCATGGTCACACATAGCAGTGGACTTTGTTACCGGCCTGCCTCCGTCCCAAAGGTAATACAGTCATACTCACCGTCATGAGCCGGTTTTCCTAAAGCTGCTCATTTCATTTGCTCTGCCCAAACTGCCCACAGCTAAAGAAACTGCAGACTGCATAACTAACAATGTTTTCAGGCTCCATGGTATACCACTGGACATTGTTTCTGACCGAGGTACTCAGTTTACCTCTCAAGTTTGGCGCTCTTTTGTGAAGGTCTGGGTGCGACAGTCAGCCTTACATCTGGCTTTCACCCCCAGACTAATGGGCAAACCTGGAACGTGCCAATCAGGACTTGGAAACCGGCACTGCGCTGTGTCACTGCATCTAACCCATCTACCTGGAGCACCTTCTTACCCTGGATTGAATATGCCCATAACTCTTTGGTGAGCTCGGCAACTGGTCTGTCCCCTTTTCAAGCTTCTCTGGGTTATCAGCCTCCACTGTTTCCATCTGAACATGTGGATTTGTCAGTGCCCTCAGTCCAGCACCATCTCCAGCGTTGCCAGCGTGTTTGGAAGAAGACCAGGGCTGCTCTTCTTAGCTCTACAGCCAAAACCAAGGCAGCAGCTGACAGCGCCGCTCCCCTGCTCCTCAGTACCAACCGGGGTCAGTCAGTTTGGTTATCTTCGAAAAATATTCCTCTTAAAACTGATTCCCGGAAGCTCTCTCCTCGTTTTTTGGGCCCCTTCAAGATTGCCAAAGTTTTCAGTCCTTCTGCTGTGCGCCTTCAGTTGCCTTCTGCTCTTCGTATTCACCCCACTTTCCACGTGTCCCAGTTAAAGCCAGTTGTTACCAGTGATTTGTGCCCTCCGGCCGTTCCCCCTCCTCCCGCCCGGGTTGTGGATGATCACCCGGCTTTCACGGTTCGTCGCTTCTTGATGCTCGCCCGGACGGGGTAGAGGGTTTGCAGTACCTGGTTGACTGGGAGGGTATGGTCGGAGCACGCTCCTGGGTTCCCCGGTCTCTTATTTTGGACCCTGCTCTGGTCAGAGACTTTCATGCTGCCCATCCTGACAAGCCTGGTGGTCCGCCAGGAGGCGTCCCTTAGTGGGGGGGTACTGTCAAGATTCCTGTGTTCTCCCCCTCCCATCTGTGTTGTCTGGAGCTGGGCGGAGGCTAGACATGCTGCACCACCTTCAGCGGCTCCTCCACTACTCACCTGCAACCCATCTCCCAATCAAGCATACACCTCTGCAGTATAAAGACTCGGCTCATTCATCCACACCCTGCCAGATCGTTCAGTCTACATTCGTGTGCTCCTCGGTCCAGTCTGCTCCACTCCGCCACTCCGGTACTCACCTGTGCTCCTCGGTCCAGTCTGCTCCACTCCGCCACTCCAGTACTCACCTGTGCTCCTCGGTCCAGTATCCAGCTGTCCTGTTTCCTCAATAAATCCTGTACTTTTGAACTATTCAAGTCTGCATTATTTTTTGATCCACCAGTCGTTACAACAACACGTCGTTTTGTAAAGCATGCAATGATCAATATATTGCATATGATATTTTGTGATTTTTTTAAGAACTAAATGCATGTTAACAACAGCATTTCTTTGTTAAACCACTCCTGCCCAAACTATACTATGAAATACACCCTTTTTAATCAACAAAACAAATCGATCTAATATCAAATACTCTTGGCGATACATATCAATACAGCAGCCCATGATATCTACGCTGTATCACCAAATATAGTATCACAATATATCGATATTTTAATATTTTAGCACGGCCCTAATTGCTACTGATCACTATCCCACCCTCCACCACAGTTGGTTTGCACATACTTCATAACTATGATCTTTTTTTACTTCATAGTTTAGCGATCATAACACTAAGAAGTCAGGAGCTTGTCCCAGCTACTTTGGGCATCACATCATGGACAGTGTTAGACAGTGTTAGATATATAAGTATAAATAAAGAGAAAACATGTATTAGACCAACCAATACTTATTGCAGATTGTGGATTGAACATCAGACTCCTTGTTGAGAGAAGTCAAGCTACTGACTATAAACTAAAATTAGTAATATAGACGTAAAAAAAAAAAAAAAAAGATGTGTCAGAAGTGTCCATGTTGCCTTGTCAAATAACTTGAAAGCTAAATGAAGCCTTTGCAGGTCTATATGCCCGGACTTGAAAGAGCCGCAGCGCACCAAGTCATCTCACACCTAAAGTGAGATTTCAAACCTGTCCTCGGGGCGGTATGGATCCCCTGATATCTACTTCCAACGTTTTCTGTGTCACATTAGGGAAATCAAAGAGGTGCTTGTCTTTTCTCCGAGTGGTGAGAGCAGCAGCAGGAGAAATATCCCAAAGCAGCAGTTTCCTGTTCGGACAGGATCCCAGCTCGGAGGAGACGGGAAACCCAACACCCACCGTACCCAGGCGCATACATACAGTAAGAGTGAGTCAGGCTGGAGAAGAGCCCTGACAGCCTCGTGTGCTGTGCCTGAGTGGGAGGCCTGCCATATGCTTCTTGTACCTAAGCGGATCTGTGAGCAGCGGTAGGTGAGAAACAACAGCACTACAGAACAATCACCAATCCAGTGTCACTGGCAGAAAGAGACTCCATTAAGCCGTATGGACTTTTTGATTAAGCCATTTACTTCAGCAATTCCGGCAAAAAAAATCTATTCTGATGAGACAAAAACTCGTGAGACTTGTGAGAGCAAGGGATCACAGTAACAAGCAATGATACCTGTTATGACCATCGCTTTAGCAGCCCTGCCATTTGTAAAATTGTGTGGCTTTTTGTTCGGGGAATTAAATCTGAGGTATTAATTAATTTATTTATTTTTGGAAATGAGTGAAGAGTGTCAAAGAGTGTCTCGTAAAAGCAGCTTTTTGTGAGAAAAATGAGATCACTGCACGCTGTCTGCGTCTAATAACAACGTATTTCATGTCTCGTCAAACCAGTAGAACTGAAAGCAGCGCTCTGATTGACTGACCCACCCCAGTTTCACTTCGTCGTCTGTTTTAAAGCTGTGCACAGACTTGAAACATAATTCCTGTGAATCCATCTTAATGATATGCCAAAGGGTTTGTGAGAGCTAGGGATGGATTACATGATTTAAAACCTACTTCCGGTTTCATGGTGTGAAAATCAAATACCAGCTTTAAATATAATCTGCACTGACTTCCTATTTCTAGCTCTTGGCTTGAGTATTTTACAGAAAATGCAGGTCAACAGCACTTGAAGCTCAACTTGAAGCTCAATAGAAACTGCCCCTTGCTCACCCATGATTCATAAAATTCATGTAAAATCGTCTTTAGCAAGGACTTTGCGAAACCTGTAGTGTGGCCTAGTAGGTTTGTATAACACAATTAATGCACTTTTTAATTAAATCAGAGCAGTGGATGTATATGCTTAAGAGTATTATCTTATGTGTAAAACCGCAAACTACCGTGCAGGATGTTTAAAGTTGCGAATGCAGTGGCGTTGGACCTTGTCATCTTTTAATAACTACAAGCTTACTTTTGCAAGTCCACAATTAATGTCCGGCGCATCTAACATACAACATGGTGTCCTAAAGTGCATCTTAATTGACTCGTCTGTCACTGAGAAAGAAAAAGCACTCTCATTATTTTTAACCACTGACGCTAAAAGGAAAGCAGGGAATTGTCTTTTGAGGAGATGCTGCATTAATATTCATCTTCAGAAGAGCTAGCGTTAGCATAATATGGAAAAATTACCTCAATTACTCCCACTTGGCGGAGAGAATAGACGGAGTTATGGGAGTTCTGTTTGGCAAGCACTGGTTGAGGTCACGCCACTCTCAGATTGACTGGCTGTTTGGTTTTTAGTGGAGAGGGGGAAAAGAAGAACCATCTTGGCCTTATCAGTCACGCCAGAGGGGTTCCTGGGCTTAACTTTCTCAACTCAAAGACATCAGCTGAAGGACAAACAAAAAAGTTCTTCCCAACTTACCCCAAGATGACCCAGCAAATCCCCGCAGTAGATGAATAGCAATTGGCGTTTTAAATATGCACACTCACAGTCGTTTGCAGCATGTAGTCGTACTCTATATGCATTTTATTTAGACTGAATGTCAAGTGGTCTGAAACATATTTACCAGGGAAGGGACAAGACGATCTTGTAAAGTTAAAATAGCTCCAATGTTATGCACACATGTGTAGAATTATCTAATTGTCTCCATTTAACAAGAACAAAAAATATTATAAAAATGTGTGGTGAGGACTGGTGTGTAAATATGTATTGCTAAAATATCGATATGACACAATTTAATTAGTATAAGTTAGGAATTGAGTCTTGACTTGTCCCATCCCTAATATTCTTTAAAAGCAAAGATGTTGTGTTTTATAACTACATTACAACACATTTGGCATACTGTGTACAAAAACCCACTGTTGACTTTAAATCTTTATGAGCTTTTCTTTAAATACAGTGTTGCATTACGTTATTAAAGGTGCAATATGTAACTTTCCTGGTGGAGGTTCCATCATCTGCCTGTCTCCATGACGATGTTATCTCTTTGCTTGGTATGTATGGGTCCATCCACACTATAGCATTAAACGTATCTATCTCTATGGAGACAAGCAGGTGACACCAAGATACAGTGGAGAGGTGACTCCGCTCACAGAATGCGTATTTCTCAAGCAATAACATCTGTGATTGAATATGTGCGATAGGACTGCAACAATTAATCAAGTAATCGTGACTAGTTGACTATAAAAATAATCAACTATAAATAATTGATCATTGTAAGCGTTAACTGTCTGCGTGTAATAACAACGACTATAAAACACATGTCAAAAAATGTTTTATAACAACAACAGCAACATTATTAAAGCAAAACATCACAAAAAGCGTAAACAATAGCTAATTTTCATGAATAACACACTTTATACATAAATATTCTCTATCTAGAAGCATTCAATTACTATATTCCAACCTTTATTTGGTTGATAATGTATTTAAAAAGTCTCTCTAAGATACGACTCTAAGATAACAGTTTGTGACGGCCCTAGTGTGCAATACAGATAAGTTTGATGCCATACTGCAGAACATTCCAGGCAAAGCAATACCTTCTTCATGCAGAGAAGCAAATAGTGGACTACACACCCAAAAAAGTTACATAGAGCACCTTTAAGTCACATTTGTGTGCAATCCCTCCCAACACCCTGATAGACCACAAACCACTCCCATGGTCACATTAACATACACCAGTTCCACAATGAAGGAATAAAACTGATAAAATGCCTTGCACATGGACACAACGGCAGCATGGGAATGGACCAAACTACCAACTGTTTGATTATAGCATCCTAACAAACTCATCTCATCCAAACGTTTTATTCAATAATTGTACTAAATAATAATATTACCGTCATAAAGCAGTCGTACAGAAGGTCAAATTCTCAATCTGAACAAATGTAACATATTTAAGGTCCATAAAACCACTAATGAAAAAGAACGGAGTCATTTATGGTTTTGTTACGTTCCCAACATTGCCTTCAGTCACATTGAAATGCACCAAACTTGAATATTGTTGGATGTGACAAGCAGGTGTTTCTCTGTAGCTTACGGACAAAAGCTGTGTGCAGGAAACCAATAGTGTGTGCCTTGTGTTGGTGATTTATCATCGATATAGCTACAGCGTCTCTAAGTTTCAACATCTCAGTCTGCTTGTCCATCTGTCTGTCTCCTCCTCACTGCTCTAACTCACTTTTATTCACATCAGACTGCATAATGCATGATAGCACACAGGTCCCCCAAGGCCTCTCATTACGTAAACCTGTTGCAAAGAGGAGCCACAGTAGCACTTTTACAACATCCATCAAAACAGAGCCAAGTGCATTTTGGAAAGCACTGTGATGTATTGCCGGATAAGCAGTGGCGAAGACTGAATGCAATTACACTAAGGCAGCCCTATACTTTGAAGGTGTACACTGTAGAAAACAGAGCAGCTATTTCTAAACGGCAGGCAGGGTGGTATTAAGTGTGCATCCCAGTGAAAGAGCTGAACACATGAGACTTCTGCAGGGCATCAGTGCAGAGGCAGACAGGGAGAGCCCTTTCTGAGTGGGGGAAGCACAGCAGGGTGCTGGAGGATATGGGCCCTGCTGCATACCATCATCAGTGTGGACAAAAAAAGACACATTAGTAGTAGCAGAGAATAAAGTCTGGTGCTGCAGCATAAAGGATGTAACCCGTGAGTGAACCACAGTCAAGTGAAGGCCGTCATCAGCTGAATGGAGTGTCTGTCAAAGCACTGTTTCATGACTGCTGCTTTCATAGCGCAAAGATGTTGACTTAATATTGGTTTAAAATGCAGTACAGCAAAGTCTCTGAAAGGATGTGAATATGTTCTCTAAGATTAGAAGAGCCTAATATTTATGAAGGGTATATTAAGTGTGGAATTTGCCAAATGCAAACCTCAAGACTGTTTGATCAACATCTTGGTTTCATGGCGTTACACTGTTGCCCTTCATGAGCAGGGGAAACAAAGATCTGAGCTTTGGGCATTATGAAGTTTTTTGGGGGGGAATATGTAAAGAAAATGTTGATAAAGTGAATGGACCTTGAGCTTTTGAAATAAGCGTCAGGATTATGATGCTGTGACTCACCGTTTGCACTTTTGCCACAGATCAGGTGTTGCCACGGCTGCAGGGAGCCCCATATCTCCGCGTCACCATTGATGGCTTGCTCCAGGACTTCCACTGTAAACTTGGGGATCCCGTTGTCCCTCTCCAAAAGCGCACTGCGCAGCACCCGTGCGTACACCTCGCGGAACAGACTCTCCATGCACGCGGCCAGGTAGATGGCTGCATGCTCGTGGATCCTCACCGCGACTCTGCTGTCCACCATCCACCTGAAGAACTTGCCCACGTTGAAGATGAGGCCACAGCGCCCAGACTTTCCCCGGCTGAACTTTTCCTCCTCTGTGCTCATGTTGTACATGGACAAGGCACTGAGGGCCGCGCTGATGCAGCTCATTGACACACTCCAAGACAGAACCATTTTTATGGCACTTTGGATCTCGTATTTGGTGCATTTGGCATAACGCAAACTTAAGCGCTGCGCTTCTTTAGCGACCCTCACCAGGACCCGGCCGATCAGTACTGACAACCGGAGCAGGACGTCCTGCGGAGGGGTCGGTAAGCTCATCTCCTCATCCTTGTTCAGTGCGCTCGCCACTTCCCCGAGGCTCCACGGCACATCCTCAAGCTCGGGTAGTTTAGCGCACTGCCCGCTGCACTCCAGGATCTCGGTGTCTTCGACCAGGACCGTGTTAACAGTGTCCAGACTGTTGTGTCGACTGTGCATCGAGTCGGTTAAATGCCAGTAGTTCCCCCCATGCGCCTCGGAGCAACACAGCGACGCACTGGAAGATCTGAAGGAGTCCGCGGCTCCACCATAACCAGAGTCGAGCGTCAAATCCTCCAGGGTCCTCGCTACTGACTTGCTACTTCTTGCCATAACTGCACTTCATTCTGTAACGGAGGGCTTGGGGGAAAGTGCGGGTAAATATTGAGAAAGGTGAAGATGAAATGGCTTGCAGTGCGCGTGGGAAAAGCAGCCTGAGTAAGTCCTCATAGGGCTGTTTGGGAAAGTTAGGGAGTAGTGTGTCACTACAGTATCGTGCAGCAGCAGCGCAGTCCCTGACAGATGGGGCGGGGCCATGCAGACCTGTGAACAGCTGTGAGCCAATCAACTTTCAGAACGGAGCAGCAAAGAGATCTAATTGGACCGTTTGACAGAATCGATAGAGATCTATTCATGTTGCCATTAACAGGGCTTATTAATAGAAGATGTAAACAGTGTGTACACAGATAGGCCTGTGTGTTGGGTCATAGGCTGTTGAGCTGGTTATTTCATGGGATTATGAGTAAAACATATAGGCCGAGACCTTGCCTATTTAACCTCATTATTGACTTGAACGCTTTTTTAATGAAGGTTAGAGGCTAATTAGACCACTTTCAAATCCATTAGTCAACTTTAGCTTCTGTTTTTGTTTTGCATCTCTTGGACAAATAATCAACCTTAACTTTTCCGCATATCTGGGGCTGCAGAGTATAGTCAATATAGGAAGCGAAAAATATGCAGAAATCCAATTAGAAATAATATTAGTCTAAAGATTCAAACGTTGAAATGAAAGCTGCAGTGCATTTATCGTGTTTGTCGTTTCTCGAGGGAATGAAGCTTTCTACGTATTTTCTCAGGGCTCATGCCTGATCGTAACATGACTCAAGAGCATTAATAATAGATTGCATGCATAATATATCCTGCTCTGTTCCTCAAAGGGGCAACTCATTGAAAAGACCTGCATTACTTTCAAGGTCACTCGCTGGGATCGCTCCGCAGGTTGAAGGATGCTTTAGCTGCTGTTGTCCTCCCATCATGTCTCAAGAAAAGAAAAATCTGATATTCTCCATCACAAAAAAAAACGTCTGATGACATATACAAGCAGAACAAAATATGAACAACATATTGTACACATACGTATTTTAAGTTAATAATATTTCTCGTGAATGAAATAACTTTGTGTTTTTCATTGATTGTGGCGCTTAACTTTCGAGTTGCACATTTTCTGAGACAACAGCGACCCCTGGTGTTTATCTTTGTTGCAAGGCCATTTGTGTTCACAGTATTTTATAACTGAGAAATTCCACCAAATTACATTTGTAATCTCTGGATATAGATTACATATATTATTTAGTCCAATCCAATCCACTTTATTTATATAGCACATTTTAAACAAGCAGTTTCCAAAATGCTCTACAGAAACAGACTGAAAACAATAAACAATAAACTAGCAAAGTTAAATACATAAATAAATAAAAGCAATGAAATGTATTAAAATAAATTAAAACACAGAGGATCACACATTATATTATTACCTAGGCCTGTTCTAAAAAGACTTTTGCCAAAACTCAAAGGCTATTTTAATTTTTTGTTTTGTTTTAATTGTTGTTTGTTTGTTTGTGTGTTTGTGTGTTTGTTTGTGTGTTTGTTTGTTTGTTTGTTTGTTTGTTTGTTTGTTTGTTTGTTTGTTTGTTTGTTTGTTTGTTATCAGCTTCAATGGAGTGTTGATTTTGGGATTATTAGGTAAAGATTATACAAAACTGACATATTATGTGGCTTAAATGTCATCCTACGGCCTCATTGTTGAGTTTGTTCACGCTCATGTTTTTTTTTTCTGTTATAAAGGAGCAATATTTTTTACAGGTCAAAAAGTTTTGTATGTTTGAATCAAAATAGTTGGTTGTATAATGTAATGACTGATCAAGCTAGTTCTAAAAGAGAGGCTGATTTTCTGCATGTTCACAGAAATAAAAGAGTTTGGGGATCCAAATTGGTATTAAAATCAACCTTAATGGATAATATGTTTAATTATCATTGATTATAATGTAAAAACAAAGATTGGCATTTTAAAAAATCACATTTATGTGTGATTAGCTATGCCTCTTTAACTGTTTCCAGTCCAATCCACTGATTCATAATAAATATGCAGTCTGCATGCAGAAGGCTTTTATGAAGAGGTCATTCGGTAACAGGACTGATGCTCAAGTGATCCAGCTATTTTTCCTCATCCTAGGCTATTTATCAACACTGCATTATAAAGACAATAACAAAAAAATAAAAAATAAGTCTGACCTAAACAGCACCACAATATTAAACTAACTTTGTCCTTTGTTCAAGACTGTGCTTTAATTAAACTGGTCTGTAGTAAGTCAGCACAGTGTTAACTGTACACCACAAATAAACAAGCTCTCTCAAACCGACCTATGATTGAGCCATGAATTAGTCAAACATCGATCACATCGATTTGATTTGAGCCATTTCATTTTCCGTTTTGTAACTACAAATTAGAAATAATGTCAAATGTCTCAAAAAGAATAGCCTATAATTTGACAAAGTCTTCATGTAGTTTGCAGCCGACTCATTAATTGATAATGCAAACATTCTGGTATGACATAGTCTTGCATTGCTGCTAAATGATTAAATTACACAACGTGAAGGCAAGTCCATACAGTACACGGCCACGCAAGTTTGTAAACACTGCCATCTAGCGTTCATTGTCACAACTCAGCGTGCTTTGAGAGTCAATAAATAAAAAATTAAAAAATAAGTACATGAAACTACACATTACGATTTCAGCTTCCCGTTATACACAACATTTTGAGAACTTTTTCCCACCGAAGATCATTGTTTAGATCATTGTTTTTTTTTTTATTGTTTTAAATGGTCCGAAACCCATGGATTTCTTCATTGATTAACTTAAAACACGATTTTGCAATTGAAACCATATGCTTTTATTTTTGAAGTTAGTTGTATGAACTGTATATGTTATTTTAGTTTATATAAATAGAAAAAAATCTAAACCCAAGAATAGGTCAGACTCGTGCTAAGCCAATCAAAATGCCCGTTTCATTTTATGTAATGTTACGCAGGATTCATCTGATCATAATTCTTTGCGTTTTGAGTTGGGCGGTGTCGAAAATATACATCAAAAAATAGACTCAAACAGAGGCCGCCGTTGCCCTTTGAGCAAATCAAACGCACCAGCCCATCCTTGAGCCTCGCCGCCTTGCATGTGCTCATCCGGGTAACTTTGTATCTCCAGCGTAACTCAAATTCTTTGCAACTTTGTATGTCGTTTTAAAAGTGCTGCTGGGAATTCCTGGCTGAATTGTAACTCCTTAGATGAAAGCTTAAAGCAAGGTGTTAAAATATTGCCTCATTGCGTTGTTTTATAACAGATATGTCGACCTGTAAACAGGGAGAGGAAAGCACACTCTCAAAACGTGACACAGAAAAGGTTTCATAAGAGCCGCTCTCAGCCAATCAGCGGCCTCTATTCTATGTGCGCGTTATTGTGGGAGTCGATGTTGATACAGAAGAGACGCGGAGCATGGCCGACGAGTAATAATCCTGACCACTTCAACTTGTTATTCCAGGGGTCCGTGAGCTTGGATGTATTTTAACTTCATCGGAGCTGCACGAAAAAGTAACTAAATATTTGCGTGTTGTGTAACGTTGTAATTTAACTTGCTATTTCGGGTGTATCTTCGGTCTTAAAAATAAAACCGCCTCACGTCGCTGGCAGCTGCCGAAGCGGATGTTCTCCGAATAGCTGGTTTATTTGATTACAAATATAAACATAATCTGTGATATTCATTCAGTCTCCTCAGTTTACCCTCTAATTACACATGCCACTATTAATTGCAAGCCACAATTGTGTTGAGAGATTAATGGAGCAAGGTTAAGGGCAACACCGCGCCTTCTCATCTTGAATCCAATTTTGGACTTAAATGGACCCTTGAGTTTTGGGCTTTTGCAGCATTAAAGCATATTTGCTGGATCTTTTGCACTCTTACGACCCTCATACAACATAAGAAAGGCTCCAAGATGGTGGTCAACACCATCCACTGGTTCAGGAAAGGGTTGAGACTACACGACAACGCGGCTTTGAGGGACTCCATCCGGGGATCTGACAGCCTCCGCTGCATCTACATCCTGGACCCTTGGTTCGCAGGCTCCTCCAATGTAGGCATCAACAGATGGAGGTAAGACTCACTCACCACAGCACAGAGAGGTACCGGCTACTGTCTGAGAGGAAACTAAAAGTGTTCAGACTTGCATGAAGTTTTCTTTCCTTTGGGGCGTGGAAAGCCACACCTTGGCAGGATCCCCACTCTGCTGTCATCTCAACCAAAACCTGGACTTTTAATGCAGTTATTTAACTTGATGCATTCTAAATTAATATATTGTTTTTATAAGCTAGACCAATCGAAAGTATCAAAATCCAGAAAATGAAAGCTTTTTTGTTGAAAATGTCATGGGGAAGAGAGTCCATGCCTACTACTTTGTTGGATTTTAAATGATTTCACGACAGACCAACTAAGTTGGCATTTATAGAGAAAACTAAATTGTATAAATTATATACTTGCATATTCGCGATGTGTTGCACATCTTACACAAGTTCTAATACAAAATATATAAAATGAATTTAGGAGTAAAATATATATTTCATTTTGTCTTGGAACAAATGCAATACACATTGTTGTGGAAGTACAGGAAAAATTGAGAATTTACTCAGTGTCCTTTAATTAGTTTGACAATTGACAGTGAGTGTTGTATTTACTGTGGACTTTGAAAACAGTCATTGACGTCATCGTTATTGATAAAACAGTTGGGAAAAACAGGCAAAAGTCTTGGAAAATAATTTGCATATTTGAGGACTGTGGTGTTCTACTACCCCCTACATACCTACAGTATCTCTCTGTATTATAGTTTATATAAGCTTGTGTATTCTTTACATTGTAAGCAGGCTATCTCATATTTCTTTCCTCATCTTTGATAAAGTTGTACACAAAATCTCCATATTTTGCTTACTGGATCTGAACAATTCAAAAAGTCCTGAGTACAGTGATCCCTCGCTATATCGCGCTTCATCTTTCACGGCTTCGCTGCTTCACGGATTTTTTTACAGTGCGGATATTTTTACAGTGCATCCACTGAACTTCAGCGCACGCACAAGAACGGGACCCTTTGACGAGTTGTTCATTGCAGTTCTCAAATATAATCGAAGGTAGCATATCCGTTTCTAAAAATCTTCTTGCTCAGAAAAAGAAAGAGCGCCAACAACTAAAGAAAGAGTCGTGCGTCTTCAGTAGAAACAGACGCTACAGCGGAGCGGAGTCAGGACCAAGAGGCACAGACTGTGAAATACGACTGTTTCCAACCTTGTATTACTATATTAAAATTATTGTTTTAAACAAATTTTGGGCTTTAAAACAGGTTTTGATTTTTGGTTTCATTCCATAGTTCAGTATTGCATTGTAAAATAATAAAAAATAAAGCTGTGACTACTTCACGGATTTCACTTTTCGCGTGTTATTTTTGGAACGCAACTCCCGCGATAAACGAGGGATCACTGTATGAGATTTCTGTAGTCTTCTTTCTAAGCTATGATCATGTAGTCTTTACATTCAGCCTTGAAGTGGCTGTCATTACTTGCCTGGAAAAAATGTCGGTATTTGCGTCAATTCGATTTCTATGATGTTTATTAGTCCATAAATATGTGCACAGGTAGATTTTATTCATTACAGAAATACATTTTTATCTGAGTTTTGCCGCCTTTTTTCCCCTCCCAGACGCCAGAGTCACATGACGTGCGACAAGGAGAAAGTAGTGCACTCTGTGTCCGAATGGCTCCAGGATTGAGGGCACTATTTAGTCCACAGGACAGGGTTTGTAGTGATTGAGGGGTTAGGGAATGAGTGTGGACATTCGGACACAGTCTTTTAGACTAGAATACGAGAATGGTGTTATAGCCAACTCTGCTAGTGACGCCGTTTGCGTCACTGAAATAAGCAAATCTGATTGCTCGGTATTTTTTGAAGTTGACTCGAGGCACAGCCGAGGGCAGGGCGACCAGACTGATATATTGTATATAAATAATAAATAGATCAAAATAGGTTTATCATTCTGGACTTGCCAGGCAATGTCATTACATCATGGATTACACAGATTTGACCTAAACACACTACACTAACCCACCTTACCCCTTACTCAACAAAGCACTTACCAATCATTTTGTTTCACCTACTTTTGCATGTAATTGTCCATTTCCTCAGCCTGTACAGTTGAACTCATGCAATTACATGTCATTTAGTATGCAGTAATTACAATACAGTAGCTCCTTGTCTTGGTTCATGAACTTTTGTTTATCAGATTTCGTTGCATTAGCTGCTTTGTTCAAAGTTTATCTAAATCTAATTACACGTCACAAAGTCTGTGACATGAGGTCATGTAAATAATGTAAGTCACGGTGTTTGTAAAGAGGCTCCATATCAGTCTATTCATGTGATTACCATTGTTTCAATTCATTATATTTTCTTTACTTCTATATGGTGAGAGAGAACTACTCTAATCAGGTTTTGTCTCATATCCAGGTTTCTTCTGCAGTGCTTAGAGGATTTGGATGCCAGTCTCCGTAAACTCAATTCCCGTTTGTTTGTCATCAGAGGTCAACCGACAGATGTTTTTCCTCGCCTGTTCAAGGTCTGACGATCACACATTTGTCATTTTGTATTTTAGAAGGGCCTTAAAGTGATACTCAACTAATTGTATCATCTTTATTAAACCCATATATCGCAGGAATGGCAGATCAATCGTTTGTCATACGAGTATGACTCAGAACCATTTGGCAAAGAACGTGATGCTGCCATTCAGAAACTTGCCAGTGAGGCAGGAGTGGAGCTCATGGTGCGCATCTCTCACACGCTGTACAATTTAGACAAGTGAGTACCTTATTTATATCAATTTATCAATTATTTATCAATTTTCTCCCCTGTAGATATTACTGGTCCTTTTTTCATTTTTACTAAATCTAATTTTCTAATTTGACCTTTCAGGATCATAGAGCTGAACGGTGGTCAGCCTCCGCTCACTTACAAGCGCTTCCAGGCCCTCATCAACCACATGGAGGCTGTGGAGCTGCCTGCAGAGACAATCACTGCAGAAGTGGTCAGATCCTGTGTAACACCCATCAGTGATGATCACGACGACAAGTATGGGGTGCCATCACTGGAGGAACTTGGTAAATTTGATCAAAATGAAATTAAGATCCTTATGTGCGTATAAAATGAGCCTAAGTGTTGGCGTTTTAAGGCTTTGAGACCGAGGGCCTGACGACAGCAGTTTGGCCTGGTGGGGAAACAGAAGCACTCATGAGGCTGGAGCGGCATTTGGAGAGAAAGGTATGCAGAATATCACATCCATTAGCTGTTCTGATAGTTTCAAAAGCCACTGTTATTTTAATATATTTTCATCTGTAGGCCTGGGTAGCAAACTTTGAGCGTCCACGTATGAATGCAAACTCTTTACTGGCCAGTCCCACGGGGCTCAGCCCTTACCTGCGTTTTGGTTGTCTGTCCTGTCGTCTCTTTTACTTCAAACTCACAGACCTTTATAGAAAGGTAAGACTTAATGTTTTTTTTTTTTTTTCATATGTTTTGCAATACTAGAATGTATTTGTGTGACATCATAGGTCAAAAAGAACAGCACGCCGCCACTTTCCTTATACGGCCAGTTATTATGGAGGGAGTTTTTCTATACAACTGCCACCAACAATCCTTGCTTTGACAAGATGGATGGCAACCCTGTGTGTGTCCAAATACCATGGGACAGGAATCCAGAGGCTTTAGCCAAGTGGGCCGAGGGCAGGACAGGTTTCCCTTGGATCGATGCCATTATGACCCAGCTGAGGCAGGAGGGCTGGATCCACCACTTGGCTCGGCACGCTGTGGCCTGCTTCTTGACCAGGGGAGACCTCTGGATCAGCTGGGAGGAGGGCATGAAGGTAAGAGGGAACATTTTATACCACAGTGTTTTAAAATAAAACTATTAACTGTTGGTGTGTGTGTTAACCAGGTCTTTGAAGAGTTGCTCCTCGATGCAGACTGGAGTGTCAATGCTGGCAGCTGGATGTGGCTCTCGTGTAGCTCGTTTTTCCAGCAGTTCTTTCACTGCTATTGTCCTGTAGGATTTGGACGTCGCACAGATCCCAATGGGGATTACATAAGGTTAGTCATAGCTAATATATGACATTTTTATGTGCCCTCTATCTATCTATAGAGAATATTTATTTATTTATTTTTTTCCTGTGCGTTCTCAGGCGTTACTTGCCCATTCTGCGAGCTTACCCCGCCAAGTACATCTATGATCCTTGGAACGCTCCAGAAGATGTACAGAAGGCCGCCAAGTGTATTATTGGACTCCACTATCCAAAACCAATGGTGAACCATGCAGAGGCCAGCCGCATCAATATCGAGCGAATGAAGCAGATTTATCAGCAGCTTTCCTGCTACAGAGGACTGGGTATGTACATTATCAAATCCTTATCATTGTTTTTAGTCCCATTCCTACAGTTTGTATTGAGGTATGCTGTATTATTTATGTTGCAGGCCTGTTGGCAACAGTTCCTGTAAATCCCAACAATGGCACGACTGGAAGCTGTCAAGTCCCAGCGGGTTCTGTTGAAGATACCTCTGCGCATGACGAACAACCCAGGACAGGTAGTGTGTATATATATATATAGATTAGGTTAATGAAATATCTCATAAAAGTATCCATGCCGTCAAGTATAGCTTAATACAGCCTTGCCAATTTTGAAATGACAATATTTATTATTATTTTATGGATCTCAATGCAGAAAGAACACAATCAACACATAAACGACGCCATGAAGATTCCGTGAACGAAGGAAGCTCAAAGTCCTGGAGGCAAAGCAAATAGCATTTTAGAACAAAGAACCTTCACAAGAACTTTGTATGCACAAGCCCTCCATTACTTCAAAGCAATAACAAGAGGGCAGGCCCAAATCGTTGACCAGCCGATGCAGCTAACGCTTCGCTCAGATTGCACGCAGAGCGACTGCGACTGCTGTGTTGGAGCGGGATTCGTGATGTTGCTGTCACAGGCTTTAAGAGCTACATTCGCCAAAACTGACTATTCATGAAAGTTGAAAGGCTGCAGCGTCTGGTGAAAATAAACAGAATTAACAGCACCTGCACCGCAGTGTCCAAGGGCAGTCTTAACTACTCTCATTACTTTGAATTATTTGTAATTCTTGCAGTCTGCACCGCAGTTGCTCCACATGCACTCTGAGTAAGGGGTAAGATATGTTCACATCTTTAAAAATGGTCATTCACTCCAAAATGTAATGGTTTCTAAAAGTAAGGTTATTTAATTGAATAATTGGTAATTGACCCGTCCCAGGTCACACAGGATAAGCAGAAAATACCTTTAATCAGTAAATCTTTAATTCCAATATTGATCACAAAATTGCTTATGTATTCATGTAAACATTAATACATTGTAAAACACGGTCTTCCACAGTACAAGTGACTCCATTACCATGTACTTATACCTTATAATTTCAGACAGTTTGCTATTTTGTCAAGGTTTTTGTGAAAAATGTTTATTTAGTATAATCACTATTAACTAGTATTTGTGACAACATATCCATTATGTGACTCCAGAATTGAGAATGGCTACAATGAAAGGATTGGTGTTTATTTTTCTATGTGTTTAATCAAGTTGTCAAAGTTTGGAAATTTGCCATATTGTATTAACACAAAATATTATTAATTTACCTACAGCACCACACAACATAGGAGTCTTTTTTTCCTCCATCTACACTAGTCTTGTGTCTGCCATTTTTTCCTCCATCTACACTAGTCTTGTGTCTGCCACTTATCCAACCACTGTGTCATTGAAATCCCTGTTTTAAATTCTGTAAAACAAGTCAAGACTTTATTATCAGAGACTGTTTAGTACTCCTCTGATCCCACAGCCATGGAATCAACAATATGTCACATGTTAACTATTCCCTTACAATACATGCTCTCTATAGGCAAAGGTCAAACTAGAGTAATGTGGGCCTGTTGAGACGTGACAATGTTTGAGACGTGACAATGTTTGAAACAATGTTGTACCTTTTTGTAAATATTTGTTTCATTTAAAAATACTTTTGTATATTTTGCCATGGGACGACTGTAAATATTTTCAACAGCTCTGTAAATGCTTGTCATTTTGTCTTGTGGTTTTAAATCTATTATTTTTGTATAAAAATGACCAACTATTGAATGTGCTTGAATTGCAATAAATAACTAATAAATATGACATACACTCATAAGTTGCTGTGTTTCTATTAAAAGTGCACTATGTATTTTACATGGGGGGGTCCGCCACCTACTTGTGTCCATGGAGGTTTCATTGCTTGTTATTGCTTATTGAATACTTCAAAAAAGGAATTAAACATACCTAGCTTAAACAAAAAAACTTTAAAAACGTACATTCTTACTGCTGGCAGGACGCCTATCACATAATCAGTTTTATTGCCATTCAGTGAATAAAATTAACTAGCTACTTTCCTGAGAACGCTGACAGACACAGTTAATGCACCAAAAGACACTGAGACCCACGCAGTTAGTGTACCTTAAGACACCTTAGCCTAAAAGAATGCAGAATAGCAGTCACAGTAATTTATTATCATTTAATGAATATATTCTTGATGACAATTGAACATTCTTGTATTATTTTTACATGTTACTATGGTCCAATTTGAGTTGCCTAAGTGTATGTATTAAAGCTGGAGTACCCAATTTTCCCACAGCAAAACTGAAAAGTATATACAGAAATGAATAGAACTATTCTAGAACTAAACTCCTGCTCTCACAAACACTTTGGCACATTGTTAATATCCACAAGCATTCATTTTTGGACAACAGAATAACTTTTTTCAGGCGGCAAAGTGAAACTTGTGCAGACCGCCCCAAGTACAGCTAGATCGCAGCTTTCTGCTCTTATACTTATACTGGGCTCTTAAGCTGGGTTGAAGAAATATTAGATGCAGAAAGTGCGCAGTGGTTAATTTTTTGTGCGGCTTTTAAAAGATACTCTTTGTAGGAAAACACAATCCAAAAAAAAAAAAAAAAAAAAAAAAAAAAAGTTTTTCAGCTTTAAAGTGCATGACATGTTTTTATGATTTTCTAATTTTGACTTTATTCAGTATATTAATACCTCTCTTGTAAATATAAATTATAGTTTGACATTAATCAGGTAGCTGTTTGCGGAGAAAAGTTGAAAAACCTGTTGAAAATTACAGGAAGTAAACAAATTGATTAGGGAGCCAAAGGGTATATATAATTCACACAAAAGAAACAACTTTTTTGACCCTTTAAACATTGACTCAACAAAATAAAGGTGTTCACATGTATTTGTCTTTGTCCAATTAAAAAAATGTGACATTAGAGGAGTTTTGGTGCACTGTACAGGATGGTTTATTGGCAATTTCCTAGTGTAATGTCATCATTTACAACCAGGAAGTACAATTAAAAACCTTTTTTAAAACAAGCTAAACTATATTAAAAAATTTTAAAGATTTAAGCAAAATTTGAAATATATTTATCTTCACTGCATTTTAGTTAAATGAGCAGTTCAGCCTGTCACTTTAATCTAAAAGTGGAGCATTTTCTTTGAGATAATTCAGTCCAATAATTTCTGCACATTCATGATCTACCGCCAGGTATTGCATAACTTATAATGAATTTAATGTAGTGCACAATCAAAGTAGTAAAATGGTTCAGTCCCAGTGAAACTAACAACTAACAACGCGTGTATAATGACAGTCCCTGGAGTGGCCTTGTGAGCAGACCACGTTGTTTTCACCAGGCTTCACGCATTAGTGGAATTTGACTTCTGTAGATAGACTGACTGAAGATTTCGCGTGACCAATAACATTTTATTGTTTCGTGGGCGGAGACAGCGGAGCCCAAAGTTAAATAGTTTCTACCGGGAACACGGCAGCCATCGACCTGTTTGGAAGATGGAGACGGGAGAAGTGCAGAGGAAACCCATGCGCCTGATCGCAGCTGCTTGCCGTGGTCTGGGCATCGGAAAGGATGGGAATCTGCCCTGGCATTTACCGTGAGTGGGAGACACGTGACGGGGTTATCAGGTCCAGCTGGTTCACGCGTGTTTGCTGCGAGTCCGACAGGAGGAGGTTTGGTACATTTTGTCGTTGAGAATTCCTGGGTTATGTTGTGAGTCAGTGGCTGTTGAGGAAATGATGAACATGAATTTGCACAAAACAAGTACAATGTGGATGTTGACCATAGATATGTCCAAATTCACCACTGCCATTATATTGGCCAACACATGGATTTTCTACGTTTTAGGTTGGTATATTTTTTAACTAAAAGTAAAATAATGCTGAATAGGCCATAAGAGAAGAATACAAGGCAAACAATGATGACATGTTTGAAAAGGAATATTTAATTAAACTTAATAATTTTGCACATCATCTGACCATGTATGTTGCTAGACAAAAAACAGTCATCCAGTTGGGACAGCACTTATCATCTATTAATCAATCACTCAATCCTGATAGAAAGGCTTCTTTGTGACAGTGGTGGAATTGTTGTTTGTTGATTTTTAGTTTTTTTTTTTAGTATGCTTACAGGGAAAACCTCGTGGTGTGACTCAAGTCAGATTAAGCGATGCAAAATGTGTTGAATAAGTGGCTATGTTTCCATGCATAACAAAATCAGAACATTATCTGATTTCTGGATTTATCAGATGATGGAAATGTCATGCAAATAGTAGGAATTGTATGAAATCTTTAAGCGGATATACTGTATGTCTTACTGTCGTGGTCCACACATATGTGCTATAGGTGTATTGAAGTTCATAAATTAATTTTCCATTCCGTTTTGTAAAAGTAATAACAAAATATGTATTTAATGTAATGTATTTAATAATTTGTGGCATGATTCTTATTTTTAGATTAACTGTCCCCCTAACTTGCTCATTAGTCTGCTCAAAAAGTCAAATCGTATTCTGTGAGGACAAACTGAGAATGACACATGAACACAGTCAGTGCAGAAAAAATATTGGTGCCAAACATGGCATTGTAGGACTAATATCACTGATATACCTTCTCTAGTAAATATATTATATATTGTTATATCTAATTTCTTTCTGATCGTTCATACTTGTAGGTTTTGACAATGAACATTATACAAACTAATGTGGCAAATACAACAATTAAAGAGAAAAGGTTATGGGACTTCCAGATACAGACTGACAGAATGCTAATGGAAAACCAACCAAACATTGTGGTGGTGGATAAAGAGCAAAGGAAGGCCTATGGTTGACGTGGCAATACAAAGTGATGGCAACATCAGGAGAAAAGAACGCAAGAAACTAGAGAAATACCAAGGGCTCTGGAGAAGACCTGGAAGGTGAAGGCCAAAGTGGTGCCTGCGGTGATCGGAGCACTCGGGGCAGTGACCCCCAAACTGGAGGAGTGGCTACAGCAGATCCCTGGTGGAACAACAGACATCTCAGTCCAGAAGAGTGCAGTGTTAGGAACAGCTAAGATACTGCACAGAACCCTCAAGCTCCCTGGCCTCTGGTAGAGGACCCGAGCTCAGAGATGGATGAGAAGAGTGAGAGTGTGAGAAGGGATTTTTTTTTTTTAAATCAGATTTCTCCTTAACTTGTGAAGACACATCAATAACTAGATCTTGTTATTGGGTTATTTTTTATTATTTAAATTTTCTGGCCTGTAAATGTACTGTGGGACACCAAAGGCAGAACAAAAGTCACACATAAACAGTGTAATCTAATCAACAGAACAGGTTTTGGAAGAGAAACAAGAATAAAAATAGAAAAGGGCATTACTCTTTAATGTAAAACCGGTCTGTTTGCAGGTCTGAATTCCAGTACTTCCTTAAAAACGTCACAGGTGTATCTAAACCAGGTAGGCCCCCAGTAATTTGAATCTTAAAGTAACGAAATGTTAAAATGTTGTTGTTGTTTTTTTCTTCAACCGTCTCTTGCAGGAAAAATGAACATGTTGATTTGGGGGAAACTGTGTTGGTATTCAAACCCAGAAGACATATTCCCATTGGCCAATACGCTTCATGTGGTGTTGAGTAACACACTGGAGTAAGTGGAATGTATGACATTTGCCCTGATGCGTTATAATAACTAAATAACTAATTTAATAACCTGATTTGGTTGTAAAGAACAGCTCCAAAACATGCCCACTTTCTGTGTAAGGACTTTGAGAGCGCGGTGCTCTTGGCCTCACAGCCTCCGCTCAGTGACATCGTCGAGACCATCTGGATTGTAGGCGGCACTCGCGTTTATAAGGTACAAACTCTAGGTTTCGTCTTCTGTAGTAGGTCTATCATTACCAAAGTTACACTTTTTCAGTTGATTTGGCATATTTTTGTGATCAGGACTGAAGATTTAAATTATTTTCCTGCTTTTTCATTGTCAGTTGGTTTTGTCAGACTGTGGCTCTCATCTATATGGACAAATGTATTTTTTTAGCATGAGGCCATCAAAATAGTTTATTGTTTAATGGTATTTTTAAACCAACCATACTTTATGACATATATATTGGCAAAAGTATACATTATATATATATATATATGTATATATACAGTAGTAAAACAGATTTGCTCACTAGGAAGATGCTACCATAATCTAAGGCAGTGGTTCCCAACCTGTTTTGTCTCGCGTTCCCCCTAAGGTTTGTTTCACACTCAGAGTACCCTTTAACTTGAGTTTTGTGCAAATAAATGGGAATATAGTCAATTATTACTTTTATATTTATTGTTTTAATTATATTTATGGTCCTCCAGATGCTCCAAAGAGATGCTAAATTCACAACTAATGACACTTTTTTTTTTACAGATAAAAGTACATTTCATCTTATCTTAAAACCTAAAACCATTCCACGTACCCCCTAGTGATTCCTCACGAACCCCTTGGGGTCCCCGTACCCTTGGTTGGGAAACACTGACCTAAGGGAAGGGTGTGCTTGAGAGAGACTGTGTTTATGAAATGTGATAGAGCCGGTATAAAAGTATGTTCCATGTGCATTATGTTCAACAGGATCTATAATCACACATCAGTGTAAAACCTGTTTGTGTTTTTATTTCAAATGGAGAGTAGCATCAGAGTGATTTACACTTACACTTTACACTAAAACAGAGGAAGAGAGTGAAAAGAGTAAAACATGTCTATATGTCTATACATTTGATATATTATTATATATAATGTAAATTGTTACAAATCCTGTTCTGACTTTGTCACATTTCCAACATGAGCTTCATATATTTGGTCTATGAATAATCTAAAAACACAGTGAAGCATTTTGATGATCACTTTTAAAACACTGTAAAACACAGGTTTGTGCATTCTGAGCCACTGACATGTTCACAAATAGTACTTAATTGGGGGAAATTAACTAAAGATTTTGAGCAGGTTATTTAATTTTTCCATAAAAATGAATTGTTTTGAGGTATTTATTTAAATTACTAAAGTTATATTAAAGGGGACATATCATGCAAAATCTACTTTTTTGGCCCTTAGATACCTTTTATTGTGTACTGTGGGTGTCTGGTAGTGGCTAAAAGTTGAAATTAATCACTTAAGTAGCTGCAGAGATATATTTATATAAATTTTGCAACATATTTCTCAGTTCGTTCGAATATCCGCATTATCTGTTACGTATTTTTATCTATCACGTCACAGCGGAACTACTAAACAAGGTCAAGAGCTTCCGGCAGAGACCGCCATCTTTATTTTCCTCGTAGCGATTTTGTAGTCCAAGCGCAAAGATGTCAAAGGTGCGAGTGGACAAGTTAAAATGCTCTGTTCTTGGTTGTGTTACCAGCACAACTCATTACACAGACCCCCTGCATCTGAACAACTGAGATCAGCTGGTTACGTTTTATTTTTCGTGGTAATGTACCACAGACAGTGGGGAAAGTTCAGTTTGTGTGCTAAGCACTTCAAAGAGGAGTGCTTCAGTAACCTCCGCCAGAACAACGAGGGATTTGCTCAAAGATTGCATTTGATCGAAGGGTCAGTTCCTTCGGTCTATGGAGATGACGATATAGTGGAGCGGTTTACCTGTGTTCTGGCCATTTGTGAGGGATTAGCATTACACCTGTAGCTGCCCATCTTTTACTCGGCTGTTTTCCAGCTGCTTAGGGCACATGTCTTTATATATACATAGAATACATTTATTTTTTAGGTTTTCATAAGGCAGAACTCACATCAGACTGCTCGTAGCTGACGTTAGCATGTCGCTAGCGTTAGCATGTCGCTAACATTAGCGCGCAGCAAGCGTAGCCCGCAGCACCTTAACTACGCTGACTGACTTGACAGTAGCCTTTTTCCCCAGACTGCTGTTGTTGTAGTAAGATGGTAAAGTGAGGGTCCATTAGACAACCTGCTAATATCTTTCACACACAGTTAAGCTAACGGAGCGCATAGCAAATTACATAGTAGTAAACAAACCATTGAGATGCAGCCATTTGAAGTCTTTGCTGCGGAGGATCATCGTCTTCGATTTCCTCTTGGTCTGTGTCAGACTCTGGCTCGTACATGTAAGGCTGGATGTTGATGTTTTCGCTTGTTTCCATTTTTCGATTGTCATTACGTTTTTTCTAACTTTGGAGAAGTTTTGGATCCGACAGACGGACTGTGTTTGGGACTACAACAATGGCTGAACGGGGCGGAGTCTGCGTGCAATGCGCATGCGCGGGGGTGGGGTGCGAACTAACTCATTTGCATTTAAAGAGACAGTGCCAAAACAAGGCGCTCAAAAGCACTCCTTACAAAAGGGGTAAAAGAGAGGCATGTAGAAAGACAATTAGGAGGAATTCAGACTGTAGATTGCAGGTATAGTTTATTTAGACCCCAGGTAAATGTTTTAAATGTTCAAAAGGTGAAAATAAAAGCATGATATGTCCACTTTAAGGCTTTTGTATGGGATTTTAAAAATGCTGACGATCATTTTCAATTCATTTTTTTTTATTATGAAAACACAGAAAATAAATGTGTGGGTGTGTCAACAGCACATCTTAGAATTTGAAAACAACTAATTCAGTATTTACTTTGGCAACTTTTAAATGCCCTTTGCTCGTGTTTTGATGCTGCTGTTGATAACCGAGGTCTCTGAATGATGAATACTTTTTTTTACTCTAGTAATCCTTATCAATATCGCAGAACTGATTAATTAAACATGGTGTATTCTTAACATGAAGAAAACAGAGGCTTCACACAGTGGAGAATAATGACCTGTCACCTATGCTTAGACCTCTTCAAGATCACAAGAGCAGCGACCATCTTCAGCTGACTTTAAGATGCATTTCTGTTTGTGATCTAGTTAGGGAAGATTACCTTTCTGTTGAAGCGAAACATACTTTTATCAGTATTATAAAAGTGGTCTTATTTATTTATTTGTATTGAGCACACATAAAGGTCCATTATCTTCTCAGGAGGGTATGATGCACCCCTGGTGTGACTCCATCTACCTGACTGACGTCATGGCCTCATTTGACTGCGATGTCTTCTTCCCAGAGTTTGACAAAAGCATATTTCAGCTGCAAGACAAGTAAGAATCAACCTCACTGTTTAATACTGTTTTTAACTATTAATCTGTAGCGATTAAATATTGTGTACTTCTTACAAAACAAGGTTCCCTGGTGTGCCGTGTGAAATTCAAGAAGAAAATGGAATACAGTTCAAATTTGAAGTTTTCAAGAAAAAGGATGGACATATAGAGAACCACGGTTGATTTTTGATGTTTGTGGTCATTTTATGACCCACAGTCTTTATTTACCAATTTATTTTAGTTTATATAGTTATTCAAGACATAGTCTTAACAATACTGGCCTAACCAATATTACTTTGAACTTTTTAAATTGTATGTTCACTCCAGAATGTGTCTTACATGGTGCTTCTAATCTCTGGTTATGTTTGTTACTGGTGTGTGTGGTCCTTTCCTCTACCTTCTCGGTCACATCGCAGCTGCAGTGAGAATATGCTTGTTTATGAGTCAGTCAACAGCACTCGACAGAGCCAGCCTGTTCTGGTACTGCACCAGGTCTGTGTGAGAGCCAAACACACAGATGGTGAACACACAATGCTGTGTGATATTATTATGATCATGTACTGTATCTGACACTGTGAGGACTTGTGTTGTAATAAAGCTGTTATGAAACTAGGTGAGCAGGATGTATTTAGAAAAGAAACAACTAGTACTGTACTATGTTAATTAAATGTAAATATGCCGTTTCTGGGAAGGGATCCAATTCTTTTCTTAGCTGCAACACCTCCTTTTTCCACTAGATGGAGGTACACTTATTGTGTTAAGCATCTGTTCGTTCTTATAAAACTTTCCTGGTTCAAACAAATTGATGAAAAAGATGTCTTGCATTCCTTGCTAGCTGCTTTAATGTGCAGAACAGCAGAGGGGACCTCCCGTTTTCTTTCAAGTAAAGGTCAATATTACCAAAACCTGTAAACCCAGCATACAAGGCTCCAGCAGCTATGAACCTAAGAAAAACAATAGGGAACAGTTTGCTCAAATAATCTTTTCAATGTTGATCCTTCAGCTTAAAAGACACTGTCCTGTGGAGGAAAAGCCAAACCTTCCAAAAGCAAAAAAAAAGTTGGCTCCCTGCCGGTCTTAAACGAGTGAAAACCTTTTTATGAAAATGTAGAATGGACTATATATGGAAGTATATTTTGCTTGGTAATCCCACTTATTTGTCATGCTCTTGTTTTAATGTTGGAATGTGGTTAAAATATATACCCATATTAAATGCTTGGTCTACATGTTGGCTAATTGGCACAAATATTGCATTAATGCGTTTTCATTAGTCATTACTCATGGTCTTCACTGCAAATACACACGTGGGGTAGTACCATTGTCACTCCAAACATTAAAGTAAATATATCTGTTGAATACAAGTGTATATATTGAATACTATAGAGCTGGGCAAAAATGACAAAAATGAATATGTCTAATGAGTATCACAACAAAGATATTATTGTCTGTTATCCAACAGTTAAGAAAACAGATTAATGTGTAATTATAAGACAAATGTAAAATCCATGCAAAGTTAATTATAAATGGGCTGAAATATCATTATCTTACAATTTTTTTTTTTTTTTTTTAAGTGGCTGTTGTCTCCTTTACTCTATGTATTATGAATAAAAAGCTTGTATGTAAGTCCTCCATCTTCAGTTTTCTGTGTGAAATATGCAGATGATCTGACACCGACTGAGCAGCTCAGATGGCATTAGACTGTGGATGAGTGGGGTCAGGTATTTTCAGTGGCAGTCAATGGATCAAAAACTATGGACGTGTATTTTTAGTAAACAAGAGCAAGGCCAAAAAAACATGAACCGTCTTTTATACCTCAAGCTCTTCCAATTGTTTTATTCTTGGTGTTGTATAGGACTATTTATAATGGTAACTTTTACTTTTTACTTGTGATTTTGCCATGTCTTCAAAACATCATTCATAATATTATCTTAATTTTGACATAATAGTGCATAGACAAAGTGGATTATTATACATTTACAGTGCAGCTGAATCATGTCAATATGAACTCTTAAACATCACATGAGCAGTGTTGTAAGTCTATTTTACATGTTTTAGGTGGCACTATGGGTTCATAATTTAACTGGATGCCATTGCTTCAATTTCTCAGCTTACGCACACAGTTATGTCCCACAGAAGCCGTATGCAAATATCAGCCAGTGCGTATTTGAATGAAACAAGACAATTTATATCACCTGTTATTAACCTCTGCAGTTCGCCAGTGTAATTCAGGGCAGTGGTGCAGGATGACAGACTAGTCCACAGAGGACAAGAGAAATAGAGGTGACTTGTACAATCCACTCGAGGCCTTGTCTGCTTCACTACATCCTGATTAACTCTTCTTATTTATTACTAAGCACCAGTGAAGAAAAAGGATCTTGTAACCTTGCGTGATGAATTCAATAAAATAACTAACCTTTACCATGTTGTACTTGAGCTCCTGCTGTAGGCCTCTGGGGGAATACTGTGTTGTGGATTTGAAAATGATGTCTAGTCAAGCATCCATCTGTGTGGTGCCAATTCATTACCAAGACGCACTCACTTTCACATCATCTGCCCAGTGGCCATCTCCATGACGACGAGGCCGGGGGATGCAGACCAAGGCAGATGGGATGGAGAAGTTGTTAGTGCACATGAAGATCCCGCAGGACGCTCAACTTCTGCCTGTGTCTTTGCACTGACCCCTGTTGTCCGCATTAGGAGCGAGGAGGACACCTTGAGGCATGAAGTCAGAGCTTCATTAGCAGAGGGAGTTTTGCCCGTTAAAAGCCACTCATAAGCAGCTTCCAGGGCCTCTGTCAGCTTTTCGACATCTAATGAGATGCAAGAACATCTCGTAATGCCCTTTCAGACAATGCTCAGTATGATTGCATATTGATTTAGCTTTTCCCCTTTTTTTGTCTGGTAAAATAAAAGCACCGACCCTAAAGTCATTTTACTTATTTTTCTATAATGAAGGCTGACTTGAAAAGCTTAATAATAGAAGAACTCACACATAATGGAAAATCAATTTTGCATAACTCTGGCATAGACTGCAAAGTATGTTCAAATAAGCCACGACTAAATCAAAGAGAAGGTACTTGTTTTTGTCTCCCCTTTTTATGTCATTGTGAGTGCATTAGAATTCATTTGAAATGATAATGAAGGCACATTTCTGCAGCGAATAGCTCATAACAAAGTGTCTCCCTCTGTAAAGTAACAGTAAAAATGAGAGGCGCTGTTAGGCCCATCCCTGAGGGGAACCGTTGTGCTGCCAGGAACAGTGTGAAAATGAGACACTTACAAGGCTGTTAATAAAAAGGTTGTAAAGTCCTATTAGTCCCCAGTCATGAGGCTTAATGCACTTGATAGACTAGTCTGCACCTCATATTTTACGTTTATGTGCCCATTTAGCCAAGGTAGCTTGTAAATAGGGAGTAATAAAGTCTATTTGCCTTTATCTAAGGATTCTGTGAATATTATAACACAGCAGTGAATGTTAACAGGTAGAACTACATAAACAAACATGCAATAAATCAACACTGAAAGGTATATGAGTGCAATAAGAATGTGATTAATGGCAATAACGAAAAATATTGTAATAAATCATCTTAAAAACAATTAAAGGTGTACCAGAAAAAAAGAGATTTTTTTTTCTTACAATTTAGTGTTTAATCAGATGATATTGGGTTGTTCACTAAATGGAGGGATGGCAGTTTGCATTTTAGATCAACCCAATGCACACTGTCCAATAAATAATAACCACCCAATAGCCAGAACAGTATTTTCAATCAAATGTTTTTAAAGGGGCAACAGGGTTAAAATGCGGTCTCTGTACACGTAGCTTTAGTTTGCCATAGCTTTGTTCAAAGTCCTTTTTTGTGCCATTGAGAACGTCTAAAGATCCTGTCCTTGCCTCATAACCATGTGCCCTCAGTTTCTGTAGGCGATAGTTGACTATCTGTGTGGTCAGTTCCAGGACGGTGGGTGTGTCCATGATCTGGGACATACTGATCCCAGCTTTTAGTAGGCCGTCGAAGCGATCAGCCAGGATGTGTTTGGGGTAGTACAAAAGAGCAGGGCACTTCAGAACTATTTCCCGGAGCTGGCTCTCGGAGCAGCCCATCATTTCCTGGGAGTAAAGCAGAGTTTGGTTCATGCTGTCTGGGTTGAGTTCAGTGACAAAGCCTCGGAGTTTGGAGAGCAGGTGGAGGAGCTCTGCTGTGGTGAAGCCTCTGTCTTTGAGAAAGAGTAAGTTCTGCCTTAGCACTTCAGGAGATTTTATCAGAACAAATGGGTTTTGGCTGAGCAGTTTCTGTAACCAGATCTTCATATTGGCTTTCTCTCCTCCCAATTCTATGTAGGACCGCTGCAATGTGTCCACCATCACCTGGTTTTGCTCCACCGGGCGGCTGAAACTCTGTGGCGCACTGGCCATAAGTTTAGTAATAATTCGTTTATTGAGATTCAAGCTATAAAAGTAATCAATATTGTTCCGCTGGTTCTCGTGGTGGTTGGCTGATGTGAAGAACGAAGCAGGGAACTTCTCTATAATGTTGACTAGCTCCTTCTTGTTTGGACACACAGACGTCCACAGCTCTCGCTGAGATTCCATCTCCTCTGGGTTGCAAAGGACCGCCTCAGGATGCACCACTAAAACGTTGGCGATGACAGGACCCGAGGCACCCATGTCCCTCAAGAGGTGAGCTACCTCTTTAGCATACGCTGGGTGCTGATGCAGAACCCAGCCCTTAAGTTTTCTGACCTTTTGAATGTCCACGGACAGATCATAGAAAGTGTCTACGGTCTGCTGGTTCTCGGCTGGTCTCATTGTGCCACATTGCCTGACGTGAAGTGGCAGGACTGGGACACGCAGGCACCGGAGGCACAAGGAAGTTGCGACCAAGCGCAACATTTATGCGTCTAGGAAGTGAATACCTGCGGAAGATAGACTGATAATCAATGGAAGAATGGAAACATATTTTCAACTACTGTAAATAAAACTCACTATTGGAAGACTAAGCAGATAGGAAGGTAAGAATTGGTTCATGCATAAATGTTCATAGTAGATTACATACAGCGCTTATTTTCTTAACTGATGTTAAAATAAAGTGTAGATAGACCATAAAAATGAGGAGAACAAAATTGTGTTTTCTAAATCAATCAGGAGATTTGCAAGACACACAACTGTTCAAATTCAAATAATTTGCTTGTTGTCAACATAAATCTTTTGTCTCTTGTAGACTTATTCTGAGTAGGAAAAGTAATCAAAACCTTTACTCAAGTAAAAGCACTGTTACACAGTAAATCTATAACTCAAGTAGAAGTAAAAGTATTGTCTCTGAAAACTACTCAAAAAGTATACATTTATTTGAAAGTTACCAAAGTAAATGTAACAGAGTAGGTTACTACCCATCTCTAATTTTAGGATAAAATGTAATGTTTTGTATTTTACAGAAAAAAAATCTGTTAATTCTGCACAGCTGCTTATAAAACCCATTACACTGCATTAAAAGCAATTAGAAAATATTGTTGCTTCAGGGAGCAGCCTCCAGACAGGGCAGCAGCTGGTTACACTCTGTTCTTGATCACTCTCAGTTTATGTTTCATTCATTGAGATTCGTAATATTATGCCAAGATGCCAAGTATAAAAAAATAAATCTTCGAGTTCATGTCAAATTCTTCCCATGAGCTACATGTCTACAGATGTTGGGCTGGCATATTATTTAAAAAAAATAATCACCCAATCTTAAGTTAGGTAACATGTGTTAGCTGATAGCATGCTAGCCTTTCTGAAACAACGTCTATTTTACGGGGTTAAATGTGATCGACATGCACTGACAACTAGCTGAACATATCCAGTGGCCCAAAAGTGTTTAAAATATAAAGATGTCACACATAAAGCATCAATCTTGTCAGACATGTAGGCTGCAGTTACCTTCAAAAGCGATCAGAGGTTTGTTATGAAACTGTCTTCTTCTCCAGCCGGCGTGCGTCATCTCTTGCACAAAGCGTCATCTAGAGGCGGTAAAGTAGACTGCAACGATCGACTCAATGATTCCCAAGCTTTTTTTGACTTGAGTTTTGTGTCACACTCCGAGTAGCCCCTAAACTGGTTAGTGATGATTCTTTAGTAATAGTATAAATCACTACATTATCAAGGACTAATATAATATTTTTCTATGTTTCTATCGATGATCATAAACAACAAAATCTAAAAATTTAAGGTGAACGATGTAAAAAAGAAATAATGATGAATGAATAACAACTCTAAATGAATTCCTCTTTTGAACACCAGAGGGCATCTTTTTTGGGTGTGATTAACAGGTGGAGCAAATTTTGAAAAAAAAAAAAAAGGAACAATGAGCTCCTTTGTTTCATATGCATCAAGGAAATAACAAATCTGATCAACGTGTTGCATAAATATTATCTCTTTTCTCAAGTCATTCTACGTACACCCTGGGAAACAGGATAAGGACTTCACTCTTGTTCAATGTATCTTAAAAACATTTGATATGTGTTCTGTTGTTTTAATAATAATGTCTTTAAATTGTCTTTACATGTGTGCCGTTATTGCCTGTAAGTTGAAACATTGGCAGAATTGGGCCTCTTCTTCACAGCAGTTGGGGAGGCTCCAGACCCTGCAGCATACGGACCCTGATGAGTGCAATCAGTGCTGGGCTGAATTGGGCTCAACACAAGGAGAGTTTTCTCACAGTTGGCGCTTAATCATGATGCTTGATCACCAGCACTGCAAGCTGTTCCCTGCCACTACACACACAAGACTGCCTCATTATATTTTATACTAACAGTAAACAGACAATGCATGGATCAGATGCAATATGTTAAAATACAACTTGTGAAAGATTACAATAATAACTCATAAGAAATAACAATAATAATTACCTACATATTTATTTTAATATGATAGCTATTTATATAATAGATTCTGCAGTGGATTGCATTTTTTCTATTGTCCCAAGTTTAATTTATAGGACACATTCTGCTACAGTCACTTTTTTGAGCTTTTAACCCTGTCCTAACATCAAAAACATACCTGGGGTTGCATTCAGTTGCATTCACGCTATTTTGAGGAATGTTCATTAGAAACACTCCCTGCTGAACTTCCAGGTTCTGGGATGTATTTTCAGATTTCATTCGTCACTTATCCAAGAAACCTCTGCTGTTTAAGTCCTTAAATCATTGCCAGACACATTCTGAGCCTTTCTTGAAATACGAAAACATAACAAGAAAGCCTTTAACAACATCTGCAGAACTGAACCAGTACTAAACCAGGGCTAAACCAGGACTAAACCAGGGCTGAACCAGGACAAAACCCGGACTGAACCAGGACTAAACCAGGACTAAGCCAAGTCAAAAGCAGGTCTCAACCAGAACTAAGCCAGAACTGAATCAAGTCTAAACCAGAACTAAACCAGGACTGAACCAATAACAAGAGATCGAATATTCTTTATATTTTTGAAAAATGGGTTGAGGACCGGATCATGTCCCATGGAGGGCCTGATTTGGTCCTCGGGCCTTAAGTTGAATAGCCCTGTACTAGATGACAGCAACTCCAAACAATATTCAGGAAAGGTCCAAGGTCCAAATATGTTCTATTATGTGATTATTTATTTATTTTATTGATACTTTTTCTAAAGAGTAGTTTCGAAAATAGTTTAAGCATTGTTTAGTATCTGGGTGCATTGCAACACTTTTGCAACTTTCTCGTCTGTTTTTCATTTTTGACAGCTTTGAAGGGCTCGTAGTCAGTCACGGAACTATGACAGAGTGGAAGAACAGGCCAACCAGTGACTGTAAAACATTACTCACTACTTCATTGCCCCCATAAATCGACAGAATGTGTGGGAACAAAGGGAGATCAATTAACCTCTGCCTTAATGAATTTAACACCAGTATATTTAGCACAGCCCTGCTGAATAGTCATATGCATTCACTTTCTATTCATAAGTTTTAGTTTCCTGTTATATGAAACAATGTGAGGACTTCTCACTTTCAAAGGATATAATATTTTACTCTAAATTGTTAAATGCCATGACCAGCGGTCCTAATTTTTCATCATTCTGAAACCCATGGATTCTACTTACACTTTTCAGTCTTCTAAAACAACATGTGGGTTTCCATGTAAGCCCTCTTGTATGGAGTTTTTTGTTTTTTGGGTGTGTTTTGGGAACTCAATGCCAGTGCAATTGTCAAAACAGTGAAGGAGCCAAAAGGAACTGGAGCAAAAGTATAACAGACTGAAATGATAAATGACTTTCTCCATGAAAAAAACTTGTCCCAATAGACTTGTTTTGTTGTCATTTCAGCATGTATTGTATAAACAGTTTAGCATGTCTCACAAGCTTAGACTTGAAGCGATAGGATCAGTTTGGTTTAATATATCATCCTTTGTGCAATAAAATCTAAACATGTGTAGTCCAAAATGCAATATCAAGAATTTTTCCCGTCATTTCCTTAACTAGTACAATGAACTATTGTTGTTCAGTGAAAGCACCGTTCTTAACCACATAACGAAAGTACACTGCCAGCATTCTGTGTCATGCTGTGGAAAGTCTAATTTGAAAACTGGGATTTCCCCACGCAGCCAATGTTTTGGTCACTGTCATGATACTGTGGAAACTGAACAACATTGGATTTATCATAAATCACAAGGTTTTTGTGAACTAATTTATATGAGTAAATAAAATCCAGAGAGCAGTAAGTAACCAAACATTGAACTCAAGAGTAAAGTTATTTGAAAATAATATTACTCAGCAGGCCCAAAGTGACCAAAAGAATGCAAAAGTTGAAGATACTACTACTTGAGTACTCAGTATGAGTTTGGACGTATAAAATCTGATTTAAGATTTACAACTTCATGTAATTTGAACACGGGGTGCACGGTGGCAGAGCGGCTAGAGCTTCTGCCTCTCAATAAGGAGATCGGGGTTCGAATCCCTAGACCACCCCAACATCGTGGTTTCGAATTCTGAACCACCCTAACATCACACGATCTCTCTGGGTGGAGTCTGCATGTCCTCCCCGTGTTACCGTGGGTTCTCTCCGGGTTCTCCGGCTTCCTCCCACCGTCCAAAGACATGACTGTGTAGGTTAATTGACAACTCTAAATTGTCCCTAGTGAGTGAATGTGAGAGTGAATGGTTGTCTGTCCTTGTCTCTGTGTCTCTGTCAGCCCTGCGACGAGTTGGCCACTGTCCAGGGTGTACCCCGCCTAAGGCCCAAAGTCACTGGGATAGGCTCCAGTCACCCGCGACCCCTAACGGGAATAAGCGGTAGAAAATGAATGAATGAATGAATGAATGAATGAATGTAATTTGAACACAAATTCTGTTATTTCAAAATTACAAAAAAAAAAGTACAAAAACAAATTGTATTTGAAGGTGAGGTAAGAAATGCAAATGACTGAATTATTTAATATTCATATAAAGCCTTTGCCACAATAAATTCTGGGATTGAGGCAAAACAGAAGCAAAACATTATGTGATTATAATGATTAACCACAGAATATCATAAAATATGAAAAATCAAGGTGTGAGTGATATCAGAGCCTAAACACATTTACAATTGTATTTTACATATTTTTTATTTGTTTATTGAGTAGCAGATTCTGAGAGACATTAAGCATTTTTGATGAAGGAAAAAATCATATTCTAGGTTTTACTGGACAAATGCTTTTTCATTTTACCCACAGATATTGCATTTTTTAGAAATTGTACATTTCATGACGCTCAAATACAGACTGAAGGTTAGAAAATAGTTTGTAATAGAAACAAACAACAAACAAGCAAACAAAGTGACATTTCTACCCTGTAAATTATAAACGGTTGCTTACTTTTTGTCATAAAGACTTAACACTACTTGTAATGACTCTGATGACGTAACATTTTAAAGGGTCTGTAGAAAAACTCACAATGGGAAAAATAACCAAAATGTTTACTCAAGTTAGAGCACTGTGACTTTAAACAAAATCTCGAAATGTGTTTATTTTACTCTGCTCAGTAAATTGTAATGGTACTTAATCCTGCTTAAGAAGTATTTCTTAAACTGCATTGTTCATAGCCCTACATAACTTTGACACACGCACTGAAATATGACTACAGAATAAAACTGACCACACCTACAGGTTGTGAGGCTTGCTCAGGTGCAGTTAATGTTTACGCGTGTTGAAAAGATAAGATTCTTTTCAGTAACAGTTTTGTGACCCATGTATGAACTAAACCCAGGACATTTAATGAAGATTACGTTGCAACATCTGTCAATCAGAGCATGTAGTGCAAAAGAATGTGAAAGAGGAGGAAGCTAAGAGATTGTCTGGAGGCGGAACATGACACAGTAAACCTCACAGTTTGGCCCCGAGTTCAGCACTCACACTGTTAAACGCGGAGCAGACAACATGATCAGCCTCAAGCTCACCCTACTCGTCCTCCTCCTCCTCCAGCAGGGCAGCAGCAAGAAGCCCGAGCCAGTATTCAGACCAGTGGGCAGTGTGGTGGAGCTGGGCTACTGCCTCAGCGTGGATTATATTGCTGTTTACAGAATTTTTCGAGAAGAGGACCAGCTACTTAGCAACTCCTCAGATGTAAGTCCACCTGTCACACCTCCCTTAGACTTGCAGGGTCGTATCCAAAACAGCCACCACCAACAAATCCTTGGCATGCAGATCAAGAATCTCACCCAGAAAGACTCGGGGACTTACCGAAGGGAGTGCTGGAAGAACCACACTCTAGTCAGTCAGCACATACAGCAGCTCATTGTGTGTGACTCTGAAGTGAAATCTGAGGAAATCTTTCTTAATTCAGAAGGAGGCACAGAAATTACGTGTAACAGCAGCACTGCTATTGGACAAGACGGCGTCAGTGTTAAATGGTATCATGACGTTTACCCATCGTACACCATCACACAATTGCTGGACAGTACAATCTCACTCGAACCTGTGGATGGCCTTTTAGAAGTGAAGAATAAAGGCGCTACACTCCTGCCAAATGTAAGCATGTTAAGCAACAATCAGCATTTTTACTGCGTTGTAAACAAAGGAGCACAATGCCTCAGCTTCCAAAGCCTATACATGCCTGAAAGTGTTGAGAACAAGGACATTTTTGCCACACAAGGCGACAAAGTGGTGTTGTATTGTGAAGCCGATGGAGATAACCAATACTGGGATACTCCACTTGGAAAGGTGGACAACGTGGATGAAAGAAACCATCACATGTACGTATCCACTGGAGAACAATCCCAAGAGTTCTCCCTGATCATCCACGCTGCATCTGAGGAACACTTTGGCGACTACTCCTGCATCTCCTCCAAGTACGAGATGCAGTATTCCTTGGTGCTTTGCTCTAAAAAGGAAAGTTCTGAAAAATTTATTTTTGAAAACCAGGAAGTAACAATAGATTGTGACATCACAGAGGTTGATTTGTACATCATCCACTGGTATCGCAGACTGACATTGGGCCAGGAGGAGCTCGTGTACGACTCTGGGGACGACGGCGTTCCCATTCCGGAGGATCTGAGAGGAAGAATGGATGTTACAGACAGTCATGCTAAGCTAACGATATTACGTGTGAAGAGGGCAGACGAAGGGACGTACTGGTGTGTGGTGATAAAAGCCAACACGTTCCTGGACGATAACGATGATGATTATGAAGAGGAATACGATGATGAGGAAGAAGGGGATGAGAGTAGCGAAATGGGTTTAGATTGGGGTAACGAGAACAAGTGCCTTTTTAAACAGGAAACATATCTCAGTGTGAATAAAAGAGACAGTACGCCACCTCCGGTCAGGCGGCCCCCACCTAAACCACGATCAAACGGGCACGCAGGGATGAGAGCGGGGGTCATGCTGACGGTAATAAGCATAGTCACATTGTTTGTTTTGAGAAAGGATAGATGAGGGCAAAATGATAGGTCTCTACGGGGAGTTGAAACTAACAATGCAACTGCAATACAGATGCACTAACAAAGTTACCACACAGCACCATGAGAAGTCATCCATGCTGTCCTTGATTGTAAAGAATGTGAACTGCCACTGATTAGAATGTTGATAGCAATACCTGGTTGGAAATAAATGGCAAATTTACTGAGCCATAACACTCTCAAATATCTTAGTGATGAGCACTGGAATGTAAATATGAAAGTTATGAAATGTTTGAATATTGAAAAAAGGGAAGGACTAAGAAACTGTCTAGGGCTAAACAAATAAACCCACTTTTTAGGATATTCTAGGCTCAGTGGGAGTTGTGTACACCTCTGCAGTTCAAGTCTGCACCTTTGTTTGTGCACTGAAGACCAAGGCCATAGCATATGTTTATGCTGCAATGATGTGAATGTTTGCTGTCTACAATGGAACAATTTCTATGTACATTTGAATTGTAATTGAAATGTAAGATAAAAATAGATGATATTTTACTATGCATTTTTGTAGACGTGTGCATCATAGTTCTGCTGTACTGCCAAATACAACTCTTTTTTACTTTTACTTTGTAGACTCATTTTATTCCATCATGAACTCTTTACCAACTGCTACCAAAAGAAAGTTTAACCTATGTAAACAAATCTTCTTCTTCAAAACAAATCCCTGCTGCACAACTTGGACGCTATCAAGGTGTCTTCATTGTTGTGCTTGAAAACCTGTTAATCCACATCAGCCAACCGTTGAGTTTCACTGAGGACATGACAGACGAGAGCTGGCAAACAGAGAACAAGCAAAGTCCTATAAGAGTGGGTGAATAGCTGTCGAAGTATTTATTGACATCTTCTTTAGACGAGGTATGGCACTAGAGCTTTAAAAATCCCCAAAAGTTAAGTATAAATAAATACGTCCTAAACCTGTTCCACTAATTAGGTCACTGCAAAACACATGGGCCTATGGTAAAGAGCAATATATAACAGGGGCACTTTTCTGACTTCAAAGGTAAACAACGAAGTCGACACATCTATGAATCAATAACTCTGGTGGATGCGATAACATGCTCAAGTGTGCAGTGGCCGTGACTGACGCGAAAGTGCAAGCCAACTGCAGTGTGACAGATTCCTTAACAAGTCACACCCAGCGTAACTTCACATCAGAAAACGGTGTATTCTACATTTACCCACGAACATGGCCAATTTTCTGGCTAATGGAACCAGCGAGGGCCCTCCACACTTGACATGTTTAAGTGTCTCATATCTTTACAGGAACGTCCCCGAGCTTTGATCCAAATTTAGTGCAGGCACCGTATTGAACTTCACACATAAAGCCACATACTGGATCAATGGGAGCTGAGGCACAGATACTCGAGGAGAACATCAGTATCGACCAAGTTTATGTCTGTAACACACAGAATGAGATACTCTATAAAAAGTGATTATGTGTGCTGCTGAGTCCCTCCCCGTGCATGTATTGATTCAAGAGTACATTTTATTGTATATGAAGTATAGAAGAATGTGCATGCAGCCAGACTTATGTATGTTAAAGATTATGCTGCACATTATGTAGAACATAAGTGAAATTGAATGGTTTATTAATATACAATTACTTTAGCGTAATGCAGAGTAACTTTACAACATAAGCCACTAGAGATTAATAATTAATTGCAAGTAGAGCACTAATTTGTCCTTTTACTGCCCCCTTGTGACTGGAGTTAGTATATCTTGTCATACAATTATTGAGCATGTATGAGGCGACACATGTGGCTCTGGTAACAGTAATGCAGTCATTCCTCTCCAACAAACGGGGAAGCACCCCAAAGCTTATACTTATGCTTTAATCTACTTGTACATTTAAATGGGAAGATATTAATATATTATATTAAAACTTAATTTACCAAATTATTTAGGAAAATAACGAAAACAATGTTCAAAGGAGTAGGAAGAAGCTGCTTAGCTTTTTAAATATTACCCACATTTTAATTCACATACACATAGTTCGTTTGCTTGCCAGCTCTTAAAATATAAGCCTGTGTCACTATGCAAAAACATCAGAAATTAGACAAAACAAAACCAATTCATTACAAATACCCATTCAAGGTTTATAAAATATATAAAATGAATGAATGAATATATTTTTAAACAATTCATTAACATATGCTTTCATCGTCGCAGATTTTCATTTGCACACAACTTTTCTCCAAGTCTATTCCACAAATGTGCTCCACATGTTGCCAAAAGACCCAGACAAGACTTGAACTCCTCCACTTGAGGCAAGGAGGATATTAAGAATGTTGCCTGGTAGTAAGTTGTTCCTTACTTTATACATAAACATAGCTGTTTTAAATTTTACTATTAACTTCAAAACATTTACCTTTAAAAACAATGGATTAGAGTGTTCCCTAAATTTTACATCATATCTTGTCCTTAGGGCTCTTTTTAGGTATAGAAATGTTTTGTTTTTTTTTTGTTTTTTGTTTTTTTTTTGTTTAAAAGGTTAACACTAAACTGCTATGTATGCTATAATATATTTTTCTTTTAATTACTGTTCCTTAATACCTGTATTAACCACTGATATTCACAAAAACAGCACTTTGACAGGTTAAAGAAGAATTTTAGGGTCACCAACATTTCAGCAAGTAAAATATGGTTGGTTGGGAGAAAAAAAGCTCATGTGTGTTTGTGTTGAAAAACTCTTCTCTCACAGTTTTAATCTATTAATCAGGCTATTATCATTTGTCATTTTATCATGTAATTGCCTGGAGCTGTGGAGCGGCTTCCTTGTCTTTCAGGGCATTTTGCCCATGTTTGCCTTTGGTCTTAGCCCTGGAACATGTATTTACATGTGACCAACTGATGAAACTGAACTAACTGTAACTGGTGGGTGAAAAGCAAGTAGATACTTGACTGAAAAAAAAATTACTTATAATTGGAGAACAGTTACATGTGCCTTGTTGTAATATATAATTTCCCAGGTAAAAGTGAATCAACGCTTAAGGTGAACATTGCCCTCATCTTGCCATCGACATCCCAGAACAAGGGCAGATGACTGACTTGCAACCTTAGGGAAAAAGGCTTTCTTTTTGTCAAATAAATTAGGTTTTTTGTTTTGTTTTTTATTTTTTATTTTTTTTCTTGAACATTAAACATTCTGTTTAGTCAGTTTTAAATATTTACACAGAATAATTTGAAGTATCAGCAAATAGTGCGAGGATGGCACAGAGCGGAGGCACAGAGCAGATGAGGTGACACTGAAAAGTCACTAACATCAGATCCTCATCTAACAGCTGCACCTCTGGGGAAATATACTGACTCCTAAGCCCAAGAAAACCAACGCAAATGAATCTATGGTGAATATAGACTATGTGGGTATTCATCTGTGACATATGAATTTAATAGTGTTATCACAGTTAGTTTGTTTAATTCAAAGATGCACGGTGTGACAAGGGGGTCAGCACCAGCTTGTCACCATGAATGTGTTGTTGCTTTGCCAAGAAATATTGCACAGTGTGGCTTTAAATCCATCTATCTTACATTTACTATTTTTATTGCAAAAAAAATGAAAAAGGTGCATTCTTACAGAAAGCAATTTGTCACTTCACAAATACAAATTGTAACTAAGCCTTGATGATCATTTTCTTGTCTCCATGGCAATAGATATGTTTAATGGCATTCTGTGGAATGTTGCAGGCGTAGCAATAACATTGTATGTATACTGGTTCCTGAGCTCGCAATGGGATCTATCAAAAGAACATCGCTTCTTGTTTCATAAATTGACTTCCGTTGGAGGGTCCACCACCTTGTCTACAGAGATTGTATTCTACTACACGACATTAAACATAATCCATCTTCATCTTTTTTTTTTCTCAAAATGCCTTGAAAAACATGTATTCTTTGATCCGGCCCCACCAGTAAAATTACGCAGTCCACCTTTAACCATCAGAGAGGGGTTTGAGCTCTGGAGAGAAAAAAATAAACATGCTGGTTTACTCAAACAAACATAGCTAAATTTGAACTTTCCTAGTGGAGGGTCCATCCCCAGCTTGTCTTCATGGTGATGTTACTGCTTTGCATGGAAGAACCCACAATACGGAATCAAACTGGCGTTTATTCTTTAGCAAGTGTTTTTTAATATCATAGGATAAAGTGCATTCTTGATGTGAGTGGGGTCGCCCCCACAGATCTAACCTGTACGTTTTATTTTTATGTACTACATTACTATATATCGCTATTCGCTGTACTTTACCACCGAAGCAAGTTCCTAGTTTGTGAATCTTGTTCACTGATGATGGCAATAAAAACCTTTCTGGTTTTTATTATTCTGATACTGTAATTTGGCAATAGACTGGTTTATTCTTTAGAACATTCCAGGTAAAGTAATGCCATCTCTATGGAGGTGGCGGACCCTTCACCAGAAAAGTTACATCGTGCACCTTTAACACAACACATTTATGAAACAGCCTTATATCATGGTCACACAAAAATTAATAACCATTTTGTCTCAAAATAGCAGGTGTAACTTGTGTGGACAAGATCTTATATGGCTTATGCAACATTCTACGAAAGATGTCAAAAGAAAAGAACCCTACTGAGATACTTGGGGTGCCAGGTCTGCCCTGTAAAATTTCGAAAGTGAAAAGCAGAAAAACAAGAGCTGCAGAAAGTTCACATGGAATACTTGAAAATCCTATGAAGTCATGAGTGAAACGTTTCCTTGTTGCATCATTGGAGACTCTGATTAGGTCACACCACAGGCCAGTGTTCTGACAGTGCACAGTGTTTTCTTTCTGTGCTGTCGATTTTGGCATTGACGTTGCACTGACAGGACTGAGGGCAGGTGGTCGAGCTGGAACTACTTTGATCATATCTCATCTTCATAAGCTCACACGCCCGACATGTGGCACCTGCTGTCTCAACAACATATTCAATCTTTGGCTAAACACGATTTGTGAAATACATGAGCAAATAGGAAAAATAAACAGTTTTCATTTGTTTTCATCTTACCAGGTTTGAAGATGTTTTCCACCTCAAATGTCAAATGAATCTATGACTAAATCTTCAGAATTCTTTTGCTATAACAAGGGACTGCTGTGTACTAAAATATCTAAGAATAATTAGCTTTGTAACATTGACAAATAGCACAGCAGTGTAGACCCCATGCTGAAAATTATCAAAGCTATATTTAGTTGTGGCTATATTGATCTGTGGCAGGCCTTGCTGAAAAACACACACTGGGCTGTAACATTACAGAGGAGAAATATGTCTGTGTCTATGTATGAATGAGCTGCAGCTAAGCATTTCACAAATATAATCATATGGATTTATGTTTAACAATGTGGCTCTTGTTTAATTTTATACTTTACATGCATGTTTTTTACTGTGTTCCCTAATGTTTGATACTGTCCTCAAGGTTATTCCAGGATATATATTTATTTTATGGCCCTTGACTTTGTTTCACTATCAGACAGTCCCGTAAAAAGAAACGATTTGTACAGTGTTCGTTTTATGGTCTTTAAATTCTCCTAAAGTTAGCCAGACAGACTTTTATCTATCTCTGCATACTAAAATGAAAAAGTACTTCCAGAAGTCATAAACTGCATGACCTCCCTGAAAGGATTTTTGCTGAAAAGCAGCACTATTTTATTAGAATACATCATTTGTTTAGAGAGCAGAAGGGCTTTGATTCTTTCATTATACTATCCACTTTATATTCCAAATGTTTAGAGACATTGCACTGGCCATTGAGCAGATCTCCTTGTAAGTTTGCTTCTCACATCTCTGAGATTTCCATCCAGCAAAATGCGCCTGAAGAAGTTGTGCTTCAGCAATATTTTTAGCTGCCAGATTCTATTACTCCCACACACTTAACCTTTTGGAGTCCTGATAAATATTTATGTTTCACAGCGCTGCCAATACATCCAAAACAGAAATATGCCTTGTTGGGATATATTTGCTCAGCTGGCGCGAATAAAACACATAAAATTGTATTCCGTCTTTGTGCCTAATTTAATGTTGGTCCAATATCAGATCCTGCCGGCACAGCAGAGGCCAGGTGCAATTTATTGGAGAGAAAGAAATAAGATTGTTTGCTTGTTTAGAGCAGCATTTTCTCTTTTATAACAAATGGAAAGTATAAGGCATCTCTGTCCATCAAAAACAATGGCTGCTCTTCTTTGGAAAGGACAAGATGAAACGCTTCCATCCAAAGTCAAGATTTGCTTTATAGCGGCTGTGGGTGTGAGCGCCCACAAAGTTAGCCTCTATTGTTTTTAAAAATAAAATGAAGTGCTCTCCACACAAGCTGTGAAAACTCCGTAGGCAGAGAACAGTGAAAAGCGTGAACAGAATGATTGTTGCATGTTAGTATGGAGAGAAAAACAGGTCTTTAGCATGAGCATGTTGGCTCTCACTCGTGGCCCACCGTCCTGATTGATGCAGACATGGAGGTGGAAGAAGAGCAGCTGCCGGGTGCTCTCAGGTGTAATTAAGAAGGGCTCGGTCACACAGAAAGGCCCCGTGAGGCCTTCAGTATGGGGAGGAATGAACATGGCTCATCGAGCTGCAGCAGGCTCAGCGCTTGTTACAGTGAAGACTGAAGAGCATCGTGCCACTTTCACCATCTGTCTATAGATATATGTATATACAAGAGCGTATAGTTCTGTGTGTGCAGCTGCCACTGGCACGGTGTGTGCTGCACGCTGTGCTTCAGAATACTGACAGGGCTAAACTGTGAAATAATCAATGAAATCATCCAGGAAATTGTGTTTAGACAAGCTGTTACTTGTGTTCCCTTGGGCTGAGAAGTGTGACCGGACTATTAGTTCAGAGATTACCTAAAGTCTCACCCCCCACAGGATCCCACCAGGCTGTGCAGCCAAGGGTATAGGACCTGAGACTGTTCAATTGAAATCCACAGTGGTCGGTGTAAATTATTCATTTATCTACAAGTAGATAAATACCATATTATAACAAGTTGTATTTGTTACAACATTGTAAAGTTCTGTGGAGTTCAAGCTTGAATACTGTTACTGTCCATTTACATAATGCCCATAAATTGTATATATGCATTTCTAAAACCAATACAGTTGCTTGGTGCTGTAACTGTTTCATTATTTCATATCTAAAATGCTTCTTGATCTTGGAGACCAAGACTCCATCACTCCCACTGTGCTTCATTTCAGTGCACTTTTTAGTATTTGATGTGTAGTTTGTTCAAAATTCGCATTGTCGCCTTGTGGTGCCCCTGGTTCCTGAGCCTCCTGTAATTTACCAGGCCCATTACTCGAACAAATGTGATGGCTGTGAGCGCTGTGCGTGTGAAACAGTTGGTGGGATAAAGAGCAAGGTAAGAGTGGGAAGAGGAGAGCGTGGACTTTTTTTCTGTTGTTCCTATACTATAGAGTGATGCCTCGTGCTAATGGCACCAATTATGCACCAGAGAGCCCTGCAGATGGTTCGTTTTCACAGCACGGACTGAGAGGGGGGAAAAACTGTTGAACAGAAACTGAAAAAAGTATGTTAGATTCAGAAGAGAGATATGAACCTCATGGGATTTCTCTGTCCTAACAGTATGCTAGCAGAACCCAGACATGAGGAAGTGTCTAGCTGGATCAGAGCCACGTAGGAATTTATGTCTGTTATTTGGAGTATGGGGCAATCCAAGTGAGACCAAGGCCAATCAAAGCGTTCTCAATAAAACAGACTTTCCCCCATGGAAGTCTCCAAAGGCTTTCAGTAGATTTGATTTGAAGTCTATAACCTGGAAGCTAGTGGGCGTGAGGCGGAAGATGCGGCAACATGCGGCAACACAGTGTCAGATGGTAAAGCCCCGGCTCCCCAGCGAGATGCAACTGTTCAAAAGCAGAGAAGACGAGACAAGTGATTACTGTTTTAATGTGCACAGTCCTTGATGTTTACAAGATGGCAGCGGCTAAAACTAGAGCTCTCATGCATCAAGAAGAAACCGTTTATAAAGAGATTCGCTGCCAACCGCTAAGGCCTTGTCGATTGAACTCTTAAGAAGCAAAAGATTCCTCCAGCACAGATATGATGGGTGCCAAGAGGCAGCTTTAAAGACGTAAAAGTTTTTAATTTCACTAAATGCCGTCAAGCTACCCACATAATTCCAGGAGATAATTACCATGCTTTGCACAGGAGCAGATTGTTCAAGTGTAGCGGGGTTCAGCAGCACAACAGCATCACCGACGTGTTCGCTGGCGCACATTCTGTTAGATTAAAGCTCCAAAAATAAAAAAAGAAGCCAAATCTCCCCAGACGGGAGGATGGAAATAAGAGCATTTATATTCAAGCGAGCTGTTCAGAAACAATCACACAGCCACACCTTTGATGCACAGATGGTAAACTTTTCGATTCCCCCTCCTCTCTGGTTTTCTGCGCCCCACATTCTTTTCCTTTTCTTCATCCCATGTGTCACTCAGAGGATTTCTCTCATTCTGCAAGCATCCGAGCACCCGGTCTCTCAGCCAGTCCTGCCTAAATTTATTAAATGAAGTCTTAAAATTGGCGAGCCAGCCAGGAGCATCACGGCTGGGTAAATGTTAGCTGAACGCCTTGGGTTTGTGAAGGCTCCATCCACAGCATGACGCCTACATATAAGGAAAACATTCACTGATGGGATTGTCTATCCAGCAGACAAATGTGGATAGCCATCTTGTCCAATGCATGACTGAGCAGTAGGGCAGAGACAGCAAGGTCGTGCCAGGTCACAAGATCTGCGGGCTTTTAGGATAGCAAGAAATCAAGCGCGCTGAGACACTAAGTCTGATTGGGGTCAGGGCAGTTGGATTCACTCGTGACCTCTGAAAAAGTAGGACAAGAACTTGAAAAGTGCTGGAGGAAATTGGAAAACATTGCAGATTTGTGGTAGTCATAGTTGGCTTAAAAGCCATGTTGTGTAACCCTTTATGGACCAGTGCCATCTTAAGGACATAGTCACATCCACACTGTCACCATTTCTGTCTGCAATAGAAGTCAAACTAGCTACTGTGTTTGATCCAAATTTCACTTTCAACTGAACTACATTATCTTCTAATGGTGAAATTAATCTATTTAAAGGAACTGGTTATGTTTAGTCGTGCCTTCTGCCTCGGAAAAGTCGTTTTTGCTTTTATCTCATAATATAATGAATAATGCTCTGGATGCATAGGCCATAAAATATTTACATTGAGTATTTTCTGGAAAACACTCAAAGTTTAATTAAAAGATAAAGGGGCTCTTTTTTTGGGTGGTACACAATACTATCAATCCTCTTCTTCAGGCTTACTGACAGAGAAACTTTGAGAAGCATAATTGAAGGTTAAAAGTGAGAAAGTGTAATTTTAATCAGAGAGAGACATTATCAACATTTCATGATTTCATTAAACTAAATAATTGTGTGTCAGTCTGCCCAGTGTAATTTCTCTCCAAGCCATAATAACTTTGAGGGAAGCTCTTAAATGTTGCAGTACAAGTGAGAAAGAGAGAATGTGTGCTTTTGGTGCTGAATTAAATTTAGCTGTCTCTGCTGGCATACAAGTGGGTGAAATGAGATTTCTTTTCCAGCCGCTTATTGCACTTACAGCGAGGGAGGGACGGAATAAAGAGCTCCCTCAAATCAGATGAAGTGTAGCTTTTTCTCCACAGGCTAAACTCTACTTTAGATAACTTTTTTTATGCTGCTTTCTCCATGTGCCAGGCTGACTGACAGGTAATCTGACTGACGGATCGCGTCTATAAAGGAACCAGGAAGGTGTGGAAGTTACAGATATAGAAAAGACAGTGGGTAAACTGAGGAGACGAGGTTACCCCAACACTGAAGACATTTGAGCTGCGCGGATTCAGTCTATGATGAAAGACCACTGTCATGTTGAGATCAGATATGCAGCAGATCACAGAGATAGGAGGAAGAAAAGACAGCAAATGGATAAGGCGTTTGTTAAAGGCCTGGTATAGTTATAGAAAGAAAAATGAAAGCCCCTTGAATCTCTAATGCTGGATTTGTGTCCGTGCAAGAGTGAGGAGTGAATGTGTACTGCTAAACAGGGAGGTCTGTGGAGAGTTGAGTTTTTCTAATTTTCAACTTTTTCTTGTTGCCGGTTTTAGATCTCATCAAGGCGGTGTGGGGGCGTGCAGCAGCTCCGGGCCTGGAATCGATGCTGTAGGCTGGAGAAGCAAAGGATCAGAGCTGGGAGCCGCCAAGGACAGGCCACTCCGGTCGCATTTAGTGGGCGCACTTGGCAGTTTGTCATCCTTTGTGAAGAGGCAAAGTAAGAAGACTTTTGGAGTTTTGGATATACATCTGAAAAAGTGAATAATGGTGTAGGTATGCTCCTGTTTCAACTCCTTTTCAGATGAAGGTTCTGGCTGCCTTCTGAGCAAGTGGCTGCAGGGCTAAATCAAAGCTGGTATCCGCAGTTACATAAGCAGCCACATGAGGTTTCAGAGTACAAGAAAGCCTCATGTAGACAAAAAAGTGTAAATGCAGATGTAAGGCAAATTAAAGCCTTAAATGCAAACTGCAAGATGCACTGCGGCAGTCATTTAAATTCCAGCGAAAACTTCCTTCAATGTCAATTTTTTTGTACAATTTCGTCGGACAGCTAACAACACAGAACATTGTGAGGAAAAAAAAACTGTAGACTAATTTTATGTAAATAACACTCCAGGTGAAAGAGGAATTGGTGAATAAATACTTGAGCACATCTGTCATTGTGATGTATATGCCATTTTAACACATTTTATAACATTCTGTTCTAATAGGTTTACCATGAAAGACTTTTAAATTGTTTTTTTTCAAGTATAAATAGATGTAACCTATGACATTACATTGACAAGTTTGCATGACACTTAATAAAACAAATTAGCATGAATGGAATTAATGCCACTTCTTCTTTGAAACCATTAATTGCTACCATCAATTTCAGAATGATGTATTTGGGCCTCAAAACTCCTGTCACGATCATGATCAACTATCAATGGACATCTTTGGCGTATACTGTTAGCGGCAGGGAAGAAGGCCATTTACAAAAAATTTGATTGCTAAACGATCGAGGGCTGGACCAAAATTATAAAAGACATTTGAAAATTAGAAAGAAATTACATTTGGACTCAAATGTGACTGTGGACAAAATGGGACTTATATTTAGATTTTAGTGTGCTCTTGTTCAGTTTTTTTTATGCTTTAGGTTTAATTTATTTCTTTTTTATGGGGAAAAAACAGAAGAAAGAAAAAGAAACCAATAATTGTATGATTTTTACATGTTTTCTTTTTTGTATTTTTTTCAAACTGCCAAATTGTGATACCATTAAGACACATGAACTATTAAAAACATGACTGCAGCTGCATTGTTTCTCTGTAAACCTTGGAAGACCATTCAAAACATGTGGGATTGTGCTACAGTCTGTAAGATAAATCTGAGAGACTGACCGAATTGGCCCCATTCACAGGAGTAATGGAGCTGTCAATGGCTAAATCTGACCCTGCGGTAAACCCATGGGGTGCTATGATATGGCACACCATCCGTCCAAGATGGTGGACCCCACACAGATGCGATGATGGCAGCCTTCCTGGGAGCACGGGGGAGAAAATAGGGGTGGTTGTGTCATTGTGATCTGATGGAAGGCTTATGTGTCTGTGCCATTGTTGTTGCTGTATCTCTTTTTGAGCAGATCCCTGTGGAGAGATGACAGCCACGCCGCGCACACTCACCGACGCTGGGCCTGTGATGGTTTTGATGGTGTGCAGTGAAATGATTGTTGATGCCTGGATGGACACAATGAAACCTGTAATAAAGCATACCTTCATATTACATTTCAAACACACCACAGTTCACTGCACATACATAAGGCTTGTGTTTCCATTACAGTACAATTATAAAGTCCGTCAGTGCATAGATGTATTTCAATATGTATGTAAATTTGTCAGTGCTGTCGCTCACTGGTATTGGTTTATGTTACTTTCATGGCTTGTTGGTTAATCTGAATCTCTGTGAAAATGGAACAATGGAAATACGTTGCACTTGATTCAAACGATTTTACTTTTTATTATATTTTCTCACTCGCATCATGAGAAAGGGGCAGGGCTTAGCTGTTTGGATGTGATAGATCTTTCTTTATCTCTACTTGAGAATATTCAAAAGCTTTGTTGTGAGGGAAAGGGTGTTTAGTCTAAGAAGCAAAATGAACTGTAAATAAATAAACGAGCATGTGGACAACTATGAACAGCTTTTGTGATTCAGTATGAATAAGACTATGCAACAGTTTGCCAGTGGAATTAAGATTTATTTATAAAGCAATGAAGAATTACAGAAAACAGACAGTCTTCTTGAGGCACGTGTGTGTGTGTATATGGTTAGTTATATTGGTTTTAACACGTTTTACATTCCATATAGACACAAATGGCAGAACATGAGAGAATAGCACATTTCTTTATTTCTCCATTACAGTCAATTAGGATTTTCCCGCACTTTATCATGTTGGCTTTCAAGCTGATGAATAAAAGCGATTATACATCTGATGGCTTTATGTACGTACAGACTGAAACAAATCATATGCTTACAATGTTTTTAGGCCTACTTTTTTTTTACTATTTGCACATGTGTTTGATTGCCTGAAAAACCTGCCTCATAGTGTTTATCACTCTGGACTTGCCATGCGATGTGTATGTTATTAACCTTGCCTTTTAAGCACACTATATCCAGTTACACAGAGGTGGGTAATGTTTGAAATTTAGGTATCACTTTATCATGATGCTGCCTTAATAAAGCATGAACAAAGACTTAATTCACAGTGAACTAAATACTTAATTATGTTCATTGTTCATGCTCTGTTAAGGCAAATTAAGGTGTAGTTATTATAAAGTAATACTGAAATTTTGATTTTAAAAAATGTTACCCAATTAATATTGAGTGTTTCATTGCGGTACAAAATACAACAAAACAAGCCAATAAAAAATCATATGTGGGTTTTATGTTGCAAACTTTCAAATGATACAAAGTGATCGTTCTGTACTCTTGTGATTGATTTAGCAAATTTTGTCTGATAATTAAACCTCAACTAATAGCATTTTTGGTTGGATTTACAGAATGATATCAGGATACTCAAAAAACAAGGGTTCAAGATACTATTTGTTACCAATATCTCCCACCCCTGCATGTTGCATGTGGGAAGCGCTTATTAAACTCACACAGGCTTCCACTAATAGGCCACATGACCACGCAAAGCAGCCCACAGCATCCGTACGCGAAGGAGCAATCTCATCCAATCTGCAGGTAACGCTCTCTCTCTCCCCCCTCTCTCTCCCCCTCTCTCTCCAAACCCTGCCTCGTCTCCACTCGCACTCTGCTCTTCAGCTCAGGCGCATCTGCTTTGAATCCACTCCGGCTTCTGTCACCGGCGGCACGCAAAGCTCTCTCTCTCTCTCTGTGTTTCTCTCTCCTCCTCCTCTTCTTCTCCTCTTCCACTCCGCGCACAGAAAAAACGAACACACACATGCACTTTACCAAAGGCAGGCTGACGGGGCGACGCGATGCACGTCTGATCGGGATGTCTGATGGTAGGGGGACGTTTTTTTTCCTCCCTTTTGTCAAATCCGTGACTTTGACGGTTTTGTGCTGAGTGATGGCTGAGTGGATGCTGAGGATGGGAGACAGACCTCGTGCGAAATGTGAGGAGCATTCTTTATCGTTGATTGCAGCCGACGAGGAGAAATCAGATGCGTTTCAAGTCGAATGTGCCCTGTGCAAATGTTTTCGTTGTGCCTGTAAAAGGAAATTGAACTTTGAGCTAAAACTTCAAATCTGATAGCACTTGCAACCAGTTGTTCTCCTTTCTTGCTGTTGACTTTTTCTTGTGTATTCTGTAGCTTTTGCTTAACTTTGACAAGGCCACTTTACATTCACTAGTTTTCAACATTGACTGGCTGAAATTGAAAACTCATATATTCAATTTCAGTTCATAATATTATGCAAAGTATGTCTTTCGTAATGCAAATGTGATGTAAATGACAAGCTCTTTAGGCATGCCGTTTTTATAGGTGCAGTAATGTATAAGGCTCTGGATAATTAATGTGTATGAACATTAATGCTGGAGGGATTCGTGTAGGACAAGATTCATGCTCTCTCCATCAGTGGAGTTCCTCTGTAGCCCGGGGTCAGGAGCTGCTCTGCTCTGCCCATAGCGTCTGTTTATGCAGCTGCCTGTGTGTTTTAACCCTCAAAATGTAGAAATGATGAATTTAAAAATATGCAAGAGAAGATTGAGGGAGTTTATGGGTCTCTTTCTTTCCAGTTTTTCTAGTTCCTCCTGATTTGCATTTCACAGAGGCTTTTAACTTTATTTAATTAAGCTTTTTTTTTTCCCCTAAAGAGTACATTGCATAGGGTGGACTGTCTGCATGTTATAATTAAGTGTTTTTATGTTTTAGACACATCAGGCCGTTTATAACAGTTGGTGCTGCTCAATTATTTTATCCCACGTTGAATATTTAATCACAAGTTGGTCTCAAACTACTGTAAGTACACTCAAAATAATTGAAGCACAACAAAAAAAGAAAATCTCTGAAGATCTTTCATGGGAAACCACTATCATTCCGTGTTTGTAATATTAAAAAAAAAAGCAAAATATTTTACGTTTTGAAGGTTTTTTTATGCACGCTTCATTTAAAATGCAACATGGATTAGTGGCATGAGGACCATCCAGAGGAGACAGGGGGGGGCCCCACTGATGAACAGCCTTTGGACAAAACCTGTAAGATTTGGAACAGTCGTCTTCTTGAAATAAGAGCATGCCCTACATTACTAAGCTTTTCAACCCAAACTGTGGCTAAACCCATTCATGTCATCACTGGCTAAATAAATGTACTTTTTAACATTTCCTTGTGTTGTACTAATCGCATAATAGTAAGTTGTGGTTGTTTTGCTACCTGCCTTGGGACTGCACATGTAAATCATTTTTCGAGCTATAATCTGGCACATCTGAATTTTTTGATACAGATTTTAAAATTCTCATCAAGCCAGAAGTAAGATCCGAAAACAGCGCTCCGATTGGCTTTGGTGGTCCACCCCAGTTTCACTCGGTCTGAAAAAAGCTCTTGTGCATGGGCCTAAAATGAATAAATTAATGCATGTGGCTAATAACAACGAAGGTTAGGTCCTCTTGAAACATGCACTGGCCTCACTTCTCCACAGATCTGACCTGTAACTTGGACTGATGATGTCACCTGCTTGTCTCCATACATTTAATGTCATACTATATCTCATTCCAGGCAAAGCAATTTAATCTCCATGGAGACAAGCAGGAAGCTGCCCTCTACCAGCAAAGTTACATAGTGCACCTATAAACCCTATACGGGATAATCCCTTGCTCTCATGCCGAACATTGGACAAAAAAAGCTGTAACACTTCAGTACCACTCAAGCTCAAGTTTTTAAATGCATTTGAACTAAAACGTATCAGATGCTGCTCCAGCTCATGCTTTTCTCTGAATGAAACACATCAATAGATCTCTCTCTCTCTCGGAAGATTCTACAATGTCATATGTGGATTATTGATGCTTTTTACTTGCCTTGTACATGTACGTTTCTTTGCCGAGAGGGAGGCTAAGGACAGGGGATGCTCTGGGAGAGTTATAATGCTCTTGAACATTTAAACTGCTTTGTACCTGTGGCTCATCGAGGAAACTGGAAAAATAAATTGATTGGAATTGTATTAAAGTTGAGTATAAAAAGTTATCTATAAAATGCCAACAGAGGGTACCATTTCTGCTGCTGTGAAGCCGTTTGAATCAGGTTGAAAATTGTAGCTGCTGTCAAAAGTATAAAAAAAATCTGATACTAAAACTATTATCAAAACTCGATACTCATTTGAACAAGTAAAAAAATAAGTAAAAATCACAAACGGGGCAAAATATGACCTTTCCTGATAAGTTTTTGAATGAGCTTGAGCTTTATCAGATTAGTACTATTACAGTACTATTACTTTGTGTTGAAAATGACAATAAGAAGTGAAGAAGACGACTGAAGAGGAGCAGTATCAAAATCAGAATCAAGTAGAGCTGCACAATTTGGGAAAAATATCTAATTGCGATTTTTCTGACTGGTATTGCGATTGCAATTAGATTAGATGTGCAATTAATGTTTTAAAAATAGGATTCAGTTCAAAATTCACATTTTAAACACAACCAGGAGAATTGACAAAATGACTGAAGAACATATGAAATGACAAACAAATACAGGAATCATGTGAGTGAGAGCGTTTTTGTCACATTTTTGACGCTTTTAGTCATGTTTTGTCACTTATTTCAAAAGATGTTTAAACAAATTTAAATAACAATTTAGCAGTTTTTTATACAGAATAAAACAGGATGTATTGTTGTTTGTGATGGAAATTATTGCAATTCAAGAATTGTAGCCTTTGTGATTTGCTAATTGTGTCCATTCAAATTGCTATTTCAATTAGATTGCAATTAATTGTGCAACCCTAGTATCGAGTATCAAGGGGCAAGGGTATTTCTTAGTATTAAAGTAGAGTTTGAATTTTTAATATCGCAGCAACACTTTAGCTGCTGATGGCAAAGGTTCATAGTGAAAGAAATACAAGAACAAAATGATCAGAATGGACTAAAACAGAGGAGCGCTTGTGGATTTCTACCATAGTGACAACAAGCGGTGAGGGATAACTGTTTTGTGCTCTGGAGATAAAAAATGCACACAAAAAAACAGCATTAGCATTGAAAGAATCAATGCTATATCATCATTTAGCATTGAAAGAATCACTGAGCTCATAGTAATAAACTGAATACTCTGCTGTGCCTCAAGGACAAATTTTACGTTATTCAACCACAGTTCTGGAAGTGGTTTGACAAATGCAGTGTCTGATGTAAGAGGCTTTGTTAGACACAATACATATCTGCATTAATGGTATTTTATGACAGAACTACATTTAGCCAACCTTCAATTCAAGCAGAGGACGTATAAACAGACTATTCTGCTGTTATTTAAAGGCCAGGTCATAGGGAGCGTTTACCTGTATCATTCAAGATCCATATGAATAAATATTATTGTGCTTTGCGTTGGGGAGGGTTAAACAGTGCTCAACATAAACATCCTAGAGTTCATATCCACGCGGTCTGATCCACTGGCCCACACGTTGGCGGTTGGATCACATCTATCTCAAACAAACAATGCCATTGTGTCCTTGGGCAAGACACTTAACCCGGTTCGTCTTCAGCGTCTACGTACACTGGTACCTGAATATGTGAGTGGCCTTGTACCGTGACCAAACAACAGTGCAAAGCTTCATTTTCTTTCTTTTCATAACCAGCGTCTACATCACCATTCCTCAAGTTTGTGATCCGTTTTATGAAATGAAACTTTTTGAATGAAGTGACATAAACAGTCAGATAAAAAGCTTTTGTGGAGAGGCACTCACTGTAAAATTGCATGTTTTTCAATGTATTTTTGAGCAATACAACACCTGTAATTGAATAAATACAAGGTGAATATGTTCAATGCCATATCTGGAACATTTCAGGCAAAGCCATAATACCTCCAGACATGTAAAAAGTAGTGCCCCTTTAATTTTGCTTCTAAAGCTTTCACACATATTATTCTTTATTCTAGCAGTAGTGGCCTTCCTGAGGTGGTGAGACAGGCTCCTACTCTGGCAATGTTCAAATGTCTGAGGGAAATTATCTGCATTTACTATTTCAAATTCATTTTACTATTTGTGCATTATTGTTGTATTATGATTTGTATTGCATTGTGATTTTTTTTGTATGAATTGGGTTCCACAACTGCCCCTCCTTGAACCGCCACCTTAACGTGGTGGAGGGGTTTGAGTACCCGAATGATCCTGGGAGCTATGTTGTCGGGGGCTTCATGCCCCTGGTAGGGTCACCCATGGCAAACAGGTCCTGGGTGACGGGTCAGACTAAGAGCGGTTCAGAAGCCTCTTATGACGAGTGTAAAATCAAGGAAGTGTACGTCGCCCGGACTGGCGTCACCGGGGCCCCACCCTGGAGCCAGGCCTGGGGTGGGCGCTCGACGGCGAGTGGCGGTGGCCGGGCCTTTCCCCACGGGGCCCGGTCGGGCACAGCCCGAAGGAGCGACGTGGGGCCGCCCTCCCGTGGGCCCACCACCTGCAGGAGGATCCATAAGGGGCCGGTGCAAAGAGATCTGGGTGGCAGTCGAAGGCAGGGGCCTCGACGACCGGATCTCCGGACACAGAAACTAGCTCTGGGGACATGGAATGTCACCTCGCTGGGGGGGAAGGAGCCTGAGCTCGTGCGGGAGGTCGAGCGCTTCCGACTAGATATAGTCGGCCTCACCTCCACGCACAGCCTGGGCTCTGGAACCCGTCTCCTCGAGAGGGGCTGGACGCTCCATTTCTCTGGCGTTGCCCGCGGGGAGAGGCGGCGGGCTGGTGTGGGCTTGCTCATAGCCCCACAGCTCAGCCGTCACGTGTTGGAGTTCACCCCGGTGAACGAGAGGGTCGTATCCCTCCGCCTTCGGGTGGGGGACAGGTCTCTCACCGTTGTGTCGGCCTACGGGCCGAACAACGGTGCAGAGTACCCGGCCTTCTTGGAGTCTCTGGGAGGGGTACTGGACAGTGCACCACCCGGGACTCCGTTGTTCTACTGGGGACTTCAACGCCCATGTGGGCAACGACAGTGACACCTGGAGAGGGTAATCGGGAGGAACGGCCCCGATCTGAACCCAGTGGTGTTCAGTTATTGGACTTCTGTGCTAGTCACAGCTTGTCCATAACGAACACCATGTTCAAGCACAAGGGTGTCCATCAGTGCACGTGGCACCAGGACACCCTAGGCCGGAGGTCGATGATCGACTTTGTTGTCGTGTCATCTGACCTTCGGCCGCGTGTCTTGGACACTTCGGGTGAAGAGAGGGGCGAGCTGTCAACTGATCACCACCTGGTGGTGAGTTGGATCCGCTGGCGGGGGAGGAAGCCAGAACGACTTGGTAGGCCCAAGCGCATCGTGAGGGTCTGCTGGGAACGTCTGGCAGAGCCCTCTGTCAGCAGGGTTTTCAACTCACACCTCCGGGAGAACTTCTCCCAGATCCCGGGGGAGGCTGGAGACATTGAGTCCGAGTGGACCATGTTCTCCACCTCCATTGTCGATGCGGCAGCTCGTAGCTGTGGTCGCAAGGTCTCTGGTGCCTGTCGCGGCGGCAATCCCCGAACCCGGTGGTGGACACCGGAAGTAAGGGATGCCGTCAGGCTGAAGAAGGAGGCCTACCGGGCCTTGCTGGCTTGTGGGACTCCTGAAGCAGCTGACAGGTACCGGCAGGCCAAGCGTGCTGCAGCCCGTGCTGTCGCAGAGGCAAAAACTCGGGATTGGGAGGAGTTCGGGGAGGCCATGGAGGAGGACTATCGGTTGGCCTCAAAGAAATTCTGGCAAACCGTCCGACGCCTCAGGAGGGGGAAACAGTGCTTCACCAACACCGTTTACGGTGCGGGTGGAGAACTGTTGACCTCGACTGGGGATGTGGTTGGACGGTGGAAGGAATACTTTGAGGATCTCCTCAATCCCACTGTCACGTCTTCCGAGGAGGAAGCAGAGGCTGAGATCTTGGAGGCGGACTCATCCATCACCCTGGCTGAAGTCACTGAGGTGGTTGGCAAGCTCCTTGGTGGCAAGGCTTCGGGGGTGGATGAGATCCGCCCTGAGTATCTTAAGTCTCTGGATGTTGTGGGACTGTCTTGGCTGACACGTCTCTGCAACATCGCGTGGCGGTCGGGGACGGTGCCTCTGGACTGGCAGACTGGGTGGTGGTCCCTCTGTATAAGAAGGGGGACCGGAGGGTGTGTTCCAACCACAGGGGTATCACACTCCTCAGCCTCCCCGGTAAGGTCTATTCCAGGGTACTGGAGAGGAGAATCCGACCGATAGTCGAACCTCGGATTCAGGAGGAGCAGTGTGGTTTTCGTCCCGGTCGTGGAACACTGGACCAGCTCTATACTCTCCATCGGGTGCTCGAGGGTTCATGGGAGTTTGCCCAACCAGTCCACATGTGCTTTGTGGACCTGGAGAAGGCATTCGACCGTGTGCCCAGGTGAGCCTTGTGGGGAGTGCTCCGGGAGTATGGGGTCCGGGGCCCTTTGTTAAGGGCTGTCCGGTCCCTGTATGACCGGAGCAGGAGCTGTGTTCGCATTGCCGGCAGTAAGTCAGACCTGTTCCCGGTGCATGTTGGACTCCGCCAGGGCTGCCCTTTATCACCGGTTCTGTTCATAGTTTTTATGGACAGAATTTCTAGGCGCAGCCAGGGCGTGGAGGGTGTCTGGTTTGGGAACCACAGGATCTCATCTCTGCTGTTTGCGGACGATGTCGTCCTGATGGCTTCCTCAGACCAGGACCTGCAGCATGCACTGGGACGGTTTGCAGCCGAGTGTGAAGCGGCTGGGATGAGGATCAGCACCTCCAAATCCGAGGCCATGGTTCTCGACCGGAAAAAGGTGGCATGCCCTCTCCGGGTGGGTGGAGAGTCCTTGCCTCAAGTGGAGGAGTTCAAGTATCTCGGGGTCTTGTTCACGAGTGAGGGAAGGATGGAGCGTGAGATTGACAGGCGGATCGGTGCAGCGTCTGCAGTGATGCGGGCGCTGTATCGGACCGTTGTGGTGAAGAGAGAGCTGAGTCGAAAGACGAAGCTCTCGATTTACCGGTCAATCTACGTTCCTACCCTCACCTATGGTCATGAGCTCTGGGTAATGACCGAAAGGACGAGATCGCGGATACAAGCGGTCGAAATGAGCTTCCTCCGCCGGGTGGCTGGGCGCTCCCTTAGAGATAGGGTGAGGAGCTCAGTCACACGGGAGGAGCTCGGAGTAGAGCCGCTGCTCCTCCACGTCGAGAGGAGCCAGCTGAGGTGGCTCGGGCATCTGTTCCGGAGCCTCCTGGACGCCTCCCTCGGGAGGTGTTCTGGGCATGTCCCACCCAGGACACGCTGGAGGGACTATGTCTCTCGGCTGGCCTGGGAACGCCTCGGGATCCCCCCGGAGGAGCTGGAGGAAGTGTCTGGGGTGAAGGAAGTCTGGGAGTCCCTGCTCAGGCTGCTGCCCCCGCGACCCGGCCCCGGATAAGCGGAAGAAGATGGATGGATGGATGGATGGGTTCCACAACTGAATCACTGATTGATTGATAGTATTAAGTGACCTGATTAATCACAATTATCAATAACAAAATAATGTACATCTCTAATCTGGGCACTCTCTCTGGCTAGCTAATATGGTGAGGTTTTTAAAAAAAAGCATCTCATCTTATAGCCATGAGTGTGAGAGCCTTGGACTCGTCATGTCTTGTTCACAGTAGCCCGGGGCAGTGTGCTTCTTGACTACAATACAATCTATAACCTCATTTGTAACCTTCATTTCCAGCCGAGCCTGTTCCACATCTTGGACCATCCACTCAGACATATGCCATTATCTCCACCACTGTTATCTCTGCACAAAAAAAGCCACTTTTACTGCCCAGACCTGCCAAAAGAGCATCCAGCGCACATTGTAATCTTCTGTTGATCCTCTCCCCACAGCCTTTATCCCTAATAAGCACTTATATTGTTATAAAGTGCAGATTGCCTGTGTTTTACTACAGCTGTTCTTGACAACACATCATTCCTGGTGAGAATCCTAATATGCTGGTAGTTTTTTAAGCCTCCCAGACACATGTGAATCAAATTTGTTTAATACGTTGGAGCATCTGTTTGGGTTCTCCAGAGGGCAGCAGCAGCAGCAGCAGCAGCAGCAGCAGCAGGAGGAGCAGATCTGAGGAGCATGACTAGAAAGAAAAAACAAAACGTGTCACAGTGGAATGGTGGAAGTGTCTTGGTCAGTCAGCTGTGGAGTTTTTGTGTAGAGGGAGGGAAGAGGAGCACTGGTGACCAAATGTCAGAGGTATAAGAAGCATGACCATAGATTCTCATTATAAACACTCACTGAAGCATGTTGTTTTCTGACTGCACAGACGCTCATTTCCTTTTACTTTGAGTCAGAGATTTGTCTCATGAAGTGCACTTTTAGCCGTTATATTTTTTGCTTTTCCCTGTTTATGCAAAGATTTTGACAATGCTTCAAAGGGTGTATTCATAAGCGTTGCATCCAAAAATGGATTGCTTTTTCATAAGAAATCATCACATTATTAGAAAAGTTTCAGCTAAAATTTGTGACATTAGTACATACACTGATACATATTATTGTCTTTTCTGTTTTTCTGCAGCTGCATTGCGCTCAAGACGATAAAAAACGCTGTAGATTCTTTCTGATTTTGATTTAAAAGCAGCATTAGTCATGTTTTAGTTTGTGCACCAACTAATGTCTAAGAAACATTTCAACTCAATTTTGATACCAAAGAAAAGTCCGATTTCTATACTACAGTTATAATTGAAAGTGAAGTTATGTTAGGCAATAGAGGGCAATTTTAAATACAGTAAATAGTTGTTGTATAGAATGTTGTCTTAAATAAGATTAAATACTTTATTAATACTGAAAGAAATCCAAGGTTCCACAGCAACACAAAAAGCAAGCTTATCAGTGTGTAGAAGATAGCAAGATAAAACAAAAACATGTGGACTAAATTTATCGTTATTTCATTTTTTACATGTATCAATAGTTCAAATGTGTATCCAATTTCAATACTAATTACTTCATTGAGTTACGACATTGATTTTTTGACAACCGTAATTCCATTCAATTATGTTGAGCGCTGTGCAGTGATTTACATTTATGATTTATGTCATTTTTATCAGCTGGAGGTGGCACCAAGATTTCTATGAATTGTGAAATGATGTGGTGTTTATAGAGATTTTTTTCAGAATGCAGTGTTTACATGCCCTAAAAGGTTCTCCAACTCATTTTCTATTGGTCCCCTGAGAGAGGCTGTGTTTTTTGACCCTGTGCTGAAAGGTATGAGTTGAATAACAAATCAATACTCGCTGCCATGTGGGTGACTGTTCACTGAATGACATATAACTTGCCTGCAGCATGTATCCTTTCACAGACTGCTATTACATAAGAGTGATCATTATTGAAGATGGGTGCATGCTGTGGTCGTTTATGGTTAGTCAAGTCACCCTCCGGTATAATATCTATATGCAGCAATGTGATCTATTGTGAACTCTACTGGTCCATGGATTTAACTACAAAATGGTAATTTCGGTTGTTTTGTGTAAGGTAAAGTGTGAATGTACTGTATGTCTTATCAACTACAGATTTCCCAATGGCTATCACAGTTTTTAATCGCATCTACCTTATACTATTAGGAGAATATTGTGGACGCTTTTATTGTTTGTGGTTTAGTGAAAGTAGGAAAAAGAAAAAAGAAATTCTGAAAAGAGAACAGCGCCAGGTTTAAGTTTCTTGCTTAATTTTGTCGACATATTAGCATGGGTGGAAGAAGTACTTGATTTTCTCAAGTAAAACTACAACAAAAAACAAGTAAAAGTTTTTCAGTACCTGTTCTAAAAAATCTAATTCTGATGAAGAATTTTGTAGATCTTTGGTCAACTAAGGTCAATTCAAACTTTTTTTTTTCCCCTAGTGAATTTTATGTACATATTTTTGTTTAGTCAAAGCTCAAAACCAACATGAGAGGTCACCATGAACATGCTGAAAAAATAACCCTTCAAACCAAATAAAAAGTATGTTCTACTTTCTGGTTCAGTTAAAAATGAGGCTTTTTGAATCAGATATAAACATCTCATTTTGTAAGATCCCTCAAAATCTTTTTAAGATTGTTGAGTTTGGTGTGTGCAGGTGCTACTTTAGGGCTGATTTTATGTCCTTACGGTACGGCCTTTAAAGTTGCAATGTCCCATATAAATCTATGGATGAAGTGGATTCACTGAAATAATAAAACATCTTTAGGTTCACTTTGGACAATGTTGCTTCCAGGTGAAACTGAAAAAAAAAAGAAAAGAGTTTTGCCTGTAGTGTCTCACCGTTGCGTGAATTAACATATCAACCTGAATAAAATGAAAACATGGCAAAAAAAAAAAAGAAAAAAGGGGGGGAAATGGGAAGCCAGTTTTGCATAATGTAGGACCTTAAAGGATTAACTTGGGGCAAGCTGAATACAGTTGCCCCAAGGACACACATCTGTTGATAACTAAGCATTACAGTAAATAAAGGAGGCCGTATAGACTGCATGCATAAGTGGTTTGTTGCTGTAACGTGGCATGCTTTGTTAGGCTTTACACGCTACAATTCTAAATTAATCTGATACGTCATGTTAAAACGATCAGCCTGTGCACACCTTCAAGATGTTCAAGATGAGCATATAAAATCAAATTATTTTGCTGCAGTTTAAATGTCAGGTGTAAAGTGAGCCTCTTTCTATTCGTTATAAAGTCAAAATCGAATTCTAATTTTCACGTCTTATTATACTCCACCACATTGTTTGTTTGTTGTTGTTTTCTGTTTTCCTTTTTTTTTTTTGCTTTTTTATTTAGCGAGTTTATAATGCATAGGTTCTTGGTTGTAAGCCGTAAAAAGAACAATATAGTACTGTGGGTTAGGGCTGGGCAATTAATTGAATACCAATTGAATCCTGGTGTAATCATTGGCAGACTAATTAGTGTTTTAATTGGTCTAGTCTACAGCAAACCCTGTGGCACTCAGCATGTGGTTTGGAGCAGAGTTTAGCAGAGTTTAGTTTAGAGAACAAATTTGACAACGCATCCATCAAACTGCTGCATAAAAAAAACAAAAAAACATTTACTTCAATCTACTTGTGTTCGTCGGGAGCAGCTCTCTGTCCCTGCTCTTATTTTTGGCATTTACAAGAGCACTTTTTTGTAATGACTTCATTCTGTGATTGGCAGTTTTTGGTCGTATTCAAACAGAATGGCTCATGAAATCAGTGCCTGTGCGTCTGTTTCCTCTCACCCGCAGAGTAAATGACTTTAGTTTGGTGCTGTTTGTGATTAATGGAACATCAAAAGCTCATGTGGGCTCAGTGTGCTGCGGTCCTGAGGATATGAGACTGCCAGGCTCATAAACATCATTAATGAAGTCGACGAGGTGACACAGACAAGCCCATATGAAGATACTGTATTTATTTTCCACGGTAATATGGCATATTTGTGTTTTCATGCCTTATACCTTGAGGCAGCGTATGCTCCTTGAGTGATGGATAGACAGCTGTGCCTTGGGACATGCTTTGATTACCCATGATCACTTGGGTGCATAGGTACAAATGGATGGCAGTGCCTTTTTCTAAATCCATTTTGAAAATTGCGTCTACCTTTGCTCTTTCATGCCCAGTGGCTAAGAAGTGCAGAAGGGAATTTTTTCACAACTTGTCTACACTAAGACAGCTATATTTATCAGGCTGTGTAGCTCTCTTTTTGAGCTTTGAGGCTTAATTACCCAGAAGAAGAGAGGGAACGCGAAAAAGGAAATGTAATTATGCAACAGTGCGCTGGATACTGACACAGCAGCCAATCAGAAAACTGCTACTTTTACCGTTTATGACCTTTTCAGCCCATATTTGAATATTTTTTTACTCTGCTGATCCCCTTTAAAACATTTAAAGGGTTTATTTACAGCATATAATCCATTTAGGCAAGAGTGCTGTCATTTTGGCCTCGTTTTAGTAACACCTTTCCTGAAAATCCCATATGCATTTGCACAATGTGAAGGACACAGCTTGGAAAGGGGCAGAAGTAATGACTCGTTTTATGCTTTATGTATTTACCTAATGTTGGTGCGGCCTAAAGCAAGTCTGATAATTTCCCAAGGAACAGCTGCTCTATGTCAAGCAGAAAAAGAGCCGGCGGCATTCAAAACAACGCACATGCACGTGGCTAAGTCAATTACAGTATAATGAAATCTGACTTTTTATGTGTGTCTGTGTGTTCCCCCAGCGGCCTAGCGTGAAGGATGTAGAAAGAGAGGACGGGGAGAGATGGAGTGCTCGTGGAAAACCGTGCTGCTGCTGGTGTGCGCCTCTCTGGGGGTGCAGTACACAGCCATCCGCACCCTGAGGGACTCCCTGTCTGTGCCCTGTCCCGGGGCGTACAGCTGCCAGGGCCGACACCACCGAGGTATAACAGCCAACTCTCAGGACTGTCCCACATAAGCTGCCAGCACTTAGTCTGGCGTTTGACTCATACTGAAGCTGAATATTCACTTTTAATGAGGAGATGACACACAGCGCGAAATGCAGCTCCAGTATTATAATTAATTATGGAATATTATGTGCAGAGTCAGGTCTATTCCAGGACTTGAGAATCTCTGACGCAAAATGTGGCATCACACTGAGGAGAAAGCTCACTGCACTTCTCTTTCTTAGGGAATTCCCCAGAAGATGCAGGAGGATATAGAAATTAAATATCTCTGATCCGTTTTACAATTATGCTCCAATTTATCTCCATTAATTCTGTCCGCGTGGCACAGCTGCAACTTGCTGGCATGGAGCACCTGTGTACAAAAGTTACATCCCCTTTGCAATCAGCTCCTCATCAGCGCTAATTACACGTTAGCTATTTGGGCTATATTTAGAGTTCCGCCATTTCATAAACCCCCTCGGTAATCACCGGCAGACAAGCAACTTACTCATGCATGTTTACCCTCTAAATTATTAAAGCCTTATTGGCTCCCTTTGCTAGTTTACTTTTTGCAAGTTCAATGCTATAACGAAAACTTGCTTTTATAGTTTAGAAAGTGTTTATCTGAAAAGAAGTTATTGCTAGCATCCAATTGCAGAAGTCTCACTGATTCTTTGACATCTTATCTGTGATTTATGATATGAACTGTATATGCCTGTTAAGATTATAAATGCCAACGCATTCACTAAACGCGTTACAGCACTTTTTGAGAAGTTTTATGCCACTTGAAAATCTTGTTAAAGGTTGTAAGAAAATGTTTATTCAGGAAAACAAGGTCAAAGCTTTCGCAGCAGTAACATGAATGCCACGACTCAACAGCTCAATTGTACCGGTCATAGCGAACATCATTATTTTATTTTGTCCTGTTATTAAAGTTGTATAATTTAAAAGCCCTGAACATACCTTTGGGGGATAAATACAGTCTAACTTTGTTTTGAAAGGCTATGATGTTAAGATCAAGATAATGCTTTCAGAATAAAATAATCTGTGGGTTTGACCTGTGGCATAAGAATCACTGAAGAGGTTGATTTTTTCTTTGCCTAACTTTAATATAATATTGCTTGCATCACTAAGTCTTTGCAAATGAACTTCCAGTTTGAACAAAATACCTCTCTCTCCCCCCGCAGACTCCAGACTGATGTGTGACAGCTGGATGTCCGGTGACCTGCCCCGTCGCCACATCCTGCTCTTCGCCACCACACGCAGCGGCTCCTCCTTCACGGGGCAGCTCCTCAACCAGCACCCCGAGGTCTTCTATGTCTTTGAGCCCCTCTACCACGTCCAGCAGGCCTTCACCAATTCCAGCAGTCGGGTGAGACGCACGCTGGACCGCCGAGCTCTCTTGGGGGCCTACCGCGACCTCCTCCTCAATCTTTACACGTGTGACCTTCACTTCATGGAGAACTACATCCACCCAGAGCCCCAGGAACACATGACCAGCTCCCTGTTCCGCAGAAGCTCCAGTCACGCTCTGTGCATTCCGCCCGTCTGCCCTGAAAACCCGGAGGTAGTGTTGGAAGGTCCGGATGAAAACTGGTGCCCAAAAAAGTGCGGCGCGCTCAACTTTACTTTAGCGTCTGTGTCGTGTTTGTCAAAAGGACACGTAGCCATCAAGACTGTGAGGGTGCCAGAGGTGGGCGACTTACGCACCCTGACCAAAGATCCTCGTTTGGACTTGAGAATCATCCACCTGGTGCGGGACCCCAGAGCCATCTTGGCCTCACGTATGACGGCTTTCTCAGACCAGTTCAGAGCCTGGAAAATATGGAACGCCACCGGACGACAGCCCCGCTACGTGGACTTGACCCAGATCACCAGCACTTGCAATGACATGTCCGCTTCTCTGACCACAGCGCTCCAGAGACCTCCATGGCTCCGGGGACGCTACCTCCTGGTGCGCTACGAGGACCTGGCTCTCAACCCCAAAGGCAAGACGGAGGACATGTACCGCTTTGTGGGATTGGACATGGACAAGAGAGTTTTGACGTGGATTAGCAAAAACACCAACAGTAACACTGGTTCCCCGTCAGACTGGAACTACAAGTACTCCACCAGCCGGGACTCAAGGGCCACGGCCGAGAGCTGGAGGCTACGGCTGAGCTTCGACATAGTGAGGACCGTACAGAATCTTTGTAACCATACACTGTCCCTGCTGGGATACAAACCTGTGCACTCAGCCGCACAGCTCCGCAACCTGTCCCAAAGCCTGCTGGAGCTGAGGACCTTTCAGCCAATACTATGATGGTTTATTTATGTATTTATTTATGTGTTTATTTATTTATTTATTATTTGTTTATTTATAGGCCTGTCACGATAAAACATTTTGAGATATGATACCGAAGAATTTCTGAATATATAATACAATTAAAAAACATGAGCTGCAACAAATTTAAAGCTGATGGGCAGATCAATACCAAATATTGATATATTGACACAGACAGCCTCGCTACGTGCTTGAAAAGTCTCGACACTCACGCAAAGAAATCTATACCTAAAATATCAGCTTTTTAAAATCATTCTTATTAGTTCAAGGAGAGGCTGAAAGAAAACAATAATAACTGAGGTTAAATTGTTAATCAAGATTCAATCTATTTAAGTAAAAACGTTTTGGCGCTGGTATTGGAGTGATATTGCAACATTTGTCATAGTATTAATTGGTATCGGATTAAATAAAAATAAAACAATTGTGGTATCACCCATTACTACTCATCTATAATGAGTCAAAGAAGTTATTATTCAACTCTCTACAGTTCAAATATTATCATATTACAAAAAAATCCCCACTTGTGGAAATAAGATGTACACACGATAAATATTGAGCCAAAAAAGTTATTGTTCCAGCTAATATTATTTATTGAATAATAAGTCGTGACAGATCTATCAATATGTTGAATTGGATAACTTGCACAATTTGTCACTTATGATATTTGTTTGGGTTTTCTGTTGCTAAATCAGGTTGAAAAGTTACCATCTGCTGCTTATGCGCTTTTTTGTGTTTACAATTATATGCTGCTTCTTGAGGGTTGACAAAGAACAAAGAAAGATATTGTGGCGCTGTCACATATTTTATTTACAAAAAAATAATCTGTATTATTTATTCTGCACAATTTATCTTACTTTTTGTCTGGTATTGTACATATACGACTACAGATAAATGATCCAAAGCAAGTGATACGATGTTACAAAGTCTTGAATGTGTGGCCATTTTGTCAGTGTAACTCAACTTTTTAAATTTGATAAAATAAATTATTCATACAGAATGATCACAGCATTATCCGCCGCAGTGCTGAACTGTTTCTGCACTCATCGTCAGGATGTGTGGAATTTCACTCGAATCCTGAGAGGAAACATGAGTGCTAGTGTGAAATAGTCCAAATTCATTTTTCTTTTATCTTGTAATCCCACAGTATTTAGGCTGTCTCTGGGCCAAATTTCTGCCACTCTAGCACTTCTGTCTGCTAACATACTGACAGCATTCTAAAGTTTCATTTATGATACATACAAGCAAGAAAGAAAACAGATATTACCTTGTGCTTGGATAGTACCTGCTGTTTTGAGCCTGGTTCTCTTGGAGATTAGACACAGCAGGTTCATGGCAATTTCATCATTTGAAAAATCTCTAAAGGGTAGTGTTTCTCTTGACTCCTCAATTTTTGCAGAATTATTCCCTGAGAAAGAAAAAAAACACTGGAGTGAAAAAGATTGTTTTTAACAGCAGGTGCACAGAATGTTCTTGAAGTTACATCATACACATGAAAAACGGTTTGGTCATATGTGGTCCAAGTATCTTCAAAACTACAGCTCTTGTTCGTGTCTTCTTTCCTTAGGTTTCCATTATATGTAAAACACTGCAATGTGTCAGTGCTGTTCCATAATTCTTCTTCACCCAACTTTTCAATGCCTAATTTGCATAATTAAGCAAGACCTATCTGTTTGAGCCATGTTGTATCTAGAGGCAGAAAGTAACTAATAGGCTATACGCATGGAATGTCAGTTGGCGATTTGTTTTTAAAATGTCTAGTTCATTATACAACTGAGGACTTCCTATCAAATTCTATCTCTGGGTTTTTTGCAGAGTCAAACTAAAATTAATAAATACTTAAAGATCAGGCAATGAACAGTGAGTGACACCAAGACTTTACAAATAGACACTTTTCTGGAGGACACTTCTGTGCTGATAAATGGAGGGGTTTGTGGGTCCATGCTAACGCTAATGCTAATTTTGAAGCATAATTTAAAAAAAATAAAAAAGTAATCTGTAAATAAAATGATCAGGTAGTACGGATAGACATTTTAATTGGTTGTTTCTATATAACATGTTATGTTTTAATAGAGGTTTGCATTAGCTGTGAGAAACGATTAGCTGTGCATACTCAAGGTTTGTCCTAATACACAGTTGTTTCCCCTTTGTCTCTGCTCCTTCCTAAATATGCAAACACCCAAAACATCACTGCATCGCTGTGCTTGGTTAGAGAATATGCAACTTGCCGTTTAACAATTTATTCAGCTTTAAACGTTTATTTAATTAAGTTTTGTATAAAAGACTGATTTAAAATATTGTTCTTGGGTACTTTTTACTTTTACTTAATTACAGATTTAGCCGTTGTACTTGTAATTGAGTACATTTTTAGTCATATAACTGTGCCCTTTAAATATGAGCTGCTAATTGGCCTTTTCAACATGCTTCAATCCATACGTTGTCATTTGAGTATTACAAATATTACAATAACACTGGGGTGTACAAACTTTTCTCCTTGGAGACCAAAATTAACACAAATTAGAATGCCAGGGGCCAAACCTAATTATGTTTCACATTTAAAACATTTGCCTGCAAAAAGATGTATTTTTTAATTCTCTGTAATTATTGTGTTTTTAGTGGAACAGACTTGTTTGCAGTGGCGGCTCCTGCCTAATTTTACTGGGGGTGCTATGGTAAGTGCAATGTCCAATTCAAAGGGATCAAAGCTCACAAGCAATTCAACGCAATACCATTTTAACCCACCAGATATCATACACACAAATGAATGAATGAAGAATCACACAAATAATCATGATATTTATGCATGCTATCCTCACCTGTAACACGCAAAAGAGGATGTTTTATGGCCACTAGTCTTTACAAGAAGCACACGAGATCAGAAATCTCAACTTTTTTGCAGGCTAATGCTAACAATACATTAGACTTCCACCGGAGTGCCACAAATCATACTGGACTAGCCGAGTGGCTAACGTTAACTGATGATTCATGAGCATGGAACTTTGCGTCTGCTTATTTCTGTCTATGAGCAGTGCCACCACCGCCACATGGATGTATTAGATGAACTGGATAAGGTACGCCCCCTCTGTCTGTGGTCCCAGATTGATTTGTGGCCGTGCGAGGTACTGCAGCCTCTTGGAACCAGCCTTTTTCTAAAATTGCTCATTATAATTGCAGACAGTACTGAATTATTATCGGTATTTAAATAAAATAGAAGGAAATGTTCTTTTCTACCGTTTATAAAATCACCGAAATTACCGTTTTTATATGAAGTGGGGGATTGTCGTCACGTGGCGCCCTAAAGCAAAGATGGCAGCCTCCGTTTCAGGAAGTAAAACAAAGATGGCAGCCTTCAAATCAGGAAGTAAAACAAAGATGTCAGCCTCCGTATCAGGAAGTAAATGCGGAAGTAAGAAACTTTTTTGGGGTCATGCGCCAATGAGCACTCTCCATAGGGATAAACAGGACGGCCATCTTGGATTTATCTTCCAGGTTTTATTATAGTTCTATGCACCGGCAGCGTGAAACAAAAGACAGGGGTATTAAAAGAAGGCGTGGACGACGTCACGTTAGCTAGGATTTGCACTCTGACCAGTTTACCACATTTTGATGAAACTTGCTTGATGTTAATCATTCGAGTGCCGATTAAAAGGAACTTACCTTTCAAAGAGGAAAAAGTTTTCGGAACATATTATCCATTCATGTCCATGTTCGGAAATGACGAGACTGATGAACGTGATTTGCGTAGTTACGTATACGTACATGACGACAACGTGTAGGTGGAGCCATCGATGTATTATAGCTATATGATTATAGTTCTATGGTGCGAGCGCCCAAAGCTCCTACATTGTTGTAAAGCTGGAACCTTGAAAAAACGGCTCTTTACTTACTTGCTAGACTGAATGAGAGCTACTGGTGCGATTTTAGACGAGGCAGACATCGCACCAAAAGGGGCGGGACTATGTGCAGCTCTGCTGATTGGAAAAGGGTATTTCAGATCCTGTAATGTATGTGAAATTCAATAACCACTCGTGAAGGGTATTTCTTTCTTTTTTTTTCCTGGTGGTGCGTGTCACCATACTATTCGTCCCGGAAATACGATTCGTCCGGAAGTGCTATTGCAAGCATGCGCAGTACGAAATAAAGTATAAAATATTTTTTTACGGTGGTGTTCTTTTTATATTATGTAAAGTTCCAATCTTTGTATTTATTCTATACAAGGAAATACCGTTTTTATATTTATTTATCACTTTTGAAGTGTTAAACCGCAGGCGTTCGCTACGCAGTCGTGTAGTGACGCATTCAAGGAAATGGAAAGATATACGAATATAAAAAAATATTTTGATTGTTCAGATTTGTTTAGATATTTTAAGGAAAAATATTAGAAACATTTATTAAGATAAGGACCACGTTTTTCTGCTCCATTTATATGGAATAAGATTTATATAACGACCTGTAATGAAGAGCAGCAGCTCTGAGCATCGATGACGTCAAAGTCAGAGGGAGATTTAAATTTTAAATCGCCTCTGATTTTGTTTCGCACCGGCAAAATGGATCAGTACGTTGTGTATCAAGAACTTTTTGCTTTTTTAAGTGGAAAAGAATGTTCAAATTATTCAACAAGAAAAAAAGTTCATCGGATGGCACCTCAATATGTAATTAAAGGTAAAACAATTGCATTTTAAATAATTTATCTTCATAAATCTATTCTAATATTCACTATTTTTTTCATAGAACATTGTTGCAACTCAAATACATGTTTTATTTGTCTTAGGGTTATGTAATTCTTGCTTTGTCTGAATCATAAAACCCCTTCCCTCTGCACATGCATGTTTTGGAGTCTATGTCTAGATAACAATTATTCAATAACAGTAGTTTATTATTTAAAAAAACGTAGTTAAGAATAATCAGTAAACTTATTTTAGTCCTGTTTCATACACTAACAAAACACTTTTCTGTGTAACACTAGTGTACAGCTTATAGATAGGCTGCAGGCTTGTAAAATCTTTAGTTTGTGTATGTTCCCCCTCTTCACAGACAACCACCTCTTCTATGTTGGCCCAAACAAAAACTGGAAGAGGCTTGTGGTTATGTCTGAAAAGGAGAAGACCTGTATATTGACAGAGTGCCACAACAACCCAGGGACAGGCAATCACTGTGGAATGCAGGCCACACTCAACCGGTCACTGCTGGGTATTATTGGTCAACAATTAAAAAGGATGTGATGAGCTTGCGAGTCAGTGCAACGTTTGAACAATAAACCAGATCAATTCTTGGAGAGTTCTTGTTTGTAGTCCATCTAGTATGTTGTTGAATAATGTTGTGGAAACGTTTTGCTTTTCCACTTAAAAAAGCAAAAAGTTCTTGATACACAACGTACTGATCCATTTTGCTGGTGCGAAACAAAATCAGAGGCGATTTAAAATTTAAATCTCCCTCTGACTTTGACGTCATCGATGCTCAGAGCTGCTGCTCTTCATTACAGGTCGTTATATAAATCTTATTCCATATAAATGGAGCAGAAAAACGTGGTCCTTATCTTAATAAATGTTTCTAATATTTTTCCTTAAAATATCTAAACAAATCTGAACAATCAAAATATTTTTTTATATTCGTATATCTTTCCATTTCCTTGAATGCGTCACTACACGACTGCGTAGCGAACGCCTGCGGTTTAACACTTCAAAAGTGATAAATAAATATAAAAACGGTATTTCCTTGTATAGAATAAATACAAAGATTGGAACTTTACATAATATAAAAAGAACACCACCGTAAAAAAATATTTTATACTTTATTTCGTACTGCGCACGCTTGCAATGGCACTTCCGGACGAATCGTATTTCCGGGACGAATAGTATGGTGACAGTGCGTCGCCTTAATGACGCGCCGTCCCTTCATTCAATCTAATGTATTTTACAATGCAATAGGAGCTTTCGGTGCTCGCATTAAGCGCTGTCGTCATGTACATATACATAACTACGCAAGTCACGTTCATCAGTCGTGGTCATTTCCGAAAATGGACATGAATGGATAATATGTCCCGAAAACTTTTTCTTTTCGGAAAAAATTATTTTAATCGGCGCTCGAATGATTAACATCAAGCAAGTTTCATCAAAATGTGGTATGTTATAAAACCGTGGATTTTCATGGAGCTGGTCAGAGTGCAAATCCTAGCTAACGTAACGTAACCATAGAACCATAATAAAACCCACGCCTTCTTTTTCCTAGCCTGACCAGCCATTCCCACTATCTTTCAATATCTTTAAATTTTGAAATATATTGAATAATACATGGAGATTAGAATGGAGGCCAGGCTACCTTTTTCTACCTTGTCTCATGTTTCTCGCTGGCTGCAGTGGCTTTAACTTAAAGTTGAGATTTCTGATCTTGTGTGCTTCTCGTAAAGACTAGTGGCCATAAAACATCCTCTTTTAGGTGTTACAGGTGAGGAGAGCAGAAAAATGGCAAAACTATTGTGAAATTATTCATGATTATTTGTGTGATTCTTATTCATTTGTGTATTCCATCTGGTGGGTTAAACTGGTATTGCGTTGAATTGTTTGTGAGCTTTGATCCCTTTAAACTGGACCATAGCACCCCTAGTGAAATTAGGCAGGAGCCACTGATTACATGAGAGCGGCTGGTGCCATTTTAGACCAGGCACAGATCACACCAAAAGGGGCGGGACTATGTGCCAGCTGCTGAACACCGGCTCTGCTGATTGGACGAGGATATTTCTGAAATTCAATAACACCACTCGTGAAGGGTATTTATTTGTCTTTTATTTTTTATTTTTTTTCCTTTTTCCTGGCGTCGCACCTGTCGCCTGAATGACAAGTCGCCCCTGGTCGTCTCATTTGCAACGACTGACAGTCTTTTCCGCACACAAAACTGAATCAAAATAGATGCTTCTTGAAAATCTCAGCACTCGTTCACAGAGTAAATTAAGCTCCCTGAAGAGTCAAGTGTGAATGTCCCGGTTTCAGACCATAGAAAAGCCATGACCTCAGATAACGACTTTTTATATTTTTAAACAACGTTAAATACTATGACACTGGCTCCAGATGTATTTCAAGAAGCCTGAAAAGGTCATATTATTGCAGGACCTTTAAACCCTGATAAAAGCACATTAGTTTTAAGCCAGTGAATTAAAGACACTGAGGTTCTCTTTTGCCTTTCAAATGTTCAAATCTGTACAAGCAGCCATTATGACCTACTGAGTTCCTGCGCTTCAAGCTTGAAAATACAGTTTCTAAGTGTGAAGAAAGAGTAATTTGGATGGAACGGTCATGCTGTTCTGTGGAGACCATAAAATGCGAGGTGAAATTGTCCTTTTAATAATGTATTTTTAGACCTCACTGTCCTCCACATGTTTCCTAGAGTTACCCTATCGCTGCTGACTGCGGGGATACTGGAGAATTGATCCACAGGAGAGGGAGCAGAAACCGGATTTTAGATGCATGGAGAAAAGAGGGCTGTCTTTCTTTGAACTTAATCTGCGCATGCTACACAAACCGGCCATAAAGCAAGCCTTTATGACACCCAGGGAGACGAGCTTCATCGGTTTTTCCATCCTAGCTCTGAAACACAAAGCTGCCAGTGGCCTGAGTCAGCCGTCAGCTAATTACACACTTTTTCTTCACTCAATACAAAAGCTCTACTTAACACAGGTGATTGGGTTATCAACAGTGATGGGAAGAAAACTCTCAAAATGTATTTAATAACAGAAGTAGTATTGGTTAGTTAAAATCAGCATTTTAACAGAGCAGCAAATAAAAAAAACACACGATTGTTGTTTATATGTTCATAGGGTGACCAGATGTCCCTATTTACCCAGGACAGTGCCAGTTTTGAGCTCTGTGTCCCATGTCCCAGAAGATGTGTCCAAAACCATTTATTTGTCCCAGTTTTACACAAGACACGTCCCAGTTGTCCCGTTTTTTTTACCCATTTGATACTCCCCAACAATAAAGAGAGGAATAAATTGCAAAATTAGACTGTCCTTAAAAATGATCAGAACACAAAAAAATCCACTAATCCAAGTTTCTGATAGTTTGTGATCGTGAATGAGCCGTGAGCGGAGTGTATAATATATAAGTGTATATAAAATGTATAATGATTAGTGCTGTCAAGCGAAAAACGAAAAAACAACAATCTGATTAATCACACGTTGGAACTGTGATTAATCATGATTAATCGCATCACACGCTTTTTGTGTCATAGTTCAAAGTATTCTATTTTATTATAGTATTTTGGGGCATTTTCTTCTGAAAATTAAATAATTTTATTAATTCACAGATCTAAATACATTATTTAGATCTGTCTAGATTTAATTAAAGTGTACACATTTCATGTTGTGTCTGTGGCACACGTTTCAGGTAAATCTAGGCTACACGACCAAACACGGGTTTAATGGATATGGGGCCCTTCATACACTCACAGAACTATAGTTACAGAGGTAACTGACATTCATGGAGACAGATGGAGCTGCTGTTGGTCTGGCGTCTACAGTGTTCTGTAATAGTCTGGTGACATATTTGACCGAATTAACTTGTTTTAGCGCTCACACAAGAGTTTTGTTTACATCACGGAGCACATGCAGCTCGACACGTGATCTCCGCCACGTGTTTGGTTTTGTTCTGCGTCGCACCACTCTCCACAGCTCCGCGCTCGTAAACATCAGCCTCTGAGATTTTTGCGCTCGTCAACGTGAGGATTTATGGATTATATGTGTAAAATGGACCGCGTGACTACAGCGCTTCCTCTGTACCTTCCTGCTTCGCTCAGGTAAAGCCTCCTGCATGATCTAAAAGAGCGTGCTGCGTCAAACCCGTGTGATTAATCCATTTTCTATGATTATCGCATAAGTTAACGCTTTAACTTTTACAGCCCTAATAATAATAATAATAATAATGTACTTAATTACCCACTCTTTTTACAGTTTTACTGTTACTCCCCACTACAACCCAGGTGTATCCCACTTTTTACTCTGAAAATCTGGTTATCCTATATGTTCATCACATTTGCCAGCGAGTGATAATGTCAGTATCACTTGTTGTCAATATCTTGAACCTCTAACAAAGCCTCTAAGTTCATTTATTACTGTAGGATTTGTGGCACTTGGTGAAACTAAAAAAAAAAGTCCTGTCAAATTGTTATCATCCGCTATGTTTTTTGGTGCTTTATTGTCTAGAACAACTGCATATTTAAGAAATATTACAAGGTTGTTTGCTTGTATGCTAATTTGGGCGCTAACCACTCACTCTACACAAAACATGTCTACAGGTGCATATTTTCTAACTCCTCTCTGGTGTTATTTACGTGTGATCAAGTTGTTTCAGTCGCCTAAACAGCCCTGCGTTTTCATAGTATGTGATGTTTGGAGGCTAACGCTAACTCCCTCATTGAATATGCATTAGAGCTAAAACACGGAATGGTACGAGGCTAATGGAACGCAGTGTTTTGTTTACAAACACTGGAAGCAAAAAGGGACGATGCAAACGACATCACAGCATTCTGAATTTTAGCAGTGTGGCAAAAACACAAGTCAGTGGTGAGTAATGACATTTTCTCCTGTAAAAGAACTCAAAACCCAACTAAAATGTGAAAAACAGCTACAGTCTAATAACAAATACAAAAGTCTACAACTCCGCTAAATATTAAGTTTGAGGAACAGAGTAAGAAAATCAAGTAAATTTGTAGAAAACCAGATAAACAACAGGAACGCTGCAGTCTAAGGCTCACATTTATCACAGACTTCGAGATCACACTCACTGAACTGATTATCTTTCTCTTCTAAAATAAGATGTTTGTTGTGGAATATACTTGTTGTATGGCAGTTGAAGTGTCCTAAATCTTCAACTGCCACTAACAAACAAGTTGGCTAAGCTCTGCGCAGTCAGAGCAACAACAAAGAAACTACTTTCAGTTTCCATTTTGCCATATGAAGTCAATTTGTGAAACAGTTCGATGGACAAAAAATAAGCCATAAAAGAAAAACACAGTGGTGCTGCCCATATTTCTGCCACTCTGTCAGAATGTTGAGCATTTTGCAAATAAAAGAATGTCAGTGTAAAACCTCTTTAAAATAGGATGTCACATGTTTGTCATACATTTAAATTAGAAAAGAAAAATCACACTTACAAATGCTACAAGAGCTCTGATAACATGCAGTTTAGTTATAATTCATCATAATTAGTATGCTGAGTAGGTATTCTCGGAACATGTTTAGTTACTTCCCAATACAAACCGATACCTTGAGAATTGGAATAACAGAGCTGCAACACAACCGCAACAACAGAGTCTGAAGTCAGTGAAGGACACGTCTCAAATAGAAGCATTGAAAAGCAGATAATTGGAAAGGTTCATGGTTTGGTCAAGTCTGCAGAAATAGCAATATTTAAGAGTTTGAATAGTACATGGCAGTTCACTAATGGTTTAGATGTGGAAAAAGCATCTTGAATGTTGGAGCTAAAAATTGGGATTCATGCACAGTATCACGAACCTGGCTCATGCCAGACTGATATGTGTAACACTCTGAATTAGTTTATGAACTCACAAGTACCGCGAGAATACATATGGCGAAGTACATTATGTTTTAGCTAAAAAGGTAGACTCAAATAAAAGCGTGTTTTATTATTTTTGTTGTAGTTGTGGTTGTTGTTGCACTGACCTTACAGTGAGTGGCCTGCCTCTACTAACCTGACTCGTACTTGACCTGCAGAGTCCACCACTTGCTTGTCTTTTTGGAAATGTTTTTTGCTTTGCCTAGAAGAGATGTGTGGACTTGCAAGTTGTGACTTGGACTTGAGTCAGGCTTGAGTCACTATTTTGACTTGACTTGTTAAAATGGACTGAGACTTGGGACCCGACCTGGACTTAAAGGACAATGACTGGGGACTTCACTTGGACTTGGAGCCCTGTGACTTGAGACAACTTGATTCTTCTCCTCAAAAAACCCCAAATGTGTTTTAAACCATTTTTCTCTTAACAGTCGATACTTAAATGTGACTGGGACATTTTAAAAAGAAGAACCATTCATAAAAATCATATAAATTGTAAAAATGAACCGTTTTCTGAAATTTGGTACAATTACATGTAAGGATTTGAAACCCAAAGAAGAAGACTTGAACTTGTGGGTCTTTGAGTTGGGACTTAAGTCAGGCTTTACGCCAAAGACTTTAGACTTGTAAAAGGACTTGTTCCACTGTATGGCATTAATTTATATCTATCTCCATGAACACAATCAGTCACGTTACTTCTTTTAAACGAATAGAGAGCGATGAGTGGAATAAAATCAAGGTTTGTTTACGCACATACACAAATATATAAAAATATTTCTGAACATCATGTTGCTGTCAGTGACGCTATTTAATGTTTACTCAAACTGTGGAAGGCTTCATTACATTTTGCTAAATACTTCTCTCACGGACCAGGAGGAGTCTATAGCTGTACTTGAATGGCATTATTCAGTGAGTTGCCGTAGCAGCAGTAATGTAGTGCCACCAAGCTGCTTTCAAGATTTCACCTGACGTTAACTTTTCTTGCCTCTTATCATTCAAAATACAGGAGACAGTAAACTGCGTAACTTTAGTGCTTGGTGAGCATTTTTGACAGTTTGCTGGCAGATCCTTTCGCGTTCCCATCAGCCCATTTTTGACCTCACGAGCTTCTGTGTTTGTGCTGGTGTCAGTGGAATCGCTTCATTGTATAAATCCAGGCCTTCCAGAGTAATCAGCGACCTTAACCATTCCCAGCTCTTGATGAGAAGAGCAGGATGAGGCAGAAGCATTGCTCAATACGGCTTATCTGACGTTACAGCTTGAAATTAGGACCATAAATGCTGACACTGAAGGCCACATTATTAGGCGCACCAGTTATGAGGATTGTGAATGCAAACATGGGATCAACTAGAGACACAAGACTACATCTGCTGAGCTCGAGACAAAGTATGTTAAAGAGTAACAATGCATTAAGAATTTTAGTTCTTTAGCTCTTTAGTGACTACAGCGGATACATTTCCACGGTAGACTATAATAATCAGATCTGTATTTGGGGGTTGTTTACATACACAAAAGAAAGCTGATCATCACAAATATTCTAGTCTAGAATCAATGGATTTGTAGAGGAACAGTTTGGAAGGCAAAGTGGTTTTAAAATACCTCTTTCAATCTTTTACATTTTCTCTCATTATTATCCTCCAGAGGATTGGCTACCCAATTAAATTAAACATCATTAAAAGTTTTCAGCTTTTGAAAACATCATGATCACTTTTTTGCGTTCAACATCAAGGTTTTTCAGTTATACAGACCTTTTAAGATATTATGCTACAGGCCTATACATCTTATGGGCATACAAGATGGTGTGCTGGTTGATGATGGCACATAATGGAATGTACCATTTCTTTCTGACAGAGCACAAATTGCCCCTTTTATAGCGCAGCATTGATTTTAAAGGAAAGGTCAGGGCTGGTGCGCGGATAGGAAGCACATCATATTGACAATCCAGTTAAAATAGCTTGTGAAGAGCACTGTTGTTGACTGGAAAAATGTCACCAGCAAATAAGGCCTCTTCCTATAGTACACTCGGGTGCTTAAGGAAATCTCCTCTGACAAGGCGTGCTGCAGCCTATACGAATCCTCTTCACTTAAAGTGCTACTGCAGGCAGTTCAGTGGATAACGCAGCGGCTGACAGTTTGTATTCTTTTCCAAAATTAAGTCCTTTGACTTGTTGGAGATTTTCTAGAATTGCATTACTTATTCCTATTGACATCTGAACTCCCAACAGCGACGATGAGAACTATTAGCATTTTTCACTTCCCTCACTACGGGCCAAGGAATGTTATTTACTGAATGATTAAGATGCATTTAAGATGGAATGAAACCACAGTGTCTTTATTGGAATAACCACATAGGCCCAAAGGAAACATCAGCGTGTGTCACTGCCATCATTCAAATACTGTTATTTCCCCACTCGTCACACAAGCCCTCGAATGCACCATTTATACACGACACTACATCTCACCACCACTGCATTCATCGGTCATCTACCACCTTGTCTTTCAACTCTGCCCATAAAAACCTTTCTTCCTGTCCTCTTACTCTTTGTTTGGTCCCGGGTCAGATGTTTATTGTGGTTTCCATTGATTCTTATAAGGTATGATAAGAAGATAAAAGATATTTTATTTGTCCCACAATGGGGAAATTTCAATGTTGCAACACACAGTTTAGAACAGGAATGGATGCAATAAAAATATGATAAACATCAAAGTAGACAGGTAGACATCAAAAGGCAACTGCTACTAGATTATTATAAATGCAAGAGTCATTACTACAACTCTTTTGTCATTACTACAACTCTCTACAACTTTTGTCCTATTATCACTGGTACTCTATAAGTCTCTCTACTTTTTAACCTAACCTACTGTCATTGGCTACTTTAGGCAATAATACCAGGTTAAGGCTTCCAGTATAGGCTGCTACTACGGCAGCTACAACTGTCAGTGTAATCCCTGTCATCCATGAAACATCTATCAAGAATACATAGAGGTTATGCAGGTGACATCCCAGCATTCTGATTTTTGAGGAGGGAAACGCATGAGAATAAATGGTGAGTAATGACATTTTATCTCTCGTAAAAGCTCAAAACACAACAAAAATATGAAAGAACTGCTGCGGCATAACTCTTGCTAATTATTTTGTTTGTACCTGCCATCTAAAAAAAGAAAATCAAGTAAACAATTGTAGGAAACCATGTAAACAACAGGAACATTGCAAGCTACACTCACATTTGTCACTGATGCTGACTTTGGAATCACACTGATTACCTTCTTAAATGAGATGTTTCTGAGTTTGTTGTGGAAAATAATTGTTGTACAGCAGGTGAAGTGTACTAGATCTCCAACTGATATTAGCAAACATGCTTGCTGTGCAGTCAGAGCAACAATCGAGAAACTACTTTCAGTTTCTATTTTGCCATGTGAAGTTAATTAGCGCAAAATAAAAAGTTCCCTGGACATAACAAAGGCCAGAAAAAGCAAAGAAACACACATTTTATCAGTTGTGCTGCCTGATAATGTTACTTCTTCTATTGCTGTCGTTACTGATAATACACCATGACCTATGATTTGCCATGAAAACTGTGAAAGATAAAAGAAAATAAGAATTAAAAAATGCACTTACAAATAACTTTGTAAAATTTGAGTATAACTATTCCAACTGGGTCCACCTAGATGTTAAGGATTTGAAAAGTTGTGGTTATACAAAAAAGAATGATCAAAAACCCCTGGGCCATCTTTTTCTTAGCAATACTTTCCCTCACAGTCCTGTATCTTTCACTCCTGTCGGATTATTTATTGTGCTCCCCACTGATCCTAATAAGGGGCTTTCATGGCAGACATCAAAAGGCCAGCAGAGGGAGAGTGTTAGACCTCCTCAAGCTAAAAGTGAAGCGGCCTCTGTCAAACCCACCGTGTCAGCAGAATCACTCCCGGTAAGAACATACACAAGTCTGCAACACTGCATTATGCACAGAGGTATAGTGGACAACATTTAACATTTAGATACGTGTTATTGGAGTCAGAGATGTCTCCTGACTGTCAGCTGACGTTAAATCATACACTTCCATACTTTACCATGATAAAATGCTCAATTAATTTTGTCCTTTATCGCGCTATTGGGTGGGAAGCAGCCGTACCCGTAAGGCCACTCGCGGACTGTAAAAATTGCAGTGCTATAGGTAATAAGGTAATAAGAGCAGAGGGTAATGAGGCATATTATTATTCCGAATGCATAGTGCGACTGAAATGCAAAGTCTTTTTCTATGAAGCAGTCACCAGAGTGTTGATGAGATTATAGAGACGACAACAGGCTGCTCAATAATGTAGTGCACTGCATTTCATATAAAACGTCTTCAATCTTACTTTCATAAACAATTTTGGAGAGGAGGGAAGTGTTTGTGCATCCATATGAAATCAGAAGTTATGCTATTAACTATTTACAGTCGCCAACAGGATAATGAATTCTTTATCGTCTCTTGCATTTGACCAACTCTGACACGTTTAAATGAATGAATGAAATTAACTTTTGTGTTTATTATTACAATGAAATAACTGGCAAATTTGGTTACGGTTCTGCTTTTCTGGTGGGGGTTATGCCACCGTTTGTCCCATTGGAGATGCTATTGCTTTACCAGGAATGTTCCACAGTATGGCATTTAAAGTGGAAATGACAGGTTAGACTAGACATTTATCTAAAATGTAGTGAACATTATTATTTTAGAGATTTTTCTAAAGATGTTGTCAATCTATTTCCAGTTTGACAATTTTGAAAAGTTTATAATTTTACTTCCTGGTTGAAAATAGATAGAAAATATAACATGGGTAGAGGTAATTCCTCAACTGTTACCTAGCAACCATAATGTAAACAAGGGCCGAATTAAATTACATAATAGTTAGGAAATGACAATAAAATAATACCTGATTTGTTGAATGATCATTTAAATTGTCTGAAAAAATGTGTCAATTGCTGTAAATTGTTGCTAAATTTTCGATGCAAACTGCAAGGCCCACCTATTTTTCTCCATTTTCACCTAGTGTCTTTTAACTGCAATTTTCCAAATTAAAACACATATTAAAAGAGTATACTTTGTTCAATATAAATGTGTTGTGTTTGAAAGGTAAGAAATTCTGGTGATGCAAATCAAGCAATGTAAGTGGTACACAGGCAAAGCTATAGCATTAAAAGTGCCAACTTCAATAAGACAAACATATTTCGTCAAACACGTGTAAAAGTGTAGTGTGTGTAGTGTAAAAGTTTACACTAATTCTCCCTAAAAATGATGAAATAGGACTTGGTGACTTGGCACCTTTATTCCTCCATTTCCCCTATAATGTAAATGAGGCTAATTAGCATATGTATTAACTGCCCCATTGCTGCTTCCCCTGCACCCCCTGGAGGCTTTACCTGGGAGTGTGACGCTCTTTGTGAAGTTTAGAGGGAGCACTATATGATTACACTGATGTTTTGTTTTTTTGCCAAATCATAACACTGTGAATGTTATTCAGCAGAAAAAATGTGCCAAAAAGTGCTTATGCAAATCAAATCAAACTTTATTTATACAGCACTTTTCATACATCGCATGTAACACAAATTGGTTTACAGTGCATTAATAACATGAGGCCCTATTCACACTGCTAGGTCAGAAATGGACTCATATTAAAGAGGGAAAGTGGGAGAACAAGGAGATACTAAGGAATCCAGTCTAGTATTGTTGGAAGAAATTGTTTATGTGCTCTTTATCATAAATTGTTTATTTTTTACTATTAAAATGTACATTTATGTTTTATTTTTTGGGAAGAGGGAGTACTTGAGTAAAAATATGTTTGTATAGTCTTGAAATCTGGATTTTTTGGGACTAAACTAGACTAACCACCCCATGATTGGACACTCATAGCCTAAAAAGAACTATTTGAATGCTTTTTAAGCCTATTTTTATTTTGCATGAAAGACAGTATGCCTCTAGCTATTTTTTCCTCCATTGGAATAAATGGGAGAAGAACATCAATCCATCCCTGAACAGATATAAAACTATGATACATATTTACCAGAGGTGCTAATGTAATGGAAAATATCTTGTAGGAAAATGTCCTGTGATTCTGTAATGATTGTATTGTATTGCCATTGACCACTTATTCACAGTTTGAGCTCCTCAGCTTCCTGTGCTTGGTTGCATGAAAAGTGTGACAGCTACCTTTGTTATCTATTGTTTGTGCCTAGACAAGTTGGGGAAAAAAAGGCCTTTTGCTGTTTCAGTACACTCTGAGACACCACTCATATTATAATGTAGTTCTCCTGGACACCCTAGAGCTACAGACTCTGGGGTGTCATCCATATCCAATCACTGGCTCTGATTGGCTGCCTGCATGTCTTAAGTCAGCTCACGTCCACCTTTGTAAAGTTATGTTTTCATTGCCCTGGTCGTGTTTTGTTCCTTCGTTCACCCAGGTAGAAGGAAGAACTCCTGTTAGGGAAAGTAATTCTTTGATCCACCTTTTTGAGAGACAGCGCTCTTGTGTGAACTATTATTTTTTTCCTGGGATTTACCACATGAAATCCACAACCCTATCTACCAAACTAAGCCATAAGTTTAAAAAAAGATGATAACCTGTGATATATAAATACGTAGACAAATATATTTTATGATGTGTTCCAGTCGACCTCGGAGAAACATGTTCTGAGTTTCTGTGTTCCAGTGGACAAGTAGGGAGAATTATGTGCAATACATTGCAGTTTATGTTATGACTGAAAACAAATAATAAAACTTAAGAAAGTGCTCATATCAGCCTAAATGTGGATCCAATTACGTAAGGAAATAGGTAAGGTATCAACCCGGACGGTGTCATTACATTTGTGAGTACAAATCAACTATTGAAAGTGAATTTCTGCTTTTGTTGTCATTAGCGCTGTGACATCAGCACAAAGCATAACTGCAGAGGCTCAAATGGAGCAGGTTCACGGTGGGTGGACAGTACAGAGCTACTACAAGAAAATAACATACGTTTCTATCGATAGTTTAAGTGTCAGATATCAAACTTTATCTAAATAAGGGTGCAGCCATATTGGATTTGCTCTGATAAGCTCAGGGTTCTGAAATGTTGCCCAAGTTTCCAAGTAGAAATTCCAGAGCTCAGAAAATTGTATCTCTGACTTCCAAGGACAACAAGAAGGCAACAGTAAGTCTGTGGAACACTCCAGGTAAAGACATTACATAGAGAAACACAAATAGCAGATCCTTTATCAGAAAAGTTAAATTTTAAAAGGTTTTTCTTTATTTTATTATAACAATTGTGCAGGCAGCTAAGTTATATTTATAAAGAATATCTTTCATGCAGACACTTAAAACAATGCAACTTAAGGCTAGAAATTGACATTTCAAGGCTCCTGAAGTTCCCGTCAAACTCTTTTGGACAGAAGAGACAATTAGTCACTGAAAAATCTCTTCATTGTAGCTCAGTGTGACAGAATCAAACATCTCATTGTTTGATGATCAAAGCCTGCCTTTTCAAATACAATGGAAGCAAAACAACCACAGGCTCTGCAGTGCCCAATGATGAACAACCAGCGTCCTTGTTAGGCTAATGTATGCTAACAATTTACAATTTGAATAAATCAGGCAGTGCCATGTAATATAATGAACCCATGTACATCCACAAATATATTCTATTCATTCTAAGATCAAACATACCGTCCACACAATTTTGATAAGTGCCGGACTGCAGCAAACCTCACCACACTGCTCTACAAGGCCGACAATGTTTACTGGAGTGTACACTTACTTTTTTTTCGGCCAATTTGCGAACCTTAATTTGCATTTGAACTGTTGTGAGATGCCATGTGAAAAGTGTCTCATTACCAGTCTAATTTGCTTTATTATAGGCTTAATCAACAACAATTAAAAAGATTTGAGTTGTACATATACTCGTCTAGTCTTTAGTCTTCTTTTCTATTCTAAATTTCAATTAAAAATACTTAAAATGCATGAGATGACCATTTTAAAACGCTAAACTTAAAAATGCTACACATGAACCGTATTAGCATAATTCTGCAATGGCTCAATTTTTGGCCTTTCATTGTCTATATCTCCATTTGTAAATTTGCATCACAATTCTGTAGCTACTGTTTTAAATATTTAATGTTAATGTCTCTTGTAGAAACCTTTGTATAAGTAGACTCTTACATAAGACAAAGAATATTTTAATGTTAATATGTTAGGCCCAAAGAAAGACAATTCTTTCTGGACTTGGGTATCTCCTCTGGACAAGAATAACTCCCTTCTCTGAATATGCAAACCTCAATTAATAAGTTATTAGTCCTCTTTTGCCATAAAATTAAGAAATTCAAATAAGAAATAATACATCCTTGAATGGGGAACGGTCCACACAAAATCTTTCAAATCAGGAAGGAATAATTTGCCTGTATTCCATGAATGCAGAAATTCTTCATGGGGGAATAAAACCTGGGAACTTTGTGATGTGAGCCTTAAACGTGCACTGTGTCAAGGCCAAGTTTAGTTTACTTGTCTCCCTTGGGAACAGAGGCAAGTAGACATAACACAATCGGCACATATTAAAGCTATGATTTGAAGAAAAAGCAATAAAATGCAATTCATAAACTCCCTCTCTGTCCATACATACAATCTCACATCACATTGTATAGCTTCATGAAACAGAATGAGCTCCTGTGTCTATTAGGCTGGCACTGTGGCACTCTGCACCTCCTCCAGGAGCACAGCAGTTCATATTCGGGGAGCAGCACATGTGCAGGGTCAGAGAAGATGGTCTGCCTCCTCTTCATGACCTCATCATGATCGGAGACAGACCAAGCATGAGGAGGACCAGAAGGACACAGCGAGTAACTTTTCAGGCAGAAAAAACAGCCTGCCTGTCTCCATGCTTTGTCTGGAATGTTCCACAGTGTGTGAGGTTAAAAATCTATCATGCATTTCGGAATTTACAGGTGTTTTCATTACCAAAAAAAAAAAAAAAAAAAGAAAAGAAATATACCTTGAAAAAACATGCATTCATGTGAGTGGGGTCACCTCTTCACAGATCTGACCTGCAACTTGATCTGGTGGCATCGCCTGCTTGTTTCCATGGAGATATTTATTACCATACTGTGGACCATAGGCAATCCAACAACATCTCCATAGAAATAAGCAGGTGGATATACCAGAAAACGTGCATTTATTGATCTACATTTAAGTGCATTCATTAGTACAGTAGTGATAATTCAGAAGTGCAAAGATAAAACCCACTATTGACAGTTTTACACTTTTACATCAGTTTAGTAGATCTACTGTTGATTCGTTCACCACTGTTTTGATTGTTACAGAGTTGGTCTGTGGCTGCTGCTTTGAGTCCGGAGCTCAGTTTTTCATGAAGCAGTGGGTGTCAGATCTCTTCAGGATTGATTTTTCTCCTTATTCTTCTCCTGCAAAGCCTTAAGCACAAGGGAACTGGTGAGCTATGTACGCTGGAGTATCAGAGTACCACAGAGTACATGGACAGAGGCAGTGGGTGTGTGTGATTAGAGCCAGTCATGCTGTGAAGGCAGGAGCGTTCACTGGGACCAGGTTAAAAGATTAAATGTTTTCAACTTCTAACTCTATAGCATTTTATTTATTGTTAACTCAACAAATGTATTTTTATACTAATGCTACGGTTTTACAGAAAAACCCATACATTGTGGCAATAGGCACATCAATCACTCACCGACTTTTAGTTCCACTTACAACAGTAATAATAGTGGTAATTGTAGTAGTTTCCACCAAAATAAGAGTAATAACAGGAATACTTTTAGGTCTTTCTTTGTTCTTATACAGTCCTGGTTTAGTCCCAGTCTAATCCAGGTTTAGTTCCAGAACAGTCCCAATTTTGAGGTGTTGCATGTGGCTGCAGTATTAGAGGCAGCAGCAACAGTTGCGTGTGGTGATGGTAGTAGAGCTACTTTTAAACCATTAATACTGCCTGGTGACATGTCCCTCCCTTCTGTTTGAATTCAGAGGAGAATGGAATCCGACCACACAGGAAATCACACAACCATCCCAACCTGTGTCTGGAATATCCTCTTCATTCAGAACTAAATAACTTCTTTTACCTCAGAACAGAGTTTACAGCTTCCCTTGTTGATGCTGCACAATGCATTTCTCAGTCCACTATACAGAATCTACTATAGCATTGTGTATTACTATTACAATTATATATCGATGTGCTGTGCTAAGGTTGATCAAGGCTAAATAACAGTAAGCTGCACACAGAATACAACAGAATACATTGTTGCTCCGAAGTCAAGACCAGAACTGTGAGTTCTTGGTGCCAAGTTGTTGCACAGGATTACAAGATAAGGCTGTGCTGACCAGAAGATCCTCCCTTCACACTCACCAAGACAGACTCCTATAAAAACTGTAAACACACACACTTCAAGGCTCTCCTCCTGTCCTTTCTGAAGAGTCCGTAGCTGTGCTGTTCATTCATGTTCATAGCTACCTACTAAAATGTTGCCTATGTGAGACTCATTCATTCATTTGTTTCACTCATAAACCAGACCTGATGTACATTTTAATAAACTACTGCCTTGTTGTTTGTATACCATAATAGCTCATCCTTCGCTTGTCTAATGTACTTTTGATTCTCCATTTTCTTTTATCTGTGGTCTCTCCACAAAGCCAACCTCAAAGTGCTCACATACAGATAAAGGTACAGTCCACTGGCACTTCCCAAATGAATTCCCAACGAGCTTTAATTTCCAAACTCATCCATAATTCACCAACAGAGGGCAGCGCAAAGAGGTTTCGAGCTGGATTAAAGGGTCGGTACAGTATCTGTTTCCTCATGTTTTCATTTGAATAGATTTCACATTCATTGGAACAGTATGCAGATATAAAATTTTAGGGAGTTAAAAAGAGAAAGAGATGGTGCCTGTTAAGATTAAAGTTCACTTTTATTGTACCCATAGGGAAATTTGTACTCTCTCCATTTGACCAGTCCCGTTTGAGGCAACCTGTCAGGAGCAGAGGGACTCATCTCCAGATGAGGATTTTCCCTTTGGTGCATGTTTTGGGTTGAAACCGGACCCACCCAGACACAGAAAGAATCTTGCAAACTCCACACAGAAAGGCCCAGGAGTTGAACCTGCGACCTTCTTGCTGTGAGGCACTAGCCACTGTGCCACATGCTGCAGTGTTGGCTATGATTGATTCTACAGAGTGAGACTGGACGCTGCTATTGTAGATCATGTTATGTAATTATCTTTGTTATGAACATATGCATTTAAATAGCAACGCCATTATTTATTGATTTGCAAAGGAAATTGCTTGGCCACAGCAGTGGACTATGGAAAGAAGGTATAAGGAAAAAACATAATAAATATAATTAAGTACAGGAAAAAATATATACAGGATTTGAATTTGTACAAAATTAGTGGGGGTAATTCAAATAAGAAAATAATAAAAAATAATAATATACTAATGTCAAATTAAAGATGCATTTAATTTGACATTACTTACTACTGTATATTATTATTGTAGTAATTCATTCATTATTTAATTAATTATTGTTATTATGTATTTTTATTTCGCAATAAAACAATAAAATAATTGAACAAAGTAAAATCCAAATTATTTGTTATTTAATTTCTAAATTTTAAGGGGAAATATAATGCTCAACAGATTAATTTTCTATCACTTTCTACACTTTTCGGCAAAGCTCACTGATGCATTCCAAACAGGACAATGATTTGGCGTATTGTGGCAGTCGAGATAAACAAATCTACATCATCAACATGCAGTAAATTGAGCAGTGACTTGTAATCATCAAATGTAAGTCATTAGGTTTGATTCAATGAGCCAAATTGGATTGTGCCAGTGTTTCTGCTCTGCTAATTGAGTAAAGGATTTGCTGTGGCGTTTGGTGGGCTGCTGCTGTGCACTACACTCTGATTCCCTGAGCCGTTGTGGAGCCACCCCTTGTTAATCTTGGTCACTGCACTCTCCTCCTTTATCTCTCCCTCTCTCCTGCTCTTCTTCCTTTTGTTGGGTTGGCCCTGTCACTACCTCAGGGTTGACACATGCGCTGATGGTAACAAATGACACACGTCTCCAATGACAGCGAGTCCATCTGTCTGTGTCAGCCTAATTGAATTTTATAAATACAATCAGAGGGCTTGGTTGTGAGGAGACCTGAAACTCAACCTGGGGCAAGGTACGTGTTTTGTGGCCACATTAACAGTGGGGGAAATGATTATAACATAAAAATACACATCAGTATAATGATGTTAGAAGAAAAGTCAAATGAGTTTTGTTTTTTTTAAACGTTATCTCATTTGCATGCATTGAGAGACAGATCAAATGATAAGTAGTAGTTAAGGTACAAAAATTAGTATTGATTATTGTATCAATATTTTTATTCAAAAGTTGGACATTTTTATATCTTGACCTTCGAATTAGTAATTTCGCCATATAAAGTATACATTTTGTACCTCTTTAAGATAAAATAAAGATGTATCCTACAAAGAAAATATCAGTTGTGTCAAGAGCCAAGCAATACATCAAAATTTAGATAATACTGTGAAGGTTGTTTTGAATATTTGCAAAATTTAAATATATTGTTTATAGGGACAAACAATGCTGCCATTATTATTTTAAAAAGTTATGTCGTTAACTGGCACATAAGAGTTTAAGGTGATATTTCTGCCCTTTATTTAAAGTCATTTCGCGTTTCTTTAATACTTAAACCTCAACTCATACGTTTTAAGATATGTTTTAATACATTTCTGTCGTATTGACATAACATCGTCCAACTATCGTTATCAGAATACTCCAAAAAATGTGTCAACATCTCCCAGCCCTATTTGTATTAGTACCATCAGCGGCTGCATGATATTAATTTGTATATTTTGCTTTTTGCTGGGAGTCTGTGATTGCAATAACAATTGGAGCTGTGACTGTGGCCCTGCACAGTCACTCACCAGCGAGTAATGAACAGCGACGAGTGCGCCCTCCATTTGTCTCCAGATCTAATAGTGGGGAAGTCGCCCGTGGCATGTCGGCGGGATTGATCAAGTAGTAGATGGACAATTGATGCCCCACTCCAGCGCTACTAAATAATTTGTTCTTTTTTCCAAAAGAAAATGTTTATAAACTCAACTGGAAGATTTGAAATACCCAAGAGAATGGTCGTCCTGCAGGCAATTTTCTCCTATTGATCAAAGGAAAGCATAGCATTTATTAAAGGTGAATGGACTTGCAAGCCAGGTCTCATTTATCACTATTTGCAGAAACACGGCCATGTTTCCGTGCGATGGTAGGTAGAGTAATAGTAGCATTTGTAGTAATAGCCAGACCAGTAGCAAAGGAAGTAAGTGGTCAAGTGGAGTGGTGACAAAGAGTAGAGTAAATGAGTTTTCTCCATCGAACTAAAACTAGAATTAGCCCTGAACGGTTCCCAGGTTGAAAAGTACGCAGAGGTGTTGAAGAATGGACCAAATCCAGTGTCAAATATTTTGTATAGGTAAAATGTTAAGTTTTCACCTCATTCCATGAATTGCGTTCCTCATTCTGCATGTAGTAGTTCTATACAGACTGCAAAGCTTCAAGTCTTCAAGTCGCCCAGAGAAACGGTGCATTCTTGACTTGAACCTTTAATACAAATCAGTCTACTTTATGTCATATTTTAGCCGCAAGACTCCTCCCTCATTCTCCACTTAGGTGAACATAATTCCTGCTCAGTCGAAAATGCCAAAACAACTGAAGTGCCAATGTTATGGAATTGTTTTGAATTTATAATGACAAGTTAAACAATAAAAATACAAAAAGAGAAGTGAGTCTTTATCATTAAGTGTTGAATACACACCAAAAACATGCCTGTCCCTCCCAGAGCGTTCTCAGTCCAGTTACAGGCAGAACAGAGACATTTATACAGAAACTGGGAAGAGACTTCGGATGATACGTCTTTAGGGCACAGAATGACAATCATTTTGTAACTAGAGAAAGGACACAGAAGATTAGCAGTATCAATAGAAACAATAATTATCAGTGGGTTTCCAGCTCAAACCAGGTCTCAGGTTAGAGGACATAATAAAACAGATTAGATGAGTAGGTTATCCCTTGGGTCAGATGGACTCTGACTGGCCTGGTCTTCCTTAAAACGTCTGACTGAGTCCCAATTCAAACTGTAGCCGTTTTTCTTGAGCCCTTTGGAGCACCAACAAATGGCTGGACTCTTTATGAAGTTGAGACTCTGTAGTTTTAACCTCTGGATCTTTTCTAACTACAAGTGGAAACAAGCTCTGCACAGAGGAAAATTTTCTTTGACACTAGGTACATTTTTGGGTACTTTTTATTTGTGCTTTTGGAGTACAAACTAACGCTGATTCATCCCAGAATGATTGGTTTGACTGGAATTGAGAGGGTTACAGCTCTCTTTTTATGTCTTAACATTTGTAGCAGCTTGATAGTTTACTTTTATCAGATGGTGGACAAAATGAAATAAAGATAGAAAAAGTCCAATGTACCACCAGTGGGACATTTCCAGCTTAAGGGGTTTAAGATGTAAGGCAGAGTTTAGCAACTCAAGGTGATTGAAAATTTCTATAACACCGATCAGTTGCAAAAAGAGGCAAAATTTCCGCCCATGGCAGAAAAAGGTGAATAGTTTTACTAGTAAAATTAAAGGGGACATATCATACAGAATCAACTTTAATGAGCTTTTAACCTTGTTACAACAGTGCTCCCTCATCATTAGTTTATTGAAAGTTATCTTTTTATTGCTTCCTGCATATGTGAGTTAATCCTCATTGTCATTAACTGAAGCTCAGGTATTTTCACCTGTCCCCTGTGTACTGTGTTGCGATTAAACTATAAGGACTTAAAATGTCACATAATCACTATTTAAAAATAATAATTTCATGTAAATGTCAATCTGTTGCTTGTTATGGTGAAATGCTGTAATGAAGAGGTGGGAAACTCTGTTTTAGATCAATATTGTTGTTTAACATTGAAGAAAATGTAAAATTAGGATCTACTTGTGTTATAGTTCAATACTAAGAACTCTAAGTAAACACAAAATGTATCTCCTTTAATTGTATGCACTCAGTGAAACATTTATACGTTTTTTTTCTATGACCGAAGACAAACATAAAGCTGGTAAAATAAATGTAAATGAACATGAAGCTTTGTCACTGTACTCTAAAATGTCATATTCTCCCTGATGAGTGTGTGCAATATCAGCAATAACAGGGCGATGCTGCTCCAGGACCATATGCTCAATAGAAAGCGTCTAATTAGCTGTTAAATGAGGCACACTCCGACCTAAGAAGCTCCCTCACAGGAGTACTTAATCCCTGTTGATGCACTTTGAGGATTTCATCGATCGCATGAGCCATCAAGCTTGGCCACATCGACCAAACACCCATAGAGCCCTTCCAATCACTCCCAGCTCAATGTCTCCCCATGCGTACGACTTATATGGCCTTGTAAAAATCCCCAAAGATGGAGAATAATGAGTAGCAATAGCTTTGAAGATTCCTTTAACAGTGACGCCAGGAGTGGATTAATACTGATTCAAACCACAAGAGGGCAGGCTATCGACAGACAGCAGGAGTCAGCAACTGAAACCTTTTGGATACAAAGAGCCAATTGTTGCAAAGACTATTTGAATCTGTAAAGAGCCACAACCACATTAAAAGCACAAAGTAATAGAAAAAACATTCTATCAAATTAATTAATTACATTCAAAAGCCAAACATTGATTCTATTTTAATAAACAGCTGAGCAGTCTGACGTGTATGTGCATTGTATATAAGCTGAATTGACTCGACCAAATGTCTAATGCCCAAAGATCCACAGGTGCTGTCACTATAGGTGACAGATGCCTGCTGTACATCACTCACAACCCACTTTGCATGATGAAAAGCCTTTGATAATCCAACATTGTATAATTATAGCGTGTATAGTTTCTAAGCAACTGATAGCCACCTAGTAAAGCTTATACTGCATTAGGCAATTTATAGTGGTGGTAACATTGACAGAAATTAATTAAATATGTTTTTTGGTCTTAATACCTATAACCGGGTGATTTTTTTTACATATAGAATGTGTCTTTCGATGTCTAGTTTGAAGAATTGCAGAAAAATGACTAACATTAACCACGTGCATGCAGAATTATAAAGTTTCATTATTTTTCATCTCCTCGAAGGCCTAATTAGCCTAGCAAATGCTCTAATGGTGCACACCTCGAAGACAGAAGGGAAAAGAAACTTTGATATTATAACTATTTCAATAAAGCTCTCAATGAAGCTCATATGTGACCGCCCACTGCTTGTTCCGGAAATAAATTTTCCATTCATTTTCCGCATAGGGATTCCAAAAAACAAAATCAATATTGAATGTTTGAATCAGCACTGTGTTTGTAATGAGCATGAGACCTATCATTTAATTTAAAATCTGTTTGTTAAACTGTAAAACAAGTTAGCCTCTGTCTTAATATTTGTATTTCTAAAAGTCTATGGCAAAAATGGATGAGAAATTTACTTCCGGAACCACGGCGAACTTCAAAATGAGCAGGACTGAGCTCAATTACCATTCACTGTAATGATGTTTTTGTAAATTACCACATTCTTTTCCCAATGGACAATATTGTACAATTCAGATTCTGCAAAATGTGTTTTCTTGGATATTTAATACAGCAGTCATATTAGACCATACTGAATGAATGAGTTTGTTCTGCTGTCAATCTAAGCCCAGTATTAACGCGAGCCATTCCAAAGACTGAAGGAGAGACAAAGGAAATGAATGCAGGAGCTCTGTGGATTGCAGATGACTTTTGTTGACCACTTGTGTCGATGAGTGCTGCCTGTGGTCATTTTCTCTGCTCTGCTTATGAAGAGTAGTCCCATTTTGGAATTTGCATTTAGAATTGATGAAGGAACATTCATTTATTGGGACAAATCATGTTTTCGGAGTAGAAATGTAATAAACAAAACAGTAGTGCCTCAAATCCAAAGCGTGTAGGATTTCTCTCTCGCTGTAATATTTTGTCCCCGACGCTCAGGGCCCAGCTCTGGATTTTGAGGAAATGTGATTAAAATGATTGAGGCCTGTGTCTGCTGGCAACTAAAGCTACTTACTGGATTTTACCCATTCAGTCAAACCCATTGTATTTGTTGACTGTATGTGTTTTATTTGCATCGATTGAGCGCTGACAAAAACAAGGCATTTCCTTTAATCAGGCTAAGCAATGTTCCCACTTTGTAGGTACTTTTTTAGGTTTAAAAGTCAGGGCTTTGTTATGAGAGAATGACTCAGTTTGTGGCTCTTTTGTTCAACAGGGTTTGGTTATTATAGTTATGGCTAAGATTTTTTATTAGATTTTGATTAAATGCAGCTGTGGGAACCAAACATTGACCATAACTTTTTGTTACCTGTAAGTCATGGTAAGTCTGAAAGACAGAGGAGGACACTGAACACACTGAACAAACTTTACATTTTGAACCATCTTTGTGACTGGACAGAGGCGCACATGGGACACTTGGACACTTTGGTTCTCTTGAAAGTTTGAAACGTTGCACTTTCACATGAACACGTTCTGAGTACTGTGGTTTCTGAAGATGTTGGTCGGTGTGTCAATCAGTAGAAGAAGATTCGTGGACGCTAGCTTCTGAATATTGAAGGAAGTTTATTAAAGAGAGCAGCATCACACACAGACAGTCGATGCTCGCCTGGGAGTCCCACTGTGGCCAAATCTAGGATCTCCCCGATTCTAGTGTAACACAGCTTTATATATGGTAGAACAACTGCTCCTTCAAAGGAGACAACACCCCTTTTCAGATAAGGAAAACCCACTCCAAAATGTTTCTTTATTGCCCCTCATTAAAATTCCCAAACTTACAGACTCTTAGTTTATGGTCAACCATCCTAATTTTGACTTGTAATTACCCTTGTCCCCTTTTGGCCCCACAGCCTAGAGGCAACTGAATAAACACTTAATCTCTACAAGTATCTCACAGCGATCTCTCACAGCAGATACTTCAGTACCAACACTTACTTTCACACTGAGCATGAGTATGTTAGCAAAATCCTCACCATTAACTGTTTTACCCTGAAAAAAACTGAGCTGAATTTTTCTGAATGTGTTTTTCTCAATCTAAAAAATTCTACTTTTAAAAATAGACCTACTACAAATAAATAGTCCATAATGAAGACATATTTTTAGCGCATGAAATTCAACAGGGATTCAACAGATCAGGTATGGGCAAACTTTTTGACTCAAGGGCCACATTGGATTCTTACACTTGTCGGGGGGCTGGACCCTTTGCAGTTTGGATGTTGTCGTATAAATTGCTGAAGATCAAAAATGGATTATTAGAAATTTTCTCCCCCTCCTAACTAGACGTTTTGCCAGCACCTTATGTTATCCTCACTCCCAAAGGACAAGACCATACTCATAAACATCAGTATCAGTTTCGCCAAAACATCTTAGACGCCTTCCTACCCCAACCCCCCGTTACTTGCATCTTTTGTATGGATTACTTACAGAATACAGCTACCTGCATAATCATGGATTACTTACAGAATCTAGTCAGAATCAGAATCAGAATTGGTTTATTGCCATTGTCAGTGATCAAGATTCACAAACATAGGAACTTGTTTCGGCGTAAGGTGCAACATAAAACAATAAATAAAATATATAAAATAGGCATGCATAAGATTAAGAATAAGATAAAAATAAAATAAAGTAGACTAAGATAGACTAAGACTAATGCAGTTGGACGGTCAGTAGTGCAAATAGATCGTTCTTTTATAATATATTGTTAAAATGGCAGGTGTTATAAAGTGTTCATGAGTCCAACAGCAGAGGGAAAGAAACTGTTCTTGTGGCGGGAGGTTCTGGTCCGGATGGACCGTAGCCTCCTGCCCGAGGAGAGAGGCTCAAATAGTCCATGTACCTGGCATGAGTCCAGGGAGGTGTAAAAAATGTCTGTGAAGACAAGAGTCAGCTCCTCTGCACAGTGTCTCAGGGTAGCTGTTCAGCCAGTTTCTGGTCATCGGCAGCATGGGGGGCTTTGGGCTTGTAGTTGGTGATCTGCCTGAGCCCCCACCAAACAGCAGAAGGGTTGTTGGCAGAAAAAGTGTCCCTTAGGCGTGTATTGTACAGAGATCTAGCTCTTGACACCTCCTTGCTAAATCTGTACTTTGCACCTTTGTAGCTCTCTCTGTCCCCTGCTCTGAAAGCTGCCTCCTTCTGCTGCCTGAGCTGCCTCAGTTTGGGTGTGTGTCAGGAAATTATCACACAGACAATTAAACCTAGACAGTCTGAGAGAACAACCTTCTACCTAATTGAGAATTAAACAAATTGTCAGACACCGGTCTCAAGCTTTTTTACGTGCACGGGGAGAGTAAGTGGCGCTTTCATCAGCTCGTCCCACTTCTGCAGTGGCGCTTCTGTCAGCTCGTCCCAACAGCAGAAAAGGCACTCGGTTCAACTCTCTGCAGTGGCGCTTCCATCAGCTCGTCCCAACTGCAGTCTCTTCCAACTCGCCTCTCACTTCCCCTGCCTTTTATTAGTTCAACCAGATAGGCACATGACGTTACATTCACGCTGCCCCCTCGACCTCGCAGGGTGGGAGGCAATGGGTCTGTCTAGCTCTCAACAGTTAAGATAAGAGAAACTGGTACAGAGCAACACCATATATCAGGTTAAAAACAACATCGCTGCATTAAACGTCTGGTTTTCTTCAGCTAACATTCCACACGTAAACACATGTTTTACTACCAGAAATGTATAATTTTGACAAGCCTTTAAGGATTTTTCCACAGTGTGAACCAGGGCTTGTCGTTGTTATAAATCACCCTGGTGCTTTTGGGAATGATACTGTCCTCACAGATTTGGATGTATGACGTCACAGTGTCCGTGTACTCATCCAAACCATATGTGGTAGTTCTGAACACGTCCCTATCTGTAATGTCCAAATGCGTGCATAGCTCCTACACTGCCTCGCTGACTCAGAGGTCCTCACTACAGGTTTGGAGAGCTTCAGCCTCTGTCTGTACGTGGGGATCAGGTGGATCATGGCGTGATCTGAGAAACCCAGGGCAGCGCGAGGAACTGCACGGAAGGCACCATTCACTGTAACAGTGATCCCGTGTGTTCTGTTCTCTGGTCGGGCATTTAATAAACTGTCTGTACTTTGGTAGTTCCTGGCTGAGATTTCCCTTGTTAAAATCCCCGAGGACAATCAACAAGGAGTCCGGAAAGTCCCACTCCGCACATAGTATCCGCTCCGCCAACATGCCTCCTGCACGTTCGCGCTTGGCGGGATGTAAACAGAACTCAAGAGCTGAACTAGTGAGAGCTGAACTAAAAAAAAATTACTTGCATCTTTTAGACTATGTGTGTCAACCATTTATTGTTTTTTGGGTTGGATGTTTGGTGTGACCACAACTGTAAATACAACTGTACGTTGTATTTACAACGTACAATTTTTCCTATTAATTTTTCTTAGATTAGTTTTTGTATATTTTTCCTTTTTGTAGCATCTTTGATAATTGTCTTTTAGTATATTTTTTGTAGTTTTTAATTTGAGGGCACTAAAATGTACATATGGAATATTTAAAGGGTGAATTTTTTTTTTTTTTACCACATTGTAAATGTTTTTTTTCTAGATTAAAAATTACAACAACAAAAAAATCATGGTGTTATTTTTAATCATGTTTAATGGATCTGTCTATCTTCTTTCTTTTAGGCCAATTGTTGCCATAAAAAGTATAAAAATCTATGAACCTGTTCTATAAAAATATATGATTGTGCCTTGATGTATTGTGCAAAATGCAGGGGAACTTCAACAAGGGGAAATGATAACAGGAAGTCCACAATGCTACACTCCGAAAATGCTCTGTATGCAATAAGCTGATTCTGAGTCTGTGTTGTAATGTCTGTATTGTAATGTCTTGTAGGACAGAATGTTTTGTGGTTAAACCTCTTGCGTCTGACGGGGGTTTGCCCAGTTGAAAACTGTATAAAAGGATGTGAAAAGTGACTGTCAAACGGGCCTCTCCGTTGGTGACAGTCACTGGTGACAGTGTATTGTAACCAAGCAGGATTCAGGAAGTGATTTTTATTTTTATTAGCTTGCATGCCATTTAATGTACCTGTACCCCGTCCATGGCTGACTTTGGCATTCTTTACAACCCACTGACGGCGCTTCTTCGGCATTCTACTGATCTTGACACCGAAGGGTCCATTCACCTAGGTTAATCCTTTGGGATACCCGAGTCAGATCAGAGCCGAGCCAGAGTTGTGAGCCATTGGCCAGCGATCTCGAGGACATTGACGGAAATCACATTAAAATACACAAAATTCCCCTTTTTTGTTTTATTTCGTTTTGTGGATTGCTCCATTTTATTTTTAAAGAACTTCTATCAAAACCAACAGGCAAGATGAGCATGACTTGTTGTTTATGCTATTAGAGGTCACCCTGTGTACATTCTTAGTCTGTGCATAGAGTCATGGGTCAGAACTGGTTACCAGGTGAGTAAACTAAGGGTCAGGTACTTTTACACATGGGAATGTTTGAATGAAATGAAACCTGAAGAAGAAGAAGGTCTGTGTTTGTATTTATTAATTTTTATTTTTTTAAATCCTTTGCAAATCTTCTTGAAGCGTCTTTATGCACTGTCAGTCTCCAAGAATCAAAGCAGATGCAAAAACACAAACATCATCTGTTAGCCATGACAGCCATATTTGACAACCATATTTAACAGCCGTCTAAAGTGCAACACCAAAGAGTTATTCACAGCCCGTGTGAAACGTAAAAGCAGCATTGATTTGAGGGGGTTAGACGCTGCACTCACTCATTATCGACTGGCCGCGCTGTCAGGAAACGGCCGGACGTGCGATTCACTGAGGAAATGTACAGGACGAGAGTGTCTAATCCACCCATCACAGACCGGGCAGCTGCAAATCCATCAACGTGATTTAAAATACATGAGACTCATCTATTAAAGCAGATGGCAGCAGTTCAAGACAAACTTCTCTGCAATCATATTAATCATCACACCATCACAACGATCCCGTAACAGCCCGTCTGAATGTCATGTGAGGGCTTGATAGGACCATGTGATTCGGCCTGGGCGTGGGCGAAATTGGCAAAGGTTAATATCTTGATATCTTTTGGATTATACCGATGACAAATGTTCTACAATATTGTGGCAATCCATCAGAAATGTGAAAAAACGTGCATGTTAATGTCCTGGTTGACATCTATTCATGCACAAAACGTGAATGGATTGTAAAAGTAAACACAAAATAGCCATAATATCACCTCTTTTGCCATTTATTTGGAAGATTAGAATGGAAGTTAGTTATATTTTTATTATTAATGAACCCTTTTTGGAGCCTTATTTACTTGTCTTTCTCATAGATTACATTTTTGTGCATCTTTAAAAAATGACAGCAAACATGGTTCCAAGTTTATTTCATTATAGCAAGCAAAAAAATAAAAACAAAAAATAAAAATCCCTCGAGTCTCACTCTTACTTCCAGGTCCAGCCATATTCATCATAATGGCAATTTGTTGATTGGAATGTGCACCAAGATCTTGAACAAAGCTGTTTTAAAGCTGCACAAAATCATTGAAGTCTGGTCTTTTTGTGGACATCATTTAAAGACAAAAATAACCAAATTATGGACTTAAAAACAAACGCAAATGATTCTTAGAGCCGCATGACACATCGAAAAACCATTATATATTGAGGAAATTCAGAATGTAGTGTTTTTGACGGTCGGAGGGAAGAGGATTTCCCCACCAGGATTCATGAAACTATCGTGAATGAAGCTAAATGCAACCACAGGTATGTCTTGTGATGACGGAACAATGTTAGAACAAACATGCTAAATTTTTGTCTTTAAAACTCTTTCTTTTCCTAATACTTCATGTCTTGAATTAATCAGAAGGCTCACACAAAATCTGTTTCTTCTGTTTGTATCAGTGGAACTCATATTGATGTCACTCTTAACAACTGCATTAGGGCTGAGCAATTAATCACTTTATAATCTAATCTATTAGTTGGGGTCTGTTTAATTGAGAGGTTGAAGTGTCTGCTGTGAGAGATAACTGTGAAAGACAGTTGTATTTATTATGCTCACCTCTGGAATGCAGCACCAAAAGGGTAAAGGGGTAATCAGAAGATCAGGTCGTTGACCATTAAAACAGGAGCCTGGACGCCTGAGAATCATTAAGAGGGCTCAAAGAAGAGACCGTTTGGAGCGGTGGTATCTTGTGAAGGAGCATTTATTCATATGTAGACTTAGACTACAATCTGGGAGCTCTCAGATTTGGCCACAGTGGGACTCCCAGGCAACAATCTGTATCTTCATGCTGTCTTCTAATATAAACAAGTCTTCTGCTAAAACATTGACCGACACCTTCAGAAACCACAAGGGCCACGGCCAATCCTTTGTGTAAAAACACATAGCAGCATAGAGCAGAATTCTGGAACAAATTGTTTGAAATCCGTTATTAAAAAAGACAAAATAAAATCAAAATACCAGATTGTTAGATGTGAGGGGACAATCTTGATCAATCTTTTTTCTTTTTCTTTTTTTTGCAATGGTGACTAGTTAGACTTTAGCCTTCAAGTTGGGCAGTCATAACGATTCCTATTCACGCCTTCCTTCTCAGACGCTAATAATGACATTCTCACCTTGATGAAGAACTGTAGGCAAACTGTCTGCCCTAAATGTATTTTGTGTCTATAACTTCAAAGCATTTAAAAGATTTCATAAATTTAATGTAATAAATTTGTCACAGCGCACACCATGGCAACAATTCATGGGTTTCAGTTTCCTATTTACAAATATATGGTATTTTGAGCACTTTTGACCATTCAAAAGATATAATATTTAGTTTTGATTTGTTAATTATGATTCAAAATAAGTACATGGAACAATTTAGAATTCACCCTTGTGGGACGATTAAAGTTTCTCTTTATCAAATCAGTCCAAACGCCCTGAAGCTGTTATCCGTCCTGAAACAAAAACATCTCTTGTATTTGCAAATCAAACCCAATCTAACAGACCATTCCATTCAGTTCTCAGGGGCCACCTGCTGGATCTCACAGTATCATGACTTCATTTACAGTTCTCATTATCCCTGCATTTCAGGGAGACAAAACAACAGTGTGTTGATAAGAGGCACATGTTCTGTTTTGACATGGGGCCTTGGAGCCTGCTGGGCCAAAACGAGAACCCCCACGGTGTAAGCAGCAGCATCAAAGTAAACTGTCTTTGTTTATCCATTGGGTGTTTTAACAGTAACGATCTTTTAGCATGTGTGACTTCTAGCATCTCGCATGATAATGGTGTCAGGACAAGGGGTGCTCCTTGTCAATCAAACAGGGCACAGATAAGAATTAGCAGGAATGAAAAGAAACGAATTACAAACACTCACGTTAATGTAATTGAGTAGATGTTTTAGGTGCTTGTGCCTAACTGTCCATTGCCTCACCTCTGTCTTTGCTATTTTTTACACACATAAACACAAATAACAGCGCTGCATGGCTCTCTCTGATTGGACGGAGAGAATAGTGTGGTTTCAAAGAACTTAATTCGGCGAAAAAGTAAGCAAATAAAGCCTGCATAACAAAAAATCCTTTATATTAATAATAATCATAATCATGACAAATTTAAATTCACACAGTAGAAGCAGACACTAGCAGTTAGCTAACATGGAGCAAACAGTCTCATGAGGTCGTGCACAAGGTCACTTCTTGCTTGACTTCTAACGCTAACACCACACAATCCCTCCCTCAATGACCTTGGAGCCTTTTTATGTTATTCATGCAGTTATTTTGACCTACTTTCATCTTCAAAAAGACTCCATGTCCTTGATGCTTTGAGGGCCCTTGATAAGTAAGATTAACATGAAGAAAGTATGTTGGAAGCTTCAAAGTTTAACGTGACCTAAACGAAAAGCTTTCATAATTTCTGCAATTTCATAAGGCAAAAACCTTATCTCCTTATTTCAAGTTTAACACCAAAATTCACACCAAATAACCTAATAATATAACCTAATAAGTATAGCCTTCTTCTTCTTCTTATATTCTAACACAAAGAGGTTCAAATAGTCCTGGGTTGGCGTCACACTGATAAGAAGGCGAGCTGTGAGACAAGTATGTCCTGGCAGATCCTGATAATTAAAGCTTTTTTCTCACAAAGAAGCCTCTGCGAGACAGCATTATCCGAAGAACCTGATAATGCTGAAGGATAAATTCTGCAACAGTTAGATAAATTTTGCAACAGTTAGATGACGCCAGCGAAACTTTCAACGATTGGCATATTTCCACAGGAGCAGAATCCTACCTGAATTGTGCTTTTTCTCCATAAGGTCAAAGTCAGTGATTTACAAAAAGACGTTTAGTAGTTCGTTTGTGTAGCTGTGAGAGTCAACAAAACACAACTTCAGCTTTTTCTGCATTTACCGCATATGCCACATTTCCGCCTCTCTTTATGAAATACGTTGGGTTTAAGTTTATGCACTGGTCGTACGGTCTTGAAGCGAGTGTTGTGTTTCATAAGCAGGAAACAAGTCAGCGTTTGGTGAGGAATTATTTTGTATTTATACTGGCTTTTTGCAGTTTTGTTCTCACTTGAGTCATCGTTCTCTCTTGTTCTCTCTTTTTCTCTCTTGTCCAATCGTCATAACCGTTCCCTGCATCAATCCCGGCAATTTTTCTAGGTCATTACCAGGGAAATTGTTCACACATGACTCTGGAATTCTCCTCCCACGGACCTAAACTGCAGACTGACCTGAACATCTTTAACAAGCATCTGAAACTGTGGCTGAAATCAGGGCAGAGGTGTCCACATGATGATTTTGGGTGAAATTCTAGTTGCTATTATTACATTAATATTATCTTTACTTATTTGTAATGTTTTTCTTTGAATTTCTCTAAAAAGCCTCCTATGGACAGGTGTTGAAAATTTGCATTTTTGCTATAAAACTTGAAACGTATCAAATAAATAAATAAATAAATGACCCTGATGTTCCGTTAAAATGCTTGGTAAATTCCCAGGTCGGGTTGGATGTGTGCATGGGGCTTAATTCTCCAAAAGTAACCACAAGGACCGCAGTGTCTTTAACTTGGACCATGCTGTACGACACAATGATTCATGGGACAGAAGTACAAGATCTATGTTTGAATGGAGATGATGAATGAGTGCGTGTGTGACGCTATGAAGGCAGCCCAATGATAATCAGAGCTCTAATCAAACAAGAACACTCGAGCAGAATGCATGTAATGGGAAATATAAATCAGACAACAGACAAGTGAATAGATTTGACTGGGGCTTATACTTACAGAGCATATTGTTAATGGCTGCCAGAAGGAGGACAAATGGAGAGAGTGCCCTATACAACAGATGTACCATATGCTGCTTCAAAAATATTCCAAAGAAAACGTTGATCTGATCAAAAGGCTCAGCGGGGAGAACATTACAAAAGACAGTTAACTCTGTACGTTCCACAGTATATGAACTGATCGATGTTGCATTTAACAAATAAAATACCTTGAAAAACATGCAAAAATTAAAATATGTGTTCATGATCCAAACTTTCATCATTCAAAATCTCTTACAAACAAAATAAAAATGGCCAAACACACCTCCTGTTTTTTTTTTTTCTAACTAAATATACTTTTATTTCTTTGTGGTTTGTAAAAGTTCAGAAATACTATATTGTAAATTAAATCTTATGTGCACATTAGTTGCCACATATAGCTGAAAATCCATTGTTTGCAATTTAACAAATGTTGAGACTTTAATTTGCAAAAACTCATTCTGCAACTGATTAAAAAATGTAACAATGTGGTTAATTACACAAGACTTTACTGAATCCTTCTAACCCCTTCATTAAAGTGAACAGGTTTTTTATGAGTTTTTAATTTTGACTTTATTGGTTATGAATATAAATGTTGAAGTTTGTTGAAGTTAGTTGAATAAAAAATAGTTTTACACCAATCAAGTGGCCATTTTTCAGAGAAAAATCTGTTGGCAAGAAAAACAAATGAATGAAAACAAAATTTATGTTGAAATCACACTCGGGAGATTCAGTCTATGCAAAGGTTACGCATAATTCACACAATCAAACTACTTTTTTTTTACCCATTAAACATTAGTTCAACAAAATAAAGGTCTTCACATATATTTTTACTTATATTTTTACTATTATATTTTAACTAATATTTTTACTACTATATTTTTACTACTACTTTCAAATAAAAAAATCTGTGACATTAGATGAGTTTTGGCCCAGTATACAGGTTGCTAGGTAATTTCCTTGTGTGATGTCATCATTTAAAACCAGGAAGTAAAATTAAAACCTTAAAAATTGCTGAAATGGGATAAAATGTGTAAGGAATTTTAGCAAAATGTTAAATATATTTATCTTAACTGCATTTTGGTCAAACCTGTCATAGGCACTCAGAACTTAAAGATTAGAACGTTGTCCTGATTATTTGCTTTGCCGTTTTATGTCTTGAAAATGTGCGGAGGTTATGCCGTGGTCAGAGTTAACATGGCAAAGTGAATTATGAATGACCTTTCCAATGTTTGATTCACTGTTTGCTGTTTTGGAGAGAGACCACTTTCTGTTTTATCATTTTTTTATCATGCACAGCTCAAAGCCAATTATCTGCAGCAGAATAAACAAAGACCAGACTGTCTGACCTTGAATCACCAGCGAAAATACAACTGGGAGAGCAGGATATTTTGACCTTGGTTATAATTGATATTAAATAGAAGCAATGAGCTATAAACAATCATGTAATATCTATGATATTTAACATTTTGGTGAGACACACTTCAGCCATGTGTTTCTTTTTTGCTTCCAAAATGGAAATAAGAATTTGCTTCTGATATGTTCATTTATGGAAGACAATTATTTGGTTCACAATTCTTCAACTCATCTCATCTCATCTCATCTTCAAGTTATATGCCAAACATGTGGTGCTATCATGCCCTCCCAACATGAGGGGGATGAGAGGAAATAGTGAACCTGATTAAGGAATTGGCTTGAACTTAAAGCATGTCACACAGCCCTTGGTGAGTGTGTGATTAAGTTAAATTAATTGTTAAGATTTATTTCGGGGCACCAGCTCATTTGAGCAAATTACCAATTTCCAAATAAAATATCAAAATTAACAATGATCAATAGACAATTGCACATTGATTATTACTAATAATTAAATGTTGGTCAGTCTGAAGGTTGTAAGAACGTAACTGTGACATTGACTTCTTTGTTGAGCGTCCGGGTCCAGCAGCAAATGGTCACAGATTAAAACCCGAAGGTTGTTGTTGTAGACTGAAGAATCGCAAAAAGGTCCTTTGCTTGAAAATGCATGTGTGCAGTCAAAATCACGTCAAAAGATGGGCGAAGATCTTGGAGAGGAGGGGAGTCAGCTCCTTGGGCCTTTGTTCCCCAGAGCTGAGCTGATAAGCACGAGGTGCTCTCAGACTCTGTCTCCTTTGTTCCTTGGTTGTAGGAGGGTTTGGATGGTTCTCGTACTCGTACTGGGACGTGGCTGGGCCTAGCCGGGTGCCCGGCGGGAGCTCCATGTTGCTCGGAACTCAGTTGCTTTCTCTCAGCTTGCTCTGAAGAAGAAACTAGTTTACCAGTGTGCTGAAGCTTGGTGCATGGGGTTTTTAGCTAGTCAGCCCCCAGGCTTTGTTGTCTGTCCTTGTCCGTGTCTCTGTGTCAGCCCTGCAACGAGTTGGCCACTGTCCAGGGTGTACACCGCCTAAGGCCCAAAGTTACTGGGATAGTCTCTAGTCACCCGCGACCCCGGGAGTGGGAATAAGCGGTAGAAAATTATGATTGAATATGAATCAGTTCATTAATTCATTACATTGTAAAGTCGGTTCATGAATATTATATAATACATAATAATATTCAGTCAAACAGATAAGTCTTTTATCTGTTTGGGTTTCTTTTCTCTAAAAATGTTTAATGGCTCATCATTTTAATCCATTTTCAAAAAGAAAACAATTAATTTACAAACTTTAATCCAGCTTCAAAGTAGTATTTGTTTCAACTATGAAGCAAAGCTTGCAATGTGGTTAGAGGGGTGTTTAGAAAGGGGGCAGGGCTGATAAGGTCATGACCCAGTGCATGCTGCTCTGGGCTGCAGGGGCAAGATTCTTGAGGTCAAAATAGAGAAGCAGCGACGTTCACAGGAAATAAGCAAATGAAGGACTGTCCCAGAGCATCCTCTGTGCTAGACATTGTTCTTGGCAAGGAAAAACTACAAAAAAGTAGAGACCTCGGGGAGAACCACAATAAAGGGGAGATCCTGCTCCCACGGACGGACAGACTGCAGATGATCCAGGACTGTAAGAGCATCCAACCAGTGAGGAGCTGCTAACTGTGATTATTCCTGTCACAATGTAATTGTAAGTGTGAAAAGATGCTCAAAGCAAACATTTTCATTCTGAAAGTTTGATTTCATAAAGCTGGTCACAAATTAAACTGATTAGATATGAATGTAAAAACATTAAAGATGTCACTGTTTGGTCATGGTGTCAATAATCATGAATAATTCAAAATTAATTAAACGATTTCATAATAATTTTAATACTACAGACAGCTAGATGCACATATGTTTAGGGTTAACCCAAACTTCTTTTTTTGAACCTTATTATTTGTCTTCTGACAGCAGTGACTCAAAAAAATTTTTCTTTAAATATTTACTTAAGCAAACATAATTTATGAGGCAAGACAATGACAAAAGTCAAGAGAACTGTTGGTCAGTCTATAAGAACTGTGAAAGCAATGTTAGTTTTTGCATCCTCGTGAGATGGTGATCATACAGTATATTGCAAGAAAGTATTCAATAGATATATAAATGTTTTAGAGCAAATATAGAGCAGGAAATTTGTCCACAGTCCCAACTTTGCAATAAGATGTAAGTATGACCCAATGGTTCATTCCTAAAATAAACTTTGCGACTCAAATTGAGAAACACTTACAAAAGCTAAACAATTGGAGGGAATTTGCCTCAGGAGAAATCTCCAAGTGACATTGCAACAACTTACTAACTCTTCAAGCTTCAAACATCATCATAACTTTCAAAAAAGTAAAGAGTAAAAACTGAAACTAAGGTACAGCACTAACCTTGAACGACTGAAAAATACTCCCTCATTGCAGCAACAGCAGCTCACAAGTCTCTCCCTCAATAGAAACAATGCTATACCCAGGCCACTGCTCCTGGCGCTAAACCATTCTGTAAATAGACAAATTTGTGTTTGAGATGAGCCTTTGGCCTGTATGTGTTGCCCGCAAGGGAATAACACCAATTTTGTTCTGTTTAGCTGCAACATTTTGAGGCTGAAATCTCTGGAGAGGAGCATATCTATTGTTCTAATGCTTCAATACTGACAGGTTCATGTTTGTCTGTATTTCTTGTAAATGGAGCAGATATGGCCTGGTAGTTGTCTTTGTCCACTGCACGTTTTTCTTTTGTGTGTCTTTGAAAATAGCTTCACCATACGCTGCCTCCCCTGAGACTCAACTAAAACAAATGGCACTTTAAATATGTTTGTAACCCTGTTGAGATACATTATTTATTTTCAGATTCTGGTCAAAAGAAATATACTAGAAAAAATAGTATTTCATAAACCACAATTTTGCGTTTTTAACCCACTAAAGCTGCACTCTTACATGAAGCCAGTTGTGAAAAGGCCTTAAGTAAACTCATTATATTGCAGATGCCTTTATTTAAGCGCCTGGGTGAGAACTGTCAGCCCATTCACTGTTTGGAAGCAATTTGTGTTGTCAGTCATCTCCGGTGTGGTCTGGATTAATATGGTTTGTACAGTGTATAAATGCCACCATCAGCAGAATCAAGCAGAGAAGGCTTTAAGGAGACAAAACACACAGACACACACGCACTAATACACAACACATGCTGACACCGGAGCATAAGCAAATATTGATCACTGTGCAAATGTGTCAGTCCCCCTTGAAAATATTACATTATTATTTCTTCGATGTAAACCCTCATTCGTCCAGGTGTGGTCCATCGTAGAAAGGGGTTCAGAGGTTGTCATCCGGACGCCGTTTAAAGATCGAGACGTTTCGACTTTTATCCAAAAGTCATTGTCAATCAGATTATTATTATTTCTTGCTCTTTTTATACAAACCATTGTATTGTCTGCATTTCCATTGTGATTCATATTTCCCTGTGTTTCTCAAACTGGACCTTAACCTTAACTTAACCTCATACTTGATGTGAAAAAAGAGAAAACACGGGTCTTTTCTTTTGTTTTCATTATTCCATGTCATAGTTTGGATCTCATTAAAATGAAGGAGACTTTTCTCGAGTTATGTAAGGGTTAATACTTGAATAGTAATAGGTGCTTGCCAGTAGTGCAGTGGTTTAAGGCATTTTGGGTTCAATTCCCAGTCTTGACCGTTTGCTTTCTCTCTTCCTATTTTGTGCTACAGCTAAAACAAGTTAGAAAACTTAAAATTATGAAAAATAAAATAAAAATGAAACATTTCTTAGGCATTTGTGTCTTACATTACACTTGATAAGAGTATAAATGGCCAGAAAGCACATCTTCATTGAAAGAATGCTGTCAATTTAAAAAGCAAGGGTTATAAGTCCCTCTTTTATGTCAGCATTATTCTGCTCATAGTGCAGATTTACATATCATTACCATTGCTTCAATGTATTTGGCATTATGTCAACAGTCCAAAGTTTGCCATTTGTCAACAGTTTGCAGAGTGTTGTGACGTCACACCAGAAGAACAGACTGAAAGGACAAATGCTTGCATGTTTTGGGATGTATGGGCCTATGGGTATGAAAACACAAAGTTTAAACGTGGTACACTGCAGGTCAAATATAAGATGTGAAAACAGAGCTGTTACAGGCTAGTAAAATATAACATAATTACAAGTGTCAGACATTATTATTATCAACACTAACATACAACGTGCAGCCAGTACAGTATAATGTACAAAAGCATGTGACTACGTGTGGAAGATGCATAAGAATCACGGAACTACAATAACAAAAGGATTTAGTAAGCTTTGAACACAAGCCTATAAACCTTGCATACCCAGCAACATATTACATTATGGAAATAGACCTTAGACCCTAGAAGTGTGTAAACAAAGACATTCAAAACTCCAGAATGGAGGCTATCAAGCTTTGTCAAACGAAAACCCCTCATGTGTATGTGAGTGATAACAGAACCTGGTTTAAGTACATTTACTTATATATATATATATATATATATATAGATCTCTCTTTCTCTCATTATGGTGGCAGGTGTTATAAAGTGTTCATGAGTCCAAAGGCAGAGGGAAAGAAACTGTTCTTGTGGCAGGAGGTTCTGGACCGTGATCGTTGAAAATGAAATGTATTTACTTTATATCATTCTGGAATTTTTTTATACGCTGTAACACTGATGACAGAGCATTTTAAAGGGTCTATATTTGATAGATCATTCATGAGTGAGTGAGAGATTGTGCACAGATCTTGGTTCAGAATAACACGTATCACAGCTATAGGTGAAGCTGTGATGTGCATCTTTCCCATAGATTGAACAATATAAGACACAAAGACAGCAGAATGCAGAGCAATTATTCACACAAGAGAAAAGCTGCTTGAGTATCTGCAATCAAGCACAAAGGAGTCGATAATCAAGCCAAGTAAAATGTAAGGTCTTACTCAATAGGCCAAGAAATACGGTCTAAGGCCTCTAGGCTACAACTGAAGGCTTATATCTTGTGCTTAAAAGAAAAACATATCTGAAAAGAATCTCCTCTTCTGGTTTCAAAACAACATCTTAAATTAGGCCCACTTTATTTCACACTGTAGCAGCTAAAGCCAAATGTGTGACAGTCACTGTGACATTGTTGCATCATATGGAGAAACTCATGCAAGCCCAGAATATGAGTCTCACCCAAAAACGTGTGGCCAACTAATTACTTCAATATATTTTCTTCCATTTAACCTAATTTTACTGTCAAGACAAGATTATTGAATTGGATGTTGCTTAGTTTCAAAGAGTCACTAAGAGGGGGAGTCGGAACATGTTTTTTTTATACTGTTGTGGCTCACTGTCATGGATCCATAATGTATACTGTCTATGGCTTCTTTAGTTATAGCTAAGCATGGTCAAGTGGTCGAAGAAAATCCCACACAAGAATTCAGTATTGAAATGAACAAATTTATCATTCTACTGCACAAAATCAACCCTAAAAAGCCAACCAAGACCACAGAACGCAATTTTAATCTTCCTTTCGCAAATTAAATTAATTAATATAATTTATGCGTATAGATTAATGTGCCCCTTTTTCTTTTGAAATGTGTTAATTTAATTTTAGTATAATGTATATTTTGAGTATGAATGCTAGTATCTTCTTAATGTTTTAATTATGTTTGTAAAAAGGTGCTTTATAATTTAATTTAAAAAAAACTTAAGTAGACAAGTGCTTGTATTTTGTAAAATCAAGTAGGGGCCTACACTTGTGTAAACTGTGCATGTCATCATGTGAATCTGTACATGGGTTGTGAGGGAGCTTTTATAAGTTAAGAAAAGATAAATGTTTTTTACTGGGCTTAGTTAATAAAACAGATATTGTATTAGTTAAGTTAAAATGTAAATCTTGTTTTATTACTGGAGGTTTAGTTGATAAATTATATCTATTTTTATTTATCCCTGATTTTTAATTTAGCTTGTTATTTTTTACAACTTTAGTCTTCATTATTATCTTGTCTTATTTTGAACCTCTATTTTCTTCTGCTGATTGCATGCGGTTGTATGTCTGTACGGAAAAAAAACGGAATAAAACCGAATAAAATAATTCTGGGAATGAATATAATAATTCTGATTTTACTACTAGGCTTAGACCACCTACATGAGACTATATTTTTTTGTTATTGTTTAGTTTTGAACGTACCGTGGCTAACACAGAGAATGTTGTACACCAAATCATTAATAGACGAGTATTATTATTAATTACAGTCTATTTCTAGTGGGAACTAGGAACCATATGTAATAATTTAGTGGAGGCAGTGATCGTTTCAGTGCAGGAATTTGTCCGACGGTTAAAAGCTTCCGTGTGTAAAGTTTATTTATTTATGATTTATCCCAAGAAAGTTTGTATTCATGCTTTTACGTCAGGAATGTGGGTTGTACAGTTAGTTGGAGATTCTTGTCTGTTCAGTATAAGGTAGACAAGTTCTTTAATATTATCACAAAGCCTGTTTCTGTGAGGCTAAGTAAACAATACCATGCGTCTGCTCAGCTTCTGTGTGTTATTTCGTGTCATTAAAACAAAAAGTAGACTTTTTGCTCGTTGCTGTCATTCTGATGAATTTGTCCGCAAATTTATTTTGGAAAACACGGAGGTCGTGGGTGGGCAGTCATTGACACCTGAGATCCGTCTGAGACTTTTCACTCCGAAATGTAGGTTCTGGAAAGAAAGACCCGAATTGTGGCCTTTTGATGACCCTTACTGGGCAATTTATTGGCCCGGAGGTCAGGCTATCTCGAGGTTAGTCATAAATCTTTACCAAAGCAGTGTCACACATGTTATGTGTTAGCTGTTTCAGGGAAATGGTGTTTGTCTTACAGATACTTGATGGATAATCCAAAGGTGTGCCGAGGCAAGGCTGTGTTAGATCTGGGAAGTGGATGTGGAGCTTCAGCCATTGTTGCCAAAAAGTGTGGCGCTGAACATGTCACTGCCAACGACATTGACACTGGTAAATCACTCCTATCTAACACTTCATCTCTACAGTTTTCCCATCACACCTTGAGAATATAACAACAATCCTGCCTGCAAAGTTTGCTCGCTATCTGAATTCTCTCAAATCCAATGGGATGCAGCATTGCATATCCTTATTACACAATATGTTCCCCAACAATTTTTTGGAGACAACTGGAGTCCTATATCACACAAAAGGGTGGCTATAAAGTCATTTTGGAAAACAAAAAACAATGCTGTATAATTATATAAACATCAGAACTGGAAACTAAAATTCACTTACATAACTCACTAATCCTCTTAAGTAAATATCACAAATATAAATGAAAATATGCTGAAAATTTGTGTCTATTGTTGTTCCTTTTTTATGGATATGTAGTTTTTACTATATATATATGTATATATATATATATATCAAATGTTCATACAAAAATGTAGCATAAAACGCTTTACAATTTACATATTTTTAAACAATCCCCAGAACACACTCACCCCACCATCCCCACATTAAACTGCAACACACAAACGCACACACATTGAATTAATAAATGATGGGCATGAGGCTGAGTACAGGTGAACCAGCTGGGAAAGCATCATCGGAGCAGCTGTCTGCTGCAGGAGCAGAGTTGCTCAGCACCACAGGACACAGGGCCCAGAGGAGAGATAAGACACACACCAAACCTCCACCGGGGGCCCATGAGGCCCCAGCAGCCACAGCCGACCACCGCTCCCAGTACAGACAGCCCCTCAGAGGAAACACTGGAGAGCAAATAAATGAGCATAAAGATATGAGTAAAAACTAAGACCTAAACTTTGGAATAGAAACATAAAATTAGAAGCTAAAAAGGTGGGTCTTGAGCCCTCTCTTAATAAATATATGATTTCTGTACATTTGTAAATGTGTGTAAGTTGTAAATAATTGCAGCCTTTGCTATTTCGATTTGATTGCAATATTTTGTGCATCCCTAATTTATTTTGTCTTAAGTTGCAGGACTTGTGACCATAATGAACTCAGAACTGAACAACCTGGAGCCTCCTGTCTGTTTGGCTGACAATATGATAATTTCTGACCCTAAACCCTTTGACCTGATTCTCCTGGGAGACATGTTTTATGATGAGACTCTGGCCACAACTCTTCATGCATGGTTGGATCTCTGCATTAGAACTCATAAAACTACAGTGCTCATCGGAGACCCAGGGAGAGCTGCATTTGAGGCGAACACCATTCATCAACATCTACATCAACTGGCCCAGTATGAACTACCACAGTCAGTGAGAGAAGAAAACTACGGTTTAAGCTACAGCAGTGTTTGGTGCTACAGACCTAGACTTTAAGAAGGATAAATCATCTAGTCATACATCAAATGCTCACCAGTAATGGGGATTTTTCCATTTCACAGCCACTCAAGGACAACTCCAGCTCGGTTATTGTTGACAATACTTTGCAGTGTCTCTAGAGCAAGGTTGTCCAAACTATGGCTCTGGGGCCAAATGTGACCATTTTTTGTTGACCCTCAGGCTTCCTACGAAAATGGCCCAAATTGACCAAAAGTAGTATATTTTAGTGTTAAATTGAGAAAGAAAAATCTGCTTTCATAACCTAAATAATTGACGTTTTATTTTAAACCTACAATGATTGTTCCAGACATTATTAAATGTGTGCTGGCTCATCAAAACATCAGATGCAACATTTTGAATTATTTGCTTTTCGTTTTCATGTCGTCTGTGGCCCTCAGCTCCAAAATGCGTCCCTCTATGAAAAAGTTTGGATATCCCTGCTCTTATGTGTTTCTAATTCTGGGTATTATAATGATAATGATAAATACCTAGTCTGAGATTCCTGAAGTACTTCCACAACTGATCAAAATTGTTCTGAATAACTCTGTGTCTCTGTGTTTTTGTTACAGTTCTTAAGTTTACTAGACTAAACCGTACTTCTATTTTTTTTTCCCAGTAATCTTTTTTTTTTTAAATAAAAATTTGTATATTTGTGATAAATTTGCTTTATGGAACATAACACAGCATTAATCAGACCAACAATCTCTGCCCAGTAGATGGCAATGTTAGGGCAGAACATTTACAACTGATGTGCCCTTAGTTTCACTCAGTAATGCTACATCAATCTTAGTCTTAAATTGTTAAATTCTAGGGGTGACAAAATGTTATAAGTTGGTGCAGTGGTTTTATGTGTATAACCAATCATTCCCAGTGGCAGTAAAATTTGTTCCCTCCTTTTGCTCATTTCTGTTTTAACATATATATTAGAAAGCCCTCTTGTGCTTTTAACAAGTTAAATCATGCACATTTTGAATCTTTATTTTTATCAAATCCATTTATTTTTATAATGCCCAAAATCACAACAGTTGCCTCGATGGGCCACAGGTAAAAGCAGTTCAGATAACTGTCCCAGAATGCCCCTGTCCTTTGACCCTCCTTTGCGGCGAGGAAAAACTACAAAAAAAAACCCATGGGAAAAAGTAGAAACCTCGGGGAGAACCACAGTGAAGGAGAGATCCTACTCCCACGGACGGACAGGCTGCAGATGAACTAGGACTGACATCCACTTGGACTGTGGAGCCAGAACCACTCAAGAGGGAGTTCGTCCAGGCAGACGAGGTATGGCTATACCACACTGAAAACTGGCGATGTTGACATCAGTTTTCCACGTATAAGATAAGAGGGGAAGGTCACAGATATGTGCAGCCGACGGTAGTTCCTGAGCTCTGAATCTACACCCAACGTAGACACAGTAATAGTTCACTGAAGCAGTCTTTGCTACATACTATATACAATATTATGCTGATAATTTTTTCCTAGTTGTGTATATGTGTCATTAAAATACTTTAAGTGCACAGTTGTGGCAATCAAATGAACAAAATATTTTCAAAATCTCCATCTCAGATATTTATTTATCAAAATAAAATATGAAAACGTTTTGAAAGACATACAAAATGAGGTCTCTTAGGTTGTTAACATTTAATGGCTGTAAAAAGTTGAAAATTCTCTACTACAATTATTTATGTTTATAAAATAGACCATATAATTAAACATAAACTGGCACTGTAGCATCTTTGTTAAAGTACAAGGTTGAGTAACAAAAAAATGTAGTCGATTAAGATAAGGTCACTAATCCGTTGACATTTGTCTTATTTTGTGTTGCATCTGAAACTCCTGAAACAAACCAAGTGATTTAGGACTTGATGATGGGCTTTGTTTAGGAGACTTTTCCCTGGATTCGTCACACCACACTCCTGCAAAGAAGCATTGCATTGTTAAACAAAACAATGCACAATGTACACAACACAGTTTGTTAAAGATCACTTACCTTGCGTCTGTAAAACAAGTGGCTTTTCCTTGGCTTTATCAGGAATGGTTTTCTCATCTGCTGATAAATAAGGAATGCATATTTTAAATATTCTTGTATAACCAAAATATTAAACTGCTGTACCTGCAGTAGAATCAGTGGTTGAGGCTCCGTTCTTGGACCCCTCCTCAAAGCTGAATGTACTGGGCAATACATTAAATTTCAAAACATTTTCTTGTAGAGAATGTTTATCCGAATCATTATCCGGTTTCTTCAGTAAATTCACAGATTTTTCGACACTGCAGGTCCTCCTCTTTTTACGACAAAGCCCATCTTCAGAATCTTCGACTTTTCTTTTTGAGCTCACACTTTTGTGCTTCCGTTTAGGAGCGCTTTGGAGAGTGTTGTTACCAACTATGGCAAATTTTTTACTTTTTTTCCTAATCTTAATTGTGCTAAGTGGAAAACTTCTCTTCCAATTTTCATGTATTCGTCTTTTCACAGACATGTTGCTCAATGACTCTGCCGCTTTGTCATTTGTTGTTAAAGGGTTCATTTTAACATAAATCCTTTCAGGAGGCAGCATAGTCCTGTCAAGCAAATTTGAATAGCTTCGCCGATAGCACACAGAAGCACAGTTTTCTTGTCTTGAGCCAAATAGTGCTAATTCCACACTTGTGATGGGAGCAGTGTTTTTGCATTTTGAGAAGCTCTCAAAAATAGTCTGTGATCTTAAATGAGAATTTAATGAATTGAGTTTTTTGGAGGGATGAGATAATGACTGATCAGGCATGTCCTCCTCATGATTCTTGCCATGTTCATTTACATCATCATTAGGACTGACTGGTTGTAAGATTATGGGGTTTTCAGCCTGTTGTGGGTCTTGCTTTCCCTCTATCAGCAAACCCACAGAGTCTTCCTTCTCCATTCTGCAGTTCCCCTCCTGTTCCGTAATTTCTTGTCCTGTTAAACAGGAAGTCTCACTGACAGTCGCTTCACTCACGGGAAATAAGGATTTCAAAGTGTCAAATACATTTTTATTTGGGCTTGCAACATGGGGGTCTTTTGTAGATTTAGCTAAGTCTTGTTCATTATTGTTCAAATGGGATGTTTGATTGTATTCCAAGACTTTTCTTTCATCTTCACTATCACTTAAAAGTACAATGGCGGCGTGGTTAGGACTCCTGTCTTCTTGTATGTCCCCTGTCACTTTGAGAGGAACTATAGGAATACATTCATCTTCTGTCAAGTCAAAAAATTTCACAGACCATCGATTGTCATCTGTATTGTGTGACTGAGGTTCTTTGTATTCATTTAACACTTTACACTTGCATTTTCCATCTGAAGCCAAACCAAAAACGTTCTCTTTCCATTTATCAATACAGCAGACCGTTTCTAATGTTGTTGCATTGCATGTTTGCCTCTTGGCATCATTTTGGTCATTTGTTGCAGTTGCTTCAAATTCAGAAGAGTCCAAAATTTGTGTGCTGTTGCACTCCATTTGTTCAAAGAGAACTTTAGCTTTTTCTGGAGGTAAAACTTCAATTTTAAATGAGTAACTTGAGTCACTCATCTCCACATTTGATTCACACTGGTTTGTGTCACTGCCTTTTGGTGAATCAGTTTCTGAATGTATTGAATTATCTTTGATTTCTGCATCGATATTGTTGCTCTTACTGCCCACGGGTTTGACGCTCTGGATCAACTTGTCATTTTGGGTTGTAGGTTCTTCTGATTTGACGGATTTGATCCCTGTTCGAACATTGGGCTTTAGTCCTTCTTTGGTATTTGTATCTTTACAGTCATCATACTCCAGACCAAATTTAAAAAAAGAGGGCAGGCCAAACTCTTTATCGATGTCATCAAGCTGGCTGTTAATATTTAACCATGAAGATGTGTATGGGATTTTCTCCTCAAAAACTTCATCATGTTGAAGTACATGGCATCTGGGGTTTAGATCATTTTGGCTTTTTATTTGTGATAAAATTACAGTGTCTAGATTGACATTGTCACAGATTTCCTTGACCTCCTCTGTCACACAAAAAGAACCTTCATTGAATGCAGCCCTTGCAAGCGATTTCCAGTCAATTTCCAAAATTTCATTTTTAGTATCACATTTCTCATTTTCAGTCTCTAGGTCTATAATTTTGTAATACAACTTCTTCAGCGTCCATTCAGTGGTTGGCACAGAGGAGAGTGATTCTTCACTCTGTTTCGTCTCCGTTGGGGTCGTCCTATTTCCTGACTTTTTTTGCCTTTGTGGGGTGGTTCCTTCCTTCACTAGTTTAGCAAAAGTTAAAGGGAGATCTGAGAGTCTGGTTGAGTTACTTAACATGTGTCTCAGAATTGAGGATTTGGTACTTGTGAGTGGCTGGAATTTCTTTTTTAAATATGAAGCATCTGGGGTTTGAAGTTGAGCATCCTTCGTTTGGTTACTACTCAAAACGCATGAATTTGATGAGGTTTTTGGTGACTGCTTACTTGTAGGCGAGGAATGGTCGTCAGATGCGGCTTCTTGTGACAATGGCAAAACGACAGCGACTGCGCGCACAGCACGACTTGGTGAAGTTAGAGTTGCACCATTGGTTGCTTGAACAGCCGAAACTGTCTTTTCAAATGCTTCAACTCTGGTTATTTGAGATGCTCCAGTCAGCGATGCATCCAGATTTAAACTTGGAGCAGCATTGATTTTTTGATAGAACATGGACGAAAGGTGAACGGATGGAATGGCAGGGTCATTTGTTGACATATTAGTGATTGTCTGCGGAAGGGCTGGTCTATTTTTTAAATCTAACAGTTCATTTGTTTTTTCTGGCAGGCAAGTGGGAGAAGGTGCCATTGACGATGCATTGCAATTTGTAGTAAGCATGACAGGTCGTGTGGTCTGCAGGTTTCGGTTGCCTCTGACAGGAGGTTGCTGCATGTGCTCCTGATTTTGATGGGAATTATAATGCGTTTGACCAGAGACAGCTAAATATGGATTGCCCAGATTAGTGGCATTATGTGTAAAGAAAGCTCCTTGAATTGCATTTGTCTGAGGCACAATGTAGTTGGTTTGGGCACTTTGGTTGTTTGCATTATGTGTAAAGAAAGCTCCTTGAATTGCATTTGTCTGAGGCACAATGTAGTTGGTTTGGGCACTTTGGTTGTTTGCAGAGTTGTTGACACAAGAGGTAGAGAACTGTGTAACAGGAGTAACATTGTAAACTTGAACATTTTGTGCACTGGGTACATGAGAAGAGGCAATATATACATTTTTTCCTGCCATGACTTGCGAATAGGAAGGCAAAGAAGGAGGACCATCACTTGTTTGCTGGGAAGACTGGCTGTACATGCAGCTCTGAAGAGGAGTTTGCTGTTGCGTGTAAACAGCCTGCGTTGTTAGTGCAGAGGAAGTATTTTTCAGATTACTAATAAGCGTTGACGACGATTGTGGGTTTCCTGACATTGACGTATTCTGTGCATACATTACTTGCTGCCTAAATGCTGTGTTCATGTTGGCGGTGAAAGTTGCACTCTGTGTAGAGTTTGGATAATAGCTTTGGTGACCGCTTGTTGGCAATTGATTGTTTGCAAGCAAACTGTTTCGTCCTTGTGAAGACAACTGCTTTGTCGCAACACCCTGCATGGTACAGTGGCCAACCATTGCTCCCACTCCACTGTTTGATGATGGTAAAAAATAAGCTGCTGTGTTGCTCCCATGATTACTGCTTGTGATATGGCTTAAGTGAGAAGGATGAGATGGTTGTAGTTGTACAACCTGTCGAAATTGTCCATTAGTCCATGTAGGTTCTTGCATCGTGTCCACGCAAAAGACAGTCAATAGAACGTCCTGAAAGACGAGAGAAGAGGAGATCAGACAATGAGTTCAACAACTGCCATCTCTCTCATGTACTTCAAAAACCAAACTGGCAACATCCAAACATTTGAGTTAGGTTCAGGCCTAATTGATTTAATTTTCACATAATAATAATAATTAAAAAAAAAACAGAAGTCTATATGAAATAAAATAACATAAAACGTGATGGAGTGTGGCAGAAACCCTTTAATTGATTATTTAAGGTCAAATTAATAGAAAGCCGTCTGATCAGATGAATTACAGATGAAAATCACATTGATAAACAGAAATAGTTTTCACAATTACAAAACAAAAAATTTTTCCAATGCAAATGTATTAGATTTTGTAAGTTTATTCATAATATTATTTTGTATTGAAGTAGTTGGATTATACACAACCATTTTAATAATCACCGTTTATACTTATTTAACAATATTTCCGTACGATCTTTTTTACTGTTTGCTATTGAGGTGTTCATAAAATGACCATACTGTAAGCATGTTTTAGTCCATAATAGGGAACCCGCTTCTTCGGGAGCAAAGGTCATCCATGTCTGGCTTCACATATGGTGTGACCCTGTATGGCGTCGTCCTCCGACAACCTTTGGTTATTTTAAGTTCCCCCACACCCATTTACGTCCAAAAATGGCACGCGAAGGCCTCTTTGATCTATGTGTTTTTTGTACTGTTATAAAAACCTGTGTTCTGTACTATGAACTCCTCATGCACGCCTACTTTTACCTAATTTACATGAAGGTATATATGGCCTGTTCCTTTTGTACAACCTTTGTGTGGAGCGACTGGAGGACCGCGCGACACCCTGATTGATCAGTAAAGGCCTTTTATACCTACTACCTGAGTCCTGGTCCTTTGTACTGCACGTCACCTAATTACACATACTCATTCCATAATTTTGCTCCACTGTGTCAAAAAGAAAATTTTACTTGGGATTTTTTGCTTAACGGGAGATGAAGAGTTTTTGCTTGTCTAGTTTGATAAGAATGAACTTGGCATTTTTTGAGAAAATAGTTACTAAAGGTATGAGGACATTTACTACGTTTTATCATTAAAACAAAACTAAATTTTTGATTAATATTAATGTCATGAATATTTAATAGCTTTAGTTTGAAAAAAAAAGTGGGGCACTAGGAGCGTTATAGCTAGAAAATGTAGCTAAACAAACAAATGTGTTCTGTAAAAGTAAAATTCTTTGAAGATAGCTTGGAAATGTACTTGCCCAGACAATATTACAATAAGAAAGATATGGGTAAATTAAAGAATAATACAAAGGATTATGAACATAACTTCTAATTCTTATTATGCCCAGAGATTTTGTGACTTTATTACAGACTAAACTAATTTGCTCTCGCCAAAGTAATTTATCATCGAGCTGTACACCCAAGAATTGAGTCGATGATACTTTAACAATTTGGTCATCTTCTATACAAATTTTTATAGAATCACATTTGTATTTCTTATGCCCTGCAAATATCATAAAATTACATTTTTTTTACATTCAAAGATAACATATATATATATATATATATATATCTTGAAACCAAGTAGAGTACTGCACTAGATCTTCGTTAAGTGTAATCAAATCTTTGTGAGATTAATAGACTGGTGATTTTGCAACATTAATTAAATCATTAATATATACCAAAAATAATAAAAGGTCCTAAAATGGATCCTTGAGGTACTCCGTAATGAATTTGAATTTTCTTAGTCAAAACCAGTCAGTGATACATACTGTATTCTGTTTTTTTTTACATAATTTTTCAACCATTTGTGAACAGTTCCATGAAAACCATATTTGTACAACTTATTCAACAATATCTCATGATGCACTGTGTCAAATGCTTTTGAGAGATCTAAGAACACACCTATTGTGAATTCATCATTATTTAAAGCTGTATATATTTTGTCTGAGTTCTACCAGTGCCATATAAGTCGAATGATTCTTACGAAATCCATATTGATGCTGATAAATTATGTTATGTTGTTCTTTGTAAAATAATCTCACATATTTCTTTGATATCAGGAGGGTCAAAACTATCCATAGATGGAAATAAACTTTTAATATAGTCAAGTGGATTGACTGTTGAATTCTTGATCTTATTGGCAAAAGTGACACCTATATTTGAGAAAAAGTTATTAAAATGACAATCTGATAAGCATCAGTCAAAACAGTGGAAAAGAAGGAAACTTTGTTGCCTTTTTTCTTTGCAGTAACTGGTTTATAGTTTTCCATGTACCTTTTATATTATTTGAGAATTTTACGAACTGATTGCTGTAATATTTTTTTTGGATACTCTCACTAGATGAACAAATTTATATGTTGCTAAATTTAATGGGGTTGGGGATGAAACATACTTTTTATATAAATAATTTTTTATCACTGAAAGTTTTTTTGAGACAAAGTGTAAACCAAGGATTATTTCCCTTTTCCTCTTATTGACACAAGATGTCAATGGAAACATTTTGTGAAACATAAGCTTACCAATTTAATAAAAAGGTATTGTATGCAGAATTTGGCTCTTTAAAATGATAAATTTCATCAAAAGAGATTGTATCATTTTCTTACATTTTAATGTATTGGATTCACTAAAATTCCTAAAGGTTTGTGGTGCCACATGTTCCATTTTTACACCATTGTTAAACGTCATAATATGAAAAATTAGTAAATGATCAGATATATCAGTAAATATGAGTCCAGACAAACTTTCAGATTTAAAAGGTATTAAACAATACATTATCAATAAGTGTTGCAGAAGTATTGATTATCCTGGTTGGTTCATCTATGGCAGGAAAAAAGTAATTTGCGTGAAGCATGTTTAGAAACTCATTCGTTAGAACATGAGTTTCACATTTAAAGAGATTAATGTTAAAATCCCCAAGAATATAACATATTTTATCTTTAGTTATCGTATTTAGAACTCTGTTCATACTATCATTAAATTGAGCAATATCAAGATCAGGGGGTTTGTAAATATTACCTATAACAATATTTTTGCTTTTGGTTGTAATAATTTCAATAAGTACTGATTCCACATTGCATAGCTCTTGTTTAAAACAAGATCTACTCGTTGAATAAACGAGTTGAATAAAAATAAAGACTTCTCCTCCTGTTCGACCCTGTCGGAGAGCATGACCCTGTCGGAGAGCATGCACAGAGTCATATCCAGGCAGTTCTTTAGAATTTTCTGTAAGCCACGTTTCAGTAAGACCAATGACAGAAAATGTATGTTTCAGTGTAGCTAAGAATGTAACCAAGTGATCATAATTTTTTGTAAGACTGCGTATATTTAAATTCATGACTGAAAATAAACTTTCTTCACAATATGAATCCAACAAAACATTTAATTGTTCTTCATCGTAATATTCACAATGCTTTTGTGATTCTAAAAGAAATTACGGTCTGGATCAAAATCATAAAGATTATCCAAGTGATCGTGCCTATTTAGGTCAAACTGGTTAAGTGCCAATGTATTTTTAAACACAATTTTAACCTTTTCACTACTACTATGAATTGAAAACATAAGCTCATCATCAAGCATGTTATAAGGGAACTCAGAAGAACAGTCTGCACAAAACCACGATAACCATAGATCAGAATCATTTTTAGTGATAGGAGTACATTTTAAATGAAAATCCCTTTTGCAAATGGAGCAAAATACTTGTAACTTCATGATCCCTTTGCATTTAGAACATCTGGCATGAACATCTGTTCCAGGTTTTAGTTATATTTCAATGCTATCCAGTGATGCCTAAACACAATGTGACAATGAGTTTTGTGTGTTTAGTTACTTGCTTAGTTTGTAGGACGATGAGTAATCAGTTTATCAAATCTCAGATAAGCAATATCACTCCTTTTTCTGGCTTCCTTCATGGCTGGGATCAGTTCTTTGCGCTTTTGTCTGACAACTTCAGAATAATCCTCATTAATGTAGATGTTAGAGCCTTTGCCTTCTCCAAAACAGTATTCCTGTCCTTGAAACGAAGAAACCTGACCACAATTGGTCTTGATTTTTCATCTCTGTGTGATGAGCGCGTTCAAACTCAATATGTTTATGGTCGAGTTTATGTTTTTCACTCAAGATCCTTCTTATTTTGTCTTCTGAATCACTCTCATCATTTCTCATGCCCAGATTCAGGGACTCCCTCAAAGACAAGATTTTTACGACGAGACTGATTCTCAAAATAGACAATTTTCCCATTTATTGTGTTCATCTTAGAGCAAAGCATGTTGACTTCATTAAACATGTCTTTATAATCTTTGGACAACTTTTCAACATGAGCCTTCTCATCCTCAACATCCTTCTGAGTATATTGAAGACTTGCTCTTAGCTCACACAGATCCTTTGTGATTCCATCCAGTCGTTTATTGAATGAATAATTTATTGCATTTGCACAAAGCCATTGTATGCGTTTTCCTGTTGTTTCAGTAGTTCCACATACAGTGACTTCTGTTGTTCAAGGAGATCACGTACCTGATGAGCAGTGATAAAATCATCCTCGTTTATCATTTTTGGAGGCATTTTTAAATCCAGATATGCCTGTTGTAGTAGTCCAGAGCACAAAAAGAAATGTTGGTTTTACTCTTTTACTCCAAATGTGTCCACTTCAGAAACTTCGTTCTCCAAAAATATAAGAATCTCAGTATAAACGGATATTCTCACTCACGAAGAGTTTAGGGAGTGGATTGATTTGACTGACAATAGATTCTATCAAGGCCTGCCTCTCAGGAGAGCTTGTCTGCAGCCCAATATTATAATAATTAAGAACAAGATATATATGACAAGTTTATTATAATTAAACAGTGTAAAAAAAAAACAAAAAAAAAACTATGCACAACATGTTTTCACAAGACTAAAAGCCCTGAGCGCCTCAGTTGTGCCCAGGTCTGTACATTATCAATTGTGAAAAATTATAAGCAGCAGCAGCATGGTTTTGCTAATAAAGTCTTTTAGTAAGAAAATGTTCTATTTACAAGATAATCAAATAAACCTGCAAATTGTAGCGTTGATATGCATATAGCAAGGACAGAAGTGTTTCAATGCCTCAAGATGGGCCCAGGACCTCCATAATCCCAGGTTCATTGAGCTGCAGAGGCTGCACTAGAACTGATTCATGATTGGCTGCAGGTGCTATGCTTAAGATCATATGGAGGTCCTTACCAACTTCCAACAGATTTTAGGTAGGATGTAACTCATTGGGCTTTATGATTGGATAATCAGCTAATCACTATACAACTAAATGAACTTGTAGGCTACTCTAAGGGCCACATTTATTTATCATTTATTTCTTAAACACTGCAACTGTACTTGTGTAAAACTTAGGACAAGTAGCCATTTTTTTTAACCACCAAATGAAGTAAAATTAGAAAAACATCAGTTGTCATATATGACAAGTCCAGAGAGTCATGGGCCCAGAGCCATTAAGGTGTTGCAGGTCCACGGTGGCTTTTTAAGCACTGCCGCGTGTCATACTACAAATATTGTCCGCGAGTTTGCCCAGAGCTATTTGCCATGTAATGTATAGCGCTTGGAATAGAACATCAAAAACAGCTGGTGTGCTCAACTTACATAGAATAACATTAGCCAAAAAAAAATTCCATGGAAAAACCTGATAAACTGCGGGGTCACTTCTGGTAAATACAGTTATCAATATATTGTGTTACAATACTTTTAAATTAACGCTAAGGTTAGTTTTTAGCATCTTAAAATCTCCATTGATTTAACATTGGGCTAATCAATCTCAAGCTAAATTAAAGGTACTGTACCAAATTTTGAACTGAGACAGGAACATGGTTTCGTTTGAACTGTTACGCCTAGTGTACACTGAGTCCAGTCCGGTCGCGGTTCGGGACCCGCGCGGGTCACTTGCAGATTGCCTGTCACACCAGCTCCGGTTCACTGCGGTCCGTTTTTGACGAAAGCCACGTAGAGTCACGTGGTTTTGCGCGAGAGCACTCGTCAAATGACATGAAAGCCGCGCCAGACCGCTGCGGAGTCCGGCAAAAATAGACTTCTTGCGGATTCTTTCCGGAGACCCGCGCAGCTGCCGGACCCGCAGCCGCAGAGCTCTGAGGTCGGTCTGACAGGGCGCATTGATTTTAAGCACTTTCTAAGTCTTACGGGACCGCACGGGACCGGACCGGAGTCAGTGTGCATCAGGCGTTGGTCCTGCCCACATAGTCCTTCCTTTCACCCAGTATTGCACCATGACTCAGAAACGACTGTCTGGAATAATCTTATGCTTGTTGTTTCCATAGAATTCCTCTAACCATCTTTTCAATTAGCTTTTAGCGCTTTTGAAACTACTCCATGACAGAGAATCACAGTCTGGGATAGTGTCAAGCAGTTATTTACCCATGATTCATAGTGTACAATGTGCCAGACTGACCAACGCTCTTGCAGTCCTTTCTTAATAAAGTGCGTTTATAACAAGCACAAATGATACATTACAAACCCAGTGTCTTTCCATGAAGTCGCTTCTATCAAACAATGTGCGATGCAAAGAGAATTGATCTTAACTAGAGTATTCACTTTATTCCGGAAGTTGCCGTTGTTTCCGTTGTAGTTTACATGGAGCAGACGAGCTCAACAGAAAATAAGTTCTACACGGACTAAAAAGCCGTTTTCAGACTGACCAGGAAATCAGTGCGTTGTTGACTTGTTGTTGCTCGTGCTCATTAAACATTTTACACAAATCAACCTACTTTATGTAACATTTTAGCGGCGAGACTTTTCCCTCGTTCGTCATTAGCTTTAACGGAGTTCTCGTCAAACGAAAGTGCGTTTACAACAAAAGTGCAAAAACCGGCAAAAGAGGGTGGGGCAGAATAAGATCAATAAAAATCAGTAACAGGGCTTTTAATTTCAGCGTAAAGCCGATTAAAACTCTGAATTTCAGTGACAAATCTTCACTGTATCGCGTTATTTGAGCGCGAGGGAGGACGGGCAGGTCTGTCACTGTAACAGACAGTGACAGACCCCCGTCCCTCCGCTAGTTGATAATTTGGCATGCCGTTTCTTCTTTCAATGCTCTGTGCAATCGTCAAACATCCCAGCCCTGTGCGTGAAAGACATTGCCCTGTGCGCACGCTCCTCTCCAACACATACAAAGTAGCGGTGACGCCCTGAATTACCCAAAAGCCTCCACTCACCCACTATATGTCCACCCTCTCACTAGGCTGAACTTTTTCCCCCTCACGAGAAAAAAAACATCAACTTCTTGTTGCTGCAACGCGTGCGCTAACAACCTCATTTTGACCGAATTTTACTGGAACCGTGTTACGTTTAAAAGCATTATTTAGTCTAAATCAATTGAACTGCACGACTTTCATCTGCATTACAGCGTTTCCAAACAGTATGGGTTGGTGGCAAACTTCTGCTTTTAGATTTCACGAGTCAGACTTGCCAATCCCTGCTAATTTGTAAAAGCGTGGTTTTTGCCAGGCAGACATTGTATAGCAGCTGCCAGAGTAGAATGGAAACGCGAACAGGTACTTACTTTGATGTCTTCCTTGGTTTGTTAAAAAGCCATCATGTCCGTTTCCGAGTAAAACAAACTCCACAGTGCGTTCCCTTTCGTTCCTCCACATTTCTGACTGCTGCGGACACTGTTGATATGAGCGTGTGCGCATGCCTCACGCAGACGAGTGGGCGTGTCTTTGCTGATTGTGCCTGCAGTGAAGCCACTGCACATTTACTTCTAGGAAATTATGTGTCTTTTGAAGATATACAAAAACAGAATTATGACTATAAATATGTAAAAGATACAGAACTAATCAGGAACCAGGGCACTCATAACATTTGAAGTTTTGCATCAGAAACACAACAGACACCCTTCTTCATCTTTAAGCCTTCTTGCTTGTTTCTTTCCTTCTTTAGAGATCAGGCCGCAAAAAAGAATGGACTCACGCTCTGCTATTGCTTCCACACTGACCATAACAGGTTTGTCTATGAACCTCTGCAGACCACATAATGTTCAATGTGAAAAGTGCATGAGCCAGGACAGGGCAAGGGTCACACTCCAGGGCTCTCAGTGGAGTCATCACCATCCAGGGCCTGGAGATGGCAATTTTGACAAATGAACAGGCTGCACAGGAGGGACAAGAGTAGCACTGTGTACGAGAAGGGGACCCAGTTGTACTAAAGGTTAGGGGTGGGTCACTAAAGAGACACTTGCATACATCATTGTTATCACCTCAGCTAAATACAACAAGAACTTTACTTTACTGGCAAATATGCTTCACAAAGTTAAATGTTAACCACCTGTCAATTTAACAAAAGGTTTGTACAAAGACTACTGCAGCTGAAAATAAAAAACAATCTGAATCCAACCATACCAAATAACTAAAAGAAAAATAAAATAAAAATGTTTCAAATACGGTCTTACTAGCTGTTTTCTCATTAAAGGTTGGTTATCCAGGCATAAACTTGTTTTCAAGTAATCCACATAAATCATATGAATGTCTTGTGATGACAACAATTGGACTGCGTCTCAATTCTCTGTCCTCGATTCCTTTCCTCTCCCTGTCATTCTCAATTGTTCAGCTGTCAATTAAATATGCCATAAGTGTTGCCTCTAAGCTAAGAAAGGAAGAAAACCTCGGAGGAAACATGAGCAATGGTTCAGCATGCAGACAAACGATAAAATAATAAGTCAATAAGATGAGTCATATTGAAGGATTTTGTATTGTTGCAGTGCAGGAACAGCATCAAGGTTCAGGGATGATGCATAATCTTTGTTAATAGTTTTAAATCATTTTTAAAACTATTAAAAATGTGTTCAAACACTTATCTGGAAAAAAGGTCTGACTTTAATGTAAATGTTCTCGAATAATATAAAATAACCCTATAGGTAGGCTATATAAATCTAATCCTCAGGGTAATTTTGATCAGAGCAGCTCCTGAGGAAACTCTGTGCCATTAACAATCCCCTCGCTCCTCGGCTCCTCTCTCCTCTATGTGTTTCCTTTGTGGCAAGGAGAGGAATTGAGTAATCGAGGACGGGAGGAGATAAGTTAAAAGAAATGAGATGGGGCTCTGGTATTGTTTTCAGTTTTCCCTCCACCATCATGTAATTTGACACCTTAATCTGCATTTTCACTCCCTGTAATTGATGTGTTCCAACCAATCAGGCCTCTCAGAAACATGTGAAATGTTGTTTAGCACACTTTTACCTTCCAAGTGTAAACAGGAGGCGTGGTCATTGCAATCTGCACATTAATTTATAGTTTAGTTCTATTTATTTACTTATTTTGTGTCATGCATCATTTTAAAAGTGCCCAGCCCAAATGGACTTATAAGACACACAAAGCTAACAGACGTCACAGTTTTTACATACTACAGCCAACATATAGTGTCCTCTGATAACATTCCCAAACTTTCAGAACAAACTTAGCCAACTTATATATTATTTTTCTTTAGATAATGAATATTGTTTGGTGTGCCCTTTTTATAGCCATTTTTTGATCTTGTTGAGTCATTCTAAGCTGTATGTATGAGCCGACATCTGGAGCCCTTCTGACTCAGGTCAAGAGAATGGTGTGAAAATGCCTTTTGACGTATTGTTTTCCTATCTTTTGGTGTCCTGCATAAACAGTTGATCACTCGTTTCAGAGTCTAGAATTTTCTGCACTGGAGCTGGAAATGACACCTATACCTTTGTTGTCTCTGTTCCCTTCTTGGCCAATCAACAAAAGGTTTCTTCACTCAGGAGACCACTCTGAGGGGTTAATTTGTATAACAATGTATTTCCTTGTGAATCATCTGATTACCTGGTTTTCATTGACCACTGGCCCTTTGTGAGCCGGACCACATGTGAATCTATAATGCTAATGTTCTGTCTGTGGGGGCACATCAACTAAGGAGTGAGGGACAAATGTCCTTTACTCTGGTACCTGAATAAAGCCAACACACACATAATTGACAACGGCCATAAACAGTGTAGAATATTGGACAAGATAGAGACTGGTTGTAGCTCAATTTTTCAAAGAGAAGTATCTGTCACAACAGCGTTTTTATGCCTGATAGAAAGGAGTGATTTTTGCAGTGTACGATAATATAACATAATTTGTGTCCTCTTCTCTGTCCTCTGGGACAACATCCTTATGATCCATTAGTGATAGGAGACACTGAATGTCAGACAAACAGTTCTTTACATCAAAAAGAAAAGTATGGACTTGGCTTTCTTAAGTTCTTATTGATACAACCAGTCTAGATGGACACAGGTGTGGAAAGATGGAAAGAGTAAGTAAAAGGCATGCTTGTCGGTTTAAGTGTAAGAAGTAATGCAGCAGCCCCTGGACTACATTTAGCAAATTTCTTGCAATTTCTTTTATTTTTCTTATTTAACATTTATTTAACCAGGAAAGTTCCATTGAGATTACAAATCTCTTTTTCAAGGGAGTCCTGGCCAAGATGGCAAAACAATTATACATTCACATAAACTTAGACAATTTAAACAATAGCATAAAAAACAGCATAAAAAAATAAACAGTTACAAATGATAGATTTCATTTCCATGATCAAATGATCAAAATTGCCTGATATCGACATTGACGCATGTAGTGGGTAACAGAAAATCTTCACTTTTGACAGTCTCTGAAAAACATTGCAGACCAAGCGTGTCAGAAGTGATACCTGGTGCCTTGTCTCTGTTCCTTTCTAGGCCAGTAAGCAAAAGGTCCCAGTTGGTCGTTTCACTCAGGAGACACCACTTGTATTCTACTTTCATTTCCTGGACCCCCTGTAGCTAACTACCTTGAAGTGTGATTATCTGATAACCTGGTTTTCATTGGCCATCGACCCTTTGTGTGCCGGCCCACATGTGAAACTATAAAATGCTTGTGTTCTGACTGTGATGGACCGTCAACCAGTGAGAGATTGCTTTGTGAGGGACAAGTGACATTCGCTTACCAGTGGTACCAGTGGTACCAGTGAATAAACGCTTATTGATCCAGAATCATTCTCTTTGCATTTTTCGTGTTTAACAACTTTTTTCCACAACAAAGCCACTGTCCAGGATGGGGAACAGAGGATGAGGTGCCAGAGGATGTATCAAATGTATCAATTCATCAATTCTCCCCATCTGGGGAAATCATTTCGCGACCCCCATTGGGATCCCGACCCCTAGTTTGAGAACCACTGCTCTACGGGTCCTGATTTTTTCATTAAATTAGGCTTCTCAAGTAATCAGTCTCCGCACGCTAAAGCCCATCCAGTAATGTTTTTGTGCTTCATTGTACTTGTAGAAACAGAGGTGTAGTACAGTGATCCCTTGTTTATCGCGGGAGTTGCGTTCCAAAAATAACACGCGAAAAGTGAAATCCGTGAAGTAGTCAGCTTTATTTTTTATTATTTTACAATGCAATACTGAACTATGGAATGAAACCAAAAATCAAAACCTGTTTTAAAGCCCAAAATTTGTTTAAAACAATAATTTTAATATAGTAATACAAGGTTGGAAACATTGTCACTGGCGTATTTTACAGTCCCAGCTGTGCCTCTTCGTCCTGACTCCGCTCCGCTGTAGCGTCTGTTTCTACTGAAGGCGCAGGGGTCTTTCTCCGAGAGAAGAACATTGTTATGGGTAGTTGTTGGTGCTCTTTCTTTTTCTGAGCAAAAAGATTTTTATAAACGGATATGCCACCTTCGATTATATTTGAGAACTAGACAACAGTAAAGCCCCTGAGCCAATCAGGATTCAGAGCACAATGAACTGTAAAAATATCCGCACTGTAAAAAAAATCCGTGAAGCAGCGAAGCCGTGAAAGATGAAACACGATATGGCGAGGGATCACTGCACTCTAAGTTTATTATGCACGCCTACTTTTTACTGAATTATTTATGCTTTACTGAAAGCATAATGGTACTGAATGTCTGAGCTGTTCTTGCTATTCATTTTCTATACATGTATATAAAACCAGATGTTGTTTTTATTATTTCAGGTGTTATATGGATTGTTCCAAAAGGTTCCGGAGGTCATTTTCTATTTTTATTTATTCATCACATCAGATATTTATCAGATTTTATTTATTTATCAGATATTTACTCAGGCAGAACTGGAGTTTTTGACTCTCGTTTACACATTCTCAGGATGAATAGAAATGCATTTTATTGGTACCTTTTTTTTTAAAACCTGAGGTTCTGTCAAAACTGGTCTTAGGGCTTAATGTGTGTGAGAGTTCTTTCAGTATTGCAAAGAAGGCACTCAAGCAACGTGGCGCCTATTACAAGAATGTACCTATCAAAATAACCTACGCAAGTGTCATTAGGCAGAGAATTGGGAAACAATTAATGGGATGTCATTTCTAAGATTGTAAATAATTAGGGGGAATTACTTTGGGTGGAGCGAAATTAGAAGTTGTGAATAAACTGTGTAAATGTTTTGAAGCATAATCTTCTTTTGTATTATGATTCTCGATCAGAGAATGGGCAGAAACCTACATTTGCCTTAAGGCAACAACACCAATATAGCTAGCTCTCGTAAATTGAAAGACCTAATGCTACTGACCGGATTTGAATTTCATCCCAAATCCGTCACTTAACAAACCATCCATTGTAATTCATCACCTGCTTTTATTTACTCACTCATTTACACATAAAAGATAATATGCTATAAAAGTACAATTTTAATAATTAATTTAAAAAGTGTCTGGAGTCCACAGGAGAAATTGTTAGGTGGAGCCTGGGTCCCCAAAACACCACAATGTGACAAAGGCAAGAGAGAGCAGACCAGTGCCAAGCAGGTCCCCCAAAGCAGTGAGGTATGGTATGGAATAACTGTCAGGGTCCTTCTGCTTTCGCCATAAACAATGCACCATGTACTCAGCTATGCACAGTAGGAGGACAACCTGATGCAAAATGGTTAGAATGAGAATACATAATGGCTTATTTGAATGTACAAGAAAACTTACCTGAATAATTGAGGCAGACAAGAAGAGAAACGTAAATAAGGGACTTGGTAATGTGTATGCCCCTTTCATTACATGTATTGTGAACAAAAAGATGAGCTGACCAGGTATGACCAAAGAGAGCAAAACCTGCGCAGAACGGTGATTTGGCCCTGAAACAGTGAAAGAAAAGTAGGTATGTACAAGGACAGTATCTAGTGTATAAAATGATTATTTACCTGATCCAAAAAAAGCCCGACATGGACTAAAGCAGCCAATTCGATCGTGTGGTACTTCTCCTGGTGGGTACTTCATATGCAAACCTGTAGAGATGCGACTGGATTGGATTGAGACCAGGTTACCTCCAATGCCTGATCCAAAAACAGAGTAAAACTACATTATAAACTAGCATTATTGTCTAAGAGTCTGGTGAGTGACATGGATGTTGCTCTCAAAAACAAGTAAGCCAATTGTTAGCCTTGTAGCAAAAAAAAAAAAAAAGTATTGTCTTTTCCAAATAAATAAATAAACCCACAGCGTTCTTTTATCTTTCAAAGCGGTGGACGTTATATTGACATTATGCACTATGCAACATGAATTGTCTTTTACAACGGTTTTCCAGACACTCACAGTCATTTTACAATTATGTGAATGTGGTATAATCTGGATATTTAAAACTGATACCCAAAGCTTATTGATTGGCTGAGGATGCAGAATTATTTATAGTTTATAAAATAATTAGCAATAGAATAAGTGGAAATCAGACACTTCAAACAACCGGATATACCCTTGTGGTGTGAAGGTTCTGCAGCTATTTCCTTCCTGCTGTTGTGAGACAAGCACTACAAGAAACACTGCTTTACACTATAGATTTATTTATATTATTTTATTATTATTATTATTATTATTATTATTATTGTTATTATTTATCTTGATTTTTGTTTGCTGCTGTTCTTGGTTGTGTCTTGCACTCCCTCTCAGAATCAGAATCAGAATCAGAATCAGAAATTGTTTATTGCCATTGTCAGTGAAATTCACAAATGTAGGAACTTGCTTCGGCGTAGGTGCAACATAAAGCAAAGGATAAAATATAAAAAATATATAAAAAGGCATGCATAAAATTAAGAATAAAATAGACTAAGATAGACTATATACAGAATGTACAGTTGGCAGATAGTGCAATGTGCAAATGAGTAGTGCAAATAGATTGTTCTTAAATAGTATTATTGTTGAAGTGACAGGTGTTACAAAGTGTTCATGAGTCCAACGGCAGAGGGAAAGAAACTGTTCTTGTGGCGGGAGGTTCTGGTCCGATGGACCGTAGCCTCCTGCCCGAGGGGAGTGGCTCAAATAGTCCGTGTCCAGGGTGAGAAGGGTCAGCTGTGATCCGACCTGCTCGTCCCCGAGTCCTGGAGACGTACAGGTCCTGGACAGATGGAAGGCTGCAGCCGATCACCTTCTCAGCAGAGCGCACAATGCGCTGTAGTCTCTGTTTGTCCCTGGCTGTGGCTCCAGCGTACCACACGGTGATGGAGGAGGTGAGGATGGACTCGATGATGGCCGTGTAGAACTGCACCATCATCTGCGCCCGGCAGCTTGGCTTTCCTCAGCTGCCGCAGGAAGTACATCCTCTGCTGGGCCTTCTTGATGATGGAGCTGATGGTCGGCTCCCACTTGAGGTCCTGAGTGATGGTGGTGCCAAGGAAGCGGAAAGAGTCTACGGTGGTGATGGGAGAGTCTGTCAGGGCGAGGGGGGGCAGGGGGGCTGAGACTTTCCTGAAGTCCACGATCATCTCCACTGTCTTCTGGGCGTTGAGCTCCAGGTTGTTGGTGCTGCACCAGGACACCAGCCGATCCACCTCCCTCCTGAAGACAGACTCATCGCCGTCCGAGATGAGTCCGATGAGGGTGGTGTCGTCTGCAAACTTGATCAGTTTTACAGAGTCGTGGCTGGAGTTGCAGCAGTTGGTGTACAGGGAGAAGAGCAGAGGAGAAAGTACACAGCCCTGTGGAGTTCCTGTGTTGATAGTCCGAGTCTCTGAGACATTCTTCCCCAGCCGCACGCACTGCCTCCGGTCCGTCAGGAAGTCAGTGATCCACCTGCAGATGGAGTCAGGCACGTGGAGCTGAGAGAGCTTGTCCTGGAGCAGAGCAGGGATGATGGTGTTGAATGCAGAGCTGAAGTCCACAAACAGGACCCTGGCGTAGGTTCCCGGGAGTCCAGATGCTTCAGGATGAAGTGGAGGGCCAGGTTGATGGCGTCGTCTACAGATCTGTTGGCTCTGTAGGCGAACTGCAGTGGGTCCAGGGCGGAGGAGGTGAAGGACTTGAGATGGGGCAGGACCAGGCGCTCAAAGGACTTCATGATGACAGGCGTCAGCGCCACAGGCCTGAAGTCATTAAGTCCAGTGATCCGGGGCTTCTTGGGAACAGGGACGATGATGGACGACTTGAAGCAGGCTGGGACATGGCATGACTCCAGGGAGGTGTTAAAAATGTCTGTGAAGACAGGAGTCAGCTCGTCCGCACAGTGTCTCAGGGTGGCGGGGGAGACACCGTCTGGTCCAGCAGCTTTCCGGGGGTTGGACTTCCGAAACTGTTTCCTTACATTGTCCCTGTGTAGTGAAAGGCCAGTGGGGAGGTGGGGGACCCGGGTGTGATTGGCAGAAATGTCTATTGTAGTGAGATAGGTGGGGAGGGGTTGAGATTTCGAATCGTGAATAGAAGGAGGCGAGCTGTTCAGCGAGTTTCTGGTCGTCAGCAGCATGGGGGGCTTTGGGCTTGTAGTTGGTGATCTGCCTAAGTCCCCTCCAAACCGCTGAGGCGTTGTTAGCAGAGAAAGACTGCTTTAGGCGTGTTGTACAGAGATCTAGCTCTTGACACCTCCCTGCTAAATCTGTACTTAGCACCTTTGTAGCTCTCTCTGTCCCCTGCTCTGAAAGCTGCCTCCTTCTGCTGCCTGAGCTGCCTCAGTTTGGGTGTGAACCAGGGCTTGTCATTGTTATAAATCACCCTGGTGCGTGTGGGGATGATACTGTCCTCACAGAATTGGATGTATGACGTCACAGTGTCCGTGTACTCATCCAAACCATCCGTGGCAGTTTTGAACACATCCCAGTCTGTAATGTCCAAACACGCCGCGTAGTTCCTCCACTGCCTCGCTGGTCCACTTCTTAGAAGTCCTCACTACAGGTTTGGAGAGCTACAGCCTCGGTCTGGTCGTGGGGATCAGGTGGATCATGGCGTGATCTGAGAGCCCTAGGGCAGCGCGAGGAACCGCGCGGAAGGACCCACTCACTGTAGTGTAACAGTGATCCAGCGTGTTCTGCTCTCTGGTCGGGCATTTAATAAACTGTCTGTACTTTGGTAGTTCCTGGCTGAGATTACCCTGGTTAAAATCCCCGAGGCTGAGCAACAGGAGTCCGGGAAGTCCTGCTCCGTATTCAAAACCCGCTCCGCTAACACGCGCTGTGCCTCGTGTACGTTCGCGCAAGGCGGGATGTAAACAGCGGCGAGAATGAATGAAGCGAACTCACGTGGAGAGTAGAATGGTTTACAGTTAATGAAGAGATATTCCAGATCAGGAGAGCAGAGTTTGGAGATCACAGTCACATCGGAGCACCAAGCGTTGTTGATGAAGAAACAGACTCCACCGCCTTTTGTTTTTCCCCCGGAGAGATCCCTTTGTCTGTCGGCGCGGAGGAGCTGGAATCCCTCCAAATGGAGCGCGCAGTCCGGGATCGACTCGCTGAGCCACGTCTCCGTGAAACACAAAACAGAAGACGAAGAAAAGTCTCTGTTCCTCTTCATCAGCAGCGCCAGTTCGTCCATCTTGTTGCTGAGTGAGCGGACGTTGGAGAGGAAAATCCCAGGTAAGGGCGTACGCGCGCCGCGTTTCCGAAGGCGCACGAGAGCCCCCGCGCGCTTTCCTCTTCTGCGGCGTCTCACTCTTTTGGCCAAAACTAGCGCTAAGTCTGCAGCAGACACTAAAAAAACTGGAAATAAGTCCGTGGGGGCAGAAGTTTTGATGTTTAAGAGCTCTTCACGGGTGTAAGAGCACGCGGACACACGATTAACGCACAAAAACAAACAACATAGAGCGCACCAAAACGCCAGGGCATCCGTCAGCGGCGCCATCTTGGATATAACGTCACCAACACTGATGCATCCAACCATTGCTCAGTCTTTTGAGAACTTCTGAAGGTGGAAGAAGGTGCAGTAATTGAAGTCCATTGTGCAGAGGGTGACGAAGAAAGGCTTTCTGCAGAGCCCTGGTGTTGCTGACTGACACTGTCAGATAGAGGGACATCAACCTGCACCGGGGCCAGTTTCTCAGTCAGAGCCGGTCAGATGGTGTCGAACGTACTGAAGTTTATTAAATATTCTGCTTGTTTCATTTGTAACCGTAATCCCACTTGAGCTCAAGCTCCACTTGAGAGAATGTTTGTACTTTACATTGTACTAACCTTTCTTTGCCAGTTTAGTGCCTCTCTGAGCCATATTATGCACATCAGGTGTGCAGGTGTTCGTCTCCTTTGACTCTTTTTTGAATTATTGCATCCACTAGGAGCCACGCAAATCTGGTCTACAACATGAGAACACTTCAGGAAAGAGTGTGGATGAGTTAGTCAGACAACCACAATTGGCTGGAGCGGGATAGCTTATTAACAAGATAAACATGTCTCCAGTAGTTAAGACTCCTCTCCAAAACGAGCTGTAAAACAGCTGCAGTACATCCAGAACGCTGCTGCTTGGGTCCTGACTAGAACCAGAAAGTACGATCGCATTGGTCCTGCGCTCAGGTTTTTGCACTGGCTTCCTGTGGGTCAGAAAATAGACTTTACAGCAGCTCTGCTTTTGTTCAAGTCTCTCCACGGCCATGCACCAAAGTACATCTCTGTTATTCAGTTTAGCTGTGCTTGTATTTTTTTCTTTTTTACTTATGTGACTATTTATTCTTGTATTTTTTGTAACATGATTTATATTTTGTTGTGTATTTGTATTTGTTTGTATTTTAATTTAATGTGTTTGTTGTATCCTGATAACAAAGAACATAACCTGTTTTGGCAATCCAACAAAAATGTCAAATGTGTCACATAAAATATTATTTGAAGTTAAATGTGAAAGGACTGCAAAATTATTCCCATTATCACTTCCATGAATATCACTTCAAAATTACAACATAAACTTGGTCTGTTAGCTCTTTTTTAAATATTATAATATATCTGATATAAAAGTTTTGCAAAAAAAAATTCTCACCCTCCGCGAGTGGTTTCATCCATCTCTGAGCTCGGGTCCTCTATCAGAGGCCAGGGAGCTTGAGGGTTCTGTGCAGTATCTTAGCTGTTCCTAGCACTGTGCTTTTCTGGACTGAGATGTCTGATGTTCCTCCAGGGATCTGCTGTAGCCACTCCTCCAGTTTGGGGGTCACTGCCCCGAGTGCTCCGATCACCACTTTGGCCTTCACCTTCCAGGTCTTCTCCAGTTCTTCTCTGAGCCCTTGGTATTTCTCTAGTCACATCAGCCATATAACAGCCTTTGCTCTTTATCCACCACCACGGTCTGGTTGGTTGGTTTGCCGGAAGTCCCACAGGATCTTCGCTTCCAGTGCATACGCCGCAGATGTTTCTGTACACTACACCAGCCACTGGGTTATGGTGTTCCATGTATGCTTTCCCTGCCAGCATTTTACACCCTGCAGTTATGTGCTGCACTGTCTCAGGAGCTTCTTTGCACAGCCTACACCTTGGATCTTGTCTGGTGTGGTAGATCTGAGCCTCTATCGCTCTGGTGCTCAGGGCCTGTTCCTGTGGAGCCATGATGAGCCTCTGTGCTGTCCTTCAGTCCGGCCCGCTCTAGCCATTGGTAGAATTTTTTTTAAATCAGCCACTTCAGTTATGTTGTGGTGGTACATCCCATTTAGGGGCTTGTCCTCCCATGATGGTCCCTCCTCCGGCACCTCATCCTCTGTTCCCCATTGCCTGAGACAGTCACTGATCATGTCATCATCTAGGGCCTTATCCTTGATGTACTTGTGGATCTTGGATGTTTTATCCGGGATAGTGGCACACACTCACTAATCCACAGCCTCTTTCCTTACGGCTAGTGTACAGTGTCATGGTGCTGGATTTGGGATGGAACCCTCCTGCTTGGTAAGGAGTTTTCGTGTCTTAACATCCGTGGTCTGTATCTATTCCTTTGGCCACCTTATAATGCCCACAGGGTATCTGATCACTGGAAGGACGTAGCTGTTTATCACGTGGAATTTGTTCCTGCCATTGAACTGGCTTCTTAGGACTTGCCTTACTCGCTGAAGGTATTTGGCTGTTGCCGCTTTCCTTATCTCTTCAAGGTTGCCATTTGCCTGTGGTATTCCAAGGTATTTGTACCCATCCTCAATGTCTTCTATTGTTCCCTATGGGAGTGAGACCCCTTCTGTGTGGACTACCTTCTCATTGTTATCATCCGACTGTCTTTCTGCAGCCCGAATGACACCCCAATGTCTTCCATGTTGCGGAGAGACAGGTTACTGGCCAATAGTTGGATGGGACTGTACCCTTGGAGGGATCCTTCATGATCAGGATCATATGCCCTTTAGTTAACCATTCAGGGTGGGTCCCATTCCTCAGCAGCTGGTTCATTTGTGTTGTGAGGCACTCAAAGGGTGCAGTGAGTTTCTTTAGCCAGTAGGTATGGATCATGTCTGGGCCTGGGGGCTGTCCAGTTTTTCATGCCTTGGACTCTTTCTTGGATATCTGCCACTGTGACAGTGCTGTCTCAGAGCCACGATCCACTTTGCATTGCTGTTGTGTGATGCATTCTTTTCCCAGATATTTTTCCAGTACCTTTCCGTTTCCAGCCTTGGTGGATCTGCACTGCTGTTATTACCCTGCCATTGAGAGTACACTTTCGCAGGAGTTGTGGTTTATTCATCTGGCTTCGTTATCTTTCGTGTATCTCTTTAGGCAGCTGGCCAAGGCCTGGAGCCTTTGTTTGGCAGTGCTTCAGGTCTGGGCATCTGGCTGTACTTCTTAGGTACTTCCCTCTTCATTGCACCTCTCTCGGCCTCTGTCAGTTGACTCACTTCTCTCCGCGCTATCTTGATTTTTGCCTGCAACTGTCTTTCCATGGTAGGTATTGTCTCTCATGGCTCCCATGGTTGCTTTTATAGCCAAGCATCTCTAAGATCACTGATGCTGAAGTGTGTACCAGCTGATTGGTTTCAGTGATGGTAGTGGTAGGGATTGCACTCAATGCTACATTCTCAAGCTGTGATAGCAGTTGTCGTTTGTGGATGTTGGAACACTGAGCAACTAGTTGTTTTGCCGTGAGCCTTGACTGTGGGTTTCGAAGTAACCATTCATCCCACATCCTTTGCATGTAACCCCTCTGACTATACTCAAGTAGTAGCATTCCAACAGAGCCTTGTTCTTGCATCTCGCCCATTTGTGCCTTGTTCCAGTAACCCATGTATATATATTTATATTATATATATCTGTGTGTCTGTGGTGTAAATCACTGTTTTTCCCAGATAATGATTAACGATTAAAAAATAATCAACCATTATTTTTAGTTGATTAGTCACAATTATTTGACACCTAAATCTGTCTAAATCTGGCAAATTATCCTGTAATTTCTTGGGTTTGGAGAATGTTCTGACCGGGTACAATACAAACAAAAATGCATTTGTATTTTTGTATTTCTTGAAAACCTTCCACATAAAATAACTGACTTTTTATCCAAATATTTGAGGCCTTTACTGCCAGCTTTTTAAATTTGGACTATATACAAAACAATAAAACTAACAACTCACCATTGATGACTGGAGCATATACAATTATCCCTGCCAAATTTGGATCCGCAACAGTTTTGTCGAGAATAAGACCACCAATGCTGAAAGAACACAACCAAAACGGCTCTTCAGTTCTATATGAAAACTTTCAATATATGTCATCAAAAGTGATCAAAACATGAAGTCTAAAACACATATAGGCCCAGATTTACTAAAGCAGGTGCTAAATTGCGAGTACTACTTTCGAACGTGCTATTTTGAGGGCGTGTTGCACCTTATTTACCATCAGAAACAGGAGTATATACTGTCAGTGGTGCAAATCTGATATGTAAACGAGTTTACTGTAGGTGAAGAGGAAGCGCAAATGTGCCTCTCCTATTGCTGCTTTAATAGAATAGACACATAATAAGTTATGACGATTAATGATTATATTCACTACCCTCACAGGCCAACAACTTTATTAAAAAGATGATATAAATTATTTTAATTATATAACACATCAATGGTTTTTATAAGATCTTCATCTTATGCCATAAGGAAAGTCTGTGATTAGTGTCTGCACAGCATGGTGTTAGTGAACGTTAAGGCAGAAAAAGCCAGTCCTTTGTTTCCTGCACTTTATCCAGAGTTCACATGGGCACAATTTAAGGACATTAAAAGGGGCCAAAATGCCCTGTTTTGCATATTCATATGGTCCCATGTGCTAAATTTGTGCTGTGGATGGAGAGATATGCAAATCTCAACTGCACACACTTTTTGCTCCAGTTTAGCGTGAGCAACATGTTTTGCACCTGTGCAAACACATAGTATATCTGGGCCTAGTTTATCTTAGCCTTAAGGTTATGTAAACTCGTGAGAGTTGTTGCTTTGACTCCCTTGCATCTAAATTGAGTTACTGCACATAAAATCCACCACAAAACCCTTCAAGTTAAGTTTTTTCAAGTTATTTTGGTTAAGTCTTTTCTTGTCTGCCCTTTTTGTACGTGAGCAGTGGCCAACACAGTGTAGCACCTGGGGACCCATCTTCAGATCTTTGTGCTAGGCATGGTCTGGACTACGGTATACACTGGCGGAAATATGCAAACTGCACAGAGACATTCAGTCCAGCCCAGGAGGCGAACCTGCAACCTTTTTGTTGCAAGGAGAGAGTTAACCACTCCATCACTATACCACTCCTGATCCTGATGAAGGAAATGACTTATAATGTCTTATAATGACAATATAATGATCACCCAATGTCTGTTTTTCTTGTTTTATGTGCTGTATGTTAATATGCTCTAATCTGCAAATGTTGTCATATTTTAATATGTCTACAGTTACTGTTATGCTTATTAAATGGACAATGTGGACCCAGTCTGCAAGAAGGACCAAAGCCGCCTGTACTTTTTGAGGCGGCTGAGTTCCTTTGACAATTGCAGGACAATGTTCAGTATGTTCTGTGAGTCTGTGGTGGCCAGTGCCATCATGTACGCTGTGGTCTGGTGACAGAGGGGCATTAAACAAAATAAAAGTACTGTGGGTTTAGTTGATAAACAACTGATTTATTTTGTTTTATTCAATTGTGATACTGATATTCAATTTTGCTTTTTTTTAGCATCTCTAGCCTTTTTGAGAACTTTTAATTTATTTTGCAGGTCGGTTGCATGTCTGTAATGACAAGAATTTCCTCATGTGGATGAATAAACATAATCCTGATTCAGATTCTGAATTGTGTTTGCTACGGTTATCAAAACTTGTGGACTACTTGCTGTGATAAATTCAACATCTTTCTCATTCAAATCTTACTTAAAGTTATTTGTTTTATAATTTTTGTCTAACTGGGTTTCTCAGCATAATCATAATATTATTCCATGCCTAAAAAGCTACACAAACAAGTTAAGTGTTTGAATAGCCACTCACACAACTACCTCCCAGGAGTCCGTTTGGTCAGATGTACTCCTGGCTTTCCACTGGACCACACAGTATGCTATAGTTGATAAACCCTGTGTTTCTACAAATGTATCTAAAAACATTATTATTATTATTATTATCAATCTGCAAATTTAGAGGAATAATGGGTTTTTGTTAGAAGTGTTTTAGAATTGAGTTTAACTAATTGTGCCCCATAATAAGACACATAAAACACATTTTTTGAGCCAGCGCTCTAATTGTATTATTATTATTATTATTATTATTATTTTAACCCCTTACACGTACAAGTATGGTAAGTCTATTCAATATAACAAATAGGTTCAAACTGTAGGCCTACCTGCTTATGACCATTGCCGTAATGATGGGTTCCCAGCCTGTGCGTAGCAGAATAAGAGTGTCTGGGTGCTTGGAGCAGATGATGATCCAGACGGGGATCAAGCATATGATAAAGAAGTCCACCAGATAAAGTACAAATGGGAACAGCTCTGAAAGAACAAAAAAAAAACTTGATTATTATCTATTTCCAATCTTCATTATTACTAATATTCCTTTTGGAAATGCTTAAATCAACTGTCTATGTCTCAATTTCTAATCTATGCAAAGTAAAAATATATTTCATAAAAGGTATTTTTACCCATAAATGTGTAGAACCACTGGCTGAAGCAGGCCAGTAAAGCCAGAGTAATGATGTCTCCAAAGCTGGCTGCCAGTGGTGTCGCCACATTATCAGGGTTGAGTCCCAGCCGCTTTGAGCCGATGATCACTCCCACCATTATCAAACCTGTAATAGTAAGAATAATAGGCTCTTCACATCATTTTACATTTATTGTATTCATTGTGTGTGTGTGTTACCTTGGAGTAAAGAGGCTATAAATGCAGTAGAGACACTAGTGGAAGAGAGAATAACTATGTGGTTCAAGGGAATGTTTCCCTCTGCCATCCAGCCAAGCAAAGTGGCCATCAGTGACGCTAAGAGACCCAGAACTGTGGCCTGCAACTGTGAAAGTGGACAATAAAGTACTGAATTAAGACATACAGTAATTACAAACAAAGCAAAATGTAACAGATTGTACCTGTTTAAGTGCAAGATTCCCTGTAATCAGCATCCACTTTTCACCTGGAAGCTCAATTTTTCCTGCATTTACCTAAGAATACCAATCAAAATGGATAAATGATGACTTTCTGCATGTAATTCAGCTATATTAATATTTCTCAATTACAGACATTAGCTATAAAGTATATTATTTGTTCCACCGGTATAATATAATGGAATAAACCTGGAGTATCCGCCTGTGTTATTTTGTAATTTTGCCCCAAGAATTATACTGTAAAAGCAGCAAAGACCTGTCTTCTGTAGCTAATAAGTATAAGTATTATTCTCTTGTCAACTCAAAAGAATGATGAGAGAGTGTAACCACCGCGCACAGCCTTCTTCAGAAAATCCCAAAGATTCTCAATGATTTAATCCTTGTCAAACATACTGGAACTCCAACACAACGGTTGTTACAGAAGTCGCTTACAGCGTCATAGGGTTTAAATACAATGTTGCAGCTGAAAGTGTAGTGCCCATGCAGTATTTTGCTCAGTATTTGCTTATTTGAATCCAAGTGACTTGGACAGTCTGTGTAATTTCAGAGATTTGTATCATTCCAGGGAGAGCTCATATGACCTAAACTCTCATCTGGCTCTGTCAATTAATTATGTCCCTACAGGCCACAGTGATTCGCAATCTGAACCTCTGTCTCCCTCTAGAGCTGAAAAGAGGGCAGCCCAGTCAACAGGGGGCTTAAGATAAGATTTGTGTTATTTGTCCCACAATGGGGACATTCCACTGTTGCAACGCACAGTTCAAGAACAGCAGTAATAACTGCTGCCGAATCCGTGGCGCTCCCGCGCCTCCTCCTTCTCTTGACACGCAGGGCGCAGGGCATTATATTTCACTGAAAATGTCAAGACTTTGGTCAAAGTTTGTCAAAGACCGCAATACTTATGCTAAAATCTTGGATAACTTTTGATGTCCCAGCCCTCAAGATCATTTTCACCAAATTTCAGGATGATCGGGTTTACGCCCGTGCGTATAGCGTAAATATGAGCGCTTTATCCATTTTCAACATAGGATGCTTCTGTCATTTGTAAAATTCTGGGCAACTTTGTGCGCTGAGTCGCCCTCTAATGCGCTCCTCAACTCATTCACTAAAAATATAATGAAAAAATTGAACATTATCATTGTATATAGGGCTGTTAATATGTATAATTAATATGCTCTCTAATTGTATTTTTATTAACAAATGTTCTGTGACCTCCGACCCCGTCTGCTGGCACTATGCGGTGTAATGTATCACTACGCTTGTTCAATAAAAGTAAGTTCCGGTCTACAACCAGAATGATGGTTGTGCTGTTTTTCTTCTCTCTGAGAGGACGAATAACTTAAGACATGAGGGCTCATGCGGGGTTGCTGCGTTTCACTTGAACAACAGGTTATGGGCCCAGGAAGCCCCAAAGTCTAAGTTAGGCGAAAGTTTTTAGCCGCTGAGAAGTTTGTCGCAACGAACTGCGTGCTCGGCGAAGAGAAGGCTAACAGCTAGCTTGTTTTGCTACAACATGTGCGCGCAGAGGATGGAGCGGTCAAGTAGCAGATGGTCCCGCCTGGTCTTCGACGGAGAGGAAAAAGGGTATGAACTATGGGAGACTAAGTTCTTGGGACATTTACGTTTACAAGGATTAAAGGACACCATATTATACGACCCTAATGAAGATGATGAGACCGACGAAGAGAAAAATGCGGAGGCATATGCTGAATTAATACAGTTTTTGGACGACAAGAGTTTAAGTTTGATAATGAGAGAGGCCCCTGACAATGGGAGAAAGGCACTACAGATACTGCGCACATATTACGCAGGTAAAGGGAAACCAAGAATAATCAGCCTGTATACTGAACTGACCAATCTACAAAAGGCAAGCAATGAAAGCGTGACTGAGTACGTTATTCGTGCAGAGACTATTATAACGGCACTGAGAAATGCTGGTGAAGCTATGAGCGACGATTTGCTCATTGCCATGGTGTTAAAAGGTCTGCCGGAGTCGTTCAAGCCATTTGCCATTCATGTGACCCAAAGTAATGAGACCATGGTGTTTGCAGACTTTAAAACAAAGTTAAGATCTTTTGAAGACACGGAGAAAATGTGTGTGCAACCATCTGGGGATAATGTTATGAAGATAAAAGCCAAACCATATCCTTCATTCACAAAGGTGCAAGAGAAAAGCACTATGGACATTGTGTGTTTTAAATGTGGTACTAAAGGGCACAAAGCGAGAAACTGCCAGCGAAAGCAGTGGTGCAGTTTTTTCAAAAATACTACCCACAGAGATGCAAACTGCAGACACAGACAGGACAATGTAAGACAAGTGTCTGAGGAGGAAAGTGGAAATATGGCTTATGCTTTCCTAACCAGGGATAGAGATGTGGGCATCCACACAGGACGAGACGTTAAGAAGAAAGGCCTGATGGTCGACGCCGGGGCGACATCCCACATCATCACGGATGAGACCATGTTCAAGAGCTTCGATGAGAGCTTCAGAGCAGAGACGCACTGTGTGGAGCTGGCCGACGGAACCAAGTGCCAGGGAGTGGCCAAGCAGCGAGGAGACGCAGAGGTGTTCCTGATCGACAGCAGAGGGCGCCGCCACGCGCGGCCACACTCAGGAGCGCGTTGTTCATCCCATCGTACCCACAGGACATCTTTTCTGTGAAGGCGGCCACAGCAAGTGGAGCAACTGTGATCTTCAAGGAGGGAAAGGACACCCTCAAACACAAAGACGGTACTGTTTTTCCAATTAATGTGCAAAACAAGCTTTACTACCTCTCTACCGCAACAGATGAAGGTAATGACAATTGTAATGGATGTTTTGACTTACAAACATGGCACGAAATACTTGGACATTGTAATCATGACGATGTACAAAAGTTGTCAAAAGTGGTTACAGGTATGACCATTAGGGGTAAAGTAGAAAAACCCATCCCACCATGTGATGTGTGTATTCAGGGAAAGTTTGTTCAGACAAGGAACAGAGAACCTGATGCACGGGCCAAAGAGGTACTACAGTTGGTACATACAGATCTTGCAGGGCCAATAGATCCTATGTCTAAAGATGGTTACAGATTTGCTGTGTCATTCACTGATGATTTTTCCAGTGCAGTTTTTGTTTACTTTCTTAAACAAAAGAGTGATACAGTTTATGCCACTGAGAAGTTCCTGGCTGATACTGCCCCCTATGGGAAAATTAAGTGTATCAGATCTGATAACGGAACTGAGTTTATGTCAAAAGAATACCAGTCACTTCTAAACACAAATGGCATAAGACATGAGACATCCGCGCCGTATTCACCGCATCAGAACGGCACTGCAGAACGGAACTGGAGGACATTATTCGACATGGCCCGGTGTATGTTAATCGAGAGTGACCTGCCAAAGTCATTGTGGCCTTATGCTGTACAGACAGCGGCAGTAGTCAGAAACAGGTGTTTTAATAACCGCACAAAGCAAACTCCTTACTTCATGTTGACAGGAAAGAAACCAGATATTTCAAAAATGCAAAAATTCGGGTCTGTGTGTTATGCTTACAAGCAAGACAGAAAGAAACTGGACACAAGAGGTGAGAAAGGGGTGTTCATTGGATATGACAAAAATAGCCCTGCTTATTTGGTCTATTATCCAGACAGTGAAAAAGTCCAAAAGAACAGATTGTTGAAGTTTGTGTCAAAGAAAACAACAGAGCAGCAAACGCAAACAGTGTTAACATCTGATAATGATGATTATGAGACAACCAAAACTGACCAGAGACCCACACCGATACCAGATGTGACCTTGGAGAATATTCACAATGAGACAGAAATGTTAAACCCTGAAACAAACCGTGAGGCACAAACAAGAGAGACTAATAGTCAGAGATATCCAACCAGAGCTAGACAGAAGCCAACTTACCTGAGTGAATATGTTACTGATGTGGACAATGATGATCAGGTACTCACTAACATTGACTATTGTTATAGACTGGCATGTGGAGTACCACAATCTTTCAACGAAGCAGTAAGTTCACCTGACTCTAACAGCTGGATCAAAGCCATGGACGAGGAGATAGAGTCATTGAGAGACGACAACACATTTACCCTGACCAACTTACCCCGAGGCAAGAGTGCAGTGGGGGGTAGGTGGGTATTTGCATTAAAAAGAAATGAAGATGGTACAGACAAGTACAAAGCACGTTATGTTGCTAAGGGTTATAGCCAAAAATACGGAGTAGATTATGAAGAAACGTTCTCTCCAACAGCTAATATGACGAGTGTGAGAGTATTAATGCAGAAGGCATCTCAGGAAAACTTACTCTTACACCAGATGGACGTTAAAACTGCTTACCTTCATGCACCCATAGATTGTGAGCTCTACCTAGAGCAGCCAGAAGGGTACGAGGTAAAAACACATTCAGATGAGAAGTTGGTGTGTAAACTTGAGAAGTCACTTTACGGATTAAAACAAGCCGGTCGCAATTGGAATAGAATGTTGCATTCATGTTTGATTGTTAACAACTTTGTTCAAAATGCATCTGATCACTGTGTTTATGCAAGAGTGACAGCTTATGACAAAGTCATAATAATAATATGGGTTGATGACTTAATCATAGCTGCAAGTGATGAGGAGGCAATGAAAACAACCAAAGAAATGCTTACAGCTAAGTTCAAAATGAAAGATTTGGGTAAACTCAAATATTTTCTGGGTATCGATTTTGAACAGTCCAATGAGTGTGTAAAAATGTCTCAAAGAAAATATGTGGAAAAGTTGTTAGTGAGGTTTAACATGCTGGACAGTAAACCCCGTACAACCCCATGTGAACAAAAACTTAACTATTCTGTTGATGCAAATGTGCTAAATGATGTTCTGAAGTACAGAGAAGCAGTAGGGTGCCTGATTTATCTTACTACATGTACAAGGCCTGATCTAAGCTTTGTTGTAAGCAGGTTGTCCCAATACTTTGCAAACCCTACAGAAGAGCAATGGGTTACTGCTAAACATGTACTCAGATATTTGAAAGGGACTATAGACAAGGAGTTATGTTACCGAAAATGTGATAAAATGGGCATCCATGCCTACAGCGATGCAGACTGGGCAGCAGATGCCACTGATAGACGTAGCACTACAGGTTACTGTATATGTCTAAACCAAAATGGGCCTGTTGTGTCATGGAAAACCAAAAAGCAGCCGACAGTAGCGTTATCTACCTGTGAGGCAGAATACATGGCACTGGCTGCAACTGTCCAAGAATGTTTGTATCTGACACAACTACTGAAGGGTTTTGACAAATATTCATATGCACCACCCAAAATCCTAGAAGATAATCAAGGTGCTATAGCGTTGGCAAGAAACCCAGTGAGTAGGCAAAGGTGTAAACACGTGGACATAAAATATCATTTTGTTAGGTCCACTGTTAATGAGGGAAAAGTGACATTACACTATTGTCCAACAGAGGAAATGCTAGCAGACGTGATGACAAAACCTGCATCACAGTTCAAGTTAGTAAGATTTTCTGAACTGATTTTTGGAAGTTAAATAAGTATGAAACCCCTGTTATAACTGTATTTTTATTTGTTTATCCTGTGAGGAAGCTGACAATCTGAGAGCAAGTGGGGGTGTTAATATGTATAATTAATATGCTCTCTAATTGTATTTTTATTAACAAATGTTCTGTGACCTCCGACCCCGTCTGCTGGCACTATGCGGTGTAATGTATCACTACGCTTGTTCAATAAAAGTAAGTTCCGGTCTACAACCAGAATGATGGTTGTGCTGTTTTTCTTCTCTCTGAAGGACGAATAACTTAAGACATGAGGGCTCATGCGGGGTTGCTGCGTTTCACTTGAACAACAAGGGCCAATAACAAAAATCTTGAAGTGTTCACCAGTGACTGGGGGCCCCGAAAATGTATAGTTTGTCATACTCAAAAAAAAAAAGGGAAACATTGCTTTCGAATCGGAATATTTCCTTCCTTCCTTCCTTCCTTCCTTCCTTCCTTCCTTCCTTCCTTCCTTCCTTCCTTCCTTCCTTCCTTCCTTCCTTCCTTCCTTCCTTCCTTCCTTCCTTCCTTCCTTCCTTCCTTCCTTCCTTCCTTCCTTCCTCCCTCACTCACTCACTCACTCACTCTATCCTCTATTTCCGATTTCCAAAATTCAAAAATATGGCACGTCAGCGCCCTCAAGTGTACAATAGGGACTAATAAGCCTCTCGCCAGCTTGTGGCGCTCGGGCCTAATAACTTAAAAAAAAATAGACTTAAATCCAACTTCTAACATGATAGGGCAGGTAGGGCAAAAAGCACTCGAATGGAGATTGGGCCTGGTTAGTAACGGGATTGGAAACTGTTTACCAATACACAAGACACTCACCCACCTTGTCCTCAGAATTAACACATTAACTGGTTTATGAATGAGAGTGCATTTGTGGGAACGAACACGGAAAAAGGATAGAAATGACCCCATGACTAACTCCTCCATGTTAATATTATGTAGCTCATGTTCATTTAAAAAAGAAACATGCTTTTTTGATGATATTATATGTACATTAAAACATACAGCTTGTTTGTTTACATTTTGTTTATTGTTAGTTTCGTTATTGTTCTAATAACCTCAATAATAGAAACAGGTCAGTTGACTTCCTCTTCAAAACTGTATCAAGCAGTAAACTGTAATTTACTTTTTTTTTTTTAATTGCTCTAAAATTCCTATAAGACATTTTTGACCCTTTCATCTATGTATGATCACAAGTAGGTGACGCTGTGGGCGGAGCTATTGGGTAGGGAAAACATGTAATTTTCTAAGCAATCAAGCCTCGAATGCTGGGCAATATAGAATTACTCAAACAGGCATGAATCGATCAAATTATAACTTTGAGTAAACTGATGAGGGTACACTGTTATAACCTGATTAAAAAGTTGATTTTACATGATATGTTACCTTTAGCATGACCAAATAAACCCATAACAATCACAGACTATACAAGGAATTTAAATCCTAGCCTCTATTAACCTGAATCTGCGCTTCATGTTTGTCTCTTTCTTTTGGTCTTCACACAACAGTGAGACAGTTCACACCTATGATGCATGAGCAGCAAGTTATTCTTAGAAGATGCCTTAGTTAACCTTTGCGCTAGTCTTTGTGTAATATATTTTTAATGAGCCTTGTACATTACCTCCCATGACCTATGTATGTGTTGATGCCTAAGGTTACATAAATATTTTATTTTGTTGTCCGTAAATACTTACAGCCGTTGAAAGTCTAGAGGCCAAAGTCATTTCAAGATTCCCTTTCATGCCCAACACAGCAGGCACAAGTATGAGGAGCTCTGTAATTTCAAGAAATACATTCCACACCTGCAACATAAATAACATTCAAGCACAACCAAAATGGATAAGATGTATCTATGAGTTGTTTAATAAATATTTCAGGCTCATTCTCTTATTAGTCTATCTGGTAAAATCAACTATTCATTTGTATTATCTCACCTGAACCACTTCCAGGAGCATCCCAGCTGAAACTGTCCCTAGACCGGCCAGAAGGAATGGCACCAGTATCTGCAGCACCATGGAGCAAACTGACTCATCACGTACATTAGAGTAATCTGTGTCTATTTCCCTGTTAGAACTGCTTCTTCTTCTCGACTCGCCACAGTGTTCGTTTGACAGCAAAGAGTCCGTTTCACTGTAATCCCATAAAAAGTGATTGTTTGGGGGCTGAATTTCACCACATTCTGACTGCAAGCCATACTGGAGAGATGTCTGAATCCTTGGAACAGATCCATTTAGTAACTTTGTATCCTCTTGTGATGGTCGGACTGCCATCGTTTCAGATTATACCCTTTGTAATGTCGTCCTGGATGCTGCGGGGTAAAGGCAGCTCCTATTGTGCCACTGTCTCTGAAAGGAAAAAGACATATACTATAAGAAAGCGTTTTTGAGTAAATCTGGAGGCTGTGCTAAGTTTTGAAACATATATCAACTCCAATCCAAAATGAAACCATTAAATAGAAAAGAACGGGAAAATAATGGTAAACTAGACTAGCGTAACAGAAGAGTCATCTGATGGCACAGACATTATCATTCTTCATGCTTCCTTCCCATCAGCAACACTGAGGCTGCGTTGTCTGAATGGGACAATGGTCCACAATTTGAAATTCCTGAGAAATGACCAGGTCAGAAAAGCACTCAAAGTATTGTGTACCATCACTCTATTTTACTCAAAGGTGCACTATGTAACTTTTCTGTTGGGGAGTCCGCCACCTGTTTGTCTCCATGGACATGTTATTGCTTTGACAAATGATTCGCAGTATCACATTAAACTCTTATTTTATTACAGGAGGGTTTTTTTAATACCTTGAAAAACATGTATTCTTACTATGAACTAGGTCACCCGTCCACAGCTCTGGCATGTAACTTGGTCTGGTGGCATCACCTGATGACTGGTGACTATGGAGATAGGTCAGTTTAATGCCACACTGTGGAAGATCCCATGCATGAAAACATCTCTATGAGGACAAGCAGCAAAGTCACGTTAAAGTGTATAAAATTTAAAATACTATGTTGAATGACATTGGTCTAGCGCATATATTTCATATCATTTAACAGCCTACTTATCAGAGGGCATCTGAACAGTCTTGTTCACAAATAGTAAAACAATAAAGGAATCCACATAAAAGCTGCTTTCTTAGATATTTAATCATTTAAATTATTCATTATAACGAGTTAAATAAACACCTGAAACAATAACTTTTTTGTCAAAATAATATTATCCAATGCTGTGCCAGATGGTAATGGATAAAAAAGTTAAAGGTGTTACAAAAACTTATAAACAACTAAAGAAGCAAAATATACATATTTTTTACCCAAAGCTGAATCATGGACGATGTGTCTCTCTGCTGTTGACCGTGACCAGTCCTGAGTCTTCTGCAGTGCTCTTCTTCAGTCCCAGATCAACACAAGCGTGCCACTCTTTCACACCCTTTTGTGGACTACAAATCCACATTTACCACTCAGTCTCAGTCAGTTTTAGATGTACTGGAAATGTTTCCATGTTATTTATTGCCTAGTACTACTAATGCAGCTACAATATCTGTAACATTACATTTTAATCAATTAACAGCGCCTAATAACACTTCTAGCGGATCAACAGCCATTCTGCAATAAACTCCATTTCCCATGAGCACTAGCGGCCTTTGACAAAATCATGAGACTTGACATATCATGGGACTGTGCTGCAGCTACACTTGTTAACAGCAGATTTTTTGGGCACAGATTATTTTGATATGGCGACAGAAACCATTGCTCCTGACTGGGAATTTGACCGTTTTGACGACGGTTCACAAAGTAAGTGTCGAGAGATGTTTAAAATGAGGCTGAGGGAAAGACGAGAGTAGCCGCATCACTAGCAACCAGAAGCTAGTGTTTATGCTAGCGAGATTTTAGACTTTTTAATTAACTGGCTTTTTGATTAGCCACCGTATAGTTTATTGGAAATGCATGGTTTAAGTTGCAAATTGTAATGTACGCAAATAACTGATTAACGCTGGGTAAAAGGGTCCAAGTTTAAGGAAGTGCACTGTCTACTACGGGTGCGTTCACACTGTCACAATCCAAACATATCACATCAAAGTCAAAAGAGCAGGACCAGACCAGGACCGGGCAAGGACCCCATTTATTGGGCTATAGCAGGACCAAAAATGTATCTCATTTTATATTCAAGGGTTTCCGCTTGCTGTTATATGCAGCACTTTGAGGACTTTTTCCCATTCAAAAGATATAACATTTTGTTTTAATGTGCTAATCGCTAATCAAGACACACCTCACCTATTCACACACACATTCATACACCAGTGTACGTAGACACCGTGGCGAGGCGGGTCAAGTGTTTTGCCCAAGGACACAACAATAATCAAATTTATTCCAGTTTTTGTCAAATCTGAGCTTTTGTTTTGTCAGAGTATTTAATACATTAAGCCATGCACATTTTTGGAATGATTGTGTCAAAACTATATTAAAATATCCCATTAATATCAATGTCACAGTAATTAACACCCATTTCACTAATATGATTTGTAAATGCCTAATGTATGCATTCTTTCCTCTACAAGCAGTTAATTGATTTATGCTTACAGAAATACACACAGAAGTTCAACTGAAGAACTACTCCAGATTTCTTGAAGAGTACACGTCTCAACTGAAGGGCATTGAGGAGGCTTTGGACGACTCCATTGGCGATGTGTGGGACTTTACATTGGACCCAATTGCCTTAAAGGTACACATAAGAAAATCACATTACCTGTAAACACTTTTATCAATACATTGTGTGTTATAGCTCCTTCCGTACGAGCAGTCCTCTCTTTTGGAGTTAATCAAAACAGACAACAAGGTATGCACTATTTATGTAATAATTTGTGTAATATATTCTATACATATATTACATTTACTAAGCAACTTCCTTTTGTAATGCAGGTGTTGAATAAAGTGATCACAGTCTACGCAGCACTTTGTAGTGAAATAAAAAAACTTAAGTATGAGGTAAAGTTTGTCACTGTTTTAGCCAAATTTACTATTTTTTAAGTTATATTATTTAATGCATGATTTATATTTTGCACAGGCAGAGACCAAGTTTTACAATGGCTTACTGTTTTACGGAGAGGGGGGTAAGCCACACATCATATTAATCTATAGTATGAATGTATTATAATTTATTGTATTTTAGATATTTTTGTTGAAGTAATTGCTTTTTTCAGTGTCAGATGCTAGTGTTGTTGAAGGAGAGTCCCAAATTCAAATGGGACGATTCATATCTTTCCTGCAGGTAAGAAATATACTTTATTGTAATTATGTAAAAAAAAAAAAAAGTTACTAATATTTTATTTCTAGGAACTATCCTGTTTCGTGTCAAGATGTTATGAAGTTGTGGTTAATGTGGTTCATCAACTGGCTGCACTTTACAACAGCAATAAGTAAATTATCACACGCACACACACACACACACCATTGCTCTTTATGCTGCTGCTTTTTTTGCACAAGCGATTTTCTAAACATACTTTTGCTTTTCGTAGAAGTGCAACAAAAATCATTGAGTCGTCAGGTGTCCATTTTCAAGTATGTTCCTTTGGTAAAACAGCAACCAACAGTGTTTTAACATTTCCAGTAACTTTATAATGTTGTTTTTATTCCTCTCCAGATTGTTTATGAACACCTCGGAGAGCTCTTAGTGGTACTCCTCACACTTGACGAAATTATGGAAAATCATGGTACACTGAAGGATCATTGGAAGATGTATAAGAGGTTAGGAAGTCATAATAATATAGAGGTATAACTTGGATCACATGTAACAACCAAGGAATTCTGAATTGCAGGTTATTAAAGTCTGTTCACCATAACCCAGGGAAATTCTCAATCCCTGAAGACAAGCTGAAACCATTTGAGAAGCTGCTGCTAAAACTTGAGGGACAACTTTTAGATGGCATGATACTTCAGGTAAACCCTCTTTTGCTCTTTAAAGGTATAATTTTCCTGGGGTTGGAGCCGCCACATGCCTGTCTTCAAGGAGATATTATTTCTTTGCCTGGATTATTCCACAGTATGGCATTATACTTTTCTATCTCTATGGAAACAGGCAGGTGACGGCACCAGGCCAAGACTTTTTTTTCCTCCTTTCAAAAGATTCATCATGTTTTAAAATTGTTAAACGCTAAGACAACGATCCTAATTTTTCATCATTCTGAAACCCATGGATTTCTGAGCAATAACCCATGTTCACCTGTAATGAAATATGTGCTTAATAGATACGTTTAATGCCATACTGTGAAACATTCCAGATAAAGAAATAATGGAGAGAAGCAAATGGCAGACCCCCTATCTGAGGTTACACTGTGCAAATCTTTCTAAATCAGTAAATCAAATCAATCAATCTTTATTTCAGACTCAAGACAATTAAACTGAACAGTGAAAAAACAAGACAAGACAAACAGCAAACTATATTATACAATTCTTCTTCCAGTGCCCCCAGAGTTCTGAGATGAACCTGACACTGTTGAGGCGTTATTAAAACCTTTATAATTTAATATTGAGAGTCTTCAAGGCGCATCATAAACATGTATAAAGTTTCTAATCATAGCATTAATTGTGGAAACATTATTTTCCACAAACATCAGACTGAACCCTCAATAACAACGAAGTGCATCGTTATATCCAACCTGAGCGTCTTGACTTGACTTACAGTAAATAAACCACAAGTGGGCAATATAGAGAAGTGTGCTCAAGCTTTAAACAGTCATTTTGCTGTTATCTGTGCACATTGTATTGTAATATTTTGTATAGGTTCTTGATCGTTTTGTCTTTGTGTAACAGGCTTGTGTGGAGCAAAGATTTGATGATCCTGGAGAAGGCGTTGCTGTTGCCAAAAATAGTGCCTTTGCGGAAGAGTTTGCGCTTAACATTCGCAATATCTTCACCAATATTGAGTCAAAGATTGGTCAGTCAAACTTCACTTTTGTCATTTGAATAACGTGCAATGTATGGTATTATCAGCGTAAACTTTCTTTTTTCTTTTTCAGGAGAACCTTCTGAGATAGACCAGAGAGATAAATACGCTGGAGTTTGCAGTTTATTTGTCCTTCATTTCCACATTTTCAGAAGTGTTGACAAAAAGCTCTACAAATCCCTGCTCGATGTTTGTAAAAAGGTAGTAAAACCTTGTATTATTCAATGTTTCCATTTTAACATTTTGCCTTGTCTCTCATTGTTTTGCACGCTCTTCTATTTAGGTACCAGCTGTCACATTGACTGCCAATATAATCTGGTTTCCTGACAATTTTCTCGTATCAAAAGTCCCCGCTGCTGCCAAGTTGATGGACAAGAAAAGTCTTCAGTCGATTAAAGCACAAAGGGACACATACTTGCAGCAAAGAGCACAAACTCTTTCTAAGTAAGTCGGCACAACTGTGTAGTGTGAGATAAATGTGACACTACACAGCAACTAAATGTTATGTGGAGGCATTTAGTGTTATGAAAGATGGATTGGGCACCATCATTTTGTACTTTAAATTAAGACTACGCACTAAGTTAAATCTCCCTAATCTGATGGTAAGTATTTGACAGTTGATAATAATGATAATAATAAAAAAGGAAAGGAAAGTTATTTGTGTGGATTATTTATCAAAACAGGCCTCGACTACAGGTCAAAGCAGGATTACTTAAACATGCATGAATCAAAAATACTTTGATTCATTCTACAGTTGCTTTTGTTTGTTTACAGGGACGTTCAATCCTACTATGTGTTTGTAACTTCTTGGATGATGAAAATGGAGTCCATCTTGTCTAAAGAGCACAAAAGTGACAAGTTGGTAGAAGATCTCAACAGCAGGTGTAATGTGTTTTTACAGGTAGCTCTGAAGGCCTTGGAAACATTGTTGCACATAGTTGTTGTGTATTGAAATAGTTTTTTGTTGATATTTTTCTGTAGGGTGTCCTGTATGCATACAGCATCAGCACCATAATCAAGACCACGATGAATATGTACATGTCCATGCAGCGGCCTATGACAAAAGCATCCGTCAAAGCTCTGTGTCGACTCGTGGAACTTCTAAAGGTGTGTTGCAGAATGATATTTTATTATGTTTACAATTAATTTCATGAGTTTTACAAGTCATTAATGTGATATTACTTTATCCAGGCCGTGGAGCACACATTTTATAGGCGCTCTATTGTCGTCGCAGACTCTGTTTCCCACATTAGTCAGCAGCTGCAGTCACAAGCCCTTAATGCCATCAATATTGCAAAGGTAAAATGTCCAGAAAGCATGTGTGTGTGAAGTGTTATGTCTAATGCTGTTTGTTTTTGTAGAAAAGGGTAATCTCAGACAAAAAGTACAGTGAGCAGCGCCTCGACGTACTCTCCTCTTTGGTACTTGCAGAAAATGCTCTCAGTGGCCCAAGCACAAAAGAGCGTCGCCTTGTGGTGGCTTTGGCTCTTTGTGTTGGTACTCAGTTGGTGAGTATTATGCAAACAGTTTTTGAATCCGAATCAAAACTTTTATTTCTGACACAAATGGATCCATGTAGAACCATTTAGATTAATACAAAGACAAAAACACCATACCATTTTATAACTTTTTTTTTTACTTTTACATTAGAAAACATTCAAAGATGAGGAGCTTCTTCCATTGCAACTTGTGCTCAAAAAGTTGGATTTAATCAGTGAGCTGAGTGAAAGGTGAACATTTAATTATAATAAAACTGATTTGAAATGTTTATTTTACTGATATGTGAAAGGTGCTGGGTTTGAGGATGTGATTGAGCTTATTATTGTTCCTTTTGTTCATGTCTATAATGATGAATTATTAGTTATTAGTGAATTATTAGTTTGGACTCGTTTTTGTTTGTCTTTTAGTTTGTTTTGTTTTGCTTTTTTCCTGACAAATATGCTAACAAAATAAAATGTCACGAACAATAAACAAATATAATGCAACATGTTAAGCACTAGATGTCCAGTAAACTATTTCATTTATACCTGTTTTCTGACCAAAACCCTTTATTTTCTCCTCAGAGTAAAACTGCAGTGTGACTGTAGTTTTCTTTACTGGCACAGAGCTGTATTTCCCATCTATTTGGATGATGTGTATGACAATGCCGTTGATGCAGCAAGAATACACGTAGGTGTCAAAAGCTAAATGTATTTTGCTTCATCAAAAGTCTTGGTTTCTTCTGGTTGTGATTGTTGTTTTTGTAATTGTCTGGAGCAGTACATGTTTAGTGCCCTGAGAGACAGTGTGCCTTCAATGATGCACGCTAAACACACCGAATCATGTGACCAGCTTCTACAGAGCTACGATAAAGAGATCATGGAAGTTTTTAGTGAGGTAAGAACACATTTACTTCACAACTTGTAGCGTCAGCATGCTTTGAAAAGTGTTACACTTGTGTTTCCTGTATGTTTGCAGCACCTACTGGACAAACTGTGTAAAGAGATTGAGAAGGACTTGCGTCTCTCTGTGCACACTCACTTGAAGCTTGACGACAGAAACCCATTCAAAGTTGGCATGAAGGACCTTGCTCACTTCTTCTCCCTCAAACCCATTCGTTTTTTCAACAGATTCATCAATATTAAAGGTGGCAAAAGCTCAATCAAAGCCTATAACAAAGAAAATGTCAAAATGTTAACCTAAATCTGCTTTGTCCACTCTCCATTCAGCATATGTGACACATTACTTGGATAAAACTTTCTACAACTTGACGACGGTTGCTCTACACGATTGGGCCACCTACAGTGAGATGAGAAATCTTGCAACACAAAGATATGGACTCACAATGACAGAGGCTCATCTCCCTAGTCAGACACTAGAACAGGTAGACAAAACTCCACCTGCTTTGTTTTAAGTAAAACACAATATATCTCTAAGATCAAAATTTTAATAATTAAAATTGCAAAGGTGGCTCAGACCACTGCAAAATCACTTATCTTCTGTGTAAAATCTGCTAACTATGTTGCTTAGACCTCTACAAATATGATCTGAAATGCATCTGATTCTCGTATTGTTTTAGTCGTTCATATTTCAGTCTTGTCTTCAATGTTAATGCTCCTGGACAAGTTTATAATGTGCACTCTGAACTGATACCGATTTTAAAACTTAATTTGTAAATCTAATGCTTTTGGGTACATTTCCAAAATTGACCAAGCTCTTTGATTTTTTTTTTTTTTTTTTGCACAGCTTGAAACTGTGTGGAAACAATTTAAAAATTACATATTACTTTGTTCTTGATTTCATTTTTTTCCTTAGCGGCAGTCATTTTCTTATTGTAGATATTTTAATTGTCATTACTTTGAAGCAAGTTTTAGTGATTTAAGTTTGAATATATGTATGCTAAAATGCAACACTATATTCACAGGGTTTGGACGTTTTAGAGATCATGAGGAACATTCATGTATTTGTCTCACGCTACCTTTACAACCTCAACAACCAGGTAAAATGTGCAGACAACAAGTTTATATTCTATTTTGTATTACATAAGTCTGTTTTTTTTCTCCCCTCAGATCTTTATTGAGAAGGCGAGTAACAACAAGCACCTAAACACAATCAACATCCGGCACATTGCCAACTCCATCCGGACGCACGGCACTGGCATAATGAACACAACGGTGAATTTTACCTACCAGTTTCTGCGCAAGAAGTTTTACATCTTCAGTCAGTTCATGTACGATGAGCACATCAAGTCCAGACTGATCAAAGACATTCGCTTCTTCAGGGAAACGAAGGACCAGTCCGATCAGAAGGTGAGGCTGTGTTATGGTTTCAAAAAAGAATTGGTTGTTAAAGGTGCACTATGTGGCTTTTCTGGTGGAGGATCCGCCACCTGCTTGTCTCCATGGGGATGCTTTGGGGTTGTTATGTTAAGATGTCCCCACCCTTACTTCCGCGTCCAGTCTTAGTCATTACTGTATAATAGCAGTTTGGTGATTTTAACCTGCTCAAGGATTTAGAACAAAGCTGTTTTGAAATGTAACACTGCACAAAAATAATCAGTGTTGTCTGGTCTTTCACTTGAGATCATTTTTAGACATGCATTATATTTTTCCCCTCAAAATGTGGGTCTAAAAGGACAGAAAAACCTAAAATAGTTACACGCACTGACTGTGTTTAGTATTTCTGCTGTTTATGTGAATGGAACTTTCACCACTTTGGGCCCATGATCTCACTTGACAATCCAGTTGCTTTGTCTGGAATATTCTAAAAGAAAGGTATTAAACTTCTCCATGGAGACAAACAGTTAACACCACCAGGTCAAGTTTCAGGTCAGATCTGTAATTTTTGTCCAATAAAAACAATTATAATTGTATATAATATATAATTGCAAACTATAAAACATTCCAGACAAAGTTATAATATCTTCATGGAGAATAGGAGGAGGCAGAACCTTCACCAGAAAAGTTACATAGTGCACTTTTAAGACCCACTGGCACAAGTGTTTATTTAGAGATTTTTACCCTATGAGATTAGAACGATATGGAAAAAATTGCACTCGCTATAAAAAGCATTTGTCCAAGAAATACAGCTAGAAGGTCAGACCATTAAGAGATCAGTACCATCCTCATCATCGATCTGCAGCTTTCTGTTTTATCTGACATTTTAGGGCTTCTGTCCATTCAAAAGATATAATGTTTCGTTTTTAATTGATATGGTGATGGTGCAATTTTTTCATCCCCCGTTAACCGCTGTGCAACTTTTCTTTTGTAGTATCCATTTGAACGAGCTGAGAAGTTTAACCGAGGCATAAGGAAACTCGGCATCACACCAGACGGTCAGAGCTACTTGGACCAATTCAGACAACTCATCAGTCAGATTGGTGAGTTTAGATAACGAGGCAATAGTGCAATATTGGTCTAATAAAAACAACTCATAAGTTATGCACCTGATGATCTTACTGTTATTGTTTCTTTGTCTTTTCTCAGGCAATGCGATGGGTTATGTGCGAATGATCCGTTCCGGAGGGCTCCACTGTTGCAGCAGTGCCATAAGGTTAGTAACAAACTGCAAATCCTGTCCTGGTTTTGTCAGTTCTTTATTGTGTGCAAGTATGCTTTATATCTCAATATGTCCAGGTTTGTTCCGGATTTGGAGGATATTGTAAACTTTGAGGAGTTGGTAAAGGAAGAGGGACTGTCTGCAGAAACCCAAAGAGCTGCTGGGTATGAAATCTACTGTATCAAAATGCTACTTCTCTAGTTTTATATTAATGTCTATAGGGGGCACTGCAGACTTGTACATCAGGTTTGCCTCATTAATGCTTTTGGAAAAGTAAGGTTTTGAAATCGTCCATTCTCCAGTGTTCTAGATTCTGTGCTGGGAGATCTGACCAGTAATTCTGCCGAAGGGACGGAGTATTTCAAGATGCTCGTGGCAGTGTTTGCACCAGAGTTCCGCACTGCAAAAAACATGCATTTGAGGAACTTCTACATGATCGTACCCCCTCTGGTAATTTAGATTCTCTACCATCCTAAATCAGATTGTTTTGTTTTTACATTTGTTAAATTTCTTATTGGTTTCAGACTGTGAATTTTGTAGAGCATTCCATTAGCTGCAAAGAAAAGCTAAACAAGAAAAATAAAACTGGAGCGGCCTTTACTGATGACGGTTTTGCCATGGGTAATACATGAAGTCCTATGAATTATTTTTGGATGTTGAATTACTGCTCTGATGAGACTGTTTCTTTTTTCTGTCTCAGGTGTGGCCTACATTCTGAAGCTGCTGGACCAATACCTGGAGTTTGACTCATTGCACTGGTTTCAGGCGGTCAGGGATAAATACAAGAAGGAGATGAACGCTGTAGTGAAGGAGCAGAGTGTCCAGTCAACTAGTCAGGATGAAAAACTGTTGCAAACTATGAATCTCACACAGAAGAGATTAGATGTATACCTTCAGGTATAGTCTATGCCTAATGTTTATTTTTTAGATGCAGAACCTCTTTCGTATAAATTCAAGTTTACATGTTTCTGTTTCCACTTATGCAGGAGTTTGAGCTGTTATACTTCTCTCTGAGCAGTGCCAGGATATTCTTCAGGGCAGACAAGACCGCAGCAGAAGAGACCCAGGAAAAGAAAGACAAAGGTGTTAAATAATGTGCTTAATTTTATATCATTAATTCATCATCATCATGTTAACCATGCTGCACTGCATGAGCACTGGCAATGCATGACTTAGTTATTTTCAGAACAAAATCCATCTCTCAAAATGGTTTTGGACGTGGTCATCTTGACAGTGTTTTTGAAATTGATTTAAAAAACATTGTCAAGATGACTATCTTTTGACCACGGACCACTCCTGGACAAATGAGGGACTACTTTCTCTAAAAGATCTTTCTTATGTCTTTCTTCAACAGAACAAGCATCCAAAGCAGGGGAAAGTGCAAGCAGTTCAGCTGTTTCTGAGACCGCTTCAAAATGACCTAAACAGTCACTTGACAAACTTTCTTGCAACTAAGAGTTAAACCAGCATTTTGTTGCCAAAACCATGATAAAGGTGTTATGCTGTTGAAATATAAAATGTGAAAGATAGCCTCAGCTGTCAGAATGTACCTAATTACAGTATGTGTACCGATGTACACACCTTTTTATTTGTGTAACTAAAATGTTGATGACATCAGTTTCAGGCATTCAGCTTTTTATAAAATTGTTTTATTGTAGCATTGCAAGACTTGCGTGTCTTTTAAAGGATATTTGATGTGAGGAGGGTCACAGTGAACAGCTGTTGGAAACATTTTGATAATGACATTTTTGTCTCCTTACAGAGTCCACACTTTGAAATATTGTCTTAATTTTGTAGTTAATCAAACAGCTTTCAATTTTATGTTCTGTCCCCATCAATGCCATTTGGTCCATGTAATATATACTGTATATGAGTACAAAAGTCAGTAATTGTCTTTACACATTGGCTCTGGTGTACACACATATTCTATGTAGAAGTGGTACATTTGTAGGTTCCAGACTAAATTCTAATAAATGCACTTTTAACAGAATTGTCTTGTTTGTGATGCAAAGAAATATCAAATAGAGTCCATAAAGCCTTATCTTTAATACAAATAAAACTTAAAAAGTACAAGATTGGTCTCGTCTTTCTCTTCAGTTTCCTAATCCAATCAAATGAAACGCTGATAATGCTGTTTCAACAGCTTTCACTTAACCCTTATTCTTGAGGTATGAAACCATACCTTATTTGTATGAACGTCCACAGTGTCAAGAGACACTTGCCCACCAGCTCAAGAAATATTCCAGAACATCTACATATCGCTGCTCACCCCATAAAAACTAGGTTACAAGGCAGGGCAAATTTCTTCCAAAATAGATGTCAATATATATATGTACATACATATATTTATATAGAGCAATCATATATACATATCTGTACATACTAAATTATGTGATGCAAAGAACATTTACATTACACATTTCTTACAAATTTTTTTAACAAAGACTGGAAAGTTTTGCTTGCTCTGAGGCAAATTTTGTAGCCGTTTTACCCCGTTCTGCAGACAACTTCACATTTGTGAAAACAAACGTAGTCTCCCATACGCTTGATCCGCACAGCACTCAGAAAATAGCAAAGGTTAAGTTTGTAAAAACAGGTCTGACTGGAGTAGAATTATATAAAGATAAAGGGAAAACAAGAAAAAGTATCATGCAGTGAATTATGTTGTTGCACTCCCTGAATAAAGAGATTTTAGGGAGCGTTGACATAAAAAAGCACACACAAATTCTGTGTTCTTTTATTACTAAACATAGTGCAACAATAAACACTGCATGTCTCTCCATCTTTACTTATGTTTGAGAAGAGTTTGATTTCCCTGCTTGTCTCAACAGTTTTTAAAATCTTGCGCCTGATTTTACGACTTGTGTGGAGAGTCCTTGAGGAGAAAAAAAATGCATCAAACTCAGATGTAAACATCACAGGCCCTGCTCGAAACAAGACCAATAACGGGAGCAACAGAAAAGATAAAATCAGAACAAGTATTGTATTTGGGCAGCATGTATATGGAAAAGGCAGGACAGTCTGAGTGTGGCCACAGCTTCTGCAGTCAAACAGCCCTATAGCATCCTCAAGGATAAAAACCAAACTGTAAACTGCCCCAAAGTCCAGGAGCCAGACTGGTGTGCACTTGAGTCGCTGTGGCCTTGGACCGGTCGGGCCTTAGAAGGCCTGCTGTGCTGGGTTGTAGTTGAATGTTGTTGGCACATGAGGTCTCTCTTCGAGTTTGTCATATTCAAGATGAAACTCCTGCAACACAATTTACACCAAAATGAGATACAAAGAAAACTTCTAAATATTACATGAAAAAATACTGTTAACTTACCTTGGCAACTTTTCTCCAGTTAAGACAATCAAAGAAGTAGTATGTTCCCCTTTCATAAGTATTGGTCTTCAGGGTGGGCTCCATACCAGGTGCTCTTGTTATCCAAACTCTTTCCTCTTTGTGGTACCGCCAGTCCCGATTAAAGCTAACAGAGGATGTTTGTTTAAATACATTTAGAAAACCCCACAGTGGATAGTGTAGGTTGATTACTTACAGCTCCACTGCTGCCAGTAGCTGTAGTAGGTCTCCACCGTTCATGTAGTACAGATAGAACAACAGGTCTTCTCCATATCGAGCCAGTTTAATAGCAGCCAACTAGAAAAGCAACAACAGACTTTCTCATCAGATCAGTCTCCTATAGCTCAAGTTTTTCATGCACTATGGTACTTTTGACCTTATTTCTGTTTTTGCTGCTAAAAATATTAATCAAAAAGGGTTAGTACCTTGTCTCTTATGTGGATATTGGTTAAATACTCAGATGGGACATGAAAATCTGAAAAGACATACACAAAATAAACACTTGGCAAAAAAGGACATACTCATTCCCAAACAAACCCAGTCATCTTTAACTGCCAAAATAAGAATTAGAACATTGTAATACATTTTTAATCAAATTACCAATGTCCTGAGGTCGGCAAGGCGCTGATGCCCAAGGCGAGGCAAACTTTGGGTATAGATTTCTGTGAAAATAAAACAAAAATAGAACCTAAAGTATAATATTTTGGCAGTCACAGAACAGTTAAAACTACATGATATTCATAATTTACAACAAACAGAAGTAGAGCTGCACAACATATTACAATAGAATAAAAATTACAATTTGGCACAATTATGAAAATCAAAGAAGAGGCATAATAATATGACTGATAATGAGTTGGTAACCCAAGTCTGTTATGTCTGTTCATTGCGTTCATATTTCAACTTTATTTTGAATTGAATGTTCCTTTTCAAAAAAGAGTGAAATTAACGCTAGTCTGAAATCATAAATAACAAATTTGAATCAAAATCACAAGGCTTGTCACCCCCCCTAAATTGTGCAGCCCTCTCTGAGTGTGTGGTGAACAGTCGTCATACTCAGGTGAGTTCAGGTTAAGCCCTAGGGTTGTGAGGTCACTTCCTAATGCCAGATGAACCATGCCTGGATCAGTCTCAGCGGCACGAATAAAAGTCAGCAGGCCGATCATCCCAAATTGGTCCGTTACCATTCCTCCAGGAATGTTTGTTACCCGACCTACCGGGAGAATAACGCAGAGCTTAAACATTATGACATCACAACACATACATACTCAAGCGCAAATACAGCAAAAAAAAAAAGAAAAGCCTCAAGCTCATCTTACCATCAGGCAACACCTGAATTCCTTTCTTTTGGTTGTTGTTATTCTGAACTGACACAGGCTTGTCTCCAGGGAACTTTGGTCCATCCGTGTTACACGAGTTCTTGGTTGTGACATTTAAATTCTGAAGAGTGTTTAAAACACATACTTTGTAACTGTACAAGCACATCTTATCTTTGGTATAACAGTACAGAAACATACATTTTTGTTGTCATCGCTGGTTAGTGTAGGGTCCTTGTAGTTTGGACCAGGAAGTGCTGGGAAGTCCTCGTTGTGGATAGAAAAATCTTGTGTTTGGTCAGTGGATGGCTTCGTCACCATGCCAACTTCAGAGCATGGAGTATAGTTAATACATTAACAAGAGGATTGTTAAAAAGGTGGGTAATTAACATTTTCACTTACCATAAGGAGCCCGACCAGACAGCTGGCTGAGCACTGCTGTTGGGTTTCCAGTCCCTTCTCTTCTACTCCGATCTGCTAATGCGGGGAAGTCTGACAGATCCAGCCCCGTAATGTTGTCACTTCCATCTGCATAAATATTGGATTGAAATGAATGGAGAAAGTTGTGAATTTATTGTGCACGCATGAATGCGTCAAACAAACCTGTGCCATTGAAGATGCTCCCTGATAATGAATTGTTCATTCCAAATGCCTGATTGCGGTTCATTCCGAAGCCGGACATGCTAAGCACAATCAAAATTCAATTAGCACTATGTTGATTACGAGTTAATTGAGCTGCATGGTAGAACATAAACAGAACAATGCTACCTGTTGATGGTGAATGGCTGGCGTGCTGGCTGCTGCTTGGGCATACAGATGATACTTGGTGAGCTTCGGTTCGGGCTCCCAAGTCCAGAGCTGCTCATACTGTTGGTTCTGCCGCTGATCCCAAGGCCTTGACCAACTTGTGAGTGATTTAGCATGTTCCTGTTCATTGGCAAAGTCCCCCTATTTACCATAGTCAAATATGAATAGATTTCATGTTATCGATTTTCTTCGGGTAACTATTCGTGATGCATCTAAGCTGATCCTGGTTCTTTAAAATACATGGATATCTGTACCTGCTTGGTGATGGAGGTGTGTGAAGGGACATGGTTGGGACCCCTGTTGTGGGGGTGATATGACTTGGTAACTGGCTGCCTTGAGTAAGATTTCGGTTTAACTGAGGTGTATTGTTGCCCATACCCCTTACCGAGAAACCAAGTGCACCTGCTGACAAAAAAAGACAAGATTTTTATGAAAATGTAAAAGCACTGTCAGCAAAAGATCCTTACAGCAAGTATTAAGTACATGCATATTCAGTAAATATTTGCATGACCTGAGCTAATGAGCTAACGAGTGTAAAGAAAATTAAATAGAGAAAAAACTTACTTTGTGCACCGTACAAACTTGCACCAAGCTGTGACAGTTGGCTTGATGATGACGGTGAGGGAGAGGACAGCATCTTCAGGATAATATTAGTAATAAACAATGTAAGTTTCGAGCTCATCCTCTACAGAATATAGATTAATGAAGACCACTCACATCTTTGTCTGTCCGATGCGGAAACATTGATTGCTGGTTGTAATACATACCATCATCTGTAAAGTCATTATCAACCATCTCAACAAAATCAGGAAATTTTTTTCTAGCCCCAAACATGCCTTTAGCCTCCTGTACAAAAATAAGTTGAGAATGTATAGTATTAAAAAAAAGATCAACAAACTTCATCATGCATTATAATTATACATATAGATTATTATGAAGGGTTTTGGATTTGTAAGTTATAAAATAAAGAGCAGACTGTAACTGGTTTATCAAATAATGTCATGAACTTGTTTGAGCCCTCCATAATGATGCATCTTTTGATAATTCAACATCAAAAGAAAAATGACGTTAAAGTGTAAAATATACACAGCCAGATTAAGTTTATCAAAATAAAGCAAGCCAATATTATTAATAATAATTCAACTTCAATTCACTTATTTCATAACACCGAGTAAAAACCGTAGCGTTAATGTTATTTCGTTGTTCAAGTGAAATACCTGAACTTTCAAAAACAATAACGACTTTATTTAGCAACGTTTAAGTTCTAAATAATCGAAGCAACTTAATGTTAAAAAAAAACTCAAGCTCTTATTTGGTCACAGATGTTTTGTGGAAAAACAGAAAGTTTCACTTGTTAAAACATGTTATCCCAACAGCAATGCTAAAGCTACTTAGCTCCAGCAAGGCTATCGTTAGCACAAGCTAAGTTACTTGGCCAAGCTTTATGTCAGCTTAGAAAATAAACCATGCTAAACTGGTGATTATAAGTAATGGCTCTTATGACAGTAAAGCCTTTGTTATTTCACATTAAAACTGCACACAGCTGTGAGTGAGATACACCAGGCCCAGCAGAACAGAGACATAAAGCTGCAGAGCCAGAGTCAGCTGTGCCTGTGGACGCGGCTCCGTGAGATACAACCACACACCAACACACATCACAGCGGGACCAGGGGCCACGGGAGCTCAGCCCGAAGGTCGGGTTGAAAAGGCAGAAAACCTGCGGATGAACGACTCTGGCTAAAAGGAAACCAGAATCACAGAGACAGTTAAAACCCGAAAAAACACTCAAACTTACCGCATCAATTTCTCTTCTTAGCATTTAGATCCAAGATGGCTGTTCTGAGTTTAAAAAAAAAAAAAACCCTTTGCACTCTGACCTTACAACCTGCAGAGTACTTCCGTATACAAACAGCTTAACCTTTTTGCTGATATAATAATTATAGGCCTATTAGGCCTATAAAATATCTTACTGATTGGCTACAGATGATTTACATACATATTATATATATATATATATATATATATATATATATATATATATATATATATATATATATATATATATATATATATATATATATATATATATATATATATATAATTTTTTGTGTCAACAATGTCAACTTGGCATTGGTCCATGTTGCTTCAGTCTGTTTGAAGCAAGGCAGATAAGGGGATATGTGCTTGAGAATGCTGTCTGTCAACAGAAACCAGAGGTGGTCTCAGATAAGGATAAGGAAAATGAAATACTTTCCAATACATGCCCATATATTTAACCTAGACTTATACAACTCCTGCATGAAAGTTAATTTTGACATGGGAAATAACCTGCTTAATTAAACTTCTACACAAATCATCGGGGCAAATTTGTAAACATAGCCTGAAACTTTGTAGAGACTTATGGCTGTGATGATATTTAGCCTACATTTAGCCTCTTCTTGATGTCTGTTACATATCATACAAATGGTGGAATGATACTCAGTATCAGAACTATGGGGGGGGGGGGGGGCTAATTAGGCACAAATAGGGAGGAGGAAGGAGCCAGTGGTTGCCATCGCCCTCAAAAGTCAGGACAAAGCCGAGAGCCTCAGCGAGATAGTCGGCTGCACAGAGGATATGTGTCCAGCGACTGTCTCATCTCACTGGATTGAATCAACAAATGTCCTGGTGTTTGAAGTTATAACATCAGCATGATGAAAGTAAGTGCTTTGAAATTATAATACTTTACAGTAATTAAAAAGTAATATATTTTTAAGATTGTGTTTGTTGTCTACAGCCTAATATTGAAGAAGGCATGATCTGAGACTGATTTGTAAATAAATATGGGTAATGCCATGCGAGGCGTCATTACCTTCATCCCTTCTGAGCGCATACAGCAGTTTTTGGTGGGAGAGCTGAAAGAGATGCCACTGGATCGGACCCTGGACCTAAGCAGTCGGCAGCTGCGGCGCCTGCCTGCCTCTACCTGTGTCTTTGAAGAACTCATGAAGCTCTATCTCAGTGACAACAAACTCAGCTGCCTTCCACCTGAACTAAAGGGACTGGGGAACCTGCAGCTCTTGGCCCTGGACTTCAACTGCTTTGAAGAATTCCCTGAAGCTGTTTGCAAACTGCCCCAGTTGAGCATCCTTTACCTGGGCAACAACAGGTTGTACAGCCTCCCCCCTGAACTTAGAAATCTCAAGGAGCTCAATACTTTGTGGCTGGAGACTAATTGCTTCACTGTTTTTCCCAAGGTAATATGTGAACTTTCCAATCTAAAAACTCTGCACTTGGGTTACAACCAGATACGGAGTTTACCAGAGGAACTAAAAAGACTGCAGGAGCTGAAAAGTATCTGGCTTGCTGGAAACCAGTTAACAGAATTTCCACCAGTATTGTTAGAAATGCATTGTCTTGCTGTCATAGACGTGGATCGAAACAAAATACGCTACTTCCCAGGTTTAACTCATATGGAAGGGTTAAAGCTTATTATTTACGACCACAACCCCTGTGTGAACGCTCCAACAGTAGGTGAAGGCGTGAAGAGAGTGGGCCGGTGGGCAGACTGTCCCGATCCTGAGACTGAAGAAGACACATCAAAAGTGACCAGTGAGAATAGTGCTGAGGTAGCAGAGGAGGAACACAGTGAGGAGCAACAGAACTCTTAAACTCCCTTTGCTATGTGACTGAAAGGTCTGACAGACACAGCACAAAACACCTCTCAAGTGGGCCACTCAAAACTGGGCATGCAAGTCGGGGCTGAGGAGCAGGGCGGTGATATTTCAACCATATATGGTAAAGACAATCAATTGGTAATAGAAATAGATTTAGAGAATAAACTGCATATTTTCTGTAAAAGCATGACATTATAGTAACACAATGTTTTTTACAGACTGAGAGCACCTGCTGAGGCACAATTCCAAATGATAAGAGGGTTAAATTCAATTAGTAGCTGCTCTATCACCGCCAATGCATTATTTATTTGACAGAGTGAGTCTGTGGCATTGACAAATGTTTCTAATGGTCCATAATATCTTCTCTATTCAGATTCAAAGGAGCTAACAGCCAAAGCCTCATTTTATCAAAAAGACTACAAAGCGTCTATTTGATAATATGATACAGAAAAACCCTTTAAACCCCTTTAGAATACAAATACATGATGCATGTTTTTACTCCAATTTGGTTTACTGTTGATTGAAATAAGATGCATAAACCAATAGGTGTAATTATAATTTTTGTCATATTTGATTAGTGGTAAACATTGTTACATTGCCGTAAAAACTATCTGCAAATAATAAACCATTTGAACAGAACCAGCCTTTTTATTGTATTACTTTTAGTGATGATACCGTGTGACAGAGCACACATTTTAAAACTTCCTAACATCTCGTAAACGTACAGAAATCAGAACATTTCACATATATAGTCCCGTTACAATGACCTGTAGAATACCCGTGAAACAATAAAGAAACGGTTAACAGTACACTTCTTAAATATGTGTCATAAATAAATGTGAAATAAAACATAGAGAGTGCCTTGATGGAACAAACAGATCTTAGAGATAAATAATTTACTACTGTAACTGTAACAAATAATCTAATCATGTGTCCATGAGCAATTACTGTTATACTACAGTTGGTCTGTGCTAAATGTCATGTACTTTACAACCCTTCGGCAAGAATTTTTTTTCTGAGAACTTAATAAAAACACCTTTGAGACTATTGGCAGAGCATTTTTACCAAATCAAATTGAGCTCTGAGACCCTCTATGAAACTGCATCACAAGACAACTCTGTGTGAAATTTGTTTCCAATTGCCACTTATCTGCTGCGCCTTCCACTATACCAACAACATTCAATAAACCACTAAATCTGCATTACCATTGCACCAGGAATGTAACTTTCTGACTATTCACAATATTCAACAGTTAAAAGATGCCCAAAAATGTCATTCAAGTGTATAGGACACTTTCAGTGACAATCTTTGGACACCAGTGGACTTCAATAGGAATGCTGCATGGCCTGCTGTGAGAATAATTTACTACATACTTTGTGGCATTAAAACAAATAAAACTGTAAGACAGAAATAAGCTGTGGCAACAAATTTGCTATGTGATATTAACACAAGTTGATGCTTTTATAACTTAAAGCTTATTAAAACATGCAACATATCCTATACATTAATTTTTATGTCAGCCAAAACTGTGCACCTTTGATAAACAGATATGCTTAATGTGAGATGGTCTACAAAGCCATGAAAAGCCAAAGTGCCTTAAAAAATAACAAAAAACAAATACTAATTCTTATGGACAAGGTGTTCTGATATTTACTGAAATTAAGTCTTGTTTGTCATTTTCTTATTCCACTATGGCTTTGAAAGGCGGTGCAGTTCATAGGCTTGACCAGGGCCCAGCTCTCTGGCGCAGCATGGACTCGCTCTCCTGAGGAAGCGGGCATCCTTCAAACACATCAGTGCTATCTTGCTCCTCTGTAACCTTCAAATCATGAGACACTTCGGCTGCAGTTTCTGGCACCATAAACCCAAGGGCATCTTCAGTCGATGAGAGCATCTTCTCTTCCTCCGTGTCATTTTGATTTGAGCTAGACGTTTCATGCACAGGGCCGACCACTTTAGGAGAATTGAGTTCTTTCATTGAGCTCTCCCTCTCCATGCGTTTCAAGACTTCCTGCTTCCTCTGCTGCATACGGCTGTTATCGCCCATCATCACCCTTACTCTTACTTGTTCTGGAGGCAAAATGCCACCCCATATAAACTGCAGGTAGCTGAACAGCACAATGACACTGAGGAATGCGAAGTTTGTGGCCACTCCAATCACAGCAGAGGTCAAAGGGAAGTTGTACAAGACATAACGTATACCAGTGAAATAAGCATGTACGCGTAGCTGAGATGAATAAATCTGCACTCTTCTGGACTGGATCTCGATGACAGCACCAATAGTAGGTTCATACGCATTCGTTTTGTAGTCTGAGACAAGTTCAACCTCTATTAGCTGCTTCTGTTCAGCCATCCCACTTAGAAGAAGAGGGGAGAACAGCAGAGTGCTCATGGTCTTCAGGAGGCTGGAGCGATAGTGTAGCATGGCAGAGCGGCTCACAGATGACACAACCTTTCCACCTTTAGTATAACAGATCATTTTTACCATGAACATGCCCACATGCTCGTTCACAGGAGACTCAGGCATCTCCAACTCCACAGAGATGCGGTAGGGCTGTCCATTTGCCATCACTTGGTCCTTGTCGTTCTTTATGAAGGAGATGTTGGCTGTGGGAAAGGAGCAGAGGGCAGATTCAGAGGCGTCACAATCTGCGGTGTAGTAGAAGTGCACAGGGGTGGAGAAGCTGACAGTTGGCATGTAGGAGTAGTAAAAGCTCCCGTACAGAAAGATAGACACCCACAGCAGCAGCACCAGAACACAAAACAAGATCCCTGCTTGGAATAGCGTCCTCCTAGCTTTGTGGAAAGTGACAGCGGCCACATCATGGAGCCAGTGGAAAACAGGCGACGGTACCGCCCCCATTGTGCCTGGTTTAGGAGAAAAGGACCTTGCTCTGCTCCCAGAGACAGTAACCGAAGCCCCGAGCCCCGGAGGAGGCTGCTGTGGAGTCTTATAGTCCGACATCAGTGGGAGGTTCCCCGGTTACCGTGAAATCAAACTATTCAGAGATTCATTTCTGCTCCAAACAGTCAAACTTCGTCGGAAGTTATTGTTACTGGATTCATAAGTAACGGACACTATGTACTTTACTTTCTATCAATCTATCCGCGTATTATTCATAGATCCATGTTATTATTGTTATCCTCGATGTTGACGATGGTCTTAGCTTCCGGATTAACTGCAGTTAATTTACACTGCACATGCGTGACATGTGACAGAGCGACCCGGAAGTTTATCATCGCTTTCGTTGTAGCCGCAGCTAAAGCTAAACAGTAGCCGTGCTAAGACGGCTCGACAACAGGCTTACAGATTTACAACAATGGGGAAGAAAAATCGTTTTGCGGGTGGGGCAGTTGGTCGTAGGACAATATTGCAACTTTCACCTCCCGGTTCACGTGGTATGAACACCGGAGAAACGCACTCGGGATCCGAAGGTAAGCTTCACCTTAGCGCATGTGGCTAGCAAAATGCTATTCCCTGGTGCGACTTGAATTACCTTATAGTTTGTTTGTAATATAATAATATACTGGCATCCCTTCATTCATACAAGTCTTAAGTTTGTTTAATTCGGATTTTAACAATGCACACAAGCAGATGAACAAGACGGAGATGGGCACAAATTCCTCAGAGAAAGGCCCTCCAAAACAAAGGCCCCCGCAGTCAGGGCCACAGGTAAATATTATATGTTTGTGGATATAATCCTCTGTGAAGTAATTTGTTGGTATTAATTAAGACTGTGGTTGTGCATAGAGGGTTTGTCTTTGCTTGGCGCTTATGAGGACAGTGACGATGATGATGCTGAAGTGAAGGCCCCTGTAAACTCTCAGCACAACCAGTCTGCCGACATTGATAGTACTTTGGCTGATTTTATGGCTGTAAGTAAAATGATCATCTGTGCAAATATGCGTGTAATATCAGCGTTTTTGCAGACGTTTAAAACTAAATTTGACTTATAAGTATCTCAATTATTTACACAGGAAATCGATGCAATAACTACTCAACCAACCACAGACAGTGAAACTTCTGACACAACTGCATCTGTACCACCAACTGAGAATAATGCTCAGAAATCTGATTGCACAGAAGCCCTTGTACAACCAAGCACAGATGTTGCATTTGAATACAACACTCAGGACTCATTAGCTGGAGGTAATTCCGTCTTATTCCCATCTTATTATTGGAGCTAGAAATGCTCTTTTACACACTGCAATGATTTTCTTTGATTTTCCTTTTGCAGTGGGAGTCGAAATGGGAGACTGGCAAGAAGTATGGGACGACAACTCTGGCTGTTACTACTATTGGAATACAGTGACTAATGAAGTGTCTTGGGAGTTGCCTCATTACTTGGCTGATCAAGTGCAAAGTCTTGGAAAACATACAAACAAGTAACATTGCATGTTTTTTGTGTGTGCTACTATTACTTCTATGCAAATATAGCATTATTTAACTTAATTTGTTTTACTGCTTAGCTCCGATGTCAATGGAAATGGCACAGCTCATGAGGATCACAATACAGATGAAGTGGCTTCTAGAGATGCTGCATTAATAGATAGTAAAGTAAAGGTAGGATTTAGGTTTTACATTTATATGCGTTTGTTAATAATTATACAAAGTTCAATGGATTTTCAAAGTTTTTTTTTTTTTTTTTTTTCTTTCACAGAAAGAGGTTATTGAAAGTGTTGTGGCCCTTGCCAATGAAGAGGAAGAGCGTTGTGGAGTTGCTGCTTCCCTTTTGGGCCCTTTAATTCCCTCTGAAGTAAAAGAGGCAGAGGAAAAGTGGAGAAAGAGACTACTTAAAGGTTTAGATGAGACCGAACATTCTTTGGATTCCGATGGAGAATGTGGAAATTCAATAGATTCACCTTCTGTACAACTTCTGGACCAAGACTCTGCTCTCAGTGAGAAAGATGTGCCGGTCAAGAAACAATCAACAGATAACTCAGATGCTGAAGGGCCAGAGGAAGATACAGTGGAGCTGGAGTTGGCTCTAGAAAGAAAAAAAGTAAGTCTATTGCCAAAGGGCAAGACAGTTTTGTTGTAACATTATTCTAATCTACTTTATCACTCTCAGGCTGAATTGAAAGCGCTTGAAGATGGTGACGGGAGCGTTGGAGGTTCTAGTCCTTGTTCCGAGGCTAGTCAAGATGCCACAAATTCTCTGTTCAAGAAGAAACGCTGGAAAACTGCCTTCCCTGATGCAACTAGCCCAGACTCCAACAGCAGAGGTTCTAACGCACCAGAAAGCACCGAGAGCGGTATTCACTGTTTGAGATTAAGTGTCGAAAAGTATTCATGTCATAAAATGTTGTAAGCATCCTATTTGTCTTTCAGCTCTTCCTAAGGTTATTGATGGTGATGTGCTGGCAGAAGAGATAGAAATGGACACTAAAAATCTTGAAGACAATGATGCAGCAAATCCTTCAACTAAAGAAGAAGTGGAAACACCAGAACTCAAGGTTGAAAAATATTAAATTACAGAAAAGTACAGTAGCATTTATGCAGGTTTATTGGACTGTATCTTTATGCAGAGTTATTATAGTTTCAGATAGGAGAACTTGCCAACACCTTAACCAGCAAGATGGAGTTTCTAGGGATAAATAAGAAAACTATCTCAAATTTTCAACTTCTTCTTCTGCAAACAGAGGTAGGAAGATATTGTACAATTATATATCTTAGGTTAAATATATGAAAACATTCAGCTTATTTATAAAAAGATTCTGACAGTGATTGGGTAGCTTGCTTTGTTAAAGTATTGTTGTGCTTATTTATACATTATCAGTGGCTTCATGCACTATTTTTTCTTTTTTTCTGACTTTCACAGACAAGAATTGCTGACTGGAGGGAGGGTGCTTTGAATGGAATCTATCTTCGCCGCAGGCTGCAGGAAGCTGCTGAACACATAAAATATTACGAACTTAACGCCACACCTAAAGGCTGGTCCTGCCACTGGGACAGGTACGCGCTCCTTACCTTTCACACCTTTAAATCCCCTCGTCCCCAAAGTCTTACACTGTGACTACGAGCTGCTCCACTGCAGAAACTGCTGACTTTATATGACTTGGGGAGAAGCTTAACAAGTCTGAACGGATTCAAAAGCAAATCAGAAATTTCCTTCAAGTTCGTGGTAGACTTCCAGTTTGGGCCAGCCTGCATTGTGATAAATGCGTGTCACAGATGGGGAGCTCCCTAGAACAAACTTTTATAACGTCTTTGAGAAGGCATTTGTAGACTCATTAAGGTCCCAATAGACAACTCAGTAAAGGGGAGGGATATATTCTAGAAAGGCTGGTGGCCTGGGAGCACTTTGCATTTTACAGGACGTCAGCTCCAGATTTTGCGGCACAAAGCGTGATGCCCTGGAAACAACCTATCTGATGGAACAAATAAATGGTGAAGATGAAGCAATGACGGGATTCCAGCAGGTCAGACCATCTCTTTCATGTTCTATTATGATTGAACAAATGTTTTATTATGTATATGTGCTGTCTGTGTGATTTATTTTTCTTTCTTCTTCTCCCGGGAAGAAGTGGTTGTCCAAATAGCTGGGGGCAACCATGGTGTGCAAGGGGTTATGAAATACTTTCAGGCCCTTTGCCTTGGTAAAGCAGAAATGTTTGACAATCAAGTATATTACTTATAATTCATCTTGGTGGAAAAAGTTGCTGTTGTGCTTCTTTTGGTCATTTGTCTCTATTCCCACATTGCAGGGTATCATGCCACTCAGTCAGTTGTGATTTCGGTTTCTAAGACCTTTTCCTCTTATCTCTGTTGTCCCACTTTCTAGAGAACACAGGCGGTATTTTTATCTGAACGAACGAACTGGTGCATCACAGTGGGACTTTCCTACAGAGGAGGACAAGGGAGAGGATGCCAAAGGAGGTCAGTTTATACACTGCTGCCATCAACAGGATGCATATTATATTTAACTGATCAGATTGTGGCTGTTGGTGATAGTCTCACGGTGCAATAATACTTACAGTAACTAAATTGAAACCTTTTATCTGTAAAAAGGATCATCTGCTGCTAAACCCAGCACATCCTGGACCTCATCCCAACCTCCTCTTCCAAGTAGCCCACCACCACCCCTCTTCAGCAGTTCACCTCCTCCACCATTGCCCCCAGACTCTCCACCCACGCCTCCGCCTTTGCCAGACAGTGATACTGAGATCATGGAGGTGGAGATGGAGATGGATGACGATGATGGGGAACCTCCTGCCCCTGGTACAGAAGAGGACAGTGAAAGACCTCCTTTACCACCGGGCATTATCAACACAAAGGTTAAAAAAAAATGCTTAGTGTTAGACTTGTTTGAGTGCCAAATACTCTAAGGTTATTTGTTTCTTCTCATTCAAACAGATTGTAGAGTCAAGCGCCTTTGGGAGGACACTCAAACGTAAAGCTGGTCAATCAAGTAAAACTGTTACAATTGGAAGCAATCCCATCCGTTACACACAACCAATTGCAAGTGCAGGTACATATACTGCATGTATTTTAATACAATTAAAGATGCATTATCGGACTTCTGGATTTAGGGTCCATCTTGTCTCAATAGAGCTTACAGTGGCATTAAATCTATATTACATTTATTTAACTTTGGTTGCTGTTATCACTCAAAATGCCTTGAAAAAGCTATGCATTCTACTGTGAGTGGAGTCTCATGCCACAGATCAGACCTGGAATTGGCATCGCCTCCTTGTCTCCATGGCGATGGATATGTTTAATGCCTTACTTTGGAACATTCTAGGCAAAGCAATAATCTCCATGGAGACAAGCAGGTGGCAGACTTTCCAACAGAAAAGTTACATAGTGTACCTTTTAACATGTTATTTAATTTACACCTATAAATTAGTTACAAATGGATTTTTTCTATAGCTACGATGATGCCAGTGACTGCTTACTGGGGTGTGCCTGCTGTTCCTCTAGTGCCTTCTGAGCCCCCTATGCCACCACAGCCTCCTCTCCCCCCAATGCCTCCCCCCCAACCACCCTCAGAACCGCCTCCACCAAAACCTTCTGAAAAAATGAAAAAGACCAAAAATAAGGTAATGTCACATGTTAAGCACTGGATTAAAAGGGTATGGGGGGCTAATTATTGTATTCTCTTTTCCCTCTTGGCTGAAGTCAAAGAAAATTAAAACCAAAATGCCATCTCTGGTGAAAAAGTGGCAGAGCATTCAGAAAGAACTGGATGAAGAAGAGAAAAGCAGTTCCAGTGATGAGGACAGAGACCTGCTTAACAAGAAAAACATAGAGGAATGGAAGTTTCAGCAGCTCATGACGTATGCCACAACTTTATCCTGTCACATTTTAATAATTGGGAGGCTTTTTGCCCTCCATAGCCTCTCCTTTTTTGTTTTTATCCCCTCCTTTTCTGAATACTAATTATGTACTTTGCTCTCTTCTTTTTAGGGGAAAGGCTTCAAAAAATGCCAACTTTGAAGCAATTCCAGATGACTGGCGGGAAAGAATTAAAAAACGGAAGATGAACAGCACATAACGCTTAGTCTAACTCTCTCTGCCTTATTAAATTGACATTTATTTAAACTAAAAACATTGTGGTTGAGGCCATGAGATCAATTACCACTAAGACATTTGTGGTTGAATGTTTCTTTGACAAGATTGTTGTGCCATATGATCTCCATTGTGTACAGTTGGTTCTTATGATCACAAATCTTCAGACGTGCATATTTTAGGGGACATTTTACAACTCTGTACATATGTGTATTATGTTGGGATTACTAGCAATGTTCTGGAATTGGATGAACATTGCATTGTACATTTTGTATTTAAAAAGTTATTAAATGTGTTTTTTCACATTTTTGCCTTTTTACCATATGGTGACAGAAGTGCATTGTTTCTCCATTAATGATGGCACTTATAAAAACTGCCCACACTTGCCCTTACCCTGGTGCTTGCAGGTACTCTTACATAGACAATGACTTGTATAAACACTAACGCTGCTATTTTAGGCACAGTAGAAAAATTTTCATATGCCTACAGAGATTTAAAACTAGATTCAACAGTTTCCCTTCTGATCGGCTAATTAGGAAAAAAGGGTTCCCTATCTGCGAGTAATTTAATCACTCTGAGAGTTTGAAAGCCTGAAACGTTTTGAAGCCGCCTCATATCGTGGCCATAGTTCTGTTATTAAAATAAAGTTGAATCTTATATTCGCCTTCCGATAATGTCGAATAGAATACTGAACAGTATATGTTCATGCCTCATCCGATAATGACGGTCTTTAGACTATGGGCGAAAGGGGAAGTCTGTCCTTGCGACCCATGTTCACCGTCGTGTTGCGGTTGCTAGGCAACGCCTGCTGGTGGGTGACGCTGAAGAGAGTTTGGACATGGTGGGCCTAGAGTTTGATCTATGTGTAAGTAAACCTCTAGTCAGTTGTTTTAATGATCTTAATGTGACATTGTATGTGTTGTTGTAAACTGTAGTAAAAGTTACGAAAAATATATTCTGAGATAATCATTAGCTCACTGTTTAGCGAAGCTAAACTATCCATTCCTCGAGGAGGCAGAGGTTGTAAGTTACATTTGGGTTTCTGACGTGACGCTTAGTGAAACTGACTCTGTGCACAAGATGGCAGTTGGATTGTTTACTTTTAAATTGTTATGGATTAGCGTTAGCATTGAGACACAAACACGTCCCTTTATAAACACACAAGTGTCCTTTGGTGAAGTACTCGCTTGTTTTGTAAAGTCTTTAACATGTTTCAGAGACGTCCAACACAACTCACTGTTCACTGCACGATCGGTATTTATTCATTTTAGTCTGATTGGGCGAAAACCCCAAAGAAATGAATTAGACACCAAGTACTGAGCTGCCAGTGCCACCTTGTGCACAGAGTCAAGTGTAGCATCACTCATTTAACTGTTAATGACAATTCCCCACAGGCTAAAGTGACGACATTATGAAGCCTCTATGAGTCTGTCTCAAGAAGTGGAGAAAGTTGCATTATGGCCTCGTCTGTGATCAAAAATTGGTGGATGTCCTACCAAATGGAGACACTACCCTCCCAGGATTCTAACACGGAGGAAGATGAAGGAGAAAACATGGGGAATCCGCGTAAGAACGTTTTTTGCTTTGATAAATATTTTATTATGTATTTTAAAGGTGCACTATAGCGGTACATTTTCTGGTAGGGAAAGTTTTCAGATTGTCCAAGAAAGGGTGAAAATATGTAAATTCTCTTACAACACCTGCTTGTCTGCTTGGAGCTGTTATTGCTGCTTTGTTCTAAGTTAGTGGCAGACAGTATTGCATTAAAACAGATCTGTCTCCATAAAGATGAGCTGATTACACCATAAAGCCAAGTTACAGCTTTGATCTGTGGATAGAGAATCTGCTATTAAATATCTAGATAAAGTCAGTACCAGGCAAAGCAATAACATATCTATGGAGACAAGCCAGTGGTGGACCCGTCACCACAATGTTACATAGTGCACCTTTAAGTAAAATAATGAATGTACATTGTAACGGAGCTACTGTCACTTTAGTGCTAGGTCATAATATATTAAATAAGCTCTTTTGTTTACAAAGCAGTTGCAGCAATTTGTGGTGGGAGAATCTGCTTTACATAAACAACTCTGCCTAGTGTTATTCCGTGTGGATGAAATATTTACTTCTGCCTGGTGTTAATAAAGGAAAAAACATTTGATTTAGTATCCATAGACCTAAGCCAGGCACTGAAGACAAGACAGCTCATTATAAACTTTGATGGAAACCGACCTATTTTGAGTCTCAAAGCACCGCTGGATTTGGTTAATTTTCCATCTATCACTTGTCCCCGCTGGCCAAAAGAGTGTGAAGTCATTGGTGACAAAATCCATCACATTGGTAGGAAGATCAGTACGTTTTAAGACTTTACCAGTCTCTAAATTGTATTGAAACAATTTTGTATTTTTTTGAAGAATGGGACCCTCCACAGCCGGAACCTTTTTACCAGCACACCGGCAGTGAAAGAATGCCTCTGCCGACTGGAGATGAGAGAGGAAAAGTGGTATACAGCGTGAATCATGGTGAGACTAATGTATATATATATATATATATATATATATATATATATATATATATTTTTTTTTTTTTTTTTCACAATTTAACAAACAAATGTTTTTTTCGCTACTAGTTATGTACTTTTCTGTTTATTTTGGCAGCAAATGAGCATACATTTTTTACCTGCTCACGTGTTGGGGGAAGCCCTGGCTCCATCAGCAATGCAACTTGTTTTGATATTAAGGAGACTGATCTTGTTCTTGAATTTGAATCTCGCTTTGAAAGTGGAAACCTGCAGATGGCTGTTCAAGTGTAAGCTATGTCATTTATGTCAGTTACATGTTTCTGATCGATTCATAATTTCATTTTTCTGTTTAGGGGCCCATTTGACTATGAGCTGACTGTCCGCTGTGACATGTACACCAAAAAACACACACAGTGGTTTTATTTTAGAGTCAGAAACATGAAGGCTGGGGTGACATATCGCTTCACCATTGTCAACCTGATGAAGAGCACCAGTCTTTACTGTTATGGTATGAAACCGCTTCTGTATTCTGAAAGAGCTGCAAAAGAAAATGGGGTTGGATGGCAACGCACTGGCTTCAATATCAAATATTACCGAAACTGCAAGGTAATATCACATCATATACCATAATATAGTCAATATAGGAAAATGTGGATTTAGGATTAGTCTTCTTTGCCACTTAGAGATTATTTATTCATCATTAATTTTTACATATTAACATTTGTCTTTGCTCTCTTTCATTAGAATACTTATGAGAATGACGTCAAATCCCTGCACTGCCTCACCTGGAGTCTCCAGTTCCCTTTTGAATCAGATACCTGTTTTGTGTCCCATTGCTACCCCTACACATATTCTCAGCTGCAACGCTATCTGCAACGCATTTCATCCAATCCAGTGATTGCATCCTACTGTAAACTAAGGATCCTTTGCCATAGCCTAGCTGGGAATGCTGTGTATGTGATGACCGTAACGTCTCAGGAGGACAGCAAATGTGTGGAAAGAACCAAAAAAGCCATAGTGGTGACAGCACGAGTGCACCCAGGTGAGACAAATGGATCCTGGATTATGGAGGGATTCCTGGACTTCCTGCTTGGTAACTCAGCAGATGCTCAGTTACTAAGAGATACCTTTATATTCAAGGTAGTCATATTCATTTTTTGTGTTGTGGTAGATACTGGGTGTTTAAATTGAGTGCTTGCTTCTAAATCTTGTATTTTTCAATTCCTTGAAAGATTGTTCCAATGCTTAATCCAGATGGTGTGATTGTGGGCAATTACCGCTGTTCTCTGGCAGGGAGAGATTTGAATAGGAACTACAAAACAACACTTAAGGATGCTTTCCCTTGTGTATGGCACACTCGAATGATGGTGGAAAAGTAAGAAGCTGTCACGTCTATGTATTGGATAAAGTCGTTTTTTTTATTATTATTCCTGACCTTCCTCTTTTTAGGCTTCTGACAGAGACAGATGTAGTTCTTTACTGTGATTTTCATGGCCACAACCGTAAAAACAATGCCTTTATGTATGGCTGTAATAGCAGAAGTGATGCTTCAACACACCTTTATGAAAGAATTTTTCCTCTGATGATGAGTAAAAATGCCAGTAACAAGGTAATGTCCCTTTTTACCTACAAAAGTGAATAAATGGGGTGATATGGTTTCCACATGCACAACTTTAACTTTGATGCTCAGTTTTCTTTTAAAAGCTGCAAGTTCCGAGTCCAGAAAAGTAAAGAGGGAACTGGACGCATCGCCATGTGGAGACTTGGTATCCGAAATAGCTACACCATGGAGGCTACTTTTGGGGGCTCCACACTGGGTTAGATTATCTTTGTTAGTCAAAATCAAACACACAATTACAGTTATACTGAGGGAAGTTAAACTGTTTGGATAGGTGACAGAAGAGGGACACATTTCAGTACTCGAGACCTCAAGTCACTCGGCTTCAGCTTTTGTGACACTTTACTTGACTACTGTGATCCTGATTCCTCTAAGGTGAATTGTCTCATTTTATAATACCTTGCTTTTTCAATTCTAAACTCAATTCTTGCTTAGGCTACTGTATCATTTTTTAGGCCAATTATTGCTTGACGGAGCTGGCAGCATTGTTGAGCAAACAGGTGAAAGAGAGACTGGGAAAAGATTTGACCGATTCAAACTTTACAGTCTCTGACCTTGAAACCAGGTATTTTTACAAAATTTTACCAAACTATCTTTAATACACCTTGCTATTCTGTAATTACTTGTACTCTAACCAAACCATTGCTAGTACATCTGATATACATAGCAATATTTCTTTTTCATAGCACCAGTGGTTCTAATAGTACTGATTCTGATGGACCTCCAGTGCATTTACTTAACAGACCAAACACTACTCTCCAAAAGGTATTGAGGTAAATATAATCCATCATATGATCCTGTATTTAACTCTAGTCATTTTGCACTCTAGAGTCTTCTAAAGAAGAAAAGAAAACATCTGATGAGTCGTAAGGAAAGGAACAGGTTGCGCTCAGAGCCAAAGATCCACGAGAGAGACAGCAAAGATATGGTAAAAGTAAACCCGTTTTCTCTTAAATCTGCCACAGTCTTTTACTTGAGCTATTTTATCTGCAGGAGCCCAATCACCCACCTGAGAACACAACTAAAGCCAGACATGTTATCAAGGAGAAAAAGAGTGGCCAAGTATGAAAAGGAGTGTAATTCAAATGAGAAGTAAAGGAGAAGTTTAATCATATATTATAGTTTCAGGCAAATAAGCTGTTAAGAAAAGCTGTTATCCCTCCTACAAATACTCATCCAGGCGAGTTAAGCCAGGTGACTCTGTGGCAGGGCTCAAAACCTGTGACGGTAAGAATTAACCAAAATGTATCTTTGAAATTATATATTCAATGTATTTTTTGTATATGTTGTTTATTTTAGAACATCTGCTCGGATGATATGAAGATTTCACTTGCATATGATGAGAGAAACAGTTCCCATCTTAACCCATATCCAATAATGAAGACACATATGGGTAAGCAAAAAATGATATAGCTTCAACACATTCTTGCAGCAAATTGTATATTTAATTACAAGGAGGTAATAAATATGCTTTGTTGTTTTGTAAAAGAAATTGGGCAATGGAGGAGCGATTCACAATTTCTGCATTTAAGTGCCATCCTTCCACTACAAACTGAGTTTGGACAATCCACCCAGCAGCATCACCCACTACCTCGGCAGCGTTTAATTACTTATAAAGTTTCCAGAGGTTTGTTTCAAAATGACGCACGTGACATTTAAAATAAACAATTCTTTTTTTAAAATTATATTATTTGCTTCAGGGCTGTCTACTATACCAGTACCAGACAGGTAATTATCACATATATTTGTGTCATATGCATAGTACATAACATAATCCAAATCAGCATCAGTGTGGCTTGTTTTATATTATATCTAAAGGTCTCCAGGAAGGTTGTTCTTCAGGACGGTCCCTAATATTTCTGAAGGAGGACTGCTGACAGGTTTATCCACAGAAAAGTTCAACAATGACAACATCTGTAAAAATGCATCTGTCCTTGAGAGATCATCCATTGTCCAAGCAACTTTGAAAGAGAAACCACCACATGACAAACTGAAAGAAGGTTAATCAAAGTTAATGCTTGAATATCAAAATTACTTTTACCAGTGATGTGATAGCAAAGGTGTTGGTCTACACGGGCTGTTTTAATGAAAAACAAATAATAAAATAAATAAATACAAGTAAATACAAGTAAAGAGGTAAATAGAAGTAAATGAATAGATACATTTTAATTGCCCACCAATCTCATTGGTGGGCCAAAAGCATTGACTGTTCAATCCCAGCTCAGGCTGATGTGTTTTGTTGTTAAATCCTTGGGCAAGACACTTCACCCGCTTCACTTTGAGTGTCTATGAACAGTGTTGTATGAATGAGTAGAGTTTTGTAAGTTCTCAATCAGACTGAATAAGATATTTATATTTTAAATCTTAAATAAAGTAGAAACACTTGTAATACGGACCCTTGCTCTTTGAAAGCATTTTGTAAATGATTCTCCATTCAAAAATATCGCTCTAAGTGACATTTTTCATCACGTCATATTTCAACAGGGTTGTCACTTCTTAAATGTATACCATACAAAGATCAGAACGGTCCTAACCCCATTTCCAAGACTTATCTTCAGCCTTTACAGAAGAGCACAGACAAAAGGTGAATAGAGTATTTCACTGTACTTACAGGCAACTTCCTACAGGAGATATACTAAACATCTATCTAACTCTCATTTCTGTTTCAGAAAAAGCAAAGAAGCATCCAGGAACAAAAGAGTGCTGCACAATGTACATTCGCCAAAGGCTATAACCGAATTTTCACCTACACAAATTGATGGTCCTCTTTCAATAACGTAAACAGCAATTTGATTTCTGGAAGAAAAAACTCAATACCTGTCACTTCAGAAGTAAACACAGTTTCAAGACCATCACAGTCGCCATCAGTGTAAGACATAATCATTAAATATGCAAACTATTACTCAGTTACCTATCTTGCAGATACATATTTTTGTAGAATCCTATTTGCACACTGAACTTAGTGTTCTTACATGTTTTTTTACCATGATGTGCATGTGAAGCACTTTGGGCAGCTGGTGTTGTTGTAAATGTGCTATAGAAATAAAGTTGACATTGACATTGACCCTAATTTACCTTTTTTGTTAACCACACATTACTTGCTGCTATTTGTATTTTATTTTGTAAACACACACAAACAAACACGTTGATACAAAATGTTATAAAAATGTAATGTTACTGCATTTGTTACATCAATGTTACAAGGCAATATATTTTGGATGGAGAATTTAGTTGAACTGTCGAAGATGAAACTGGCTTTCAGTGTGTCTGACGAGGTCCCGGAGCGCAATAAAGCCAGCAAGGGCCTTAATTAAAAAAAGATAATGAGATTATTACCAAATTGTAGAAAATAAGTGCATTTAAATACTGCAAGAAAACATTTTACTATACCTGTGCTATTATAAAGATGGCAAGGACTATGTGAACACCTCTTTCCAGTGGTTGTATGAGAATAGCTTCGTTAAAAAGCTGGAATAGAATCAAGGGAAGTTGTAGCAGAATACTCAACAGCCAAAAGCCTGCCAACTCTGGGACCTTTCACAAAACAAAACAAAATGAAAACTAATAAGTAATAAACAATCTATCTTAATGTGTATGTATTTGTGTGCTTTCTGTACCTTTTCTTGTAAGTTTCCAGAATAACCCAGATACAGTCTAATGGTTTCAATACAAGTCATTACAATAAGAATAGTGACAAGGATAAACTTGTAGTAGTCTGGCAAAGAAGGATACTGGAAAACAAATGTCATTAAGCTGCAGTAAATTTGAGCATTTCCACTTTGGGTATGAAATATAAAGCAACAATACCTTAAGATTCAACATTACAATTTCACTTATCCACCAAAATGGAAAGAACCACATGTTAAAATACAGAGACATTTGCAGGTGAAGGCTGGACAGGACTCGTTTGTCTGAAAAAAGCAAACAAACACAAAACGCTCATGAGAACAGACAATTAGCAACAACATGTACAACGATTACTGATGCTGTATCAAGTGTGCTAGCTAATATGCTAACTTTCCAGCTGCATGGTGTTTACCGTTTAGCAAAAATGGCTCATGTTCTTTTATGACGCTTTGGCTCCTGTTGGGATCAAATAAAACGTTTCGAGAAAAGTCTTCCAGGCGTTTTCTGAGATTCTCCGGTAACTCCATTGTGAATTTTCTACTCGTTCGTTTAGCAACACAGACACAGACATTGCTTAAAAACGCCCCGCCCTTTCCCTTTCTTTGCGAGGAGACTTCGTTTCCATGGTTACCAAACAAATCTATGCGACCAAAATAAGGGCTTTTAGACGAGTTTGATTTACGACTCGCATTGTTTGAAGTTTATTTTCAATGTTCTAAAGAAAGAAAAATTCACGAATAATATATACATAAACCATATTTTAAAATATATATATATCTTCATGGAGACAAGCAGATGTGCACGTTGCACAATGCTGTTTTTAATGACGTTTCCATCCCACAAGATCATATGCATCATTTGGTTTGACAGCTCACAGATAGACCACGCCTTTAGTGAAACCGAAACAAACTTTTTTGTGGGAAGAAGATGGCTGCAAAAAATGAGGAGCTTTTCACTTGTTCTATATGCTTACAGCTCATGGAGGACCCGGTGACAATCGGCTGTGGGCACAACTACTGTATGGGGTGCATTAACACTTACTGGGATAGAAAGTTTGCTGAAGGGGAAGATTTTAGCTGTCCCCAGTGCAGACAGATTTTCACGCCGAGGCCTACGTTGTTCAGAAACGCGCTTCTGGCAGAACTTTTGGAGGAGCACAACATAAGTGAGTCCGGGGGCGCTGATAGTGAAGACCTCGACGGGGAAGGGGGCGTGCTGTGTGACGTTTGTACTGGGAAGAAAAAACGCAACGCGTGTAAGTTCTGCCTCACCTGCCTAGTCTCTTACTGCCAGATACATCTAAGTCCTCATTTTGAAGTACCACCTCTGAAAAAACACAAGTTGGTTCAAGCTTCACTGAATAACAAACACATTCTATGCTTGCGACACAACAAACTCTTGGAGATCTATTGCCGCACTGACCGCCTCTTCATTTGTGCGCTCTGCGTGGTAGAGGGCCATCAGGGCCATCACAGTGTTGCTGTCACTGAAGAAATGAATGCTGTGCAGGTAGTCTACTTTTACCTTTAGTCTAACCGATTTTATTAATGCTACAGTTCAATGTTGTATTGTTGTTACAGAGGCAACTAGAAATAACTAAAGACATCATCGTGGACAGAGTTATGGATTCCGAAAAAAAAATTATTGCTCTGAGAGAGGCTACGAAATCCATAAAAGTGAGTTGTTTTATACATAGCCTAACATCGTTTATGAAATATGCTGCTAAGCATAAGCAATTACCGGCATGTCAGAATTACACTATGATTACTCGTTACACTTAAATGTTTATCTATTTTCATCAAAGGACACTGCTTGGGAGGTCTGTGATGAGTTTGAACGCCTTTGTCAGGAAAACATATGCATGTATGTCTCTGCCATGAAGAAGAAGTGTGCTGATGTCAGAGAGAGCGTTGGAGAAGTAGAAAAGGCTGGACTGGATTGGGCAACCTCTCAGCTTGGACTCCTGAGAGCTGAAGTGAATATGCTAAAGAAGAGGGACGGAAAACTCACACAGCTTTTACTAACTGAAGAGCCCATCCAGTTTATACAGGTGATTAGACACTTTATTAACAGTGAGGTTTTAATCTTTTGATTGAGTGGTATATTAAAAATAGATGCTCTTTGATAGACTAGGATAAATTCAGTTCAATCTTATTAGGAAATTGAATCTGTTTTCTGTTTTTATTTTAAAATATCATTCAGTCATAATTTTGGTATAAATCTAACAATTTTGACCATCACACTGTATGAAGTGACTTGAATAATATATATATATTTTTCCCAAGGGTTTCCAAGCCATTGGTGGCCTTCCAACATCAAATAATGTTCACACAAGAATCGCAAAACTGACTGAGTTTGTCAGTGATCAAAAGCACAAGCTGAAAAGTGTCTGCAACACAGAAATGAGAGAATTATACACTAACCTCACACAATATGGAGGTACATTCAACACATCCTTTATTTTTTATTTATATTCACAAAGTAGTCAGTTTGTGTCTAATGTTTTTTGTGATAGCATTAACTGTGCCCAGGAAGAAATGTGAAAATACATCAAGACAATACCTTCTCACTAAATACAAAAGTATGTATACTGTTTTCATAGTGATCTGTTTCTTGCGTTACATTATTTCTTACATGAATGTGATCTTTTTGTGCAGACCACAAATTGGAGATAGATCCCAACACCATCGCTGCATGTCTTTCGTTGTCCTCTTTGAACAGAGAGCTATCATGGGGTGCCACTGACCAGGCACATCCGGACCACAGTGATAGATTCACCTACTATCCCCAGGCTTTGTGCAAACAGGGGCTCACGGGCGACTCTTACTGGGAGGTGGAATGGGATGGAGGAATTGTAGAGGTGGCCGTTTCCTATAAGGGAATTCATAGAAAGGGTTCTGGCAACGATTGCAGTTTTGGCCACAACAATCTGTCATGGAAGTTAGTCTGCTGTTCATCTGGATGCAGATTTTGGCACAATAACCTTGAAAGAGCTCAAATTCCACCAGTAAATTCTCGTAAAATAAGTGTACATCTTAAGTATCAGGAGGGAATCCTCAACTTCTACAGTATTAATAGGGGAGATGAGTTGATACTTCTGCATAAAACTCAAGTTGTCTTTACTGAGCCTTTGTATCCTGGGTTCAGTGTTGATCTGGGCTCAACATTGAAAATTGGCACCATTTAAGAATGTCAGAATCAGAGCTAGCCACTGCTCTAGTGTTTTTAGAATAAGAAAAGCTAAATTAAAAGTTAAATAAGGCTATTTTTTTCTTTTTATTTCTTTTATCTTAAAAATAATTTACTTACTAAAAATACTTCTTTAATGCCTGTATTGTGCCCAAAAATAAATTGATATTTGACTTTTTGTGATTTAAATAAAAAGGATATGGAAATGATGAGTCAAGTCTCAATATTACATGTAGTGACAACAGAAAGCAGCACTGGCGCCATTGCAGTCAGGTTATCACAAATCATAAAATTGATTCAACTGAGTTGTTTATGTTGGAGAGCTCGATTGTGTTGTAGAACTGTAGACAGGATTTATATTGCAGCAGTTTCTCTGTCAGAAGGCTAACGCCTATTGCCTTCCCTTGTACAGACAAGTCAAGGTACCTACAAAATATTACACATTTCAGTAATGACAATCAGATATTTAAAGTTCAATGTAGAAATATCAAAGTTCCGACACCTGTAGGATATACGCCAAAATACCAGGCTGTTCACTACCAATAGTATGGCTAGTAGAAAGAAAAATCGTTCTAGATTCCCTTCATGCAGTACATTCGGGTAGAAATTACCTGTATAGAGATGATACTTTCAGTGATTTGATTTACTTGTATTTACTTGGGTTAATTGCATTCAAGGATTTTTCATAACATACACAACAGACAGTACCTCCAGAGATCATGTATAATAGTAGAATTATTAATGCACCAAGAAAACAGCCTCCTCCATAGGACAGAGTGAGAAAGTGCAGGGAGATCCCTCTGATATGACTGGGGGTCAACTGGAAGGATATAAATGAGCCTAAAAAAAAGGGAATAAAAAGTTTCAAAATAAAAACAACACCATGCTTGTAATATAATTGTAATGTCTTGTACTCACATGTGGGCGTCACAAGAGCTTCTGCAATACCGAGTAGGATGTACTGGGGGGCCAGGTAGTAGCAAGGCATTGAAGAGACTTGTAGTACTTTCCCGGAGAGGGTTTGCTCGACCAAAGGGTAAGTCTTTCTTTGGAGTTCAGAAAAACCTGCCAACAGCAGCGAGAGGGCTGCAAGAACATGGCCCAGAGCTAAAAGGGGAGGATGAACAGGGAGGGATGGTAAGAGGGTCTGCAAAACAAGGGGTGTGGTCAGGAAGTCATTTTAAGGGGAAAAAGACAGAAAAAGGGACATTTAGGTATAAGTTATAACTATATAACCTCTGAGTGAGTGCACTGAAATACATACTGATGACTTTGACGGGTGCTATAGGAGCTTTTCCCATAGCAAGGTAGCAAGACGTGACTAACTCCATCAGCGGGGCCAGCAACAATAGAGGAAGGATGCTGATGACATTCATGACACCAATGGGCAAGAGAAAGTCTCCCATATGAAGGTTTGAATTCATGGTTTGAATATAGTAACCTGATGGAATCTGTGGGGGAAACATTTTTTGTTGTTCTTTTTTTCTCCTTTAGTTTGAAAAAAATTTGGATGTGGGTATATAGTTCTCTTATGTATGTACTTGTGTGATGCAGACTCTGTAGAACAGCTGAAGACTGTAAAGTGGGAAAAGCCGTGCCAGGACTTTGACATTCTCCACATGTGTCTCACTGTAACGGCCCCCATTGTTCTCTTTGGCCCGATCCAGCCAGGATGTGACCTCTCCGCTTATGTGGCGATAGTGGAAGCAGCACATCCTTAAGGAGTTCAGGAACACTCCCAGGGTGGTAAGGAGAGATCCACCTGCATTAAACATAACAAGATAAGCACAGAAGATTGCTTAAAACAGCAGTGCATTTGTGTGTTTATGATACCTTTCTTTGGCTTGTAGGTAAGTTTGTTGCGCACCATGTTTATGGCCATGAGAGCCAGTAACACAGAAGTGAAGGGAATAAGAAATCCCAGGTTTTTAGCCACAGACTGTTGGATATAAGCTATGCCCAGGAACACTACAGTGGAATTAAGATTGACCAACCAGTAGAACCTGTACATAACAACACAACACAAGTCCACTAATTTCAACCACTGCAAATACAACATTGCAAAGCACCTAATAACAATTCATTATATTGATGGGAGAAGATACCAGTTGAAGAAGGACAAAAGCTGGTGCTGGTTGTAACCCTGAAGACTGTAGGCCCCCATAGGACAGAGTATAGCCCTGATACCACCGATGCCCAATGCTACCGCCAGCAGGCCAGTGTAAAACAGAATCTGCTGCTCCCGTGGCTCCAGCTGGTGCGTGATGTGATGATTGTCTATGTAGAAATCTTCAAACGGGAATGCCACCACAGGAAGCATGGCTGTGCCTTTGAATATAGAATTATGGTGAGATTTTTTTCAGTTTCTTTTATTTACATATTATCATTCTAAAAACAAAGATGATCTAAATTATGGTGAGATTTTTCAGTTTATTTTATTTACATGTTATCATTCTAAAAACCAAGATGCCGTAATGTAAATTACAAGACTTACCAAAAAAATGAAGGAACGCACACAGGTAGAGAACTTTTGTCCTTCCTAAGTATGTTTCAGCAAACCATCCCACAAGGACTGGGGTCAGTGTGCAGGCTCCTACAAACATCAGATTGATAAACGCAGCCAGATAGTTGTCATACCCCAACTTCACAGAGCAGAACAGGATCATGTTGCATACAATCCCAAAGAATGTGAATCTTTCACACAACTCTACTAGCAAGACACAGATGATAACTTGAAGTTTCTTTCTGGACTTCCGTGATGCCCTAAGGTCAGTTTGTGGTGTCCCGAGGGAGAGCTTTCGTAGTGGTCGTTTCCTTTCAGACAGTCCCTGGTAGTCTTTGGCCATAGCAGTTCCAGCTTAGCTTCCTTGTTGGCCCCAGTCAACCCAAATAAACTGTCTCTTCTGCTCACCGGGCTCTATCTGCAGGGCCCTGTGAGTGTCCTACACCTCAGTGCAAACTTCCTTCAGGGGTGGCACAGAGAATCACACGTCCACAGGTGCACGTGCTGCAGACCAGCTTTGGATTTGATGTATCATACTGTTGCTCAGAACTTCATAGAGATTTCACAGAGATGACACATCTTGTAAAATTATTAAAATTGGTGGTTGATTGACATGTGTACCAAGGGCACCTGGACGTTTTTATTTTACATGTAGCTTTGGCCTAGGGGCTATACATCACAAAAAATATTTTATTTTGTCAACTATCAGGAAAAACATTGGACATTAGTATTCATATATCAAACACTTGCCAGATGCCTCATTTAAGTGTCAAAATAGGCACCCCAGGGATAAGCTCATTTGCTTGAACTGCTGCTTGTTATTAGAGGCAGCATGTTAAGTGAGTGTGCGAGTGACTGGATCTAAGCTGGTTTTAACTGGGCCAGATTCAGAGATATCAGGGTACAACGAGAGCGTCCATAATTTACTAACAAACATGGTTATTTATTTATTTTTATTTATTATTTATTATTATTTTGAGTAGCATAGTTTAGTAAGGGATAGTGTTGGCATGTTCTTATCTATGGTTCTTGCTTGATTATGTTACTAATGTTATAAGAAATTGTGTATTTTACATAAAATGTATAAACAGTTCAAACTAAGGGAAGACACAAACTAACTTTAAACATAAGGAAAAAAAATACCTTGCTAGCGGCGTCATGGCAACATCGGCGTCCACTCGTTACAGCGTGGGGGCGTGGCGTGGCAATGGGAAAGTTGTTTGCTAAAGTCAGTGTTATTGTGACTCCTACTCTTACAAACAGGCGTAAGGTAAGAATAATATTAGTTACAGATAGATTGCGACCAGTTTTTAGTAAACCATGCTCAATTAAAGATAAACAAGATACAAGTACTGCTACAGGGATAGCAGCCAGCTCATAGCTGGCATAGTGATAGCTGGCAGCTAGCGCTAAGCTAACTCTTAGATTAGCTATGGCTAGCATTAGCGCTTGTGCTAGCTAATCAATTGTGAAAAGTGCCCAAGCTGGCAAATTTGTTAAGTAACGTTAAACGTTTTCGAGATGTCAAGGCTTAGCGTGTATTACATTTTCCAGGTGCAACTTTCCAGACGGGAGGATGTCCAATTTCGCGTTAAATGGCTTCAGCTCTACTCCAGTGAAGAAGTCGAGGACTCGTGAAAAAGGTTTTCACAAACCTGTTCCTTTGGATTTGGATGTTGGGGTCCTTTCTGACGATGAAGATACGTTCTCTCTCTTGTCCCCTATCTATCATGATAGCTTTGACAGTGGAGAAAACACGAGTCAGTCAAGTGGACAATCCTCGCCAAAGGGGAAAATAAATATCTCAATTTTGTCAGAAAGGTGAGCTATAAAGTAAATATGCGGTTGCAACGTTATACGTGAATTAATGGATAAATCGTTGTATTTTGCAGATGCGAGCTGCCAAAAACACCTTCAGATCAGATGTTGAGTCCTGCAGTCCCAGTGAAAACTCAAGCTTCACTTAGTGCTTGGGAAGTGTGGCTTCTAAATAAAGCCAAAGAAGATCGGATCAAACTGGAAAAGAAAGCAGAGGAGGCAAGACTCATTTATTATTTTTCAGTAATGATTTTCAGTTTTACATAAAATTATAGTACTTTACTCTGTTGATTTGATTAGGAGTGGTTACTTCAAGAAAAGAAAAAACAACAAGAAAAGGACCACGAGCAGAAGGTTGCCATGATAAATCAAAGGATTGATGAATGGTTAAAGATGAAAAGAGAACAGGTTAATTACTTATTAGTGTAACTGTTGGTGACTTGTTTCTGAACGTCTTACTTTTTGTTGTATTGCAGGAGAAGCAGATGCAAGATCTTAAACAAAGCAAAGAACAAGAAGCCCTGATGATGCAAAATGAAAAGCAGAGGGAGACTGAACTCAAAGCACAAGAAAAGTATAAAGAATGGCTTCAAAAGAAAAATCAACAGAAGGCAGAAAAACAGAAGAAACAGAAGGTAACTGTATGTCTTACCTAAATATATATATATTTTTTTCAGTTTATTCACCTACACAGTTGCATTTGATTGTTAATGAATATTTCTTTGTTGGATAGGAGGAAGTGGCCTTAAAAGAAGAGCAAGAAAAGGAACGGCGCAAGCGGGCAGAAGAGAAGTTTAATGAGTGGCTCAATCAGGCGAATTCAAAGAAGAACGACAATCCAAAATTCACTTGTAAGTATTGTAAATATTTACCTTTACAAGCTAGTGGTTGTCATATCAAATATACCAGTAACTTGTGCATAAAATCAGCATCACAGTCACATATAACATCACAGAGATTTATGAAAACAATACTTGCAAACATTTTTTTTTTACTATGTTGCTCCAGGTCCATATGGAAAAGCTTCACCAAGCTTCTACAATCCCATTCCTTGGAAACCAATTCACGTCCCTCCTGAAACTTTAAACAAGACAACGGATGGAAAAACACAGAGAAAACCAAAAGGACAACGCAGCCTCAGTTCTAATTCAAGGCAGCGTAATGCTGTTGGTGTGGCTCAGTCACAGCAGAGGAGATGACACTGCAGACTGCTCATAGACAGACTGTGGGATTCAATATAAAGCCATCATGATCTTGTATTCCAGAACTTGTCTGCTTTCATTTTTGAAAGTCACTAGCTATGTTGACCTGTGACCCCAAAATGAGTTTGTCACCCCTTCTATCTTATTGTAGTATGTATTATAATGTTTTTATATTAAGAGTTTTATATAAATCTGGCTTTGTTTCCGACTTTAAGTTTCCTACTTACCCATTACATATTTTTGATTTAGAGGTTAGTGAAGCAATAAAATATGGAACCTTGCTGTTAATGATTGCTTGTTTCTTTATACCGTATGCATACTGCAATCATAAACCAATAATTATGTTGAACATGATATAAAAAGTAAAAAATATAATGATTTATAGAACTTAAATAGTTTTGGTAGCACAATGTGTTCTTTATTATATCTGATAACTTGTATTGCTTGCATGTTAACCATTAAAACCAGAAGTCTGTGTCAGTAATTACAAGCCTGGCTGGCTCACAACAAGTGCATAACAGACGGTGGTTGGTGGTCACAGCCAAACATAGACCTGAGTCTGTGGCATGGTCTAGGCTATCACACTCTCTCATTGTTTAGTGTCCAGCTGTGTCTTGTTCTTCAGTGGGCTGAGATGACGACAAGCACGAATGGGGGTGGAGAGAGAGAACACATGCGACTGATGCACATTCTGAAAACCCATTCCTATGCTATATCTCACTCTGCTCAGTGTTTTTGAAGACTAAGGTACATATTGACTTATTTACTTGTAAATACTTGAATTCCTGGTTGTGTAATTTCTTGTGTGTATCTATTTACATATTTAATGCTTAAAAAAATGAAAATTGGATTCTGCTTTTATTGTAAGTAAAGAATGTTAGAGGTTAAAGAATTAACAAATAATTAGTACACATATCAGTGTGGTCCAAAGGGCTATTGATTCGTCAAGTGTTTACTTTTATGAGCTGTAAAACTGGGGGAGGTTGCTTGAAGAAACCAGTCTTGCTGTACAAGGCTTTTTTTTAAAAACATGTTTCTCTTACATGCTACTCTAGTCACAGTACCTCCCCTGTAGTATCTAATACTGAAGTGGAGGTTATGATGTTTCGTGCTATTGATTTATATTTCCTCTTCCAGGTGCATGTGTGAATATTAGTTTTAAATCCCAAGATGCAGTGGTGCCGCTGGGGAGGTGGTTGGAGAACACACAGACAGGTAGAAGGCGTGTCTTAGTTTTCCAGAATGAAACTGAATTGGCTACAGTCATAGAGGGCAGCCAATGCCAGAGTCTAAAGGGCACAACTACTGCACTAACCAAAAACAAGTGCTTTAGAATGAACAGAGGGGGGAGGCTAAGAGTACCTGATATCTGGAAAGAATGTGATTAGTATTTAAATATTCAAAATCATTATTTACACCGCTCAGATGGAACCAGTTCAGCTGAGAGTGTATTTTGTTGAACCTTTTCTCCTTCACTATGCAGTCTGCTGAGCTGGAGCTTGAGGACTCTTTTGACTTTCTTTTTAAAATCATCCTGGTCGGAGATTCAAATGTTGGAAAAACCTGTGTGGTGCAAAGCTTCAAGTCGGGGATTTTTATTGAGAAGCAACAAAATACTATTGGAGTTGACTTCACTGTTCGGACTCTGGACATTGATGGAAAGAAAGTCAAGGTATGGATCACTTTTGTCTTTTCTTATTGTTTTATTTACAAATAATGTATATGTGAAATGAACTGTATAAATACATGTGTTGTTGTTACTGACATGTTTCTTTTGTTGTCATGTTAAAGGTGCACTATGTCACTTTTGACTTTGTTCATGGAGATGTTATTCCTTAGCTTGCAATGTTTCACAATATGGCATTACAGTAAGAATGTGTTTTTCTACATATAAAAAAAAAAAAAAACACTTTCATTGTATAAATGCAAGATATGTGGAACATTCCAAGCAAAGTAATAATACTGACATCGAGACAAGAACCACCAGAAAAGTTACATAATGCACCTTTATGTCCTGTTTTTTTTTTAACTAAAGACTTATTTTGAGAAAAGGTATTATAAACTCAAGTTTGCCCGTTCTTCTTAAATGCAGCTGCAGGTGTGGGACACAGCAGGTCAGGAGCGTTTCCGAACCATCACTCAGAGTTACTATCGAAGTGCTCACGGGGCCATGGTGGCTTATGACATCACACGGCGGTCTACATTTGAATCAGTTTCTCATTGGATGAGGGAAGTGGAGCAATATGGAGCTGCCAGTGTTGTTCTCATACTTATAGGTATGTATAACTATTCTTAAAACATGTTACTATGCTATTTTCAGGACTTAACTAAGTGCGTATTCTGTGATTCTTCTAATTGCAGGTAACAAGTCAGACCTTCATGCCAACAGACAGGTCTTATTTGAAGACGCTTGTACACTTGCAGAGAAACACGGTGTACTGGCTGCTCTGGAAACCTCAGCCAAAGAGGCTCAGAACATTGAGACAGCCTTTATCCTCATGGCCAGAGAGTTAATGGCCAGGAATGGTTTGATTGTCATAGATGAGAACTCCCTGGAGGCACCTCAGTTCACATTGAACAGTTCTCATTCAGTCCATGGTACTTTGGCGCCAGATAAAAACTGTAGATGCTGAGCAGTGCAACTGCGATTAGAAATAGAATGATGGAAGTTCTTATACACTATACACTGTATTATATACTTATTTGGTAGGTTTGCATGTTGAATTAGTTATTTCTGGTATGTGTTCTCATAGCAACATGAGTACAAGTGTAACATTCATTATTGTTCAACATTATATTGAACACTGCACAGAGGTCTTCTGTATTTTATCTTATCTTTATTAAGCATGACTTCAATTTTCTTTTAAAAACTTAATAATTTGGTTACACTATACAAATAAGTTGCAACTGCAAAGTCGTAAATTATTTAGTAAAAGTAGCACCACGTGTAAAAACACTACGAGAAGCACTGAATAATGAATGCATTCTCTGGTAATAATCAACTTCTTTCTGCTGTCACACCCTAATCCAATCCATAGCAGAATGAAGGTGAACCCATGGCTATGACGTCAAACTTGAGTGGTGCATTGGATTTGAGCTCATTTATGGCAACCTTCAAAATAAGACACAATAGTTTACCTGAGTAACCAGTGCAATTGACAGAATTGTTGGTGAAATCCCTGTACAAAGTTTTGTGAAGTTATTTAAAAAGGTTTATCTTAATAAAATATACTGTGGATCACAATGTCACAAAATCAGGCTTTCGAAATCATGACGTAGATCATACAAGAACTGACCTTAAGAGAACTAAATAAAATTGTGATTAAATCTGTTTAAATTACATTAAAATAAAATAAAACTGACTAAAGATGCTACTCTAGGGTCCAGCCTTCCTGCTGAAATACTAGCTCCACAGCCTCTTTGACATCATCAACCACAAAAGATGGCTGCGTTAGGTTGGGATCAAAACGGAAATCTCTGTGACCATGAAAGATTCTCTGTTCAGTAACTGTTTCGGAGGGGTCTGAGGGCAGTTCCTCCTGGTCTTTGCTGTACACTCCGGTACACACCAAGATGGAGCTGCAACCCTCAGGAAGCTCGTCTTCAGCCGATCCTATGCCTGCAGACCTCCCCAATCCTGATGAGGACATTTGAGAGACATTCGACTCTGTTGGGGCCTCTACTGGCCTGCTTTTGGCCTTCATCTGTACTTTGGTGAGATGAGCTGTTTGGAGGTAGTGATTGTAGAGATTTGCACCATAAATGTCAGCCATTGGATTATCACTGTGGATGAGAAAACCAGTGCTATGCAATATTAAAAAAGTAGCAAAAGGAAAGAAAAAAGGTAGATGCTGAAATTACCTACCCTATAGCATATAACCTCTTAACTGATGTGGTCCATCCAAGTTTCTCAGCCTGTTGTCTGATCAGCAGCTCAGCGTAGTTGTAGGTCACTACACTTGGTTTGCCAATGAGGGCTTCATATTTCAAGTCATATCCTGTAACCTTCTTATATAAATTCTCCAAACACACCAGGAACATACCATGCCCAAATCTGCAACAAAATCATGTTTACTAATACTAATAGCCATCATAAAATGTAAATCAATGATCTGAATCACACCTTGGATTCTTGGCCTCTGCCATCCACAGGAGGTCCATGTTACAGGCTAAGACAGGGATGTGAGGGTACTGCACTGCATTCCAGTTGTTGTCAGGGCTGCCATTCGTCAGGAGAACATCAACAATTAACTGGAGATTTGTCTCCCATCTAACTGGCTCACCAAATAAAATGACAGCTGTGGAATCCAACACATGACATAGGAGGTAAGTTTGTAAAAATGTTGAAATCTCTCACAGTATAGAATAATGTACCATCTATTTTTCGTAGCCCTTTCATGGGTGGTATCTAGAAAATAGAAAAACTGTTTAACATAGATTTGTTAGACAAATATGACCAGGAATTGAAAACGTACCATATCTTTAGGCCGTCTATTGACATCGACAACGTCTAGTAGTGGATATGCCTCTCTGAGCATGTCTATAGTCACAACATCTTCAAAACCCAGGCTAAACAAGGCTGTGTTAAGGATGGAAAAACAATCAGGTCTATTAATGTACTAAATCATTCACCAACACAACCCTATTAAGTGGAACAAAGTGTAAAGAGGCTACTGATTTAAAAAAAAAAAAAAAAAAGAATGTGGAAACTACACTGACCAAATAGGACATGAATTTTAAAAAGGTCAACAACATTAATGTAGCATTGGCTTAGGTAGGATACTTGTGAGCCACTTCTTCAACAGGACCCTGACCAGACACAAGCACACACATCTTATGGAACTGGGTAAACATCCGCAAAGGACTGTGGGACAGCATCACCTGATCTGGGGAAACCTGAGGGAACCATAAAGACATGATTAGAAGGTAATATAAATTCTAATTAACAAATGAACAGGATGATATTATTGTAATAGTTTACCTCCGTTTCAAGCAGTTGTGACAAGTGCTCAGCTTTGGTCTGCCGCATGCAATTTCCAGCATTAGTAACAAACACCACAGGCACTTTGTATTTTCCATTGTGATCCACTAGTTTCTTGAAGCACTGCTTAGCTGCAGGGATTGGAGTCCTGCCCCGAACCAGCACCCCGTCGATATCAAAGAGGAGCCCAAAAGGACTGGGGCCCTGAGAAGGCACGTGAAGCAAACAGAGACAGTGTGGAAATATTTAGTCACACATTAACTACGGGTCAAATTACCTATGAAGAGTAATTTGTTCATTGTAAATGGCAATATTGATCTAAAACTTCTAAAGAATTAAAAACTGGTTCATTGGCTTCCTGTTAAAACTGCAGAACTGACTCTTCATAGTGACAGCAGATTTTCAGTTACATTTTTTTGTTTAAAAATAGTTACGCATCATTTTTGAATTCTACATGTAGGATAAGATGTCTAATAATAAAAAAGGTAAAGGGCAGTGGGTGTAGGTGAAAACAGAGCTCAAGCCTTGAATACAGGACATTTGAGTAAGCTAATGCATAACATGTTTGAAAGATCATATTTTTTTTTTTGTTTTGTTTTACATAATATGCCCCTTTAAACTTTGAAAGTGACTCTTGACATCTAATGTTCTTTCAGATTGCACATATGTCTACACAATGGACACATGTTTTACACTTACCTGACTGTACTTTCGCGAGGACTTATTTAGCTGTGTTGATGCTCCTTCAAAGCTCACTTTCAGCAGCTGCCAAGCACCTTTCCACAACTTTAGTCTTTGCATTCTGGTACTTATTTGGTAGAAACAAGAGGTAAATAAACTGTTCCAGCGGAATAAAACGCTCGCTTGAACTGACCTGGTGGAGGCTAACTATAATGTCGAGCTAAAGAGCAGGACATGTTTGTATTAAACAAAAATCACTGCAGTCCGATGGTTTTTCACAAAAGTCCAGAAGAGCATTTTGCAGTTATGTACACAAAGAACTGCGCATGCGTAAACCTTCTTCTCTTTGCTGTACGTATTTATGCGTAATACTGCCCTCTAGAGTTCTTCTCCAAAAGGCAAGTGTTCACCCAGCACCACGGATCGTCCTGCACCAAACATCTCCCTCATCCATTTTGCTGCGTCTAAAACCATTTTTAGATGTTTAGATGTCTGCATGTGCAGAGCTGAACATCAGAATCAGAATTGGTTTATTCATTGCCATCGTCAGTGACCAAAACTCACACAGAAACTTGCTTTGGCGTAACATCTAGGTAACTTCAAAAACCTATAGTATTAGTAGTTATTCATATCATTCAATGTAATTTCATACATAGGCCCTGATCTGATGGTTGACTTACATCTACAGAAAATATATGTTGCAAAATGTCTTATGAGAATGAGGAATGTATTTACAATGCAAATTCCAGACAGTTTTCTCAAATATGTATATTTATTGATTTAAAAATAACATAGCACAAAACCATCAATAATAAACACTAAATCTCAATGTTGAAAACGTTACTTCAATACAAAAGACAAGGAAACATAATGTGCACATAGAAAAAACAAGACTTCAGCTAAACCGCAGTTCGTTTTCCAGCCCATAGATTTTAGCCTTAAGTGTCATGAGTTCACCCTGGACCTTTTTTGTTCTGGCGTTGGTCTGACGTACTTCATGAAGGATTGCTAAATCCTGATTAGGTCCAACATTCAGAGTTATCTAAAATGTATACAAATGAACAATGGAAATGAGCAGAAATGTACAAATAATGTAATTATTTTACTTTTTTCCACAGCACATTAATGCAGAGGTGGTTAGAGTAGCCAAAATATAAATATAGTAAGTAAACGTTGCTTTAAAAATGTTATATATATAAATGACTGAAGAGAAAAAAGTATATGGAGAAAATCATGCTTGAGTTCTGAGTAACAGTTTAGACGTAAAATGCATTTACAATATGATTAATGATTTGAGTTCATGTAAAACATTCTGGTATTTGCAAAGAATGCGCACAAAAACAAATCGTATCTGGTAAGGTAAGGTGTAGGAGTTTGAAGCATTTAATGTTGTTCATATTAAGCCTTTGTCACTATAGAATTACTCACAGTGGGAAGAGTAACTCAAGAATACTGTTACTTCAAACAAAATATTACCTAAGTGGGAGTAAAAGTATGCTGAAAACTAGTCTGAAAAGCACAATTTCTTCAAAACATTACTCAAGTAAATATAACGGAGCTAATTTAACCATGTACTACCCACCTCTGCTTCATGCATAATAATATTACTACAAACCTTGAGAAGTTGTTTTTCTACATCTTTAAGTTTCTGTCGGAGGTGCTTCAGGTCTGTCTTGAATCCTTCTACTTCCATTGCTCTTCTTTTTTCCAAAGCCTCGTAACGTTGGGTCATAAGCTGAAGACGTTGAGCCATTTTATCTGAACGCTCCTAAAACACACACACATTGCTATATTAACAGAGGGACAGGAACAAATGTCACAAAATGTACAAATGAGCAAATTCTACCTTAAAAATTTCCCGGCCCACATCACCCTCCTCTCTGATTTGAGCCAGTTCTGTCTCAAGAGTAATGCATTGTTCTCTAAACATTTCTGCAAGACGATGGGCTTGCTTCAACTCTTCCTGTAATGCCTGTGGATACACAACAGATCAAACTTCAGTAACATCATTTGTCAAGTCATATATCCATAGTGCAATTATACCTTTACTTCCTCCTTATGAGCTTGTTGTGACATTTGCTGTGGCACATGTTGAGTACGAGTCATAAGAGCAGCTGTGCTGCTGGTGGGCTGCCACGCTCTGCTCAGCTCGGGAACAGCGGTGGAGCTTGGCTTTCTCAGACGGTGGTGGCAAGAATCCAGCTCTCTCAGCAACTTATCCTTCTCAGCCATCCAACTCTTCTCAAGAGCACGAGTGTCAAACTTCAACTGTAGGAAGTCTCTGGTGCTGTCATATAACAAGTTCTGAGTTTGTTGCAACCTGTCCATTTGTAAAAAATAAAAAAATACACTTAATATTTAAATCTAAATAAAACATAGAAACAGACCAGTCTAAATGGGTTTTAAACCCTACTTCTCAGTTACAGCAGCTATACGCTCCTGGTCTCTCTGCTGCTGAGTCTGTGCCTCCTCTGTTTGAATGCGTCTGTCTTCAAGTAGAGACTCCACCTGCTCTTTGGCCAACCGAGTTTGTTCTTCCATCTGAGCCTGCAGTGCCTCCACCTGGAAAAAGGAAATTTAAATACACACTTGATTACTAAATTCAAAAGAAGAATTTGACTTTTATACTGTATTTATTTAAGTCTGATCCAACCTGTAGTAACAATGTCTCATTATCATTCCTGTATTGTTCCACACTTTCATAATTTACTCCATTTGCAGTTCTGGTCTTTCTACTACTGTCTCCTTGTAAACATTAAACAACTTGTTAAACATTGCCAGACAACAGAATTTCAACACACAAATCAATAAAACTATATAATAAAAAATAAAGCATCATAGAATTTTTGCCTGATAATATTCAAACCTTTCTTGCTCACAGCAGGTCTTAATTTTGGTGGTCTCAGGCTAAGGTTTTCTTCTGTGGTAGACTCTGTAGTCTTCTGTGCGATAGCAACCTGAAACACACATGTATAATTTATAACCACCATTGACTGTGTAATTTATAATATCTATTAATAAAAAAGATATCTATTAATAAAATAAGAAAGATATGAATATACTTTGTGTGGTGGTTCACGGTGGAAATAAGTAATTTCGCCTACGTCAGGACCCACAAGAGCAAGTAGGTGCTGGATTTTCTTTCTGTCCTCTAACTCTCTGTGAATAAAAATGAATGAAGAGTGCCATTTTGCATTTGAATAAATACAAGAAAAACTAAAACTACCTGATTTTTAGTCTGTCATTCTCAGCATAGAGCCGCAGCGACTGTTCCCGCTCTTGAAAAAGGTAGACTTGCATATCACTCAAAGCATTTTGTAGCTGTGCAATCTCTCCTTCTCGCTGCCGTAGTTCCCACTGTAGCTTATGCTGCAGGTACATTTCAAAAGTATCAGCATCAATTTCTCTGAAACTGTTAATATTTTGTGTCTCTTACTTGGTCATCTGTGATGCCTTTGTATTTCTCCAACATTTGCAGCAGCTCTTCATGTTCAGAATCAAATTGGGCAATCTTCTGCCGATAGAACTCTAGGAGCTCCCTGGAGGGTCGGAGGTACGCCAGGCGCTCATGAACAGAAGGAAGAGGGGACTCGGGCGCCTTACCAGGTGTGTGTGCACGACTCCTTTTTAGATAAAAATACAGAACAGTAAACATATAATAAATAGCAAGAATAAAACAGAACAAATTATGTATTATGGTTGATCTGGTTGACCTGTGTGATGAAACGTCTTTTGCTGGAGATCCCATCTTAAGCTGAAAAAAGCAGAATTCCACAAAAGCATTAACACGTTTGCTGTGATGGGATGTACTGTTGATCCTTGGGTACAGACTAAAATCAGATAACCCAACAATAAGATCAGCAAGAAGATTGTTGCCGTTTATGTGCCTAAGAGTCAGATCATCAAAAACACCTGGTAGAATGTGCAAATGAATGGATTTATTTTTAGAGTAACTGTACAATACATTTATCATTCATTTTTGTCTTTGCCACATTAGTTTGCCCTTATTTCTCCATAATTCGTCTTCCTCAACAGGTGTGAACAATCAAAAGGAAATCAGATAAGTCACATCAGATGTAACTGTTCACGTGACATTTGATTTCAATAATTTGATAATTCCAGAAATCAGATAACAGATTAGCACTAACAAGTTCGTTTTTTGGTGTGCATTTAAACAGAGCGTTATCCATTGTTTGGTGTTGCTATGAGAGCCAAGGAGAGTAACGTTTACTGTACGAATTACTATAAACCTAACATTATTGATAACAAGCTTCATACCATAATAAGTCACAAACATTCATAATTATAGGTCTACGCCATAGATAAACTAGTTAAAGTTAAGTTAACGCAACGCTTAGAGATTCACTCTACGCAGCGAACTGGAGTCGTAGACTCCGTTATAGTAAGCTGATTTGCAAATTACAAATTGCGTTTTTACACCCTTTAAGCGAAATATGTGTACAAATGACATCGTTTGTTTAGAGAAAAGAAGTGCCAGTGCCTCTTACCACAAAAAAATTTAAAACCCTTCTTCTTCTTCTTCTTTTTGTTTTACGGCGGTTGGCAACCAACTAAAGGAGCATTACCGCCACCTACTGTTCCGGAGTATGGATCAGACTCAAGGCTTACAATCTACCGTGCTTTAATAACAAAAAAAAAAAAAATAAACAAAAAACAAAAAAATAAAAAATATATATATATATATATATATATAATAAAATAATAATAATAATGAAACACACAACCCACAACCTGAAACCGAACCGACCATCTACATACTGTTAATTATATTCTGTAATAAACACCAGTGTCTCTTAAGAATCCCACAACTGCTCCTACTTGAGCTTTGCCACTGCAACCCAAAACACTCTTTATAGTGAACTCTCCAACCCCCAGTTCCTTAAGCCTCTCTTTCAAGGTGGCCCTTTCCACATCATAGCCCCTACACCTCAGCAGCACATGCTCCACTGTCTCTCCCTCCTCCTCACACACATCACACCTCCCTGTCCCATGCTTCCCTATCATATGCAGTGTCTTGTTTAAAGCACAGTGTCCAATCCGGAGTCGCGAAAAAATGACTTCTTCCCTCCTATGCCTCCCCCGCACCCTGCACCCTGCACCCTCCCGTCACCTCTTTTGAAATTGAATGAAGATGCCTTCCTTTAGACTTGTCATCCCACTGCCTCTGCCATTCCTTAATAATTTTCTCCCAAATCAAACTCTTAGCCTCACTCTTGCTGCTTTTGATGTTCATCTCGATGTTCCTTTTATTTAACGCTTCCTTTGCCAGTCTGTCCACTTTTTCGTTCCCACCAATACCAACATGGGCTGGTACCCAAAGAAATCGCACTTGACTTCCACACTGACACAACCTAGTCACAGTCATAACAATGTCATACATTATATCTTCCCTCGTCTTTGACCGAAAGAACTGAATACTGGTTAGAACTGATGCAGAATCAGAACATAACAGCACCTGCCTCACTTTTGCAACCTCTGCCCATTTTAATGCAACCAACAGTGCCACCATCTCAACAGTGTATACTGCCAAAGCATCTGAGGTTCTTCTATTTATGCCAATATTCTTTGCAGGGACAGCTACCCCAAAGCCTGTCACACCTGATTCCGGGCTTTTTGCTCCATCAGTGAATATGTGGGTGAAATCAGAATACTCTTGCTGAACATGGAAATGAAATGCTGCCACGAGATCTACTTCCCCTTTTCTCTCTCTCTTTAGGTCCAGCAGGTACCAGTCAATATCTGGTGACACAAGTAACCAGGGAGGTACTGCAGGGAACACAATAGCAGGACAGAATCGCAGGTTAAACACTTGAACATCTTTAGCTAACTGGTTTCCCACCTTACCAAAGTGACCCCTCTGGTTTTTCCCATACTCCCAGCAATCTAGCAGAATTTCCTTACTAGGGTGTGACTCATCATGGCAACTAAGATGGACCCAATAGTTCACAGCCATTTGCATCCTCCTCAAAGCCAGAGGCATTTCTCCCATCTCCACCTGCAAAGCATTTATTGGGGACGTTTTAAAAGCTCCACAGCAAACTCTCAGGGCCTGAGCCTGTAACACATCCAAACGTTTTAAGACAGAAGGCGCAGCTGAACCAAACGCCACACACCCATAATCAAAAACAGATTTTATTAATGCCACATACAACCTTTTTAGCGCTGGGCAACTAGCTCCCCACTCTCTTCCAGCAACACATCTCATAACATTAATCACATTTTTACATTTCTTATCAATCTTATCAATGTGAGCTTTCCACGTCAGGCGTGCATCAAATACAACCCCCAAGAACTTGAAAGACCCCACTCTCTCAATTTCCTCATCATAAAGTGTCAACTTTAAATCCTCACTCACCTTCTTGTTGGTAAAGAACATCAATTTTGTCTTTTCCACTGAAAACCGGAAACCCCAATCAAATCCCCACTCCACCACATCATTTATCGCATCTTGCACTTTACACACTAGATGGCCAATGTTCCTTCCTCTGCTCCACAGAGCACCATCATCTGCAAAAAGTGACCTGCCAATCCCACCAGGGACTGCAGTAAAAACATCATTAATCATAATGATAAACAGCAAAGGACTAATTGCACTGCCTTGCGGCGTTCCATTGTCTACTGTATACTGGCTAGACAAAGTAGCACCAACTCGTACCTGAATTCTTCTGCCACACAGGAAATCCCTGATCCAATTAAAAACTCTGGCACCAACCCCCAGTCTGTGTAGCTTGATTAACAGACCCTCTCTCCACAGCATATCATACGCCTTTTCAATGTCAAAAAACACAGCCAACACAGATTCTTTATTTGCCTGAGCTTTCCTGACAACATTCTCAAGTCTAACCACTGCATCCATTGTGTTTCTTGCTTTCCTAAATCCGCTCTGATAAGTGGCTAAAACACCTTGCTTTTCTAACTCAAAAGACAGCCTTGCAGTTATCATGCGCTCCATCAGCTTGCACAGGTTAGAAGTTAACGCTATAGGCCTATAGCTGCCTGGCTTAGAGGGGTCCTTCCCGGGCTTCCTGATTGGCACAATTACAGCTTCCTTCCAAGCACATGGAATCTCTCCTCGAATCCAAATTCTGTTTATTAAACACAACAACTTCCCTAGCACTCCCTTACCAAGGTTCTTTAACATTAGGTAACATATCTGATCTTTACCTGGTGCCGTTGATTTTGTGTTTTTTAGCGCCCTCATCATTTCCTCAATAGTAAAAACTGCATCCAAACTGTGACCTATCATGCTCTTCCTCCCTAATGCTTTGGGGTACTGTGCCTTAGTTTGTCCAATCCTCAATTTTTCCATATCTGATAGATTATCAGAGCTGTGGACCATAGCAAAATGTCTGGCCATAATTTCAGCTTTTTCTAGGTCTGAAACAGCAGTCTCTTGCCCTGAAACTAAGACTGGGTAATCCCATTGGCGCCTGTCTCCTCCCATCCTCTTTACCATTCCCCAAACATCTCCTACTGGAGTAGTTCTCCTATCTTAGAACAGAAATTCCTCCAGTTTTCCCTCTTTGCACGTTTTATTACTTTCCTGGCCATTGCCTGGGCCTTCTTGTACTGGATGAGATTTTGCATTGTAAGTGTTCTTTTATGTAGTCTTTGGGCTTTATTCCGCTTCTTTATTGCCTGCTGACACTCTTCTGTCCACCAGGGTACTAACACTTTGCACTGTTTGTTTATGCTTATTGGTATGGAGGACTGAGCTGCCACCAGCATTACTTCAATTAATTGATTATTCATTTGATCAATGCTGCTCAATTCATCAATGCAGTCCACAGCCTCTTCACACAAGTTCTGAAATCTTTCCCAGTCAGCTTTGTGAAAAACCCATTTTTTGATACCCTCCCTGGATACTATCGGCGCCTTATCCCCGACCGAGCAGAAAACAGGATAGTGATCACTCCCCAAGGTAGTGTCCGTTCTGATCGTCCATTGGGTAGTTCCTGCAAGAATATTGGATACCAAGGTTAGGTCCAGTACTGATTCGGTTCCATTCACAATGTTCCACCTGGTTCCTCTTCCATCATTCATACACACAAGCTCTCTCTCATCCATCAGTTCCTCAATAACACAACCATTGGGATCCGTATGTGTCCCTCCCCATACTGTACTATGGGCATTGAAATCCCCACACCAAACAATTCTACGCTGCCCCTGACCCTCAACACAGAGAAGACTTTGCAGATCCAATCTATTGCATGGGTTATAGAAATTAATAATTACAACAGGGTCTTTCTGGTCCCAGACTTCCACTGCTACATACTCCAGCTCATTACCCTTCCCTATGAGCCTGTACGGGATGCCTTGTTTGACAAATGTAGCACATCCTCCACCCCCTCCATGCTCCCTGTCCCGTCTAATCACCGAATAACCATATATCAAAAATTCTAAAGACGGCTTTAGCCAGGTCTCCTGTATACAGATAACATCAGGCTTAATAGAAAGTTCTTTAATGAAATGCTTTAACTCCTGCCCGCTTAAGCCAGTAGACTTCTTGCATTCCACTGAAGAAGAAAGACCATGATGAAGAAAATAAACATTATGTTTCCTGGCTCGACTGATGATTGAGGTTGTCCCTCACTTCTTCCCATGTCAGTCCTTCTAGTCCTAGATGATTAACAGCTGCCTTTACAATCAATTGAATCTTCTCATTTTTTGACTGGATGCCAGCTGTAGTATTTATCACCCCTGCAATGAAAGTGACCAATGCCATTTTGTCAACAAGAACATTTGTATTTGTCTGGGGAGGTCTCTGAGCCTCATTCACTGCCCGTGCAGTCACCACCTTCTGTACATTCTCTCTCGTAACTCTCACTGCTTCAGCATATGAGATTTTCCTTTCCACTCTGACTTTCTGAATGATATGTTCTTGCTTCATTCGTTCACACCCCACATATGCAACACTATGGGCTCCCCCACAACTACAACACTTCGGTTGCACCCCTGTGCCACATTTCCCATACTCATGGTCCCCACCACACCGAGCACATCTTCTCTTCTCCTTGCAGTGGAGTGACCGAAACGTTGACAATTGTAGCACCTCAGTGGCTTTGGCACATACGCTCTAACAGAGAAACTAATAAATCCAAGAAAAACTTTTCTCGGAAGAGTTTCTTCCTCAAAATCAATCAATACGCTTTCACTGTCAACTTTAACTCCATTTCTTGTGGATTTCATCCTTTCCACAGCTGTAGCTTTGCCTCCTTTAATTTTCTTTTTAAGATCATCCATTCTCACATTTACTGGCACCCCTGTAATGACTCCCCTGCACCCTCCTCGCTGTGCACCCACTTGCCCCACACTGTCGATCTTCAACTTTCCAAACTCCTTTAGGCTCAACGCTTTTATAAATTGTTCTTCATTTGCGCAATGCACAAGCAGATTCCCATCCGCAAGGACCTTTGCTGACAGAATGTCTCCCAGTTTATTACTCAGTTCCATGGTCAAAATAAACGGACTAAGTTTCTTAACACTAGCCTGCGTTTTCCCATCAAATCTCAGCACAACAATCAAAGACTTTACTCTCTGCCTCTCTACCGGTGAAAATAAATCAATTTCATTTTCGCTGCTGTCATTCCTCACTCTTTTGTTGCGCCCATGCGCTTTGCTATCACTATTCACTTCACTTTGCTCCATACTGCTCTCATCCTCTTCCCCTAAATCAAGAAGATCACCCCAACTGCCACGTTCTGACCCACTCACGGAACAGTCGTGCACAACCACCGGTCGATCCACAAGATTTGAATTTCCCACGCTCTTCCGCACATTGCCGTTCGTTCTACCAGCCGATGACGCCGCCATCTCGAACCGACAATTTAAAACCCGGAAGTCTACGCCCCTACTTATTCTTCGTGGAGAATTCAAAACGTATGGTGACCCCCAGTGGTGAACTATTGTATTGAATGTGAAGTGGGGGTCTCTTTTCAATCATCTTTATTATATATATATATATATATATATATATATATATATATATATATATATATATATATATATATATATATATATATATATATATATATATATATATATATATATATATATATATATATATATATATAAAAAACTTGACACATTAAGTCTGGCCCTTGTATTAATTATGGATCACTGCGAGAAAAAAAAAATGGGCACCCGTTGGCTACACATTATCAGTCAAAAAATTTGAGCCAGTTTGTTTTAATTACTAATTGCCTTGCGGATTCCTCCACTGAAGGCGCTAAAACAGAATGAACACACATGGAATGAAGAAAAACGTGTGAAATGACTATAAACGTGTTTTAAATGTTAGATTATTCAAAATACTTTACTTTGCACACCCTTGATAATCGACTAATGAACCCTGACAAGGCAGCAAGTTAAAACCATTTTAGGTGACTTTATCATGAAGCACCATTTAGAGTTAATTAGCTTTTTTCTCCCTTTGCTAAAAAAATCTATTCATTTTTCCTCATATAGTTGTTGTTTTCATTTTGTATCTATAATGAGTAAAACATAAAGAAAAAAAAACACTGAATGAGAAGTGTGAGGTGTGTCCAAACATTTAACTGGTTGTAGAGCATTTACTTCACAGAAAAATAAAATGAAATTTCTTACACATATTTTTCCCCCACGAATCTAATAAGGATTTTTGCCACACTGTTAATTAAACTTGAAATAATGTATTTTTTGTTACTGTTCCGGTGGCTGTACTCTTGTTGTGAAAGTTCAACCGGAAGTTAAGTTCATGTATAATAGTTCACTTGACCTCTGCTCGGTCCTGTCAAACTTCGTTGTCTTTTTCTCATCGCTGTTTTTGCCGTTTTCCTTGAACTATGGAGCGAAAAGTCGCTAGGGAATTTAGACACAAGGTAAGACATTTACAAATCAAGTCATTGTTTTTCGTATCCCAATAGTCTGTCGAGCTTAAAAATGATCCGAAAGTGGCAGGTGATGCGCAGCGCAAGGCCCGGCAGCTTGTGTAGAGAACAACATCAGAATTATCATGTAAAACTACAACTTTAAACCTTGAGATTAACGTCATGATCTAATATAAGTCTCCCACAGGTTTATACTGAGATTATGTTGGCAATGGCAATACATTTGAATAACTTTATTGAATAATTTTGTCAAATATGTCACCTATTGCCTCTATATATCAAGAAAGGACTGATTAAAGATTAAATAAAGTTCTTCTATAGATTATTGACGACAAAACAGTTAAATAGAATAACTTTAATACGATCGATTTTTTCTTTTTTTTCTTTGTTCACTTTTTTTTTTCTTTTTTAGACTATAAATTAGACTATATGGGGAACCTCGATATTAATGGGAAACATTCCTAGGCCAGTATTATTGTAATATATTATTTATAATAATTGTTTGATGTACTACTTCATGTTGACTTTATTAGCCTTTGTTTCGTTTCATGTGTTAATTTAAATAATACAGCCTGAGGAAAGGGGAATATGAGCCAGCATGAGCAAAGGGATCACAACAGCACAACGCCATCTGCACTGCACACAAACACACCCATCCCCTGTCTGTCCCATATTACAGCCGCTCACAAAGGGCAATTTGGGCATAATGAGAGTGCAGCTGAGTGGAAAAGATTGTACATTTAATGTTATTTGTTGCTCTAATTAAAGACAAAGGAGAACAAGACTGAACCAGGCTGTGTATTTACATTTGACTGTATTCACTGTTACATATTTAGAGTTTAAGTGAAGCATTTGCAAGACGTGACGCACTTAATATTATAGGTATCTTACTGTCCAATGTTCTCTGCTCACTGGTTTATGGGGCCAAGGTCCATGTTTGGTGATGACTGAGAATTTACAACACCATAAAATATCACAGCCAATATAACCAGGTCCCAATTAGGGCTGCAACTAACGGTTATTTCATTACTTGATTTGTTTGTGATAATTTTTTGATGAGTCGACTAGTCAATTGATTATTTCTCTTGAACATTGAGATTTTTATACACATTTTTAAACAAATAAAGGTTGAAATATGCTGACTGAAGGCTTCTAGATAGAGAACATACAAATAAAGTGTATTGTTTTTTATATTTTGTTGTATTAATGCCACTGTCTTATTTGTAAAAGGTCTTTTAGAATGTGTCTGTAGTTACCATCAAAATAAGATTACAGTTAGTTCTGATTCAATTAATTGTTGCAGCCCTAGTCAATTAATTGTTGCAGCCCTAGTCCCTGATTTACATTTATATAGAGAATTTAAATAATATTTCTCTCGGCTTTAACTTGCATTTTGAGTCATGTGTGACTGTTCACCTGTGTTCGAGTTAACTAACTGTAAGGTGACACTGCTGACCTTCCTCCTCCAGCCTTTCCTCAGCCATTATTCCCTGTGCTGAAAGGCGGGGCCACTCATTTAGTCATCTTTAGGTGTAGGAGCTTTCCATCTTCCATATGTGTTATAAAAGTGTTGTTAGCTGACATTGGGAGTACACTATCTGAACATGTGTTACATCAGTGACTGGCCCAAGCGCTTCCTCAAAACCCTTCTGATTCATCTCAGCTGCTATAAGGTTTGTTTGTGGGGTTTCAATCTAAAAGTCATGTGGATAAAAGTGTGTGTTCTGTTGTGCAGGTAGAGCTGCTGATTGAGAATGAAGCAGAGAAGGATTATCTCTACGATGTCCTCCGCATGTATCACCAGTGAGTAGCTTTTTCTTTTTACCACTGTCATAGTTTAAGTTTCCATGTGTATTTTGATATTTACTATTGTTATTACCTGGCATTACTGTATGTAATATTTATGGCTGAAATTAATGTTGCATGATGTTTAATTGCTCAGCATTTAATTGTTTTTATATTTAGATTTTTAGTACATTTTAACAGTTTGAAAGAGTTCACAACAAGTGAACACGTTATATGCCTAGTTAACTGACACAATACCAAATTTAGTTAATAAATGTAGTTTTTTTACTTCAAACAAAAATATGATGATAGTATTAGTACTTGTTGTAACAATATGTTTGCGTTTTTATTACAAGAAAAAGTCTTGAACCCAGAGATGGCAAACTTGCATCTTCGGTCGGTTCCCATTCAGTCCATTATCGTCATCAATTTTATATATATTTAATGTTTACAGAATGATGTCAGTGCCAGATTATAATAAAACAAAGTGTGTTGCAAGCCTGTAATCTTCACTGTACAGAATAATTGCTGGGGGCTGCTCTAAATTTCTGTTCACCTTTGTATAAAGCCAGAGCGCCGTGTTCCTATTGGCTGAGCGGATGATCAGTTTCCACTGCTCCCTGACAAGCCTGGCCAGTTGTAAACAAAAGGTCTTTTTATATTCATCTCACGAACAGGATTGGAATTGCACTCATTAATAATTTCCAATAGTAGCCAGGGGGACAGATTTTGTACACAAAGTGGATTTGCTCAAACTGTCTGACTTTTGCTGACGTTTCAAAGGACCTGGTGTCGTAGTTAACAATGTGATGTCACTGCAAACTGCTCATAGCTAAGCAGTGAGATGCAGGATAGCTACAAGCTCTGTGGGAGAATATTCATGGTAAAAAAATGCAAACGTGCCCAGGTTTATCTGTTTTATTGAGTCTTTTGAGATTAAACTAAGCCAAGTGTAATTTAATGTTTCCATCTAGCATCAGAAAGCGCTGTTATTCAATGTTATTCAATCATGCAGGCTTGGTGGTTGTCAGATAACTATAACCCACATTATGAAAAACTAAAGCTATCAAAAATATGAAGTATCTCCATGTATTTGACCCAAACTGCACTCAAAAAACTACAACTGAGCAGGAGTTCATGCAAAAACATCTATTCATAGAGAAATGTATTAGTGACCAGTGTATTTATATGCTAGAGAAGTTATATTAAACATATAAACTCTCACTGTATTTTCTCCTTTTTGCTGTAAAATAATCAGTTGACACCTGTTTAGCTTCGTCTTGCCCAGGTTGTCGTTGTAAATCAGAATTTGTTCTCAACCTCCCGACCACCAAAGAATGTTTAGTTTGATGATGCTGTCTAACTGCTATTTGAAATAATAATAATTGTAATAATATTAAAGAACATGTAGTGTATTCCATACAAATTTGCTTGACTTTTATTTGTTTATATCACTTATCAGGTCTATGGATTTGCCTGTGCTGGTGGGTGACCTGAAGCTGGTCATAAATGAACCAAAACGCCTGCCTTTGTTCGATGCAATCCGACCTCTCATTCCACTGAAACACCAAGTGGAGTACGACCTGCTCACCCCCAAGAGGTCCAGGTGAGTTCAGACATCCCCGTTAAAAATACCATATATGACTTTACACTCCTCTGTAACATGTTTGTGTCTGGGATTGTTTCATTCAGTTAACTACTTTTGTGTGGTGTAGGAAGCTGAAAGAGGTGCGTTTAGATCGGACACACCGTGATGGTCTCGGGCTGAGTGTTCGAGGGGGACTGGAGTTTGGCTGTGGTCTTTATATTTCACAGATTGTAAAAGATGGACAGGCTGCTAATGTTGGCCTTCAGGTAGGCTCGCTTACAATTTTTACTAAAATAATATTTATATATTTAGTGCATAACTATCTGTAATGATTCTTACAGCCACTAGGTGGAGATGTGGGTCTTGAGCACTACAGTATGAAGCAGTAGTTAATATAATAAATATGTACAACAGTCATAAACAACTAAACTAGAAATATGTTTACAGGATTGCAAGCACACATATTGCACTGCTGATTTTACTAGACAATAAATTCGAGAAATTGTTATTCAGTTTCTGTATTGAATGTGAAGAAGTAGTTAATCACACCAATTGAATTGCCATGTGTCTTTGATTTACAGGTTGGTGACGAGATTGTTCGCATCAACGGTTACTCCATTTCCTCTTGTATCCATGAAGAAGTCATCAGTCTCCTCAAGACTAAGAAGATTGTGTCACTTAAAGTCAGGCGTAAGTCAAGCTCTCAACAAAACGTATTCCATTTGTCATGTAGAATAACTTCAACATTTACTTACAAATTGTATGATGGGATATTTTCTATTCTTGCAGATGTCGGGATGATTCCTGTGAAAAGGTATGGTTCATTATTAAGGGGCTCATGTGCTTATTTTAAGGTGATTGTTCTGTTCTGTTCTGTGTGTTTTAGCTCCTCAGACGACCCTCTCAAGTGGCAGTTTGTGGATCAGTTTGTCTCTGAATCTGGGGTGAGACGTAAAGACAAAGTTTCTTATTAATTGCCCATCTTTTTTTTATGTATTAAAGACATTTTGATCGGTGCAGGAGAAGAAAACCAGTATTGCGGGTTTAGCATCTATTGGAGGGAAAGAGATCAAGGAGAAGAAGGTTTTCCTCAGTCTTGGGGGCACAAAAGGCATGGGCATCAGCATCTCCAGTGGTCCCACCCAAAAACCTGGCATCTACATCAGTAATGTCAAAGCTGGGTCACTTTCTGCAGAAGTTGGTCTTGAGGTAACTTTTTTCTAGTCATAAACAACATTTCCAGCGTTATAAAACCAAAACACTGTTCTTTTGTTTTGTTTTTTAAATTTAGATTGGTGATCAGATTGTCGAGGTTAACGGTGTGGATTTCACCAGTGTGGACCACAGAGAGGTAAATGTTTGGTTAGCGGGTCTGGCACAAAGTTTCATTAGGCAAATGTGTATTTAATGATTAATTCGCTCAGCTGCAGAAACAAACCCAAATGATTTGTTGCGAGCTTTTGTCACATTGGCAACCAAGCAGACCATTGCCTTCAGTACTCTCTGGATGTTGTGTTTTCCCTGTGTTAGGATCAAAACATGTAATGTAAGAGTGCACTTACACTTTTCACAACAGTAGAAGTAAACCAGGAACAAAACCTACATCAGACTTAAACTTGACTTAAATAAGACAAAACAAATACAAGTGTGAATTCACCCTAATACTGTGCTTGTTTGTTGTCTTTGAATCAATTTTTATAAAGCTAGTATTAAATACACATTTTGTGTTTTTGTTTCCAGGCTGTTCGAGTGTTGAAAAGCAGCAGAAGCCTGACCATCACTGTTCTGACAGGGACCGTAAGTAAACTCAACTATACATACTGTACCAAAGAGAGAGAGCAGACACTGGTCACTGCAAATGCCTTTCATTTTCCCATGAGAAGAATTCTAATGAAAGTAATTACTGCGCCTGTTACAACCCAGCTCAGCTAGGGAAGGGGAGGTAACAAAATAAACCAAAGATGGGAAAAGGTTTAAATAAAGATGCAATTTAATGAACAGGGGTGTAAGGGTAACGTAACGGAACTAAAAATACAGAAAACAAACAAGGTATGCCAGTCCCAAAATGCACGGGTCACACAGGCCTAGCAAAACAAAGGCCCATAAACAGAAACGGGTGACAAAATGAAAAGAGACATGACATACTAAACGAAACAAAACACACGTGCCTCAAACCACACAGAACACAGGCGCTGCGCCACTGCAGCCCTGACAAACAAAGAGGCACAAAATGGCATACTGGCCACACAGGCCAGCAGCCCTGACACATAATGGCATACTGGCCACACAGGCCAGCAGCCCTGACACATAATGGCATACTGGCCACACAGGCCAGCAGCCCTGACACATAATGGCATACTGGCCACACAGGCCAGCAGCCTCGAACAGGTGAGCAGAGTGTCCTTAAGTACTGGGCGGGACCACAGGTGGACTGATTGGCCCTCCAATCCGTGGGCCAGGAGGCAGCAGCCAATCTCGTTCAGTTTGAGCTTGCCTCCTCTCTCCAGCAGGAACTCCACCAAGAAATAAAGACAATATACAAAAACACAAAAGGAGGCAGGATCTGCAGGCCTGGGGCCGTAACACCCTCCCCCTTAAGTTACAAATAATATTTGTAATTAACTAAATTTTTGGACTTAACAATGGTTGCAGGAAAACGAGAGGTGGAAGGCAAGTCAGTATAACACAGCCAGGGCTAGGGATTGGGTCTAGGACTCCAGCAGCAGCAATCCTTGAGACTGACCAGGTGCACAAGGAACCGAGCCCCATCCCAGGGACGCTGCAACAAAAGTGAGGCTCAGAAGATGTAATAAATGAACAGGTGATCAGTCTGGCCATCAATCACATCTAGCACACATAAGCATAAGGAGTTAGACATTCAGGGCCAGAATAGACTGCACCACACATTAGCCACAAGCAAAACTAACAACATTCCACCACCCAATCACCATACAACACAATTTAGATAATCCAATTCAAAAACTTACCAAATACAAACCTGTTTAAATTACATCAGTAGGATAGGGTGTTATGGATCCCGGATGAGCCCCCAATTGTTACAACCCAGCTCAGCTAGGGAAGGGGAGGTAACAAAATAAACCAAAGATGGGAAAAGGTTTAAATAAAGATGCAATTTAATGAACAGGGGTGTAAGGGTAACGTAACGGAACTAAAAATACAGAAAACAAACAAGGTATGCCAGTCCCAAAATGCACGGGTCACACAGGCCTAGCAAAACAAAGGCCCATAAACAGAAACGGGTGACAAAATAAAAAGAGACATGACATACTAAACGAAACAAAACACACGTGCCTCAAACCACACAGAACACAGGCGCTGCCACTGCAGCCCTGACAAACAAAGAGGCACAAAATGGCATACTGGCCACACAGGCCAGCAGCCCTGACACATAATGGCATACTGGCCACACAGGCCAGCAGTTGTGTAAAGGTAAATTAACAGAACTACAACAAAATCAAACTAATACAACACAGAAGAACAAAACACAAGTACTGGTACTGCCACTGCAGCCTAGATACACAGTACAAATACGATGACTGCCACTGCAGTCCTGACTGAGTACATTGAAATACAAATACATGCAGGTGCTACCACTGTAGCCCTGACACATAAGACAATACAGGTGCTGCCACTGCAGCCCTGACACAAAATGGCATACTGGCCACACAGGCCAGCAGCCTCGAACAGGTGAGCAGAGTGTCCTTAAGTACTGGGCGGGACCACAGGTGGACTGATTGGCCCTCCAATCCGTGGGCCAGGAGGCAGCAGCCAATCTCGTTCAGTTTGAGCTTGCCTCCTCTCTCCAGCAGGAACTCCACCAAGAAATAAAGACAATATACAAAAACACAAAAGGAGGCAGGATCTGCAGGCCTGGGGCCGTAACAGCGCCCCTGCGGCTGGGGTCATAATCCTTATTCTAAACACATAATACTGGACTGGTTCAATACTGACCTTTCAAACAACAATGTCAAATATGTCTTTCTGACACACAGAATGATTTGTAATTTATATGTGCATTTAGTTTCTTGAAAATCACATTACCTCTCTGATGGTTCAGTCAGACTGTCTGCAAATGGGACATTTATCCTCAATGAGCCTCATTATTTTGTTGGGATGGAGCCTGTAAATGCATTTCATTTGTCAGATGGCTTTAATGGAAGAATAAGAGGATTAAGTAGTCCAAAAAAGCATGATCTCTGGGAATCACTTTGGGTGTGACACGATACAAATGTCAGACTTGCCCTCTTTGTCAGGCCATAGCTTTATGACTTAAGCATTCTTGCATTTGTCCGATCTGCCTCAGTCTGATTGGTCTCTTAGGGCAGTGAGCTGTTTATGACAGATGAGGAACGTCTGGCAGTGGAAGCCCGACGGGAGCTGGATCGACAGGAGCTGATGCATCAGAAAAAGATTGCACTGGAGACCAACAAAATTACCAAAGAGCAGCAGGAGAAGGAGAGACAGTAAGTCCAATTTACTTTCTGCTCTATCAGTGGTTGCTGTCTTGTGTCCCATCCATTTTAATTTAGTGCACAAGATTCATTCTGAGTGTGCTTCTTCTAATTGGCCAAGCAGCAATGGACAAATATTAAATCAAAGGCAACAATTATATTATGGTAATTACAGATCTATTGCACAAGTATTCAGTTAAATGGCTGATGTTTCTTATATCTGTCATGTGGAAATCTGTCTACCATCTGTTTAGTGTAATTTGATTATGTGGGTAACACACTTGTGGACTTGGATTGCATATAATATTACTGAGGCAATTGTAAATCACACTCACAGATGTCATAATGCAAATATAGGCATGTATATATATGTACATATATGTACAAAAGTAAATTCACACTTGAATAATGTACTCTTTCGGAGTGTCCTGAGCAAACGTTTGATCCAAAGAAGAAAGGAAAATAATTATCAATGCCAAATAAATAGAACCAGACATAGGGGCAATGAAATATTCCACTATTAAATTTGGTATATACATTTGGTTATGTTTTAGTGGATTGTGTGCCACAGAATGTTTTTAACAAAGAAAAGTTGAAAAACACTGAAATACACTATACATTGTACCCTGGAAATGTGCTTTTATTATTATTATTATTATTTTTTTTTTTTACATTAATCAAGACTATTCTTATTCAACCAATGTCATTCTCTTCTGAAAAATGAATATTTCTGTCAATTAATACAATGCCTTAACTAGAGATACTGTTGATAATAATATAATGTACAAATGTTTCAAATAGTGCTTAATTTGAATATCAAGTACATCATATATAATAAAAAATTCAACAGAATGAGGAGATTAGAAAAGAAAACGGAAAAAAACTTCCACTAAATAAATTTGTATTTTTGCACTTTTTAGGGTAATTTCACATATGTCTGTTAGTGAAATCATAACTAAAATGCTAAAAGGCATGTTAGAGCACATTTCTGAGGCAATTACATAATATCTTCTGAATATTGTCATCAGAATAGATAACGATGTATACATTACGTTACACACTAGCCCTCTACAAATCAAACTAACTGAACGGTCTTAACAGGAGAAAGATGGAGATATCGCAGAAAATGGTGGAAGAAGAGCAGCGTTATCAGAGCGAAATGGATAAGTATGGAATATCGTCTTTGTTTTATGAAAGAAATACATTGTCACTTTGAGTCGTTATCCCATGTGTTTTGATTTTAGGATTCATGCGGTCGAACGTAAACACAACAAAGACTGGGAGGATGACTGGGGGACCAAAAACAGACCAAAAAGCCCCAGGGGTCCTTCCCCAGCACCACCTGAGAGAAAGACTCCCTCTCCAAAAGCTAAGAGTTCTCGTAAGGATTCTTTGTCTATTATCACTGCATGAATCTGGGCCTCTTAACACTAATGTAGTTCTAGACTGCTTTAACAATCTCCTCTTTGCATGTTGTTGACTGTGTGTGCGGTGGTGCCTCTTGTGTGCTCCTTCACAGAGGATGACGAAGACGAACAAGTGAGTCCAGAGCATCAGCTGTTTGTTGTTACAGTTTTTGTCATAATCTGTCATATAGATTATTGTTGACTTGGTGCGAAGCTAGATTTTCTTTGACAACCAAGATGCAACTACTGGAGACAGACTAGAATATAGGCGTGTGCATTGAATCGTTTGTTGTGCTGCTGCTTTTACAATGAAATTGAAGCTTTCTTTTTTTTGAACCACTAAATGTTTATCTTTGTTTGTAGCGTTTGGCTGGTTTTATCGGTATGAGGGTAAACTACCATCAATGCGCAAGGTATTGTGTGGTGTTGTTTGCTGTGACATTTCAAATCCTTCACTTTAGAGGTTATACACTGACATTCTTTTATTTGAAACATAAAAAAAGACTATAGTAGCTTGTTTGCTAACGGCAGTTGAAGAGTCAGGACAAATGCCTCACAAAAATGATCTTCCTCAACAAACTGACTCAAAAACAGCTTATTTAAGCTAACGGCTCATGTATTTAACATTGTATGGTCTTAAAGTCTGTATCAGTGATAAATGTGAGCGTAGACTGCAGTGTTCCTGTTGTTTATCCGGTTTTCCACAACTGTTTCCTTTATTTTCTTTTTTGTCCGGCACAAACTAAATATTTAGCTGAGTTGTAAGACCTTTATATTTGTTATTATAGTGTAGCAGCTTTGTTTTGAGCTCTTACAGGAGAAAAGTTCATTACTCACCACTGACTCTCATGCATTTTTGCCTCTCACTGCTGAAATTCTTAATGCTGTAATGTCACCTGCATAACCTCTATTGTAGTTTTTACGGTGTATCATAGGTACTGTTTGCTATTGCATGTCACAAAGACTGGTTTTCCGTGACCGAGTTGCTTCATATTATTGATTGCTTTATATGTTGGTGCTTTAAAAATAAGAAAGGAGAAAAAAAGAAGAAAAAGAAGAAATCTTCCAACACCGACACGATGCGTGATTTGCGAAAAAGCAAAAAAGAGATGGAATTTGAACTGAAACTCGCCAAAGAGAAAGAAGAGATGTACGAACGAGAGAAGCAACTAAAAATCAATCGTCTGGTCCAAGAGGTACAACTCTGAACTTTTCACAACAAAGAAAAGATCATTTTAATTCCACTAGACAATGTCAGCAGGGATTGGACTTTGTGATGTTTGAGTTGCACTGAAATGCCAAGGTTGCTGTTCTGTGTTTCTGGGGCAGGTTTCAGAGACGGAAAGAGAGGATCCGGCAGAGACCGAGAAGGTTCAGCACTGGGTGGAGCGACTTTGTCAAACACGACTCGAGCAGATTTCCTGTGTCGAAAATGACTCTCCAGAGGTACTAACAGTCCAGTCCACTTTAATCAGACAAGTATTTTCAAATCGTCTCTATTTTTCTTTTTTTTGAGTCATTAATATAAAATCATAACTATTGTAACTACCAAATAGTACAATAATACTGAAAAGCTCTGTACCTGACTTTAATTCCTTCTAATTCAGGAAAATGCACTTTGCCTAATTACGTTACATTTTCAGCTGTCTCAGACAGTTGTTTCTCTATCATAGTGCAACATTTGAGTGAGAGAAAGGACCAAGTGGGCGGAGCATGGTTAAAAATTGGGTACATAACCTTTAACATAGATTTGAAGTACGCTTGAATTTGGACGAAGATAAATAAGATATGTTCAAGGAAATGTGTTTTTAGTCATGATTTAAAGGAGACATATTATGCTTTTTTTCATGAATGTAGTATTGAACTATAACTTATGTACATCATCATTTTACACTTTGTTCAATTGCAATATTGATCTAAAACGGTGTAGTAAAAAAACTTTCTGTTCATAAACTGCAGAAATGATAAGCTCCGCCTCCTCATAGTGACATTTATTTCTTCATTACAAGCAGTGGATCGTCATTTACACGTTTTTAGTCACAACTAAGTACAGACACATTTTCTGAGCACTCGAGCCTGAAATGCAAGACAATACATAATTACTCAAACATGCGGTAATCAATCAAAATACAACTTTGAGTAAATGAATGATGAAGAAACACTGTTGTGAAAAGCTTGAAATTAATTTAGCATAAAGTCCTTGAATTGTAACTTCATTGCTTCCTTTTTCTGTTTGATTTTAAGCTCTCTCCCCCGCGCTCTCCTGCGTCAGAGCCAAAGGCAAAGCGTTTTCCTGGAGGTCTTCATTTAGCCACAACTGACCTGGATGACATAAACCTGGACCATGTGGACCAGAGCCTGAGGGGCCCTCTCATTAAACTGGCCCCCACTCAGCCAAGCACCAACCTGCCTCCTCCTCCACTGCCCCTGCCTCCCCCCTCACCCAAACTCAACTCCACCATCGCTCCCAGTTACTCCCCTCAGCGCCGGCCGCCCTCTCCCCCCGCGCAGAGGAAAACCCCTTCAGTGCCTTCGACCCTCACCAGCAGAGGGCGCAAGCCTCCTCCCAAACAAGTGTCCCGCACTCCCTTCCCCCAGTACAGTTCCAACTCTCATGTGTCACGTCCGCCATCCTCACCTCAGCCAGCTCCTCGCCCTACACCTCCACCTCCCCCACCCCCTCCCCCGCCTCCTCCACCTCCCCCTCCGCCGCCTCCACCTCAACAGCACAAAATTGGCAGGTACCGCCAGCTCGAACAGACGCACCCCACAGTGACTCCCAGCCCCCCAGAGCACAGGAGCGAATGGGAAACAGGTGGATATCTGCCACGAGGAGGCATCTACTCCTCCAACAACAGTGAAGTGTCCTACCCCTCGAGCCCCAAGGTCAGAATCACTGTGACACTTTGACAGTAAAATGTTCTTGTCTCTGTCAGTCCTGGAAACCTAAAACTCTTAACATACTATGAATATTTCTGTGATGCTATAATTGGACTTAATGTGCATATGACAGGGTTTCATGTTTTTCTAAATATGACTTGGTTTGATGAGGTAGTACATGTAGTGAATATTATCATATCAGTCAAGTGGCAGTTTGTGGACAGAATTAGATAGTAAGTCCAATTTATCAGTGGCTGCCCATCCATCATGGCCCATCCATTTCCATTTAGCCAACAAGATATAAATTATGGTAATTAAAGATTTAGTGCAAGTATTCAGTAGCTAAAAGTTGAAAAGACAACCTATATATAGGTACCAGGAAGTACAATTAAAAACGTCACCAAAACTATGTTTACTATGTTTTAGTGAAATGAGCAGTCTAAACCATCATATGCACTTTAAACAGACTGACTGACTGACAGACTGACTACATTTTCATATGACACAGGTAATGAGGAATACCTCCCATGCGAGCCGTGTGTCAGCCTCAAGTAACCCATTGGTAAATCCTTACAACTATTTTTGATCCAGTTAATTTCACTGTGTATTTACATCCAAACTTTCGTTTTCATGGGAAGCAACTAGCTCCGAGCCCTCCAAACCAGCGCCGCCAGACAACCCCAATGTCCAAGCCCGTCATGCTGCCTCAGTCACAGACAAACCGCCCAGACGTGCACAGAACCGCTGTCCGCTCTGACGGCTTGGTATGATACAACTGCATATTCACAGGCTTCAGTCACATAATTTCTCCCTGTTTTCGATCAATCAACATTTATTTGTACAGCGCCTTTACAACATCCAGAAGGTGAACAAGATGCTTCACAAAGTGTAATAAAACAGTATAAAAAACATGGTAAATAATAAAGAAAAATACAATAACTCAACGTTAAATGCCCCTCTGAATAAATAGTCTTTGAAGGACTTATTCCTGATTTTTGCCCATTCAAATTAATTGCTATGGCAACGGTTCCATAGAAACCCATAGATACAAAAAAAGTCTGCCACAGTGGGACTTTGTCATGGCTGGAGACAAATGGCTAGAGAAGCTCAGTTAGACTCCAAGACTCACCAGCTGTTTTCCTCTGTGGATATTAGATCAAACTACAGGGGGAAAAACCTGTCAGCCAAATGTGGTACAATTTTAATTAATTTTAAAATGTATGGTTCAGTAAAATTTTAGATACATATCTTCAGAAAGCTTTATTGTATTGATTTATTTATCCTAACAAATAGAAAGTTGAAAATGATTGGAAGTATTGCCAAAAATGTATATATTTTGATATTATTTTGCATAACCCTTGACAATATTCAACAATAATCCATCAGAAGTGTGGTAAAACGTGCCTTTAGATTTTTTTTTTTTTGAGGTTCAATTATTGCACAAAAAACGAATGGACTGAAAAATTAAACACAAAAGTATTATGTTATATCCTTGTTTGGAAGATTACATTGCACGTTTCCTTTCATTTGTAACTATTTTGTATTTATTTTATAGACAGTATACTCAATATTCTAATTTATATGATGTCAATTGACAGAAATGAATGAGAATATTATCTGACTACCATTGAATTAACTCAACTGAAGGTTTTCCTAATCTAATATAAAGGACACAGAACCTTGCATGATCTATTCAAATTAACCCTTATACTGTGTTTCATCTGTTGTAGCCTCCGGAAATGCTGAAGCGGATGGTACCTTTCAACACATCCTTTAAATCAAACAACAAACGACAAGTAAACTATGATTATCAGCGTGTTTGCACCTCCCCTGCAGTCTTGAGTGCATTCCTCTTCTCCCTGGGCCTGCTCTCAGCTCTGTTCATCACCACTGGATCCTCAGGGACCCCTCCTCCTCTTTTTTCTCCCATATCCTTTGTTGGGTGTGCTCTTTGTCCTGTGCATTTGATTGCAATATAATGCTTTTACAGATTTAAAAATGAGAATTAGTGACTTGTAAACAGTATTGACTTTACACTTTAAAACAAGGTCCATTTGATAACTATTATAAGGCATTAATAAGCATTAGTTGTCTGCTTAGAAGCACTTTTAAGATATTTATTAACAGCTACATGGCTTATTAACACGTATTTGGGTTAATTTAATAGATTATTAAGTTGTGTTAGGTATTGTAAGCATATAAAAGTGTTACTCAACGTCATATAAGTGCTTGAAATCAAATAACCAGTGCTTATTGATGACATGTAAATAGTAGTTGTTTTAAGCGTTACTTCACTGACAGATAGATGCGATTAGCTGTGGAGTCTGAAATATTTGTATCACATAAATTAGTCTCTCTAGAAAATCATGACAATACTTCTGAGCAATCAAAAATAAACAGACATACTGTGTTTCTTTTCCTCCTGTGAGTCTGTAGAAGAATTATATTTTTTATTTGGTTGTGTTTTCACGCTGTATTTTGCCATGAGTCATCCTCGCAGGATAATGGCAGCTGTTCCAAAAATCCAACTGGCTGTTTTGTTTTTTGAGATGTGTTACTTGGTTTCTGTGGATTCATGTTGTCACTATATTTAATTAAGGCACCTGACTGTAAAAGGCTTTTTGGAATTAATAACTGAAGTGCTGTCTCCATGGTTTTGCTTTATTCAGAAAAGGTTTGAAAACTTGGTTGTCAAAGGAACCTGGCTGTTGCACACTAGAACCAGTACATAATTAAAGACAGCAGCTGTCTACTCAACTCTGTATTGACCTATTGATCCAGTGATTTGAACTAATGAATCCTTTATTGATTGACTTTCAGGTCTTTGAGAAGCACGGGGAGGATTTTGATCCCTACTCAATGGTATCTGTACTTTCTTTCTTACAAATGTCTTTTTAAGTTACCTTTAAGAATAGCTGTGATGAAGAGTGCATTGTACAGTGTCTTGTATTCTTTGTTCCATTAAAAAAATGCCAACTGCATTTTGTGCTCTGCTACTGTTTTAAATGGTATTTTTATCTAAAGTTCTCTGCAGACCAGATAGCTGGACGGGACGTGAGGCGACTGAGAATTAGAAAGGTACTGGCTGTTGTGCCTTCAAACAGATGTCTCTGTACAAGTACAAGTATTTACTTTTTTTGTATTTACTTAATTGTCAAAGGCTGGACAGCTTGACCTTGCTTTGGAAGGAGGTGCAGACTCTCCTCTTGGAAAGCTGGTAGTGTCAGCCGTTTATGAAGGAGGAGCTGCCGATAAGAATGGTCAGTTGTTCAAATGTTTTAGCTCCTTCAAAATTTAGATAGAACAGATGATGTTACTCCAGGTCAGTTGCAGGGTCGTCAGCTGGTTCCACCTTTCACTTTCACCCCCTGCAACTGACCCTCCTTTGATGTCCCGCCCTTTCTCAAGAAATGTATCTGCCTTTTGTGCACACATGAAATCCATACACATTCTTGTGCTTTCAGGGGTTCAAGTAAAAACATACATTTGAGAAATAAACGTTCAATACATAATTCAAGTAGTGCATAAATTCGCTGATGCAGAGTGTTGTAGTGTCTAATTCCTCTCGTGTCTGTAGGTGGTATTGTCGCTGGTGATGAACTCATGGCTGTGAATGGGAAGATACTGATCGATGCTTCATTGACTGAGGGTCAGAACTCTCTGGCTCGTGCCTGGAACAGCGGAGGGGTATATTTCTGTGCAGTGCATGTTTTAAAAATAACAAAACCTGATTAATTTATTTTAAATATGTGGCTGGTTGTTCTAGGACTGGATTGATGTCGTGATCGCTGTATCTCCACCAAAAGACTATGAAGATGAAGTGTAAGCATTTTGTTCTTTGTTATTCACAGAAGTACATTTAAATTTGTGCTGCTTAACCCAAAGTGCCCCAGCGGTTGAGCGGCTCTGAATGTACAGAATGACTTGTGGTCTGTGTGCGTGTGTACAGCCCTAAGTCAGCATCAGTCAGTCCCACTGTGAACACAAAGGTGCAAGGCAGTGCATCTCTGTACAGGCATGGCTACCAGCTTCAGAACTAGCCCTTCTCTCGTCCTGGTAATAGATCTTGTCCTCACCGTCTCAAAGAAGATGTTTGCTGTGGAATTTGTTTTTTACCTTGGTGCCCTGTTTGAACACATGTGACAGTCTCCCTGTCAATCAGAAGAAAGCAGTGCTATGTAGTATGTCACCTTTAACCTTTGTCCAACTATTTGGATTTATGATCATGTCAAAAACAGCTACAGTGTGTATTCTTATTACCTTCTGAATGTCCTGAAGGCTATTTTCATTTTATGTTGCACCATGTGCTGTTCCATGAAACAAAAGTGATATGGAGGCCTTACCATTGATCCGTAAACCTGTCAAATACTGTACATTTGAGACATAAATAATCTCACGTACATAACCTGCGTCATGTTAAGACCAGGACTGCTGCCAGCTTTGGACAGTTGTTCTGATTGATGTTGTTCAATGGGACTGTTACATGTTTATTGCCTTTTAATGCAGTGCCGCTGAGTGATACTGTAGCAAGGATTTCCATCAGTTTTTGGTTTCGGACTAAAATGAGGTTATATGTGAATTTATCATATAATTTAAACGCCAGTTTAAAAAAGAAATCTTGAGCTACAGTTGAAAGTGTGAGTTCTGTGTATTCTCTTGCAGGACGATACTGGACCTGTGTTATTATTATTTGTTGCATGTTATGAGTAACTCTAACACGCTTCAGAAAAATATACCATCTTTTGTTTTGTTTTGCAGAACTTTCTTCTAGACTTTTCAACAACCAAGAATGCCAAGAATGCACTTAAACTTTAAGCTCTATCATGGATAATCCACCCATTACATAGTCTTTTGCACTGTATTTGTTTTATGAATGGAATCACATATGTCCATTTTGGGAAGTTTTAGACTACATTTTCTATTATGTTCATTCTCAATAAAAGTAAATACTTTTCATGTCTGAAGGTGTGTTTATACGTTATTTTATAAATATATATATTTTAAAAAATGATTTGGTAATATTTAACTAATAGATTTAAAAACTACATTGAATACATTTGATTTATCATCACTACATGACATTGCACATATATACTCACATGCCTTGTGATTTAATTTTATGTCGAATGGACCCCAGAAAGACTAGCGACCACTCTGTGGAAGCTAATGTGGCTCCAAATAAATAAATTGCACTATCCATAGGGGGCGATAAAGCTCCTAAATTTTATTACTCCAATTTCAATGCCTGCCTTGTGACAGAGTGGTCAATGTTTTCAATAATTCAGTCTAATCCATGCTGCTCTGGGCTCATGATTAAATATCGTTTAATGTGGTAGGACCCAATCCTGCAACCACATTTGACAGTTAAAAATCATGTATTTGTGATGTAATTGTGCATGTAAGCGGCTCTTTGCTGCGTCTCTCTCGCAGTTATATAATGCTTGTATGTTTGCTTTATTCCTGCACACAGTCGCGTTCACGATGGCATACGTGACTGAGTCTGAGCGTGCATCGACCGCTGAAACGCGCGCCTCTGTGTCACTGGGACTGAACTAAAGACCACAACAGTGTATGTGACTGAGGGGGGTGGTCCGGGGGGGAGATCTGCCCTCCTCCAGTCTTGATCCACCAACTACACTTCTCGGTTCCTCAGCACCTGAGTTCAGGACCTCGGAGAGCGCCTTTTCTTCAGCCGTGAAACGCAACAACAACTTCAGCGACAGACCGCCACAGTCTGAGCACATGCAGACGGCCATTTAGGAGATTTACCGCCTCTTCTGTCGATTTCCTCTGGGCCCTGGATGTGACAAAGACCGCGCGTTATTTCAGGAGCGTAAACATCGCCGCTGACACCATGATCTCACGATACAAACCGGTAAGTTACCTTTAACTTCACCGGCTGGATTTCACTCCTCGTGGCATTTCTTCGTGACAAATAAGCACGACAAAGGTGATAAATCTCCGTGTTTTTAATGCTAGATGTAAAAGCATTTTGCAAATATGTCAAGTTATTTTAGGACATACCTCGACAGTGTGGTCATCCATCACTGGACTCATTTCGCATTAAAACTAATTTGCTATCGACTGAAAACCTGTCCCATCCGCGGAGTGATGGTGTGACGGTCTGTGCCAACCTACATTAACATTATTATTTAAAACACTAGCACGCCTCCTTAAATGTCCCTGTTTTGGGCTGAAATATTGGACAACAAAATGATAAATGAACTATTGTACTGCCTGGATTCAGTTTGTTTTGTCGTCAAACCAAATGTCCATCTGCAAAATCTTTTCAACTGAATCTGTGTGTGGATATATTTACATAATGCGCTCCTACCACCAACAGTCTGCATCTAGTGGCTGCCGGTGCTGTAATGATTTTTGGAAGGCATTGTAGCCCAGTTTGTCTGGCTGCCCTGTAAAGCCACTCACACATTAATTGGACCGAAAGGTTTTCTACAGAACGCGCTGCTTCCCACTTTGCTCTGCTTTAACCTTATGCATTTTGTATTGCTTTTTTTTAACACTTAAAGAGAGGCAGAAATACTGCAGTTTTTTTGAGCAAGGGGTGACATCTGTTGTGTGAACATTTCATTTTGAGTGTTAAAGTAAAAGCTAAGTCTGTTTAATTTGCATTCACTTTTGCAAAAACATGCTAAATTTGATATTTTATCCCAGATTGTTTGTGTTATTTTGACTTGATTTGTCGCCAAAAAGAACAGGTGTAATAATTAGACGTATACCAAAGTATACCTTTGTGATGTATTGACAGGGCATTAACAATTTTCCTTGCTTAAAGGTGCAGTGTAACTTTTTGGTGGGGGGTCTGCAATCTTGAATAAAAATAAAATACATAAAAAACCCTCAACAGCTTTGTAACTTGGCCTGGTTGTGTGTCACCTGCTTGTTTCCATGGAGATAGCTGCATCTATGGAGACAAGCAGGTGACACACAAACAGACCAAGTCACCAATCTGTTTTAATTCCTGAGCAATTAAAACTATGAAGAAAAAAAATATATATATATGAAAACAAGATATGTTTAATGTCATGATTGGGATATGAATGTTAAGGTTGGGGTAACGGTATTTTTTCAGCACTTTGTGACAAATAAGACCACTGCATCTAATAATAAAGTCTCATTGACTGCGCTTGGGTGGTGTACCCCAGTTGGCTGTTTTAGGTGTGTCTAACCATGTGCCAAAAGGTTTGTGAGAGCTAGTGACGGACACAGAGTTAAAAACCTACTTCAGTTTTTTCTGGTGTGAACATCGCGCACCCAGCTTTAATGCATAGACATGATACAACATGATTGTAAACACACCAGATTAGAGGCTAATTTCCTTCCATTATCCCAAGGGGCCACAAAAGATGGAAAAGGTGGACCCCCACCAGAAAAGTTACGTTGTGGATCTTTAATTTTTCTGCTTTTCCAAGGCTTCTGAAAAGTCAAAAGTATTTTAAAGTCTATATTTATGTCATACAGTTGACCCTCCATGGACATCTCTGTCCTCATGTGAGCTTCTTCTGGGTTAAGATGAGTTGGATTACATGAGGTCAGCGCCTTAGTTTACATTTATCAGCTCTGGTCCCATGTGCCTTCTGATCCATATTAATAAGTCTGCTTCTGTTGACTGTGGTGCGAAGGCATTAATAATTCATCCATAAGGTGCAGCTGTGCTGTTCAGTCCTGTAAAGCTTTAATATAAATTACAGCTGTGAAATAAATAAATTATGATCCATACAATGTTAAACAATCTGAAACCACATCTACGTTGTTGTCCTAGAAGAGTTACGATTATTAATTCACTTTTATTCATATTGTCTGGATTGCTATTCCACTAGTATAATATACCACTGAAAAAAAAAAAAAAGAATAATATATTTTTATGAAATAAAAGTTTCTGAATCATAAAGCTGGATAGAAACGGATAGAAAAGTCTATGACAACATCTCTTCTATCTATACCTAAATGTACTTCACATTTAGGTATAGATAGAGATAATGTCATAGATTATTTTTGCTTAGTTATTATTTTTTAGTTCTTACAATTATATTGTGACCTAAATAATCATTGATGATCGTGACATCCCTGCGTAAGTAAAATGATGCATAAAAACAACAATAAAACAATGAAAACAGAAAAGCAGGGAAGAGGAGCTTTTCTACTTAGCCAAAAAGATCTTGAGGGTAATGCTTTGGTCAAGTTTTGGGACGTCGCACTGTTGTGATCCAAGAAAATTGTTCTGACAGAAGATGTGATTCAAACTTACCTTTCCATGACGTGTGCACGACTGTCACTCTCTCCTCTCTCTCCTCATCTCTCTCTCTCCTCACTCCTCCTACTTTCATCGCCTTCTCCTGCTCGGGCTGCGCATTCTGCTCCCGTCTCCCAAGGTCGACTTTGTTAAAGCCCTGCAACAGAACAGGAATAGCAATAGAGGGCTGGCTCTGTGTATAAAGCCCTGTGTGCTCGAGTGAGTGATGTGCATTCCAGAGAAGTAAAGCCGCTGCGGTGCTGAAGGATGCGTGCTGCAGCTCGCAGACGCCCGGGATACAGATGTTGCTGGATGGGAGAGCAGCTTGAAGTGGCGGGCAGTCGGCAGAGCTGCTTTACTGGACTGTGACCCTTCCTCTATCCTTTCTCTGCTCTCTCGCTGGATGTGTTTTTTGGGGATTCTACTTAACAGGACCAAGCAGAGGATCTAGTTGATGTTCAGCATGCTTTGAGCGTTTACCTGTCTTCCTCCTCTTCCTCCTCTGAACCCTGCAGAGTCCCACGGCCACGATGTCCTTGGCTTTCTGTGGGAATGAGAACAACTCGTCTGCCTACAATGTGGACGGAGGTGTGCTGAACAACGGCTGCTTTCTGGATGCGCTCAACGTGGTGCCGCATGTCTTTCTGCTCTTCATCACCTTCCCCATACTCTTCATCGGTGAGTATCACAAAACGGGAGGCGGAGGGGGGTTTGGACTCAGAGTTATCATTCACATATACTCTCACAACACAAAATGATGACACAGCACAATGCATAATGCATAATATTCATCCCCTGCTGGTATAAGTCACATGGGACATATAATCCCAGACCACAAATGGGAATTCAAATGAAAGTAGAGCGGTGCAATTAATCAAAATTCAATCAAATCAAGATAATATTGTTTACGTTGTCAGCGATCAGATTTTTAGATGTCTATAAACAATTTTGTGGCGGTAAAAGCCTGCCGTTTAGAGCAGAGTTTGGACTTACGAGGAATACATTTGACTCTTTTTTGTGTGAAATGGCACTGATTCAAGTTTGTTTTGCTCATGACATACATTTTTGAAAGACATTTTATTTGTTTTGTGTCTTTAAATGTATCAAATTAAAAAGCGAGATTGATCAATATGAGGAAAACAAACTTAATCCTTCTTTGTATGATGTCACATTTTTGTTTTGTTTGCGATTTACGTTTGCTTGACTTTCTTATACAAACAGCTCAAATACATATAATATACATAAAAGTTAACATTTTTGCCACATCACTGAACCCTAATTGAAAGTGTATCCTGCAGAGTTAAACAGGGCTTTCCTGTTGGTATTGTGTTACACCTCCTTTGCTTCCGTCTACAGATACAGGTCATTCTATTAGTGTCACCAGCATCAGACCAGATTTACAGCATGAGCATTTCAGTCACCCTGAACAGTAGCCTCACCCCCCTCACCTGACTGTAGGGGGGATATATTCCCCTTTGCCAACCATCTGGTAGGCGACTATCAAGCTTCTGGGCATGCAAAACATAAAGGGAAAGCTGTAACCCGCTTATTTTATTTTAAGTCAAATCAAATCAACCATTCTGAGAGGAATCAGGAACACTTTATTTTATATGCACTCACACACTTTTATTTGTCCCTAAATCTTCTTCATAGTGATATTGGCTTCAGCTTTGAAAAGAAAATTGTCAAGACAGAACAAATCCTCAGTTTACTGTCTTGTCAGTCGATATCTCCCAATGGCAGCTTTACTTTTCCTTGTATTTACCCAAAATATCCAGGCAGGATTCATAATTTGATTTTCCTCTTTGCAGTTTGTTACCACTAATCATTAGAGTGTCAGTTTCAAAAAGAGTCCAACCATTTGTTTATATTCCAAAGGGTTCAAAACACCTTCAGTTTGAATTGGGGTCATTTTAGTCAGGTGTTTTATGGAAAAATTGCTTTAAGCTTAACTGGATCGAATTCAAATCCTGGTTACAGTCACTGCTCAAATCAAAGGAAAATACTGTTCTGAATGATATGGCTGCTTTTTTGTCCAGCAAAACCTGCAGAAAATTCACATACTAGAGTGGCTTTTAAATCATGGATCACTAAAACGTTTTAAAAATACTATCTGTACTTTTTGTTGACAGTACACAAATAATTGTTTCTGACTTTTCAAATGAACAGACAGACAGACAGACAGACCTTGTTCCCAAGGGATTTTTTTTTGTCTGTCAATGCACAAGTACATACAGCAGGTAAAGAGACAATGGACAGCCCACATAATGCAGGATCTGTGATATCACTTATGTCATAAGTAAGTGATTGGCCCAAAAAATAAATATCATAATTATTAAAGGCAAAATTTTGATTTTTATTTTGTCATGATTCACCCAGTTAGTATATTTTGATCTGCTGTTAAGGGGAAATTAAAGCAGCTTCTCCTTCTGAGAGTCACAATTGACTATGATTGGTTGAATCCGCCTGTCGCTCACTCAGAGCACTACAGAGACTGACACAAGGAGTGCGGAGGAAAAGTGTTTGTGTTTGAGTAGAGCTGCATTAAAACAGAAAAGCACTGAGTCACAAAATGACTGCGCCAGTAAAATAGAAAATTGTCACAGGATTAGATGTATTGATTATTTTATTGACATATTGACCGTCAATAACAATAACTGTCATAATAAAAATATTGCAATAAAAAAATAACTAATCAAAGGAAATATTTGTAATAATGAATATATCTTTAGGTTTCATAGAACAAGCATAATATTAATTCAAATGTCAAACGCTTGAAGTTACAGGGGAATCCCAGCTCTGCCCCTTTCCTTCTGTCTGTCACTTTAAGTTTTCGTCATTCTCTAACAACTGTGGCACCGAGGACAGGCCCCGGGGGAGGAGCCACATTACTGTGCAGCTTGAGTCTGCTGGTAAAAGCTTTCAAGCCTTTTTCGATATGGTATATTTGCTTGTGAGCTATAGCTGTATCTTATACTTGAAAATCTGCTTTTTAGATCAAGGTTTGCTGCAGTTCAGTGATTATTTATGGATAGGCTACATATTTTTCAGTATAATTTATCACTCAAAGAGAAGTTTTCACTTGCATTAATTGGCCTTTAAATATAAATAATTTAATAAAAACTATGGATATATAGATATATATCCATATATATATATATATATATATATATATATATATATATATATATATATATATATATATATAAAATATAATTTTATTTTTATATATATATATATATATATATATATATATATATATATATATATATATATATATATATACACATATATAGATATAGATATAGATACATGTTCAAATCATAGAGACACATAGAGAGCTTTGGCCAGCTCCACGTTACGCCCTCTTTTAGTTGACTTATTGCAGAAGACATGTCTTTAGTCTATCAATATTTTTTTTTGTAGACGACTACAGCCTTACTGCCTCTCTTATTGTATACAGCCCCATGAAAAACAAACTTTCCATCAGAATCACAAAGACACACCTTGTCACTTTGCAAGTCATGTCCTACGTCAAACCAATACTTTTCTTTTTGTTTGTTTGTGAACTAAAACACTAAACGGATGTGTTTTCTTGTACCAGGCTGGGGCAGTCAGAGCTCCAAAGTCCACATCCATCACAGTACGTGGCTGCACTTTCCCGGCCACAACCTTCGCTGGCTGCTCACCTTCGTTCTCCTCTTTATTCTCGTTTGTGAGATTGCAGAGGGCATAGTGTCTGATGGGTGAGTCTGAACACCTGAACACCTTGATAATGATTCCTGTCTCTTTTGATACTGTCATTCATGCAGTTGCAAAAGCATAAGCAGCAATTATGTATATTGTTTTCCGTACTCATTAATGTTGACTGATGGCTCCCAAGAGTGTTATTGACTTAAAGGTGCACTATGTAACTGTTCTGATGGGAGGGGGAAGGGGGGTGTTTGCTACCTGCTTGTTTATGAAGATGTTTGTTGCCTAGAATGTTCTGTAATATAGCATTAAACATATCTATGACAGGGGCCACTCACAGTAATGCTGCATTCCAGGCAAGATCCATTATTTCCCACTTAATCATTGTGACTTCCGACTTCAGAACGTCTCAACTGAATTAACTTGTTATAAAATGGCTAGTTCATTGTACTGCTGAGTACTTCCTGCCAAATCTCTATGTGTTTGTCAATGGCAACATGTTAAAGATTTTACAAATGAGATGGACACTTAACTGGGGGACACGTCTGTGGTGACAAATGGAGGTGTGGGTCAATGCTAACACTAATTTTGAATTTTGAAACCAAATAAAGATAAAGTAAAGATGAATAAAAAAAAAAAAAGTTGTTATCTACAATTTAAAACAATCAGGTATTCTTTACTTAACATTTAAATTGGTTGTTTTTTTATATTTTATGTTTAATAAGAGTACAAATTAGCTGTTAGAAATGGTTTGCACAGAGCCAGTGCGAGCAGCATTCCTGGGCATTTTATCAAGTTGGAAGTGGGAAATATCCCAGTTACCAGTTTCCTGGAACGCACCATTAGAATGTATGTTTTTAAATGTGTTTTTCAGCTATAAAAACACCTGTAATTGAATAATAGATAAGTTTATAGTAATACTGTGTAACATTTGAATTCCAACAATAACATCTGTGTGGACAAAGTAGGTGAACGAGTCCCATTAGAAAAGTTACTTGTTCATAAATGGTTTATGAATGTAAAATATTTTGTTTATATTAACACTTCAATTATAATGCGCTAACCAGTAGAGGATTCTTTTAAATTAGCTGCTAATGCCTGCTTTATTTTGTAGGTTCAGCCAGTCCCTCCACCTGCACCTGTACATGCCTGCAGCTTTGGCCTTCATGGCTGGGATCACATCCATCATCTTTTATCACAATATCGAGACCTCCAATTTCCCCAAACTACTCATGGGTATTGCATCATTCTTACTTTATTGTAAAAATGTCTTTCCATGAATTATGTCGGGATTTATGGTACCTATTTTCATGCAATCTTTAAAATGAATCTTTAGCAAACTAACATTAACTTGGAATTGTAAAAATTCAGTTCAGTTGGTGAATTGAGATTGAGAGATCCTTTAATTGTCCCACAATGGGGAAATTCCAGAAAGAAGCAGCCGTTTCCAGCGCTAAGACACTTCACCTATCTTGCCGCATTAATGTGCCTGTTTAACTGGGACTAAACCTGGAACTAAACCTGGACCAGAGTAGGACTACATCAGGACTAAACCTAGATCACACCAGCACCAAACCAGGACAAGAGTGAGCGTAGATTAATGTGTCGAATGATTGATGGAGGAGTAGCCCAAGGCACAGAGTGTCGCCCATGTTTGAAAATGTAGTGAATGAATAATGCAAGACCCATATGCTATTATTTACTGAAAATATTCGAATGCAGTCACAAATCAGAATACATATCAATGAACAGTCCAACGAGGTTCATTTGGTCCTCTATTAAATTTAGCATTTTAAAGGTTCTTATTACAGACCAGGGGGTTTCGTTTTTTTTTTTTTCGACTGCTCACTCGCAGTCTTCATCAGAGTGTACCTGATGAACTATAACAATGAACACAAGAAGGTTTTAGTTAGAGACAGGAGCAAAATTAGCACATTGACACAATAAAAGAAATCAAGGAAAATTGTCAAAATGTGAACTTATTGCAGTGCATATAGCTTTTAATAGAATAGTGACATTGAACATTGGTGAGCGTGTTTGTGCATTTTTCTTTTTGATTTATTCTTCATCACACTGTTGCTGCCTCCAGGCGTTATCAACTCATCTGTGTGCTGCGCGTGTTTTACTATTTGCAACTCCCATCACATCTATAAATCAAAGTTTTATGTTTGATCTTCAAATCACAGTGAGACATAGCAGCCGCAGCATTTCTATAGCTCTTTTCAGTCTTATGAATTAGCTTATGAATCTACTTGATAGAGTTCAACTATTGACCTGTGCTATCACTGCTGACAAAATATATAGTTGTCTCATTACTCCAAGTATGAAATGTTCGGCTGAAACTGTTTAAGTACCTCAGGAAGAGTAGCTGTCAGTTTGGTGACAGCTAATGGGGACCCTAATAAATAAACAATGAACTATAAGTTGTAAATTCAACCTAACCATAACACAGTGTTTCTCATTAATAGAGGATGGACTACGGTGGCTCCCCCTTGTCTTATTTTAAGCCCCATATCTAAAAACAAGCTAAACAATAAACTGTTTTGACAGATAATACTTTGTGACTGTTATATTATCATAAAAACATAAAAGAAAGTGTACCATTCAAAAAGTAACTGTTTAAAGACAATAAGGGACATTTATACTCCAACATCTGTATAAAATAGAAATGAGATTGCATGTGCCACCATAATATCAGCAGAAACTATGGGAACACTGCATAATCCATTCCCTAACCTAAACTATAATCCTGTTCCTATACTTCTATATCACTTCAAATGACCTATTTCTGTACTTTGTTTACTGTGCGCTTGTTTGTGCCTCGTTAAAGTGAGCAGTTTAAATCTAGTCTCTCTGCAAAATACAGAAAGTTGTCAGGCTCTGCTCTCAAACACTTAATGTCCTTGTTCGTCTGACTCTTTTACCTCGTGGTTCCCTCTGTCCAGCTCTGCTCATTTACTGGGTCCTGGCCTTTATCATGAAGACCATAAAATTTGCCAAATACACAGAACACGGGATCGGCCCAAGACAGCTGAGGTACTGCATCACTGGACTGCTGGTGCTGCTGTACGGGCTGCTGCTCACGGTGGAGCTCAGCGTCATCCATGGCAGGGTAAGGAACGAGCAATTATATCTGCTGTATTTGAGTATTCTACAAAGGAAAGCTGGACCAACTCACTCAGAACAGTCAGAACATTCTTTGTATTGTCTTTGCAGTTTTTAGGTCCATTCTACTTCCTTTCCGCCTGAACATTGATGGGAAGAATACTGAATACCTGCATTAAAACGTATTTTGTTACATGGTCCAGTCACAGTACTGTATTTTGAATGCTTGGAATACTTTCACATTGAATTGTATTGAATTTTAGAGTGAAAAATGCATCACAGGATTGAAATAACTTTATGATTTATAGCACGGCCTGTTATGTATTCATCTATTACTAATTCAAAAGGCACCAAACGCACTGTATGAACTGTGTTTTCTTTTTCTGTCACAAATACTTTGCTGGTTGAAGCTGTATGATCAAGTTATTTTACTAAAATAACTATACTCTTGAAACCATGAAATGAAAAAGTAACTACCAGAATACAGTTACTCAAAAAAAAAAGTCTTGTATTTTTGGTACATATTTTTCAGTTTCTTATCAACCCTGCCCATCTATGTTACATTCACACAGAATGTGACAGACATAATTTCACTGTCTGAAAGTATTCCTGTTTGCTATATTTGAATGATTTCAAATATTACCATGAATTTTACGTAGCCATCTTCTTCGTAATAGATTTTCATGGCATATCATGGCAGTGATTAATTTATTTATGCAGATTAAACCCTAATTATTATGGGCTTTTACATATTGAATTATTTTTTGTCTCTTCTGCAGAACACGTAGTTATTCTTCACAGCTGAATATTGTTGAACCTAAATGAAACATAGTAATTGCTTCTTCAAGTGTCATCCCAGTTATGTAGCGTGTGCTTGGTGAAACCTTAAACACTATTATTATAGCTTATGCCAACACTTTCAACACCAACGCATTCAGAGTCTTGGAGGCGTTTCTCACGGCTCACATAAACATAACTCATGTCTCATTCTGCAGCGCTACATGTGCTTCGCCAACCCAACAGAAGTCAAACCTCCAGAGGATCTGCAGGATCTGGGAGTGCGGTTCCTGCAGCCCTTTGTCAACTTGTTGTCCAAAGCCACGTACTGGTGGATGAACACCTTCATCACATCAGCACACAGACGACCCATCGACCTGAAGGTCATAGGAAAGCTGCCCATCGCTATGAGAGCACTCACCAACTACATCAAGCTGCGCAAGGCCTTTGATAATCAGAAGGTCAGTGTTTACGAGACCATCACATGTCATCTACACATGACAAGTGAACAGTGCATTTCTGCTCTTGTTTACTTGTTTAGTCTTGGTTTATTCCTTGTTTAATTCTGATTTAGATCTGGCTCGGTCCTGGTTTAGACCTGGTTTAATTGTGGGTTAGTTCTGGTTCTTGTCTGTTGGTACTTGTCTGGTCCTTGTTTAAATCTGGTTCAGTACTGGATTGGCAATGTTGGTAAAGCCTTTTGAACGATATGTACTAGAAAATTAAGTAGAACAGTAGTTTTTTCTGTTATTATTGAAACAGATCTAGTGTTGGGGATATTTAGTGTGATACTAAACTGTGTCTGAAAATCTGACCCTTTGGAAGATTTAATTGAATAGCCCTGCCTGATGATGATGATGATGATGATGATGATGATGATGATGATTACACATAAAGAGGTTAAAGGTGGCCTGCCCACTCTATGTCTTTTTTTCCTCTAGAATTTTTTCAGATGTAGATGCTAAATTTCATTCAGATTTTGGGCCGTAAACATAAAAAAGCATTTCATCTGGCTGAATTAAAAAGCGATAGTAGACTTTAACACATTGCCATTAAAAGGAGCACTGTAGTAATGATTACATAATCTTGGTCTAGCCTGAAGGCCTTTCAGAGTGAACCTTGCATTCGCCTGTGTCTTCACTCTTAGTTTGATGAACTGGAAACGCTGTGTTGTATTGTAGACGCTCTCACTGAGGAAAGTGTGCATGCATGAGTGGATCAATGGCTGCATAGATTTATATTAGAGACACACGGTGACTCTGGCAGTGGAATTGCTTCACCATCACAGAGAGGTTTGGTATTTTCTACAGGCTCAGCTGATATTGGTGCGGTAGACTCAGACAAATGCCGTCCATTAATCACTGTGGATGAAGCACCTGCCAGAGCAGTTTACAACAATACACTTACTTTGTACTGGGCTTTCCTTATTCTCCCATGACCAATTTATTTAAGCTGTAATCTGTCATGCTCCAAACATTTCCCTTCTGAGGGTGGCTGCAGTGCAGAATGTGCACCTCCAATATCCAACAGAACATCTCCATTTATTCAGGCTTAGGTTCCAGTCATAGCAAATGTCAGCATCAATCTGCTAAATTTGCCTTGTCCTTACTTTACTGCTTTAGTGCCTTTGTCTTTTCTAAATTTTTAATAGTTACTCAATCAAAAATAGTTAATAGATAGGCTTAATTATTTTAGCTTTTCTGTAATTATATCACCAGTGTACACTGTAGGCTTTAATGTATGATCATGTTGGATCTTTTCTGTTGTTTGTTTTGTATTTTATCCATGTTGGCTTTTAGGTAGACAATTTTAACATCTGCCCAGAAACAACAAATGAAAAATACCCTTTTGTGCTGGTACATTAACAGTAATGTTTATTAATGTATGCTGTCAAACGAACAAATACATGAATAAAATAGGGGCGACAAAAAAATCTTGGCAACTATTGTAGCTGGATTAGTCTGTCGGGCTCAAAGCTGAATATCCTTAAAAATGTTGTTAATTTCAAGCTGTCAGCATAAAATCCTTTGCCAAAGTCTCTCACAATCCAAATGGCAGTTCGGCTGATTTTTGTATGGCTAAGAAGTAAAGCATTAGTACATGTTGTCTAGTCTTGGGTCCTTGGGGTCTGGTGTCAAAGGTTGTTGTTTTCCAGTGTTTAGAAGGTTGCTTTACTCCGTCACTGCTGCACGTTTATCCGGTGTAAATGGAGACTCGCTTCCTTCCGCCTAAAGTTTGAGATGAGAGAGATGTTGCTAATCCCAGTGGAAGAGGCGACACTAGTCCTTCTACTGTGAACTGGGCGACATTGCGACCTCTGTGGGGGTTAAGCGGACTGCGCAGTGTGAGAATGGAGCACTGATTTATGCAGCTTTTGCTATGAGCTCTAGGTAACTCTTCTGTTTATGTGTCTTTGACGATGACGCACATTCTGACACTTGCAGCGTGTGTTTGAAAAAGGAAGCGGAGACACTGGAGGATGGTCACGTCTGCTCTCTCAGTGTGACTCCTTTGTGAACATGCAGATTATAATACAATGTTCTGGGATGGAATCAGATGCTCTCTCACTAAGCAGCAATATGTAAACCGTTATTGTTTTGGTGACATATGTTTGAATCAAACTCTAGACTTTAGACAGACAACTCATGCTGGTTAAATTCATGCTGTTGCTTCATTTGGTGTGCAGATTGTTGTTCTACCAAAATGGCTCCTATAGTTATGTTACTTCTTGTACTGTCTAAGCATTCTGGCCCCCTAATTCCATCAAAAGACATGCAATGAATTTGTGATTAAAAATAGAATGTAAGCTATTTCCCAATGCCGTCATATTGGATAGAGGTTGAATAAACACAAAAAGTGAGCATGTTGTGTGCTCTTCGAGGTTGAAGCCAAAACACTTGGAAAGTAGAGGAAAATGACTTACAAAGTGAAACTTGAGTGTAAAAGGCAGTCAATGACGCCATCCAGCACTTAAGTTTGTGTAGGGCTGCTACTAATGATAATAATATCTCTGCAGTTCCAATATTTGCTGAAGATAAAGTAAATTTAATACTCATTATTGTCCTCTTTTAGAACTTGTAAAGCAATTGTGTAGTCCTACTTTAGACCTCTTTTAGCCATAGTCTGATTCTGATTTTGATCTCATGGTACTCGAAGGGGCAAATATTTTCTTAGGTGATACTTTGTGTAAAAAGTTTGAGAACCACTGGTCTAAGATGAACGACTATAGAAGCTTTAGTCATTAAATATTTGACACAGAGGCTATGTTTTGTCCCATTTATAGTTTATAACCTACAGTTTTGACAGCTGATGTTACTAGTGAAATACAGTGGTGATTTGTCCCTAACATGTGGAATTGTAGATGATATTTTATGGGCAGCCTGCGTAGGTGGTGAGTGATGTGCTGCCAGTTGCTAAGTGAGAAGTCCTGTTTTGGACCAAAAGCCTTTCTTGGTGTTATCTTGAAATTCATTACAGTAGCTCAAGGAGAAGTGATGAATGTGTTTTGCAGCCAAGAGAGTATGACAGAATAAAAATAATAGCAAGGTTGGTGACAGTTTGAGAGAGAAGTGACTGGTTTATCTTTGACACTCTGGTTTGAGAAGAAGGAAAATTGATTGACAGAAAGTTTGGTCGTCCACGGAAGCAGACAGGTCTTCTGCTTTGAGAGCAGTGTCCCGGTAAGGGCAAAACCATTATTTGTGTAAACTGTCAAACTTCAAAGGTAAATCAATGATATGCCCAGGACTCAGTTGTTGCCTTAAAATTATACACATACAAGAAAACAATGTTTCAAATAGTGAAGAGTCTAACGCTGCTAAATAACAGCCATTTTAGTTGGCACAATAACAATTATTTAGCATATCATTTTGTTATATTATGCAATATAGAAGTTGCCACGCATCATTACTTCCTGTGTTTTTCTCTGAAACTCACTGCACCATTGAGCTCCATTTTTATCTCAGTGTCATGGAAGAAACCGTCTCATCTTGACCCCATTTTGCAGTAACAGCTCTTTGGTGACATGAATGTTACCAGTACCAATTACTGTTCTTGCTCTGTGTTAAAGCTGCGGTGCTCTTGTGGTCTTGTAAACTAGCACATTTTGTATTTTCCACCAAAGAGAATCTTGTAAAAGCAGCACTTTGAGACAAAATTAGACTTTGAGTAATTCCTGACAAAACTCATTGCCAACAGATGGAGAAAATACAAAAACCCAAAAGGAGCAGGCAGAAGTTCAGATACAGTTACTCCCTGATTAAATAAAAAATCTATATAAAGAATAATCTATTTCAGATTTTCATCAATAATATACTTCATGTGTGATGCTTTAATTCATATTATATCATTTATTTGGTTAAATGTAATTTGCAAAGTCTCAATCTACAATGTTGACTAGTCAACTACTAAAATAATCGTCAGCATTGCCAAGGTAGTTTCAGTGTCCAAGGTAGCTTCCAACACTAAAAACTTACCAGGCACAAACCACCCTTATTTGAATGTAGACAGTTTATTGATTTATATTTTCTTTTATGCTGCCATTCTTTTCAGAAGCCATCGGGGACAGCTCCTCAAGGTCCCAAGTGGATCTGGCAGGCCTTGAGAAAAGCGTTCGGGAGACCATTGATCCTCAGCATCACCTTTCGTTTCCTCGCTGACTTGCTTGGCTTTGCTGGGCCCCTTTGCATTTCGGGCATTGTACACCACATCAGCAAAGACAACCGCACAATACAGCCTCCGGTAAGAGTCTTCACTCAACCTTGGATTTTGTAAACACCATGGAGCAGCAGTAGTTCACTTCAATCACCCTCTTACTTCTCTCACCTTCGCTGTATGAGTATGTGTGACGGGTGATTGATGTTAGAGGGAAGTTGACACACAATTGTGCATGAATAATGTCACAAATGTGCCCAGATTGCTAGCCTTACTTAAATTAATGATTTCAAGACATTTCTGACTGGTTACAAGACCATTTAGCTTGAAATAAGAAAATACATTTGCCATAAAACATTTTATGGCAATTTTATGGCATACCCCATTGGCAAATATTTTGGGTTGAAAAAAGAAGAAATATACGGAAACAAGACAGAAACACCTTTAAACAAATAATATAAAATAATATAATAATCTAGGCCCATCAATGCATCTTAATTAACCACATTTATTGAAATGAAGATTAATATTGTGAAGTCATTTTACCTTCTTTTTTGTGATGTGGGAAAAGCTGTGCTTGAAGTTATATTTTGTTAATTAATTAATTAATTAATTAATTAATTAATTAATTAATTAATCACCACTAATCAGTTATTCAAACAATTGTCAACCAATTCAGTAATAATAATTGTTATCTGGTCTATGCACTAAGGAAAAAAGTGTTATGGATCAGACAAAGTAGAAATTAAATTAAAGTGACATGGGAAATGTGTAAATTTAGTGTTTTTGATCAAAAGTTTGTTTTGTCTGTAATTATCCTCATCAAGATGCCCTCAAGCGTTTCACTTTCAATTAACTTGGGTCAAAGTCAGTAAAAATCTCATTCCCTGGCCTTTTGCAAACCAATCGATTAATTTAAAGAATAATTGCTTGATTAATCAATTACCTAAATAGTCATTAGTTGCAGCCCGAATTTGCAGCTTGTGACTTTACACGGTGTTTCGGTGTAGGTGTGCAGTCCCACCTTTAGCAGACAGTGCCAAGTCTGCAGTCTGTCTCTCAAAGGTCATGACCTGAGGATACTTTTGGACTCAGTACCTCGTCCTCCTCACAGTACTTGTCCTGCTGCTTTTCTAATTTAAGCCTCATCAAACATTCATCACACTTATTGCTGTCTCCAGTTTCTTAGATTCATCAGACTGGCAGACGTCTGACAGCCTCTCAGACACCTTACACTTTCATTTTGTTATTCAAAGTTCATATTAAAAAGTAAAGTTAGCTTGAAGATCATTATTGAAATTGTCAGGCACTAATTGGAAATGCTTTGCAGTGTTTCAAGGCTAATTTCAGGGCTAATTGAAAAATGGACTAAAAATTAACGGGGATTTCATGGTTGGGTTAATGTGGACAGATACGTCTCTAATCAATATTTTGACATTCTTGTGGGAGAGTTGAGAAAATGAGCTACCTGTTGCACAATTAATTAAAGTTTCAGGAAGCCCCATATCATGTTCCAATAGCTGTTTGAGTTTCAAGTCACTCTCATTTTATCTGAATCTTATTATGCAGAATTCTTTTGTTGAAAAGGTTTAATGAAATGTCTGCCTGCTTTTGAAGTATAATTGCAATACTTTATCTTTTAACCTCGCATTTGATTCTGGTGTTCTGAGAAAGATGGATTTGGTTTTGGTGAAATAAATGGCTTTAGTGTAGTTCAGTCTGACAATGTTGAATGAGTCGATATTTCATCTTGTGCTTTCAGAAGAGGCTGTTGGGGATTTATTTCATCTCCTCCAAAGAGTTCCTGGAGAATGCCTATGTGTTGGCCGTGCTCCTGTTCCTTGCTCTGCTGCTCCAGAGAACCTTTCTGCAAGCCTCGTATTATGTGGCCATTGAAACGGGGATTAACCTGCGCGGGGCGATACAAGTACGTGACAAATCCTCATCAGGCCAGCTTTCAATTCAGGATAATTCATTTGTCATTTCCCCCAGACTAAAATCTACAACAAGATCATGCGTCTGTGCACCTCCAACATGTCCATGGGAGAGCTCACTGTGGCTCAGATCTGCAACCTGGTCGCCATAGATACCAACCAGCTCATGTGGTTCTTCTTCCTCTGTCCAAACTTGTGTGCCATGCCAGTTCAGGTAAGAAGCATAACTAATAACTGCATGGGTCTATTAAAATATCTGGATAGGGCATTGCTAGATTAAAACTGTCATAAGTTTCCACCACTGGATAATTCATCAGTACTGCAGTAAAAAATCCTCTTCATCCCTGGGAAAAAAGCGTACCAGCTCAAACTGGCGGCCATCTTGAAACCCCGAGGCTTGGATAAATGCAATAGAAGCACAGCAGCAGGCAAACAGTGCCATTTGCTTTTCCCAAACTATTACCTTTATTAAAGAAGATATATTATGCAAAATTTACTTTTAAGTGACTTTTAAGTTACGTTTGAGAATTGCAAAATCTGTTTTGTCCTGTGTCCGAGGCACCATTGATCTGAAAAGTTCCGTTATCCTCTTTTCCCGTCATACACACCGACTACTCTTGTACTTTGTTCTTCAAAAATTATGGTGCACGAAGAATTCAGCAGCATTGCGTAGCCATTTTGGCAGTTTTTCTTTATACAACCACGGCTCTCTGCTGTGAACTGCAGCTATCCGGAGCCATCAGCCTGGTACATCAGCGCGGGACTTTGTTGTGACGATCTTTATAGTGACGCTCCGTAAAGTAGCAGGCGTAAATCATCCATGCAGTTTTGAACTGCAAATCTGAGGTCCCGTTTAGTTTTGAATCAATTGGCAATAATCAATTTTCAACACAATTTAAATGCTGATTCACAGACGTCATATATTTTAACTACAGCATATACCAGAAAAAGCACATTATGACTTCTTTCATGGAAGTCGTCATGCTGTTGTGGTGGTTGTGTTGAAGTGCCCCATATCCATCAGGTTAAATGGTTTGATGCTTTCATCCCATTTCTGTAATAGCATTGTTCAGCCATTTTCTTTCACATTGAGTATCACAAACGTATGCCATATCTGCTATTTTCATTTCAAAATATCATTATGTCCTAAAGCACCTCATTTAGATATTTATGGTCTTATCAGTTGTTCCCCCCGTGTTTTCATGAGGCTAAATCTGTTCTCTTATTCCCTCAGTCATAAATAGGGCACCCATAGATGTGTGAAAATCAGGCGTCACATGTTTCTTTAGGGAGAAGCAAATGTGTGCACTGTGACCTTTCTGTGGTTGTCTTCTGCAATATACGGTTTATAGCTCATTTACTGTATTGCTGCTGTGTTGTGGGCCCCATGGAACAGGCAGAGGAAGAAATAAGACACATTTAAAGCCAGTAAACGTTGTAATAACGTATTCTGGATCTACATATGCTAATTCTGAATGGGAATAATCCTTGTGCATGTGTTTCTTTCAATTAATTGTACATTCAGGATTTCACTCTGCAGCAAGGAAGCTTTTGGACTGATGTTTGATTGCTGGCTATTCTTCTCTTTGTTACTTTTGTTGCAAGTAGTTAGTTTTATATTTTCAGTGCAGAAAACACTGTCCAAAATCTTTTCCACACAAGTACAAGCAGCACAAAGCAAGGAATATTATAATGTGCCGCAAGGGCCCAATCGACATGATTTAGCCGAAAACACCCTCATATAGGAATGTATTTAGATGTAAAAATATAAGTTTGCTTTTTTGTAGCATGAGGAATTTATCATGAAATATATGTTATAAGCACTTAAAATGGAACTATCTAGATTTTCAATACTGTTCTCCGCTGTGATCAAAGCAGAGGAGCAGATGTTTATAATAGCAGTATTCTATGATCAGCTTTAAACTTTGTGTCTGATCTGAACCCCGTGAAGCATTTTGGTATTTATAGTCCCCCTTTGTGCCAATCTCTCTCTGTAATTTTTTTAGTAACTTGTTTGTAGATTTTGTTCAAGAGAAGCTATTTTGCACAGAATAGACTAAACTGTCCTTCGCCTGTTACTCCTGAACAAAATGCCATCTCTGTTTCTCTCAGCGTGTCTGTGCTTATAAATGATTGAACAGGTTTCATTTTGACTTCTTCAGCTGTTATGAATCCGCCCCCCAGCTGTCACTTTTGGTGATCATTATTAAACTTTAAAGTGCTGCAATTATTGCTCTAAGAAAAAGCACAGTAGAATAAAAGCTAATGGTGGATGATTGCTTGTGTGGGCAGCACAAAACCTCTAATACAATGCATAATCAGCAGTAATTACAAGGCAGAGAGTCTGCTCATACAGTTACTATCACCCCCTCATCTGATGCACTTTAAGTGAAGTGAAATGTACTGTTCAGAAACTCAGAAATGCCACTGTTGTGCAAACAATATTTTAGGCTATTTAGTTAATTTGAGGAAGTTAAAACAAGAATAGATTTATTAATTACATGTTATGACAAGTTTGACATGTAACTAATTAATTTTCACGTTTTGATGAAAACATTTTCACATTTTAATAAGCCGAATGTCATGTTTTAACGAGTTAAGTTTCACTTTAAGCAGGTCTGGGTGTGCTATCTGTTCTCTATAGCATTGAGCAGAGGAAGAGCCAAACGCTTTTCATTTGGCTTATGTTTAGTTGTTGCCAATGCGCCTCGAGACAGGAGCGCTCATCCAGAGCGCGTCTGTATCCAAAGGCAAATGCACAGCTTTTATAGCACAGGGCTGTTGTGCCATGTCGGTGTGCGCCTACCAATGGTTGGTGCAGCCCCTTTTTTTTTTTTTACAGCAGATATTTTTTCGATTTTCATAAATAAAGAATCAATTGAAATCTCTGTCTATTTTGTGTTTTTGAGTGATACAAAACATAACCAAAACATTTACAGGCACAGTTTTTGTACACTTCTGAAAGATGTTTGTAAAAAATAATCGTGTCCTTCAGTCAAAGCAGCCATTGCTGTGCAGGACACCGCCGGTAACAGTCGTTAGGCTGAAACAGATGAAGGAGATGGCGCAGATGGACGCATTCTTCTCAATCTGTTTGGGAATGTCATGGGGTTTTGTGAATGTGGCAGAGATAAGGAGTGATGCCAGACACAGCAGGAGCAGGAAACCACAAACCACCTGAAGGATCGCTGCATTAAACTGTAATGACAGAACTGTGAGTTGAATCTTAATGAATTAGGTATGCTTCATTGTGCTTCTGGCATAACTTGCACAGTGAATAGTGAGATTTTGAAAACATAAAATACAAGACTCAGACCTCCACAAAGTCACTGACCCTATCTTGCAATGGTAAGAGCATAGTTGCCCGACACTCAAACCAGGAAAGCCTTCTCAATAATTGTTCTAATTGAAAGGAAAGCACCAAAAATAGTAGGATACACGTCATAAACTAACTTGTACCTTGTCGCTGGAGTTTAAATATTTATTTGTAAATTGATTCTCGTCTATTGCAATGGGAGGCCACTGAGAAAAATGACTTTGCTGTATTATTAATAAACACTGGATTGAGATTAATAATGTACTGCAGACTGTCTTTTACACCAACATCCCATTTGACGTTAAAACTATCTATCTAGGCTGTAAAACTTACATTTGGCTGCAACAAAAAAAGCAATAACAAGAATTTTGAGTCAGGAGCGTTCATTTGGGACAAGAGCAGGATGAAACATTCAGCAAATAGTTAGGAATTAATCTCACACGACTAGTCAACAATAGCATTTGCAGCACAGAACCTTTTTCTTTTTTTACTGTAAAGTCCAGGTGAATAGCTTAGTTGCTTGTGGAATTGGGCGATAGCTGGTCATAAAACTATATCTGGAAATAAATGATCTAATGCAGTGGTCCATTTCCAGGGCTATAATAGGAGCATTACAGGTCTAAATTAGGGCTAACAGAAATGTGGATAAAATCTACTTTAATTTAAGCAAAAGGAGGGAGAAACACTGTTTTAATCCAGCATAAAAAATAACAATAAGGTGTCTATTTTAAGACCAAAAAAAAACTTCAGTGTTTTACTGTGTCGAGAAAATAGAATCCGTGGCACTGTCCTTTATTTTAGAGCTAGAGACGGTGTCTCGGTGACAACATGTCCATTTTCTCTCATTTTTGAACTAATATTTGGCTTCTTTATTGTGTGCAATGTAAAGCCTCCTCTTTCCTCCATCTTTTCCAGATTGTTGTGGGAGTGATCCTGCTCTACTACCTCCTGGGAATCAGTGCCTTGATTGGGGCGACCGTCATCGCTGTGTTAGCTCCTGTCCAGTATTTTGTGGCCACTAAACTTTCTCACACACAAAAGAGCACCTTGGTGAGTGTTCAGTCTTTTATCGGCCTTTGTCCAGTTCGTTTTTAAAGGCGCCAAAGGTTTTCACTGTGTCAAATCTCTTATATAAACATTTACCTCGGGGTGTTGGAGCAGTGAGCTGTCCAAGACTAAAGCCTGTGGACAAATAAGTGCTTTGTCCAGTTTACTTAATGAAACAGGAAATCGAATCATGATACAGCATGTTTTCTCGGCTCATACACTCACCATTCGTCACTGACATACTGTACGCAGTAGTTTCTGTAAATTGAACCAAACACTGCATAATTTTTCAGATGCAACCACAAATGCCCTGCTGCAAACTTGTACTCGTATGCTACATTTCCATATTTGTCTTTTATATGTGCAGGGAAATGTGCTGATCTGTCAAAATGTGTGCTCACTCGAACGATGGTAATGTAACGTTTGGAGCTTCTTCTGAGGAAAAGAGATGACTTTTTCATGTTATGGAAGGATAAAACTGGCTGTGAATATGATTTTGAGGCACTTTATATACTGGGGAAGTGTGTTACTTTTAATAATTTTGAACCTGTTTGGTGTAAATGGGGTTGAAGTGGGCTGCACACTGTAAATGGCCACATTTAATATCAATAAACACTTTTCTTGCTCCATCCAGCAACCACAAAACCCACTACGTCTCTCTAGAGATGGGAGATGGTGGGATAATATTGAAATTGCTGTTTTGGAGCATTGCAAAATTAGAACGTCGGGTATATTGTTTATAATTAAAACTATTAAAAATGACCTCAAAAAGAAACAGAAACATCTGGTGTCACCTCATAAACAAGGGTACAGCGTTTTATGGTCTATTCTCATTTTTTGCAAGACTTGAGCCTCACCCAAGAAATGTACATACATATTTTAGCATGTTGCAGATGCATTTTCCATCTCACTATTTACAAGCTACAATGTATTTACAGTAAATGCATTGACAGCTAGCCCTTCACTAATACATACACGTCATTTAAATGTGTAGGAGAAAAGCACAATTTAGACAGCCTGATACACAGATTACCGTGCCATGTCAGATGACACTTGATCGTGATGAAGCCTTGTTGTGCCTCTGCAGGAGTACTCCAGTGAACGCTTAAAGAAAACTAATGAGCTTCTGAGGGGCATCAAGTTACTAAAGTTGTACGCCTGGGAACGAATCTTCTGCGACAGCGTGGAGGAGACCAGAGAGAAAGAGCTGACCAGTCTGAAGGCCTTTGCACTCTACACTTCAATATCCAGTAAGACAGACGTTTAATGTTACTCTGTTGTTCTTCTGGTGATTGTCTGCTTTTAGACAATTCAAGTGCATATAACAGGTTCTCATGTTTTATAATTATTACTTCATTTCACATAAATAGCATGTGTGGTCAATAGTTATAATAGTTTTAATCAAGTGGCAGAAAAATAAAAAATTGTAACAACAACAAAAAATTAATACAAAAAAAGGATAATTATGTGGACACTGTTTGTGTTGGAGATGTTTGAATTGCCATCTAAAAGTCACTTTTAAGATACTGGTCTGAGAAGCTAGAATTTCTACTGCCCTGACTAGATTAGACCTGCCCTTAAGGAGGAGTTATAACCTGAAACTGTCTTTGTTGCCTGATGACCCAGTTTGAAGTCTGATAAACTATCGCTCACCAGTCTTGTGCTGTTAGACCCATTGTTCTGTCCAAAGGTCTCAGTTTCAAAAACATTGTCCAGATGATTACTTTTGAGTCTTTTTCTGTATAAAATCTCAAGCAAAATCTTCGTCTAACCTGTTATATGTATTTTAAACTTTGTCTGTCTCTGTCCTAAAATCTAAAATTCTAAAATTGACACTTTTATTAGATAAAAGTCCTGTTATTATTTCAGATGTGGTCAAGAAATGAATGTTAAATGTGTTTCTATTTTTCTTCCTTAGTATTTATGAATGCAGCCATTCCAATTGCAGCAGTTCTAACTGTGAGTATCACTAGAATGTTGACAGTGACAATAAATACAATCTGGAAGAGTATTCAAATTATGCACACACACAAAAAAAAAGTGCTTCATTTGTAATAAGGGATGTAGGATTATATTTTATACCGGCCTGCCATTTGAATTTTTATTTGGCCAATAAACTTTGCTGATTGCTGTCAGCTGGTGCAATTCCTCATTCATTGATTCATCCCCAGAGAAATAGATATGGGTATTTAATGGGTTCTTCAGAGTAATAAATAATTGTTTATTATATAAATCAGTAAGAGTGATATTTTTATTTGCACCAGCGCTGACAAACCGTCTTTTACACTAGTTGTGTTTTCAGCCAAAGTGCTTCACACAGGGAGATAAAAAAAAAATACTAGTATTAATTCTAATACTAGAATAAATACTCTATACAAGAGGAATGCTGATCTATTAGACAAAGTGAATGAAACAAAAATAAGGATGTCACTGTTATTTGAGGTCAATAATATATCAAAAAATGCATATTGCTTTTGTTGGTCTGAAAAAATGCTAAATTAAAATATTGAGTATGTCGTCTGTTATTAAAACTATTAAGAATTACCCAAGAAAGAGATAGAAATGCCCAGTGTAATCTCATAAAATGATATGCACTTTTGTGGTTAATTTTGTGCAAGACTTGAACCTCAACCAAGACATTTACCAGCACATTTACAGGCACATCCTTCATGCTTTGTGAAAAGATCTGAATATCGTCTCAGAGATATTGATTTTTGATATAAATTGTCCACTTTTAATTAGTAGCACATACATTTTTCATTGCAACATGCCAAACATACATTCAAATCTCTCTTTGCAGACGTTTGTGGTCCACGTGCACATCTCGGAGGATGCGGATCTGTCCCCAGCTGTGGCCTTTGCCTCGCTGTCCCTCTTCCACATCCTGGTGACCCCCCTCTTTCTGCTCTCCACCGTGGTGCGCTCCACTGTCAAGGCTCTGGTGAGGTGAGCTCAATCACACGCTCCGTCATCAGCTGGCCTAAGACAACAAATAACAGGATTATTTTAGCCGTTATGAGAGGGCTCCGTGTTTGGAAAGGATGTTCTACCAAAGGAGGCTTGAATGGCACTTGAACTTTCATAAGGAGCTTCTTTGGCTGTTTGTTTTTAATAGTGAGCTTCTGAGGCCTCTGTTCCTCGAATGTAGGGCAGCTCTTTGGAGATTTCTATAAGTGTGACAAACGTTTGAAATGTCAGAACATAAGACTGCACAAAAAATGAGTTGAATTTATTATGCATCTGGTTAACAATCACAACAATGACTTTTGAAGCTTAGGGAAACTACACATTCCAGATAATAGATTACTGCTTGTATATTATTGGTATTTTTATGCCTATTTGTAGCATTTGAAGGTGCTTGTGATCTTTTGAGATGAGATTTTGGATTTAGAGATCTGATACACCAGTAAATTCTTGCTTTTCGAAGTGGCTGCATTATACACAGCCAACAATAGAAACACCAATTGGTTGAAACTGACAAAATCTAGTCTGCATTTAGCTAATTACTGAATTGTGATTACCTCTGAATAAGGCTGGGCGACAAAAAAATGTATCATGGTTATTTTTTCTCTGCATATTTCCCTCAAAATTTTATTTAGTCTGATTAAAAACAAATAAAAATGGCTGCAACTAACAATTATTTTAGTAATTGTCTAGACACTGATTGTTTTTTTGATTAGAAAAAGTTTAACAATACTGTACTTTTAAAACATTATCAACCAAATAAAGGTTAAATTATGGTAACTGAAGGTTTCTAGATTTAAGAATAAAGTGTATAATTGATGAAGTTAGCAACATCAGCAGTCGTTTATTATTTTTTGGATTTAATAATAGCACTGTCTTTGTTATTTAAAAAAAAAAAGTGTTTCCATGTGCATCACTGTCTGTATAGTCCAGATAACGATTACAATTCTCAAAAAGTACGATTACAGTTACACAATTTGTTGATTAATCATTGCAGCCCTACTCGGAATAATAATCTTCTGAGCATGAACAGTACAGACTAACAAAACAAAAATGGTCAAATTTCCTCCTGCAATGTCTGAACTCTGCTCCAAACCTCAAGCTTCTACTGACAGACCACTGGCTGCAAACCTTTTAAAAGAATGATCATTGACGATTAGATTGACTGAATCTTGATGAACTGCACAGAGATTGATGTGTGTGACTCAATATATTAGATTCTAGACCAGTTTATAAGACTTGTTTGGTCTTCTCTCTTCTCCTCTCCATAGAACTAAATGAACATGATTGATTTTCAATATTGACTTGCCTTGCTGTCCATGTGTCTGTCATATACAGCGTTTACGCCTGGACAGCTGTGGTTTAGTGGTTTAGAGTTCTTGTCTACATTTGTCTGAGTTTATGGCACCATTTACACTGCTGCTGCCTCATTACACTGAATGTGCTGAATCACGTTATGAGCTCATGTCTATAAATCATGGAAATATGGATTTGCACATGACAAATGCAAAGTTCATTCCAGGTTTGACCGGGAATAAATCACTGCATTTGATTTTTAGTAAATAATTCAATCTTTGTGACATTTTCTAAAATGCCTTTATCAATCACACACTCAGCTTTGACCTTTGAAATTAATTCATAAAATAGCCATGATTTCTTTGAATATATATTTGGTTTGTTTGTTTTTTTACTCAGAAACCAGCATAGACAGACCACTTGCAGACTATGTCATGTTTTATCTTTCAATCTTCTTTTGTTTTAACATAGTTGAGTTTGCATTGAGATTAATTAAGTATTTTGACTTATTCTGGTGTGTAGTATTGTTTTATTTTGGTTGTGATGAATTAAGTTGAAGGATAAAGACACTGGGATGCAATAGAAAAGTGTAAACATGCCCATAATCACTTAACTGTTATTTATTGATTTTTTTTTCAATCTGCCTCAATGATGCAGCCGGAGGAAGTTCTTATCTTTGTAACACATCCTATTGAGCTAAATGAAGTATTGAGTTCAATTACATTTTATCTTTTGTTTGTTACTACTTTCGATGTGCTTTTTAGAATACAATAAAAAGCTGTGAACTCTAATTACTTTCAATTCCTTCCCGCAGTGTTCAGAAACTCAGTGAATTTTTCTCGAGTGACGAGATCGGTGATGAACAAGAGCCCAGAGCCATGGTAACATCCACCTCCAGCAATCACAACCAGAACAAGTATCAAGCTGTGGTGAGTTCATGTTCACTCGCTCAGTAATCTTCATCTTATGCCTTTTTCCTCTGGTATTTAGTTATGAAGTTATAAATCGTAATGTTGATCTAACACAACTTAATAATAGAATCTGGTCATCTGATTTGTGTCTTTGTAAACATTAGAGCGATGTATTGGTTCCAGTATCAGTATCAGACGATATTTATTTTGGTGCTCCTGTCTTTGTGTGCCTGTCCTTAGAGCTTGTCTTTGGAAATGGAAATTAAAGAACAATTAAGGCTAGAAATATGGCTGCATGTTTATACAGTCATCCAACAAATTATTTTATTTCTACAACAAATATATTTTTGTACTATATAAAGTGAAAAGTGATCTTTATTTCAATTTTCGCTTTTAAAGCTGCACGATTTTGGAAAAAATATTTAATTGCGATTTTTCTGACCAGTATTATAATTGCGATTAGACTTGCAATTTATGTTTCACTAATGGGATTCCGTTTTAAGTTTACGTTTTACCAGAACAACTGAAAAAAAATCAGAAATATGAACTGACGAATAAAAGAATCACATGTTTCAAAACATTTTTGTCACTTTTTGTCAGGTTTTTGTTTCTTTTAGTAGCATTTTTGTCACTTTTAATTTGTTTTTGTTACTTTAAGTTGTGTTTTTGACACTTATAGTCACATTTTTGTTGCTTTTAGTTAGCAGTTTAAATTAAAGTTTGCAGAGAAGAGAATGGAGAATATTATTCCCTTTAAAAATTTGCAGCATTTGCAATCTGCTAATTTCATCCATTCAAATTGCAATTTTGATTTAATGTCAATTAATTGTGCAGCCCCACTTGCTATGGATTAAAAAATTGTAAATGTTGGTATTGACATTTAACAAGTAGTGATCGTGTATGAGAAGTAAGTGAAAATCTGATGGAATTTTCAAAGCAATGACGCCTCGATTACAGGACAATAAATATTACTCAAACATGCAAATTCATCTATTAATGAAAGTCTTCTTTTCAAATGCTTTGGTTTCTTAGTTTTTGAGGCATTTTGTTTCACTCAAAATACAACAAAAAAACAAATGATCATAATATGGCTAAAAGATCTTTAAAGTAAATTTTGCATAATATGTCGCCTTAAATTACACTGACCTTTTCAAATAATAGTTATGTAAAAAGTGCCACTGTGTCCTCCTCTCCGTCGTGATTACTCTTTAATGTAAACCTTGTGCAAACTCCAGCCCCGGTCTAAGTTTCTCCCCACGTTCTCACAGCCGCTGAAGGTCGTGAACAGGAAGCGACCGCCCAGAGATGACTGGAACAACTTCGATTCACCAGGACAGTGCGATGGAGACGGGCCCTCACAAGACACAGACCTGGACACGTGCATCAAGGTACAATAATGCAAAGAAAAACCCTCTGTCATTCATGCTGTTATTAATGTTTACCCTTTTTATAATCATAATTTGTGAAGAACAGAAATTGCATTAGAATATTGACCCAAGTAGACTCTCCTTGCAGTCACTTTTAGGCTCAGACAGATACAGTGCCTTGCGAAAGTATTCGGCCCCCTTGAACTTTGCGACCTTTTGCCACATTTCAGGCTTCAAACATAAAGATATAAAACTGTAATTTTTTGTGAAAAATCAACAAAAAGTGGGACAGAATCATGAAGTGGAACGAAATTTATTGGATTTTTCAAACTTTTTTAACAAATAAAAACTGAAAAATTGGGCGGCAAAATTATTCAGCCCCTTAAGTTAATACTTTGTAGCGCCACCTTTTGCTGTGATTACAGCTGTAAGTCGCTTGGGGTATGTCTCTATCAGTTTTACACATCGAGAGACTGAAATTTTTGCCCATTCCTCCTTGCAAAACAGCTCGAGCTCAGTGAGAGCATTTGTGAACAACAGTTTCAGTTCTTTCCACAGATTCTTGATTGGATTCAGGTCTGGACTTTGACTTGGCCATTCTAACACCTGGATATGTTTATTTGTGAACCATTCCATTGTAGATTTTGCTTTATGTTTTGGATCATTGTCTTGTTGGAAGACAAATCTCTGTCCCAGTCTCAGGTCTTTGCAGACTCCATCAGGTTTTCTTCCAGAATGGTCCTGTATTTGGCTCCATCCATCTTCCCATCAATTTTAACCATCTTCCTGTCCCTGCTGAAGAAAAGCAGGCCCAAAACCATGATGCTGTCACCACCATGTTTGACAGTGGGGATGGTGTGTTGAGGGTGATGAGCTGTGTTGCTTTTACCCAAACATAACGTTTTGCATTGTTTGACCAGAGCACCTTCTTCCACATGTTTGGTGTGTCTCCCAGGTGGCTTGTGGCCACTTTAAACTTTAAACAGCACTTTTTATGGATATCTTTAAGAAATGGCTTTCTTTCTGCCACTCTTCCATACAGGCCAGATTTGTGCAGTATACTTCGACTGATTGTTGTCCTATGGACAGAGTCTCCCACCTCAGCTGTAGATCTCTGCAGTTCATCCAGTGTGATCATGGGCCTCTTGGCTGCATCTCTGATCAGTCTTCTCCTTGTATGAGCTGAAAGTTTAGAGGGACGGCCAGGTCTTGGTAGATTTGTAGTGGTCTGATACTCCTTCCATTTCAATATTATCGCTTGCACAGTGCTCCTTGGGATGTTTAAAGCTTGGGAAATCTTATCCAAATCCGGCTTTAAACTTCTCCACAACAGTATCTCGGACCTGCCTGGTGTGTTCCTTGTTCTTCATGATGCTCTCTGCGCTTTAAACGGACCTCTGAGACTATCACAGTGCAGATGCATTTATACGGAGACTTGATTACACACAGGTGGATTTATCATCACCATTTATCGTCATTAGTCATTTAGGTCAACATTGGATCATTCAGAGATCCTCACTGAACTTCTGGAGAGAGTTTGCTGCACTGAAAGTAAAGGGGCTGAATAATTTTGCACGCCCAATTTTTCAGTTTTTTATTTGTTAAAAAAGTTTGAAATATCCAATAAATTTCGTTCCACTTCATGATTGTGTCCCACTTGTTGTTGATTCTTCACAAAAAATTACAGTTTTATATCTTTATGTTTGAAGCCTGAAATGTGGCAAAAGGTTGCAAAGTTCAAGGGGGCCGAATACTTTCGAGAGGCACTGTATGTTTGGGAATTTTATTAATGGAGATATGTTTGGGAAATTGTCAAAAACTATATTGTTCTCCATATAGTGTATAAATGCAAAAGGTAAATCCTATTATTATAACTTTTAGTTTCTTAACACTTTTATATTCCCAATAAATGCTGCATATCTTTGATGTCTTTCAGCACATTCTTTCTCTCATTATTTTCGTTCAGTTTTTATATACAACATAAAAACACAAAAGAAACAAACAAAACAGAAAGAAAAGGCACAGAAAGATAGCATATTTGTCTCATTTGATCCAAAGTCTGTCTTCCATTTCTATGCAATGGTCTTCTTTTGCGCTGCTCAAGTATGCTTCATTTAATGTGTCCATGGCAGGAGCTTTGAACTTTCAGCACATTCTATTATTAATTTACTGAACACGAAATAAATTATAGCTGAACTAGTGAAATAAAAGTAGCCTTGAGTGAATGAATAAGCATGAAAACTGCAACTGCCGAGTTTTCTTCCATTCAGGCTCATAGCTCTTGTGCTGTTTCACCATTTTTACCAAAAGCTAAAAGACAATACAATTGTTTTGATGTCTACAAATATCAAGTTTTTCATTTTTTTTCCAGATAACAAGTGGCTATTTTACATGGACAGATGGACCACCAACACTGTCGAGCGTAGACATCAAGATTCCTTTTGGTGAGTGAGACAAAGCTCTGTTAAATGTGTCTCATAAGAAGTGGATCTTGTAGCTTTCCCTTGTGCTGAAATCTCTTTGTCCTCTTCCTCACAGGTAAACTGACCATGATCGTGGGCCAGGTGGGTTGTGGGAAATCGTCCCTGCTGCTGGCGGCGCTGGGCGAGATGCAGCGAGTATCGGGGCAAGTGACGTGGAACAGGTCAGCTTTACTCTATAATCTATAAGAACCGACTGAGTGGATTATATTGTAAACAGACCATTCATGCAAGTAAAGCCTCCATAAATAAACTGGAAATGTTGGCATCGCTTGAGCATCCATTCTGTTCACATCCAACATTAAGTGATCACCTCATCTTCACCTGATCACACACATGCTTCCATTGTACTAATTCTGCAATAATATTCCAAAGTACTCCGTTCTGTTGGGTCACTTAAACGTTCTTTGAAATAAAAGCTGTTCAGGACACGCGATCCGCCCTTCACTGCGCATTTATGAATATTCAACACAGTTTACCAGCTGTCGGTGTTTCATCTCTGGAGTTACTAAGCGTTCCTGGCACACAGCGCGACTCTGGCACAGGCTGTGCTCTAATCCGGTCTAATATCGGACACAAACTCTGCTCCAGTGGCAAAGGGTAAGGACGAGTGACCGAGGCCAGTGCGGATGCCAGGCAAAGTCACAATGAAGTGTTGAGTCACATACCACAGCAGCATAGAGATAAATAAGTAGTGCTCATGCTTCTCTTCACTTAGCAACTCATCAAGTCTGACTCTCATGTATTTATCCCATAGCTGTTAGTATTAGCCCGCAAAGTTTAGCATCCAGGTGCCTAGAGTCAGGACTAAACATGGGGAATCAGCATTTCAGTTTTTTGCAGCTAAAATCTGGAACAGTCTCCCTGAAGATGTGAGACAGGCCTCCACTCTGACAATGTTTAAATCCAGGCTAAAAACAGTTCTGTTTAGATGTGCATACGACTGAAAGATCTACAGTGCCTCTCGAAAGTATTCGGCCCCCTTGAACTTTGCAACCTTTTGCCACATTTCAGGCTTCAAACATAAAGATATAAAACTGTAATTTTTTGTGAAGAATCAACAACAAGTGGGACACAATCATGAAGTGGAACGAAATTTATTGGATATTTCAAACTTTTTTAACAAATAAAAAACTGAAAAATTGGGCGTGCAAAATTATTCAGCCCCTTTACTTTCAGTGCAGCAAACTCTCTCCAGAAGTTCAGTGAGGATCTCTGAATGATCCAATGTTGACCTAAATGACTAATGACGATAAATGGTGATGATAAATCCACCTGTGTGTAATCAAGTCTCCGTATAAATGCATCTGCACTGTGATAGTCTCAGAGGTCCGTTTAAAGCGCAGAGAGCATCATGAAGAACAAGGAACACACCAGGCAGGTCCGAGATACTGTTGTGGAGAAGTTTAAAGCCGGATTTGGATAAGATTTCCCAAGCTTTAAACATCCCAAGGAGCACTGTGCAAGCGATAATATTGAAATGGAAGGAGTATCAGACCACTACAAATCTACCAAGACCTGGCCGTCCCTCTAAACTTTCAGCTCATACAAGGAGAAGACTGATCAGAGATGCAGCCAAGAGGCCCATGATCACACTGGATGAACTGCAGAGATCTACAGCTGAGGTGGGAGACTCTGTCCATAGGACAACAATCAGTCGATACTGCACAAATCTGGCCTGTATGGAAGAGTGGCAAGAAGAAAGCCATTTCTTAAAGATATCCATAAAAAGTGCTGTTTGTGTTTAAAGTGGCCACAAGCCACCTGGGAGACACACCAAACATGTGGAAGAAGGTGCTCTGGTCAAACAATGCAAAACGTTATGTTTGGGTAAAAGCAACACAGCTCATCACCCTCAACACACCATCCCCACTGTCAAACATGGTGGTGACAGCATCATGGTTTGGGCCTGCTTTTCTTCAGCAGGGACAGGGAAGATGGTTAAAATTGATGGGAAGATGGATGGAGCCAAATACAGGACCATTCTGGAAGAAAACCTGATGGAGTCTGCAAAAGACCTGAGACTGGGACAGAGATTTGTCTTCCAACAAGACAATGATCCAAAACATAAAGCAAAATCTACAATGGAATGGTTCACAAATAAACATATCCAGGTGTTAGAATGGCCAAGTCAAAGTCCAGACCTGAATCCAATCAAGAATCTGTGGAAAGAACTGAAACTGTTGTTCACAAATGCTCTCACTGAGCTCGAGCTGTTTTGCAAGGAGGAATGGGCAAAAAGTTCAGTCTCGATGTGTAAAACTGATAGAGACATACCCTGCTTACTTACAGCTGTAATCACAGCAAAAAGGTGGCGCTACAAAGTATTAACTTAAGGGGCTGAATAATTTTGCACGCCTAATTTTTCAGTTTTTATTTGTTAAAAAGTTTGAAAATCCAATAAATTTCGTTCCACTTCATGATTCTGTCCCACTTTTTGTTGATTTTTCACAAAAAATTACAGTTTTATATCTTTATGTTTGAAGCCTGAAATGTGGCAAAAGGTCGCAAAGTTCAAGGGGGCCGAATACTTTCGCAAGGCACTGTATCTGCACTCTTCTCTTTTAAAGCGCTTTATTTTAAAATGATTTTAAAATGATTCTGTGTGTCTTTTTGTGTTTTTATGATTTTAATGCAACTTTTCCTGTTTATGTAAAGCACTTTGAATTGCCCTGTGTACGAATTGTGCTCTACAAATAAACTTGCCTTGCCTTGCCTTGCCAAGTTATGAATGATCCAGAAAGTGTCAGCTGGTACCAACTCATCGACCACATTTACGAGAGATCAAAGCCCCGTTAGAAGTCATTGTTCAGTGTGTAAATCTTTTGGTATTTTCTTTTAGATCATTATTTGTATGTAAAACTGTCATCTGAGCTGATTGGCTAATTGACATTAAGTTAAGATTACTGTTCTTGAGTGCTTCTTGTAGCATCTAGTGACCACCGAACAGCTTCTATTATATGACACTGGCGAGGAGAGCAGAGAAATTACATAAATTCATGAAATAATAATAATATTAAAATCAAACAAATAATCAGTAATCTATGAATAAAAACAAAAAAGTACATTGCCCATATTTTTTCCCATTGAATTTTCAAAAATGTATTAAGAGCTAATGTTTGGAAACTGTTGCACTGATACAAACACACAAGAAGGTCATCACAAAGTTGTTTATGGCGTGGATGCTGAGAAAATGACAGAGCATCAATACGCCCCATTACAGCAAGTCATTAGTGGATATCTGTGTGGGAATAATTAGACGGACATAATGAGAAATAATAGGTTTTAGCAAATATTAAAAAATCTATATCTTGATAATGCAAAGAACAACAAAGCAACCGCCAAGGGATTTTGTTAGGTCAGGACTTTGTTTAATTGAGGCACAGACCTTTCAGTAATTCAGATTTTATGAAGTGTTCCTCAAAGTAATATAACATTAATTTGTGAAACTGAAAACAAATTGTCATTTCTACAAAAGGCCTGCGCTTTACAGAAGATGCTCTGATTATGCTCTGTTAAAACATATTAAGAGACAGAGAAACATGAAAATCTCCCCTGCAATTCTGCTTTTCAATTATCCATTCCTCAATATCAGTGCGATGGTGTGAAAAGTACATTTAATGGTGGTGTCAAGTAATAGCCCAAGAGCGCCCTGACATGGCTAATTTATTACCAGCCAATTTGGAAAGAATTCAAAAATCGGTTCATATTCAATTAACCTTTAACCTTTGACTCCACTTTGATCAGACACTGAACAGGCTCCTCCCCCAAGGACTCATTCATCAGAATATTCACCAATTGACAAAAATAAATGGAGCAATTGACATATGATCCATTGTAGCAACATGGTTCAGTCGATAAAAACATATCGAGCCACTTTAAATATCTCTCTCTTGTTAAGGCAAAGAGCAATTAGTACCACTTTGGTCGCAAAAGGTATGAAAGTAGCACATAATGATTGTAAAAGACTCGTTTCTATGACACCAAGACAACATTTGAGTAGTTTAAAAGTCACTGACATTTTAATAACACCAATTTGACTTAAATGGCAGGATAAAGTGACAAAAACAGAACGGATGCAGTGCAAAAATGTGTTAAAATGACACATGTAAGAAAAACTGTGGTAGATTCAGACTGGACTCATTTGTATGTATGAAATGCGACGTGCACACTCTCCAGATGAATTGACGTGACCAGAAAACCTCGAGTCTTCAACTTGCCCTAGATATTTTCTGTGTTAGATAATGCTGCCTCTCACTTGAGTTTAAACCGCAGCTGAATCTTTGAACATTTTCATTTGAACAATAAATAGCGGTTCATTTGCCGGCGAGTAAATTAAACTGGAAAACCTTTTTCTTGGACATTGTTTTACTACAAATTTTCTCATCAATAGTGACTTCTGAAATAATATATATCTTTATTGTTGTTGTTCTGGTTGCATTTATGACTTCGTTTAATGTATTTCAGACTGTGTTTTTCTTTCAAATGATCTACCACTGGAGTAAGAAACTTGCACTTCAGCTTGAGTTCAGTTCAGCTTCAGTGAAAATTACGCAGAGAATATCTGTAGAGTGCACCATTTACACCACTTTTACTTCATTTCTATGCAGCACAATCCAGTCCTCTCTATTTCTAGCACATTTTACAAACAAAAGCTGTTTCCAAACTTTGCAAAAGACCACACATAGTAAAATAAAAACACAATAAATAAAACCATAAAATAGGGCTTGTAAATTTCAATTATTACTCTACTCAATTACAAAAATGTTGTAATTGAAAATACAATTAATTGCAGAATTACAAGTGCTCCTTTTGCATTTCAAAACCTGGAGCAAACACACTTTTCTGAAACATTATGACTAAAACATATTCAGTAATTGTTTGAAATAATCATTATTTCAATTATTCGCCACATGATTGTCATTATAATTTTTGCCAAAATCGAGCACAGAAGAGGGTAAACCATGAATGAATACACTAAGAAGAAAAATAAAAACAAAACAATGAAGTAGGCATAAATAAACACAATCAATACATACAAATCAATAAAACACAAGAGGAGTGTTTTGATACTCTAACATCATCTTTATTTACATTACTATGACATTTAGATAAGATATTACATTGTTTTACTGCCGTTATTACCATTTTCAAATAAGAATTGTGTTATTGTTGGACCAAGGATTGTTTATATATTAATGAACGGAGCCAAATTGCCTGTTCATCTCCATTTAGACGTCACTGTACATTTTATCCCTGTGCCAAATGAATATTTCATGAATTTACAGCAGAGGTTCAGACTTTGTTCTTGTGCGTTCCATCCTCATCCACACGGTGCATTCACATTGCACTTTGCACCTCAAAAATCCTTGACCACTATTTCAGTCTTCAGAAGCATGTGGTGAGTTTTTCAAATCACTTAAACGGACAGAAGGTCATGGCCGTAGAGACACCTGCTTGAAAACTGTCCAGAGCGCTAACACGGCTCTGAACTGGAGACTGCACATCTTGTTTGTTTGTGTATCTGTGGTCGTTATCAGGCGTGGTCACTCCACATGGATCATTGCTTTCCGCGTTCATTAGCTGGACATAATGACACGCAGTTAGAGATTAGCTGGTTTTTTGACCGAGTGTGGCCAAAATCTAAACGTATTACGACCTTGGGGGTTTAACGGTGATTGTACCTGACTTGTAGAGTTGAAAAATGATTATTTGTCTCCGAGTAGATTGTGCAGTGTCTAAAACAGCTTAAAGGATGAGTACAATCAGCCATCGCTCTTGTCAAGTGTCATTGAGCGGCGCAGGCTGATGAGATAATTTACTCAAGGACTAATTCATGGTGGATTAGCAGTAATTGGTGACTTTAACTAAAGCAGTTCCTCTGGCAACCAAATGTGTTGAGAAGTCAGGAACTGGTTATTGTTGAAATTCATATCAGAAGGAATACAATACGTAATCTAACTTATGCATCAAAGTGTGTTTTTTAGTTACATGGTTTTATTTTTGCTTTTACACAATTATGTCGATCAGATAATGTAAAAACTATGATATTTTCCATGCACATTATAAACTATAACTGAGCTTGAAAAATAAACTGGAAACAAAAATATATAAATAGTTGAAAAACCCTTATCAAGAGGACATATTTCCTTTGACAGACCCGACTAAAATAACCCCCAATTCGAAGCTGTTTCTGAACCCTTTGGAGAAAAACAAATGTCTGGACTCTTTGTGAAGCTGAGACTCAGTGGTTTTGGCTTTCAGTGTCAGATTTACGCTAATTATAAATGGGAACAATCTCAGCACAGAGGAATATAAGATTGTCTGTGATAAATATAAGGAGTAAAGCTGGAGTTGGAAGAATGGTCTAATAAATAGGATATTTGGCATTTATCGGGTCATTTTTAAGATAAAGCATTTATATGAATAAATAGTTTTAGGGACTTGTAATAAGTTAAAAAAATAAATAAATAAGCTCCAGACATAATGTGTATAACAGGCCAATGAAAATTTGAAGAGTTTCAGGTTGTTGTTGTTGTTGTTTTGTGCTTTTGTAGAACAAACTGATCCTGACTCTGCCCAAAATGGGTGCTTTGACAGGAAATAAGTGGGTTATATAGCTTTCTTTTTTATTTTTTAATTGCCAATACAATATAAATGTGCATAACAGCAGTGAATTGTGTTAAAAGAGCAGCATTATGCGTAAAACTTCTTTTTGCTTTGTGATTCTCCTGGTTGACTGGCACACACAGTTTCTCTCTGCCTGTCCCTTCACACTCGGGCTTAACTTTTGTATTGTGTGTGCTCTCGGCAGGGCTTTTTGTAAAGGTAAGGTCACGGTGACTCCAGAAGCAGGTAGAACCACCGCTGTGCTGTCCCTTTTTTCTGCCTCAAAGGTTTTTCTGATGCCCACAGAGAGCTGGTCATTACTTTGCATTATACTTCCCTTTTATCAGATTGTGGATAAAAAATAAATGGGCCCCTAAGGTTCAATTATAAATATAAGTTTTCAAAGTGGATAAGCCTTCAGTTTGTCCTGGAGGGGCAGTGTATTCCACAGCGTGAGGGTCACTCTGCCCTTTAGACTTATGTTTGAGAGCCTGAAACACTTGGTCAGTGGACTACGGCAACGTTTACATTACACACTTTCAATACTTTATTTGAACCAGAAATGTTTTTGTGTACAATGTTCAGTGTTGTAAATCCCAACAGAAAAGCCGTGTGCTGCACTTAGTTGTTGTCTCGTGTCTGTGACTGTGAACTTTTTTGGAAAACAGTGAGCCATCAGATTGTCATAGCTCAAAATAGACCTGATCTTCTACTTGCAAAAACAATAAAATACTTCTTAATAATTCTGGATAAAGACAGTTAAAGTCATATACTGTATTTCATGCATTTGTTTTGTGTGTTTATTGTGCAGTTTATATTCTTGTGCATTCATTCTGTATCTCTTCTTACACTTACAACATACACTCAACATGTTTCTTCTTTTGTGTTTTACAGTTTGCCGAGCCTTGACTCCGAGGAGGCTGAGAGGTGAGTGCAGTGAGTGAGCTTTTAAAGTACAAGACATATTTTTAGCGCGTGTCTGTGAAGAGGAGATCTCATGTACACTGGCAACAAAGTCACAAGTTAAAAATACCACGGCCTGGATTTAGACACGCTGCCAACTACATACCAGAAAATATTCAAACAGAACTGCCACAATGGAGCAGCTTAAAGCGCTCCTAACCACAGAGAAGCATTCATGTCACGTTCCTTTCACCTCAAAGGTTATTTCTCTTCCACTTTGCACCTGTTGTAAAGGAAGAGGCTGCTGTGTTTTCATTCTGCAGTGGTCATTTCTCTTCTAGAAGGCTATTTCCAGTAACTAAAACATGGCGGTCACATTTAGAGTGGTCTAAAGTGGTCACTCCAAATGTGTAAAATTTGAGTGGTGTATTTGTACAGTGGATAGGGCTACAACTAACACTTATTTGGGTAATTGATTAGTCTATCGATTATTCCTTCGATTAGCAAGAACCTTGAATATGAGAATTGTACAAACTTTTACCCAAGCAAAGCTGAAGTGAAGGTTTGACGACCTCCGGTGGAGAATATTTATAGATAAACAAGGATTTTAATCAAAAACACACAATTGACATATTTCCTGTGTGTTTTTGTGTGATTCCTGCTTTGTCTAAGAAATAAAACCACTTCTTTCAGCACAAAGAATGTTTTGGAGTCTGTGTATAGAACAGTGAACAATTACTAGATTATTTAATTAGTTTACAACCATTTCTATAATTGATTAGTTGCGATTAATTGATTAACTTGTTCCAGCCCTAACTGTGGATACTTTCTTTTATTTCAGTACATTTGAGAGCAGGTATCTGTACTTCCTACTCCACTACATTTTTTTAAATGTAAAAAAATATCTTCTTGTTTGGTTTGAGGGGTTGTTTTATTTTAAGTTTATGATGACATCCTGTGTGAAAGTCTAGAAACATTGAAACATCAAGATCACCACATTTCACTTTTTAATAATTATCAAAAATCTGCACAAAATAGTTTTACTTTTCACCCTAAAAGCAAAATCTTAAACATGTAATTCAATACTTTTACTGAGGTAGATTTTTTGTGATACTTCTACTTTTAGTTGAGTAATGTGAGAACATTTTTGCTCCTTCATCTGTCTTTTGAAGTAACAGAATTGAGATCATCTTCCACTGCTGTATCTCGTGAGAACTAAATGACTTGTTTCAGCAAATGACAGTAGGAAATATTACGCCGGGGTTGGGGCCTTTATTTAGGAGGGATAAGATGGCAGCTGGTGATACACTCGTTGGTTTGGTGTGTGCGAATGTGGGTCCGTTTGCGTGTGTTTGTGGTGACTAAATCATTACGAGGCAATGTGGCGTTCTGGGTAGCTCTAATAGTGTGTGTTTTCATCCGCAGTCCCACAGACCGAGACGCGGCGGGTGATGGAGAGATCAGGTAAACATGAAAAAGTGTAATAGGCCGTCGCTATGGGAACACTCATCAAAAAATATATATTCCCTGAGAAGAGATTTAGCCCAGCTCTTTTCACAGTTTCACCTTTTATCTGCTGCTGTCATTTCACGTTGCGTCATCACTTTTGTTATTGCATTCGCCCGTAATGTTTTATGAAAAATCGCTATTAGAAGCTGGAAGTCATTACCCATAATCACCCTGAATAGTTTGGGCTGGAAATCTTGACAAACGTGTTATTATCGACTGCTGTTTGAAAACAGATTTGGCATATTTGTTTATTTACTAAAAAAGTGTTTCTTGTTTAATAGAAAGAGGGGCCCTGTGGCGTACGCATCCCAGAAACCTTGGCTGTTGAACGCCACTGTGGTGGAAAACATCACTTTTGAGATGCCCATGATCAAACCGAGGTAAGATTGTATTTGTTTTAACAAGCTACGTTAGATGTACTTTTCTTTTACTGATGTTTGCACCTGCTCTGGACTGAAGATGGAAAGTAGCAGTAGCTAAATCTGGTGCAGATCATCTTTTCTTTTGTAAGTTTAAAGGAATTTGGAAATGGTCACGCACAAATAAAGATTAAACTAACTAACTTGACAATTTGGAGGAAAATGTATTTATATATCAATTATAGTTTTTAAAAAATGCCTCAAAAAGAGCTGATTTAAAAAAAAGTAATGTAAATTCTCTATAAGGTGGTGTTTCTGTATTACACTACACTACACTCATTTTATGTTTGTCTGATAATTAAACCTTAACTACATTCAAAGACAAGTTTTAACACATTTCTGTTGGATCGACATAATATCGTCTGAATTTACAAACTACGAAGGGAAATTGTACAAAAACAACATTTTCTTAAACACTTACTTTGAAGTATGAAGTATGTCCTTTTCCATATTTTAACTGTGAAGTAACAGTAAACATAATGTAGAGGAAATCTTGTACAGAATGACTCATTTTACCCATGTCTTACTTTGCTTTGTATGATGGAAACAAGGATGCATAATTAACATCTTTATACTGACTGAACTCTGCCAACCTGAAGTCAATATTCCATCTATTTACAAATCCTAAGTAAACGTACCCTTTGGCTGGTGTGTTGAAATACGGGAGATAAATGTTAAATCATCAATCTAATCAGCAGAAAACAGCCAATAAACCTCTTCTCCCAGGGGCAATGGGTAAATGAGATGTGCTAATGTCCAACTGCATCTCCTCAGCTCTAGATTGGTACAGACTGAGGAGAGTATTGCATAAATAATTCTATAAGCTCTGTAAATGTGCATTTAAGTGAGCAAGCAATATGTCAACATCTACTAAAAAAAACAAAACTATATTGTTTTAAATACGGTCCACAAAAAATATGCTGGATACAACATACCTGATTCTAGTATTGGTAAAACCTTGGTCTATTGAAGCTTCTTTTCTGTGTATTTCCAAAACATTTGTGTGCAGAATCAAATGTATTCATAAAGCACTTTTAACTTTGACTAGAAGGTCAACATTTATGTTGGACAGAAGGTTATAGTTTCTTTCTTTCTTTTTTTTTTTTTGCTTTTATTTCAGTGTGGTTTTCTGTGTTCTTTTGCAGTCTGTTAATATACGTTTTAAAAACTGGGAAAAAAAAAAAATAATAATAATAACAATCACCATCATCATCATCATCATCCAATTAAAAATAAAAAACAGCCAGCGCTTATTCAATGCTGTACATACAACAATATTCTGTATATTCTGTATTAGAATAACGTTGATTTCAGACACTTGCTCCCATTTAGCAAAAAAAAAAAGATAATTAGTTAATTAATTAAAAAAAAAAATTATTTGACATGAATGCTGTGGGGTAAAGGGAGAGTGAAAGGTTGAGGCTGGGAATCAAACCCATGACGTTGGGGTGGCAGCAACATCTTAAACCACTACAGCCCCGACAAGCACAACACTCCATTTACTTTAATTATAAAAATGTAACACCTTTCGAAATAAAACAAGTAAACAATTCCTGTTTGAGTTGTACTTTTGCTTGTCATTGTGTTTGTTCGCTCCAGATACAAAGCCGTGATTGAAGCGTGCTCACTGCAGCCGGACATCGACATCCTTCCACAGGGAGACCAGACAGAGATCGGTGAGCGGGTCGGTACTGCGTTCACGTTTCTATTCCCCTTTGTTCTGTTTGGCTCCAGTGGAACAATAATGTACCACATCCCCATTTGTCATCATTAAACACAGAACAGGATGACCTTGTCACGCTCAGTATTTCATGTTTGGAAATTGGTTGCGTTCATGTGGAAACCTGGAGAATTGGACGGAATGCTTTGGTTGAACTCGCTGCTCAGATTTGTTGACTTTGTTTATGGTCTGTAATTACTTTCTAGTAATTACAGAGAAATTACTAAACTTTAGATCACTAGTATTTTCTCTGTACTTATTGGGTCTATCCATATTGAACAAAAATTGGCACAAAGTTTAACATCTTCTCTGTCAGATTAATTAATATTAAAAATTAATATTTTTTTTGTCAATTGCTTCAGAAAGTGTTGGCATTATTCAACACTACTGATTATTTTCAATTGAAATGAAACAATCGTAATCCCAAACAAATAATGATAAGATTCAACTTTTGTGGATTTCCTCTCTGAAAATATGAAATGATGACATGATCATAGGTGAAGGTGAACACAGCCTGTAAATATTTTGTGTTAGTTAATTTTATGAAATTGTGTTTATATTGCTCTCTACTGTATCTATATACTGTATTACTATTTTTTTTTAATTAATATGAGATTAAATTAATAATAATGAATTAATAAAGTGTTTTTCATGAACATAATGTGCAGGTAGTGCTAATTACGTTTATGAAATACTATTGTAAAAATGTATTTGTTTCTTTTAAAATTGTAATAAATCCTGTGTAATTTATCGATTACTGCAGTATTGTCATATCATGATACCATGCATCGCGTATCACATTGAATTGTAAACGACCCTGTGATTCCTGTTACTTCATTCAATTATCATTATTAATCATTATCTGTGTCATTATCTCTGTGCCTTGAGGTAGTACCAGGTTTGCCTTGAAAAAAAAAAATCTAATTTGAGTTAACAGATTCATGCATGGATTTAATCAAATAATTTATCATCTGTCCTGAACCAAACAGTTGCACAGACATTATTCAACACATTAAACCAAACGTATCAAATTTAAATAGTAATAATAATTTAGTAATATGATATTTAAAGAGAAAAGTACAAGTATAGTTTTTTGATAATTTTTTTTCTTTCTGTATCAGTATTCAGTAGCATCATAACGTTTTGTTCGGTATTGTCCTTTTAACGATATCCAGCCCATCTCTAAAATACCCATAATTCCTCTATTTGACATCATCAGGGGGTGATCCTGTCGGGTGGGCAGAAGCAGCGCATCAGTGTGGCCAGGGCCTTGTATCAGACGACCGGTGTAGTGTTTCTGGTGAGTTTGATCCCATTGCTTTGTGGATTAACCTTGTAATGACCCTGTCAGCCGTGATCAGGATTCACACAGTTTGCACATAAAATACGACGCTCAGTTTGACCTTTTGATGGATTCTGTGTGACTCGATAAGCTCCGCCCGGCTCCAGGCACAAACTGTGAGTCTTGATGTTGTGAAATGTCAGGTCTTTGCAGAGATTGTTGTTGTAAAGTAGCAATCACAGAGTAAGCAGCAGGTTTAGAGCAAATGTCAATATCAAACAGATGCAATTGATTAAAAAGAAACCTGATAATCCGGGATGGCTCAGTCAAACCAAACTGGATTCCTGTAGTGTCTAACCCAATCAAACCTTTGCCTATGCAACCGATCAATACCTGTATTTTAAAAGAGACATATCACAAAGGCTGCAAATTTTGAAGTACCATATTTTCCACAAACAAACAACAAAATATCCTGTTCTATTCTGCATAAAATCTGCTAACCCTGTAGTTTAGATCTGTACAAACATGTTCTGAAATGACCAGAACAGAATGTCATTATTAAAACATGTCAGAAAAATTGAAATTTGTTGCTAATTTGTTTAACTCTACTGTTTATACCTCTGTATCTTCTGTAAAGCCCCCCAAGCCCTCTTGACCTGTTTAACAAAAACTGAATTAAATGCTCTAAACATTTAACCTAATTAATTTGCTTTTGCTTCTTTCTGTACTTTGTAAAAGGACGATCCATTCTCCGCGCTGGACATCCACCTGAGTGACCATCTTATGCAGGAGGGCATTTTGAAGATGCTCAGAGACGAGAAAAGGACTGTGGTGCTGGTCACTCACAAGCTCCAGTACCTTCCCCATGCAGACTGGGTGAGACACTGCACTTTCATTAGTGTTATCTCAATACTAACATGTCCAACACGATTTCAGTATTAAGATAACAGTCTGATAATATCGAGTTCCTTTCAAATAACATTAAAGTCAAAAGCTAGCATTAGCCAATTGTTCTTCAGCTTGTCAGTCTTACCTTTTCCTAAACAGGAAAGTTAAAGCTCAGATTGATCACAGACTCCTGAAAATGTGTTGTTTAAATCCATTTTGTTAGTTTTTTTCTTGAGTTTTCTTTCTTAACACTTACCTCATGATAATATAATAGAACACATTTATTTTTTACAATGCATTGTAATTACATCAATATACAATTTGTTTCAGTGATATTATAATGTTCAAGGTTCAATGTTTCTTTATGTTTGCAAATCTGGTCTAGTTCTATACTAGTTCTTTTCCATTTATGCCTTTTTTTTCCAGTATCAATACATAATCTATTGAGTATCTAATGATATGGAGTAAATACTCCATACGTATTAATAAGTATCTTTTTTGATAACCCTAGTTCTTTCACTCAGTTTGTGATTGCATTTCTGTTCTTTCACATAAAATTAAATGTCAAGTCTTATCTCAAAGGTAGACCATTAAGGAGATTGCTTTGTTTGTCGCAACTAAACACTTTTTCCTTCGCTCCGACAGATCATTGCCATGAAAGACGGCACAATTCAAACAGAGGGCACTTTGAAAGACATCCAAAAAGCAGAGCCAGAACTTTTCGAGCAGTGGAAGTCGCTGATGCACCGAAAGGACCAGGAGTTCGAGAAGGTAATCACTTTAAAATGCTGAATGTCTGTCATAAGCCATGACTTATTGGAGGTAACAGGTGATCAACAAACATATAAAACCATAAAAAGAGCTCATTACTAAAAACACAAATCACACAGTCGAACCAGATGGAAGACACTGAAAGTGTCTGGGGTTTTTAAAGGCAATATCAATAAACCCTCTCTTACTATAAAGTCATATTTCTTTGTGAAAAATGTGCAAATTAATTTGTATTTCGCCTTAAAACTCAGTGGTTGTAGCTCAGTAACAGCTGTCTATATTTGAATGAACTTAGTGGTCAAGTGACATAATGCGTAAAGCAGCACAGTAGTCAAACATCTACATTCATGTATCTCACAGCAGCTTACACCGACACATGAACACGCCTGCTCTGTGTTCTGCTTCCAGACGCACTCCTCTGTCCCGTTCTTTAGTTTTTTAAATGCGCTTTCTACCTGTTATGCTGCACATTTATTGTGTCAGAACCACTGCTGCTCTGAAAGGCTGAATTCTGGAGAGAGAGAAAAGTGAATCCGTTCTGTGCTGGGGCTGTGGAGGTGGGGCCAAGGTGCACTGATAAAAGTCTGGTTTTACTTCAGTCTCAGCCCAATATATCGAAGAAAACACCGGTACAAGGTGAAAATCAGTGGTTTATTTGACGTTTGTTCAAGTTATGTTGATATCCTATGTAAAACTAAAGGCAATAGTTTGATTTTCAAACTGTCAAAATGATGAAATGCCTTCAGAATATTCCATCAAAGTGGAAAATAATCCGTAAATGACTGAGAACCCACTGTACGGTTTCTCCTTGAATATTTGCCAGCTCAAGAGTGTAAAGTGTTCTTTGTCTCTAAAATCGATGATCTTGTCCTTGGTTTTGGAGACATTCAGGTGGAGGTGACTGGATTCCCTTAAGGCAAATAAAAGGATTATTGTTGTTGTATCTGTCTTCAGGAGACTGTGGCTGAGAGCATGACGGATCTGGAGAGGAAAAACCTGCGCAGGGCCATGTATTCAAGAGAAGTGGTGAGGACGGAGGATGAGGAGGAAGGTGAGAGGTCAGAGGTCAAGGCCATACCACTATACACAACACATGAGAGCTAGCTGTAAAGTATATACAGTTCAAAAGTGATGGATGACTCAGTAAACTATGTCTTTAACGCTGTCCATCTTTTTTAAACCATTCTCATATTTGCATGCCCTACTTGTTTTATTATTCATAACAACTGTTTAATAAAATACAGTCCTCTTTAAAGGTGCACTATGTAATTTTTCTAATGGGAGTTATGCCACCAGCTTATCTCCATGGAAATGTCATTGCTTTGCCTGAAATGTTCCACAGAATGGCATTAAACTAATCTATAATGCTTTTTTTTCAATTACAGGTGTTTTATGTTTTGTTTTTTTGCTCAAATATAACTTAAAAATACATTATTTCTGTGAGTGGGCTCGCCTCTCCACAGATCTGTTTGACTCCACAAAGATAAATAGGTTTAATTCCTTACTGTGGAACATTCCAGGCAACGCAATGACCAATTGAGACAAGTGGGAACTTCACCTGAAAAGTTACATAGGGCGAGAATAAGGCGAGTTTGACTTGGTTGAATAATGCAAGCATGTTTATTTTGTCCAACAAACTACATAAATTAACATATTAAATACTGTTGTATACAGTATTTGTGGTAACTCATTGTGCATTAGGTGTAACAAAAATCAAACACAACTCTTATGTACAGCTAGTTAACTAGTTAACTAGAAACTGTTTGCAAAGTACTGTTGACATTGATAACTTGTTCAAACAAAATCACATTTAAATGGGTATAATTAGAGATGGGCAATGTTTTCAAATTTAGATAATATTCTGTGCACAATTTGTCTGATAATTAAACCTCAGCTGATACGTTTAAAGACATGTTTTAACACAATTCTGGTGAATTTACATGATATCGTCTTATTATCTTTATCAAGATACCCCTAAAATTTTGAAAAATTACTTTTTGTCAGTATCACTCACCCATTTATAATATATTTTTCCAATAATGCATATAAGCATATTCTGTTATGCTTATACAGTATCTCCTTTAATTTACCTGAAATACTCCTTGTGTTTTATATACTGCGTTATATAAATCCACATTGATTTTATGATTTTCTTCCCTGATTGTCTGTAGCAGGCCTGACTTTCACACCTGCCAGATCAATGTTTGTCTGACACTGTGTAAAAACTGTGCGCCCTGAAGTCGGAGGTGCAGAATCCTTTACCTGTGTTCTGTGTTGTTTTCTGTGCACTGGTGGCACCCCTGCCTGGACTTGTGCGATGGCTCCCACACAAGCTGCTGCGCTCATGTTCGAACGAGCAGGTGTGGCCAGAATGCATGACTCAACCACGACAACTGTGAGAAGACATGTGGCATTGTGCAAGAAAAACGCAGCCGCTTATTCCCCCCATGACCAATATAGTTTCACCCATTTTTACCTTCTGTTAATTTTCCCTAAGCATTTTGTTACAGCAGCAGCATGATCGCAGATAAACAGCAGTAGTCTTTTTAGCCCTGTTTTCTTATTCTGCTTCTTTTCCAGCTTGTCTGAATGTCCCGGGCACCACAAACGCTCGCAGCATGATGTAAAGTGCTCGATTTACATTGGGGAGGAGTAGTTTGTGTGTGATGGCTGCTCTGTTACCCTCACTGTATCCTATTTGTGAAGATTAGGGATGTCAGGATTACTCGGTTAAGAGATAATCGAGATCATTTAGGTCACAATGATCTGAATAAAAACTAATAATCATGACTATTTTAGAAAGAAAATCAAGTCATTTCAATTCAATCTGTGCTCCAAAAGAGTAGACCTAAATATAAAGTGGTTTTAATGTGGCTGTTTTTATCATAATCATTTTACTTTGGCGTTCAGAAAGTTAGATTTCATAAAGTTGGTCACATACTAGTGGAGCAGCAATGTATTAGAATGAAAGAAAATCAGTTTTGTTTTGTTTTTGTGATGATTCTTGTCACAATAATCGTAGCACTACAACAATATCGTGACATCCCTAGTGGAGATACGCATTTACCAGCTGATTTTGTGACTTGTAGCTTGTAGCAGGCTGTGTCGTTTCCTCTCTGGTGCCTTTTTTATGAAATCAAAGCATGGTAAATATACAACTGGGGATTGGAGAAATGTCAAAGAGCTCATAAACAGTGAGTCAGGAGAAGGCAAAAGCATGGGATTGACAGACTTAACTTTGGTGTTCATGAGAGGGGAGAATTAGAAAAAATAATTCAACATTCAACATCTAAAATAAACTTGAGGATTACTGGTGGAGGGTCCGCTACATAAATGTCTCCATGGAGATGGTATTGTTGTATCTGGAATGTTCCACACTGTATTATAAAGCTATCTTCCATTTCTTGCTAAAAATACATTGAAAAACTTGCTTTCTTACTGTGACTTTCAACTACACTTTTCTAGTCCAATCCAATGCAATTTTATGTCTTTTGTACCTTAAAAAACACACAGTTGACCAGAGTGCAGTACACAACAATATTTATAAAACTCTGTACACTATAAATGTCAACATGTCAATGAAAAGCTAAAGAGAAGTTGAGTTGAGTTTAAGAGCTGACTGAAAAACTATCAACCTTAGTAAAGCATGAACAAATCCATATTGAAGAAATAGTTTATAAAGAATGATTCAGGCTTAGAAACTTGACAAGGTAAGTCAACTTAACTTGCAGAGCACAATTTGTACACAAATAATTTAAAATGACATACAGAACAGGAAAAGGTGCATTAAAATCACAACAAACAAAAACATTTACTTAATTGTTCTGTTTTTATGCTATAAGGGCCTTTACAGCAGTGTATTTGTTTATATTCTACATATCTACTTAATAATGGCACTGATTCTAGCATAAGCCACCAGTGATTCATTGATTCTAATGTAATGTCATTACGATGACAATAAAATCTTGAATCTTAATTAAAAATACCCCAAATAACTCCTAACTCTATTCTCAGTTAAGTAGTGACTAAGTCTGGTTCTTAATAAACGATTTGTTAAGTATGATTTAGGTCTTCATGCTTTATTAAGGTGTCGTCATTACAAAGTAGTAATGCTATACTGTTGAACATTTCGGGCAAAGCAATACCATTTCCAAAGAGACAAGCGGGTGTCAGACTCTCCACCAGTAAAAGTCACACAGCGTACCTTTAACCAGTCCATCTGTTCTCAGAGGAGTCGGTGGAGAGCGAGGACGAGGACAATCTCTCTCAGGTGATGCGTCAGCGGGCCACGATCCCCTGGCGCTCCTGTAGCTCGTACCTGTCCTCGGCTGGACTCCTGCTGCTCACGCTGCTGCTCCTGTCGCAGCTCCTCAAACACTCCCTCATGGTGGCAATCGACTACTGGCTGGCGCACTGGACGTCCCGCGTCATTTCAGCCAAGATGGAGGCCTCTGCGCGAAACTGCTCCGTCGTTCAGGTGAGGAACGGGGCGACTGGGTGGAAAATGCACAGCAGTTTGCAGGGCTTTGGTGAATGTGCCAGCAGAGTTGCATAACAGATTTTGTGTAATTCCCTGGTGAACATCCGCTGAGTTGAGATGACCTACAGTGATGCCAGTTCCAGATGGAGACTTTGCTCAGCAGCAGCAGGAATCTGAATCTAAAACTAGACAAATAGAAAGTGACTTGGGTCACTTTGGGTCGATATTATGATAGACTGGACTAAGTATATTTCTACCCTGGTTTAAGAAAATCAAGCAATAATACTGGAGCAATTCACATCATGCAGACACTTTTTGTCTTTATATTCACTACAAGGTTGTGTATTGTCATTGTATGTTGATAGATATAAAATGTAATACAAATATCAAATTTATAGATATCAATATTTTTCATTTGCTTTTAATGTTTTGTGTGCTATAATAAAAGTAAAAAATAGGGGGAGGGCAGGAGGCATTTAGTTTGGGGCTGAAACAAGGTAATTTATTAATTGCAACTAATCAGTTAAACGTCAACTAATTAATCGAATAATCAAAATAACACAGACTCCAAAAACATGCAAGAGCTGAGAGAAGTGGTTTTATTACTCAGACAGAGCACGGATTAAAATAAAATGACACAGGTAACATGTAAATTTAGTAGTTTGGATTAAAAAAATAAAAAAATAAATAAAAATAAAAAAACATTGATGAAAACATTGTAAACTTATACCATTCAGTCTTGTAGCTAATCTAATCTAAGTTTTATCTGAGAAAAAAACTCATATTCACAGGAATTTTTGATTCTAAACAACTAATTGATAAATCAAAAGAATCTCTTGATTAATTGATTAGCAAAATAATTGTTAGTTGCAGGCCCAGAAGGATTAATATCAGGCCTTACTATGAATGTTGACTTCAAAGTTTACAATTTTCTCATCTTTATCTTTAGTGTTGTTACTCCAGCTACCACAAGACCCCTGCAGGTGAAGACTAGGAACTGCATGTGCATTTAAACAATTACAGTAATGTGGATCCTCTAATTCCCAGCACAAACAGAGCCCATGTCCAAAGGTTAAGCTCTTTGTTCCCCACAGTGGGGCCACTCTTGCTGTCGACAGGTTATCATGTTCCTGGACAATTTATTCTCTCGTGGCTTCATCCGTGAGTGCCAAATGTCAGCTCCAGGTCACATTTCATTCATGCCATGCAGAGGTTAAAGACACAGCCAGAGTAGATTCTCAACGACAACAAACACCAAATGTTGTGTGTATGTAAATGTAATATATTCAGTCACTTAATGCCAGGAATGACAGTTCTGGCTGAGCTCCTGTTTGGCCGTTTTATCTAATCGGTCGGATGTCGTCTCCTGTACGACATGGAGCCAGAGTCACTTGAGAGTCCTGCTGCACTATCAGACACATTACTGACACTTCACATAACTGTCCACCGCCTTCTGAGCGAACAAAGAACTGAATATAAAAGTGCACTGTCCTTACACATGAGCACAGAGGCAGCGGGGTTTGAGCTCTGGACTCATAATACATGTAGTTTTCATTTCTGACTAAGCCAAAAAAGAGCTCAATAGTCCTGCAGGGTTTTAAGCCTGCTGTAGAACATTTCCCATTATTTTTTTCCTCCAAGGACTTTTGAAAATTTCTAATATCAAGAATTTAAAGGCAGCAGAGTCTAACCAGATGGTAACTTATGTCCATAACATGGCTGCTTTCAGTCATAAAACCCCAATATGTTTAATTATTTAGCGGTTTATAAAGTTTTAGAAACAGATTGTAAATACAATTGTATTTCATTTAGTCAACCACATAGATGACTGGAACCCAGCAAGCTTTCCAACTTTTATTGTTAGTTCTATGGGGAAAAATTAATGGAAAGTATACTTCCAGATTCGTGTGGTGAGCGGTCACTGTTGAGCTCCATAATGTGACATCTTTAATGGGTGAACAAAATAGTGAATGTAAAATGTAATGATTATCTTTTTGCCAGTCTACTGTACTGCATGTAATATTCCAGCTATAGTCTAGATCAGTGGTTCTCAAACTGTGGTATGTGCACCAGACCTGGTTTAGACCTGGTAGTACTCGGATTGTTATAGTTTCTCCACTGGTACTTGATGGTAAATGTTTGAGAACCACTGTTCAAGACTCTCAAGAATGTACACCACGTTGTGCCCAGGGTTGTTGGGGAAAGCTACAGAACTCTACATAAAGTCAATTTAACGCATTGTTGCTATGGGTTTGAAGCAAAATATTTGTACCAATGCTTTCTTTTACTCTATTCCTTTATTCTATGTATCTAACTTTGTATGATGACAAAAGCATGTGATGACAACATTCCTTAATCTGTTTGGGAAGAGGAAACAACATCATAATGAGCTTCAGTAACTCTCTATCCATTACCTAACAGCTTGATACCAACCCCAGAGATTAATTATGTTTCTAATTTGATGTGATTCTAAGCACATTCTGTGATGGACCCATGTAACAATGACTTAAATGGTTGAATCGTTCTTTACAGGATTGCGGCTTCAGTCACTCCTGGTACCTGTCTGTCTTCAGTGTCCTGTGTTGTCTGGGCATCATCCTCTGTTTGGCGACTTCGGTGGCTGTGGAGTGGACGTGTCACAAAGTGGCCAAAGAGCTGCACCACAACCTGTTAAACAAGATAATTCTGGCGCCCATGAGGTAAAAGCAGCGAGTTAGACATGTGTAATAAGGACTGTGAGCTGATAAATGTTAAAGACGGCTTTCTCACCCCATTACTTTAAAGACCATCTGCTTTCTAAACACAACAGCCACGAGGCATCACTCAGAAAAACACACAAACCTCCTACAAATGTGTGTGCACAGAAACATGGCTGAGTGCACTTGTACATATTACACATCTCATTTCATTGAAGCACCAGCTCACAGCAAACAGCAAAGGGATTATTCTTGCTCTAAATGTGCCAAAAACCAAACTGTTTTTAAACTACTGGTCAGTTAGTTCTCAAGGCCCTCTTCAATCTAATTTTTAAATTGTTTCAAGTGCAAACATTTAACAACATACAGCTTTGAAAATGTTTAATTAAGGAGTTCCTGTTCCTGCAAGGAATGTGATGAGCATGATCAAGATAACTTGATCATTTACATTTAGGTCTGTTTAACATTTATTTATTTTCATTGTTCATCTAAAGTTAGTTTGGCATGAGGTTTGTGCTGATAGCTTTGAGTTAATGTGCAAAATGTGTTAAAATATCTTTTCTCAAGAGGAAAATATAATTTTTTACCCTAACTTATATGTGGCTTCTGCTTCTACCTTCAATCTACCTTCGAGCATTAATAAAAGGTTAATTTTTCACTTGGACAGGCTGTTTGAGACGACGCCGCTCGGCAGCATCCTAAACAGGTTTTCCACCGACACCAACACCATCGACCAGCACATCCCGACCACCCTGGAGTGTCTGAGCCGCTCCACGCTGCTGTGTGTGTCTGCGCTGGGCGTCATCTCCTACGTCACCCCTGTCTTCTTCATCGCCCTGTTGCCGCTCGCTATCACCTGCTACTTCATCCAGAAGTACTTCAGGGTGGCCTCCAGGTGAGGCTCAGGTCATGACGCAGCTGGCCACACATGGGCTGCTGTTGGAGAAGGACTTAAGTGTGATGGATTAACCACAGAATACATTTCCCCTGAACACATTTGAAATAGACATTGTAGGCTTAATGTCCCAATGTTTTAAAGGTGACCGCGCATCCGTCAATACATTCTGTCTTTATCAGGGATCTGCAGCAGCTTGAAGACAGCACCCAGCTGCCTCTGCTCTCTCATTTCTCAGAGACAGTGGAGGGCCTGACCACAATAAGAGCCCTCAGGTATGACATCAAAGAAAAGACTGTGGCATTAGATCCCAAATCATTTCTAATACCCCTGTGCTTGGCAGGTATGAGCCGCGCTTCAGACAGAGGTTACTGCAGTTCACTGATGCCAACAACATTGCCACTCTGTTCCTCACAGCAGCCAACCGTTGGCTGGAGGTCCGCATGGTAATGATGTTTTATCATGCTCTTGTATGGTTTGCTAAACAGCAGCAGCTGTCGCTGTTTTTCTTGTGTTGTTGGGTAACTACTTGTTCTGTTGGTATGCTAAACATTGTGATATCTTATGCGTGCAGCAGCAGGAGGAATAGTAGGAGTGATTGCTGGTCACATGATCTCAAATTGTTCTTGTGCTTCTGTGATACAAAGCATTACAAAGCAATACTCAACAATGAACAGATTTTCTAAATATTCAAACTGGTGCATTACAGATACATGTTTTAGCATGTTAAGATTTCTAGGTTAAAAGTTATTTCAATGACAGTAATATTTTTCCCGTTTGTCTTCAGGAGTACATTGGAGCGTGTGTTGTGCTGGTGGCAGCAGTTGCATCCATCACCAACTCTCTGTACAACCACCTCTCCACTGGACTAGTGGGACTCGGGCTCACATATGCTCTCATGGTAAGAGCTGCTTTATGGTACTAAGTTTGCGTTTGGCTAAATATCTCTATAAGCAATATATTTTTAACGTTGTCTGTTTTGGAAAATGTTTAATTTATTCTCATGCAAACTCTAAAAGCACAGCATGTTGTTATCAACAGAAGAAAGACACATTAGTTTGTTGTTTACTTGAATCTGTGCCAAGTGTGTGTCTGTCCCCACAGTGACATTAACCCTATCTGCCTGCTTACTCCATGTGTTTGTGTGTATCAGGTGTCAAACTACTTGAATTGGATGGTGCGTAACTTGGCAGACATGGAAGTGCAGCTTGGCTCAGTCAAAAGAATCAACGGCCTTCTTAAAACGGAGCCAGAGAATTATGAAGGCCTGCTCAGTGAGTCCCAATACACAATAACAAGACTTTCAATCTAGAAATTGTACAGAAAAAAGTCAATTAAATGTTACCCGCCTCCTTCCTCTAAACGGGCTCCACTACATTCATCTCTGTCAAATGAGTGTTATATTACCCATGGGACAGAATTGTATGCCTCATTTGGTTTCAACTCACCATGAAAGACACATTTCTGCATATAAATTTTAGCCTTTGGTTGATCGTTATAATGACTAAGCTCTTATTCATACAAGGTCTTAAATAGCTTCTCTAATATGTCTGGGCTCCTCCAGCTGTATCTCAGGTCCCCGATGGCTGGCCTCATGAGGGAGAGATCAAAATCCAGAATTTAAGTGTTCGTTACGACGCCACTCTGAAACCTGTTCTCAAAAATGTCAACGCTCACATCAGCCCTGGGCAGAAAGTGAGTAATACAGCAACAAACCAGAAGAAAGTGTTCTTACATAAATAACTTATGTCTAACAATATTATTCTTCAGGTAGGAATCTGTGGACGGACAGGAAGTGGAAAATCATCCTTTTCATTGGCTTTTTTCCGCATGGTGGACATGTTTGAAGGTAAAACCACATCAAATTATATTGGTAATAATTTGTGATATGCTCAGAGTAAAACCTGTCCTTTTGCTGCAGGGAGGATTGTGATAGACGACATCGACATCGCCAAACTGCCCTTACAGACGCTCAGGTCACGCCTGTCCATCATCCTCCAAGACCCCATTCTTTTCAGTGGCACAATACGGTAAGAACCAACAAGAACACACTTACACTTTACATGCTCCAGTCCTTAAAGGTCACTGTTAAAGCTGGGGTACTTGATTTCCACCTAGGTATTTAAAACTGTTTAATTAGTTCTTAGCTCTCGCAAACCCTTTAGCACATCCTTATCGACGTGCATCATTCAGCATGCACAGTTTCAGCTCTAACTTCCAGGTGGATGAGGCGTAAAATACTTTACGTGTAGACAGCACACGGCAGACTCATCTTTGTCACAACGTCCTACATTAACAATATACTCTTTGGTGGAAAAATACTTACACATACACTAATTTACAAAAAAAAAAAAAAAAATCTGGTATCCCAGTGTTAATGATGTACTCTGTAACTTTTCTGGTGCAGGGTCAGCCACCTGCTTATTTCCGTCGCAATGTTGTAGCTTTTTCTAAAAGGATCTAACTTGCATTTATTTAGTTACTGGTGTTTTATTACTTTAAAAAACACCTTATAAAACATGCATTCTTACTGTGAGTGAGGACGCCTCTCCACAGAGCTGACCTGTATGTTGCTTGGTGTGATCACTACCATGGAGAGACATACATTTAATGCCATACTGTGGTACATTCTGGACAAAACATCAACCTCTCCATGGAGTCAAGCAGGTGTCGGACCCTCCACCAAACAAGTTACATAGTGCACCTTTAATATCTGGGAATTATATGTATTTAACACCATTTATGCCTGTTTTGAACAAAGTCCTTATTTAAACTCCACCAGCTTAACCTTGGGCTTGTGAACCAGATATTGGGTCATTTCTCAGGAACACACTGTGGAAATGCCCTCCATAAAGCAGAGTCTTAAGTGGACAATGAATTATGTTCTGCTGTTCGATGTTTCCAAAGTTATAATATTAGTATGAAGAGAAGTTCCATTTACAGCAGCAATGACTGGTCCAAACTAGTTCTGTAACATTATGAGAAATTATAACCCACCTTATTTTCAAAACAAAATGCAACATATCCTTAATTATTAACAGTGGGCCAATAAATACACAGACTTTCCAGCTCAACCCAGAATGCTTTACTGGTATCACATGAGACAAAACCCATAATCAACCTTTAAAGAGCTCCATCTGCCGCGTTAAGACGAGTGTGTCCTGAGAGGGCACCATCTGAAAGAGGTTTATTTTTAGACTAAAATATTGTAGCCATTAAGTTTTGTTGTTAGAGATCAGCACAGGCATCTGAAACATCATTCTCTCTAAACGACTTTGAAACGTGCTGTGTAATTATGTAATGCCCTTTTTAGAGATGAGAAAAATGTATATCTCTAACTCTATTTGATGTTTTGGAGATCAGCAAAATTAGAATTTAGTATTTAAAGTAGTAAAGGTGATCTGTGTAACTGTTCTGGTGGCTGCTTATCTCTGTGTAGATATCATTGTTTTGCCTTGAATAATATGTTTAATGCTTTTATTGCTCAATAAATACCTGGAAAAACATGCCATACTTTGAAACATGCCACGAAAAGCAAAAGCATCTCCATGAGACAGACAGGCATAGTGCACATTTAATAGAAATTAAAAGTGTAGAAAAATAGTTGCTTGAAATTGCCAAACGCCTTTTTACAAAGCAGGACACGTTTCAACAAATGCTTAAAACATTTTTTTTTAAGGCAAGGCATTTTTATTTATAGAGCACCTGTTATACAAAACAGCAACTCACTTTTACAGTGGAGAAATAAAAGTACAACAGATAAACAGGAAGCATGCACACAAAAATACATAAAAAACATTAATTCATTCATTTTCTACCGCTTATTCCCGTTAGGGGTCGCGGGTGACTGGAGCCTATCCCAGTGACTTTGGGCCTCAGGCGGGGTACACCCTGGACAGTGGCCAACTCGTTGCAGGGCATAAAAAACAATGTAATTAAAACTATATATGTGTTGTTGTTTTTTTAATTCCAATTGCCTGGGAATGTTCAAAGGTCAAAGGTCAGTTGTATTTATGTAGCACATTAACAGATACAGTAAAGTAAAAACACAGTGTAGGTGCAATAAAAATGTCCAGGAAGCAGATTCCAATGTTTTGTTGCCAAAACATGTTAAACATGCCAAAAACCTAACCCTTTTGTTAAAAATATCTCCTGCTTTGTTTTAGCCATTTTGCAAATTCTTGTTTTTTTGGTTAAAATGTTTTGACGAAGATGTAAATTTGTTTTGCACCTCCAGGCCACGTAGAACTTTTTGTGCGACACTTGACCACAACATTTACAGACACGTTTAAGCACATTTCTGATGACTGACTCATCATAATGTCATAGAATAATAATATATAATTCCAAGACCAATGGGGCCTTTTGCCAGCTTGTGTCGCTCAGGCTTAAGAGATAGAGATATTCTTTTAGTCAATATCGCTGACTCTTGCCCTTTGTTTGTTTGTAGTTTTAACTTGGACCCGGAAATGAAGGCCACAGACGAGATGCTGTGGGAAGCTTTGGAGATTGCTCAGCTGAAGCCTGTGGTCAAGACTCTCCCTGGAGGCCTCGGTGAGATAACCTGTCTCTTTGATGTCATTGTAAAGACACTCACACACACACACGTCACACACACAAGTCCGTGCACCAAATCTTACAAAAACACACTTGAATTGATTTTCCCGTGTAGTTTGTTTACCCTGCAAGCGACACAATTACATTTCCTTCTCTGTGGAGACTGTGCTCTATGACTCATCAAGGTTAAACATATTCACATTCTGGTCACTGCAGCTTTCCTAATTTAAAACGGTATCAAAATACACAAGCCTGAATGTTTTATACCGCAATAGATATCTTTTCTTTTGCTTTTTGTCTGCCCTTCAACTAAACTTCAGCCGTCTTCTTGGCTTTGGGATAATTATTTTGACACCGGGGACGTTTAAATCCCTTGCTGAACTCTGGATAGGAGTTAGCCCACATACTCGCTGAATGCTCGGTGCCCTCATATCTGTGTCACTCCTTTTACTTCCACATGAAAGAGGAGAAAGGCAGTGTGGTGGAAAAATAGACTGCATGCTGACTGGACAGATATGTCGTGCAGACAAACATGTGACTGAAACTGAGCCTGCTGCTGTTTAATACATTCTCCGGAGACAAATGTTCAGCGCGATATTGATCTGTTCCCCAAGAGGCCCGTTTATCCATCCGGAGTTAAGTAAAGTCTATTTTCAATTATGTTACTTGTATCGCTGACAACTGTACCGTATGTTACTGCAGAGGGTTTGGAGCACTAATATTAATCAAACAGACTCCTTGGATCTGGTTAGAGCCCGGGATCGAACGTCAAAAAAGCAACCGTTATTTACAAAACCAGCACAAAAAGAAAATGAAAAGTGCGGTGAAACAACTCCATCAGAGGTAGAGGTGGTTAAAGTACTGCATGGTATTACTTGAGTAAAGTATAGACCAGATCAAATATTGCAATTCAAGTAATAGTAGCGCAGTCAAATTATTACACAAAAAAAAGTATTTTCTGTATTGAAAGCACTTTTTTTTAATCAAATCATTCTGAATAAGCATTGTGAATTTGCTTATCTTTGAATATTTACTACTTTAAGAATAAGCCAACTCCAAGCTTATTGGACGCAACTGCTTTTTTTTCTTTTTGACACCACCATCCCACTTGTCTGCTAGGGACACATAAATGGACACCTCTCGAGTATACTTTTGGTGCCGGGTAAAAAGGTCCTAATTAAAAGATGGATGACACCAACTGTACCGACTATCAAGGACTGGACTGACATTGTAATTGGCATACGAAAAATCACATTCAAACTGAAATTGAACATAGATAAATTTAAGAGATTCTGGACAAAATGGGACATTTATTAGGGAGGATGTACGTGACACCTTTTGTTACCCCTATTAGTTTATTTATTTTTTGTTTTTACCTATTCTCTCTCTGGTTTTGTTCTGTTCTTCTGTTCTAAGTGTATTGTTCTTTTGAATTGAAAAATTAAGAAACTGCTGATGTTGAACGACCTCTAAAACAGATGAAAGTAAAGTCACAAGCAAACTTACTGATCACACAGTGCTCACCGTACGGAGTCAAACTATCATTCAATCCACGAGCCTGTGGCAGTGACAGAACCTCTGCACGTTGAATTAGCATCTTAAAATCTCAGTTGGTTTTATGTTTGATTAACTGAAGATGTGCTACGACACAACCCTGGGCTCTTTTGCACTTCTGATCCAAATGCATATTCATGAAGATATTTAGTTCTAAATACAGCCCCAAAGGCCAGAATGAGGATTAAAATAAAAGTGCAGATAACATAATTTGCCTTGTTGTTATCTGTTTACTCTCAGAATGTTTCTAGTTGTATATGCTTTGTATTTGTTTTGTTTTTTTATGGAGTACAGATGGAAAGAGCTTTTTGTGTAAACTATTATCACTTTATTCACCAAATGGTCTAGTATTAATTGCATTATTGTGACAAGGCAAATTGTGTTGTCTTTTTCACTTTTGATGAAGCTATCAATGTGTTTCAGAGAAATATCAGCACTGTTGCTATAGCAATTAACTGTCCTCAAAATTGTCTATAAACAGGAAGCTGAAACAGTGAACAGTGCCATCAATATCATGTTCACGTCATATTCCAATAGATTAGAATTAATGATGGAAATGTTTAAAATGCTGTAGCACTTCAAACATAATAAAGGACTGTGGTTCTGATATCACATTCCTATCTTGTGAAGTCTAGTTTGATAATTGCTCAGTCTGCTTGCATAATAGCCATTTATAGCACTTTTAATCACGAGCTTGTGTTACTGTGTGACTTTCAGATGCCACAATAACAGAAGGAGGGGAGAACTTCAGCCAGGGCCAGAGGCAGCTGTTCTGTTTGGCTCGAGCCTTCGTCCGAAAGAGCAGCATCCTCATCATGGACGAGGCCACGGCGTCCATCGACATGGCAACGGTCAGTGTTCACATGAGAGAATTAATCGACAAAGGCAGAGGAGAGTCATGTGCCCTTAAGAGAGAACAGAGGCCAATTCACTCTTTCACACAAGAAAATTACAGCATTCATGTGTACAACAGGAAAACGGCAAACAAAGATGTATCGCCATTGTCAGTGAACAGAGGTGATTTGGTGCAAATATACGCAAGTTATTTAAAAAAAATGTTTTATATGATTTCTTGTGTGAAATACATCTTTTTCTGATTCTAATATCCAGGTGTTTCTCCGGCATTTTCCTCATTTTTCACTCATGAAAGTTGGAATATGCTTGTGTGAAAGAGTAAATTGACTTTATTCTGTTAAAAATATGCTAATAGTGTTAATCATTTATTCAAACATACATTAGAGCTTATGCAATTTGCAGTTTAATAATAGCCTTTTAACAGTATCATGTTTTGTTATTAGTAATGCTTAGATTCTTATTGTTTTATAAGGCATATTTTAATAATTACCAAAGGGCACAGTGTCTTTTTTATAGTCCTTGTGCTCAATAATTTAAAACTATTTTATAATCCATTAAAATGTGTACTGCTTCCATGGTTAGGTAGGTCATTTGTTGTTTTGAAAGAGCTCAGGCACTGCAGACATTTAAAAAGCAGGAAGAGTGAAAGGAAAGGAGACAAGTCGGTCAGAGCCTGGGGGTAAAACAGGAACAACAAACGACTTCTTATTTAAAAGTCCCTCTTCAGACCGATGGGTCACTTACATAGACATTTGTACTGGACACAGCTTCAGTGGTACAGCCCTGAGGAAGAGCACCAAGCTTTTAATCAGGGGAACTCGATGGAACAAAGAGTTGTGCGACGGTCTTTTTTCCTACTTGACTTTAGGCATGGTAAGTTAATGTAGTCTCTTGTTGGAACAGAAAGTGGTAACTGCACTGTTGGTAATGCATTGTACTTTAATTTATCCACCTATATAAGGATGTTTGATATCAGATTTAAAAACTGTTCACAATTGACACCATGACAAAAACATGGACAAATCCTTCATTTTCTTTCATTCACATTGTCTAATACATTTGTGTTTTTCAACCTTTTTTGAGCTGTGACACACTTTTTGGTTGGAAAGATGCTGTAGGAGCTATTTGTCTTTTTTAGACTATTTAAAAATGTACAGTAGTTCATTCGTTTGGCACTTGTGTTTGTTAAATGAATTAACAAATTTAGTTTTGCTAATTTGCACATGATCTTTGCTATGTATTACTACCATAGTATTTATTATATTTTGTAATTTATTTAGTGTAATCTATTGTTATCTTTAGCAGCCTTTTTTGTTGACTTGGTTTAGTTTTAGTCCATTGGTGCTGAGGGTACAAAGGTGGATAGTGCAGGTGGGTCTATGGTGTTTTACCAGTACAACAGGCAGGCATTACGTTTCTTGTTGTTTGTCTGAATACTTGGAATAAATGTATATATTTTGATTGAACATTGGGCAAACCACATACCCATGGTTCCTACTTGGAGCCTTGTGACTTGAGACGACTTAATGCTTCTACTCATAATATTTAAAGTATTTAGAAAACACTTGTACCGTTGAGTTATATGTACTTTCAATGCAGAAACAGAAATTGGAACATTCCTCTCCACACTTCTCTCTTTGTGACCAATTTTTTTTTTTTCTTTTTTAAGCAGAACTATTTATAAAAATGATTTAAATTGCAAGGATACAAGTTGTATTTGATATAGGGCTGGGGATATAATTGGGTTATAAGACCTGAATGGATTTGAAACTCAAAGGATAAGACTTCACAAGAATACAAAACATGCAAACATGCACTTCCCTCCGATTATTATCTTTTGCTTCTTATGATTATACTGTGACCTTTGTTATTACAACTATCAACTAACCTCGACATCTACACTGCTATTTTATGCACACATGTAGACAATACTTTATCCTTCTCTTTTTCCCACAGGAGAGCATCTTGCAGAAAGTGGTGATGACTGCATTCGCTGACCGGACAGTAGTCATTATAGCAGTGAGTATCTTGCATTGCACCATCGGCCTTCAGCGCACTACAGTAATATATGCAAGTGAGCCTGTCCTGTGGGAGCGCTGACCTTCTCTGTACTGTACACCTCTGATGCAGCTCGAGCACAAAGCACATGTTCAGAGCGTACAGCAGAAGGTTAAAACACAACAGTGGGACATTGGGGGAAGGTTGATGACGCCAGATGTGCACTTTTACGCAGCAGCCAAAGTGGAAAAAAGTCCTCTGATGTGAACTGATGTCGCCTTGAAAAATCCTGTTCTATTAGAATTAAAGATGTGTAACTTTTCTTTCAGAGGGTCCACCCAATGAGACATAATAAAACTGGACTGTAAAATTCTACTCGAGAACTCTAAAAAATGAATCAGGAGAGCAATTTTCTTTCAATTAACTTTGTTGATTGGAGCTTTTTGTATTTGAGCTTTATCTAATGTCCATGTTCAATCATACAAATGTAAACAAAGTATTTATTTTGCTACTTAAAAATCTTTATTATTTATGTATTTTATGAAAACTAGTATAAATGTAAAAATTCAAAACTGCAAACTACCATTATTTGTCAATTTGGCCAGTCCCGCTTGTCAATGCCAGTTCTTTTTGATGGAGTAGAAATGGGGCTAAACCAGCATTATTTGACAAGTCACTGTTATGTTAGAGGCAGCAATTAGGCATGCTATTTTAAACAATATACTGCTAAAGTGAACAAATGTATTTGCACAAAACCCAGGTTAGTGGCTACTTTAGACAAAAAATGTTGGAAAGCCCTGGGTTAGAAGATAAACTAGATATGGACTTGAGAGTTGGAGTCAAATTGTTGCCAGTTTAAAAAGTGGTCCAAAGAATGAACAGTCACATTTTTTGTTTTAATAGACATTTGTCCGTACTACATTTTGGCCCATGTTAAATAACTGGGTCGTTTCACTTAGCTTTACTGTTGTCAGCTACAGTAACTGATTTGTCTTCCTCAGCATCGCGTCCACACCATTCTCAATGCCGACCTGGTGATTGTGATGAAGCGGGGGATCATTCTGGAGCACGACAAACCCCAGGCCCTGCTGGACAAGGAGGACAGCGTCTTCGCCTCCTTCGTGCGCGCCGACAAGTAGCACAAGAGACCAAGAAGAGCTCAATCGAAGACATTCAAAGTGCAATTGTCCCATAGAACATATAATAAATATATTTCTTTTATTTTTTAACCATGTTGTATTATATTGTACATAAACAAATGTTAAGTCTTTATTAATAAAATATAAATTATCACTGATGTGCTGTGTTTGCTTCAAGAGGTGATCGATGTTTGTTTTAGCATAGAATCTGGCAACCCAAACCCCACAGCTTATATGCTTAAAAAGAAATGTAAGGCTTTTAAATTGTGAATGAATCAACAGAACACCATCATGGAAAATTATTTGAACATGTTGCTCCTTAACTTTATAATGTTATAAGATATTTCAAATAATACCAACAAACAGGTCCACTACTTTTAAGCAATATACAAAATCTCAACATTTTCAGGCCAAAACACTTGCTTGTGGCTCTGCACTGTAATCCTCTCTAGCTGATTATTCTTTCTGCGTTTGAGCAACACAAGGCTAAATACAACACATTCACATTAATCCAGTAAGATCACCTTCATGTTTAGATCTCACTTCCCCTGCAGGAAGAATAAGGTAAATATAATTTATTATATAAAACTTATGAATTTATAAGATACAACTATGAGCTAGAGATTAATTATGGATGAGAATCTGTTTGGTGGGTTATGTATTACTGTAAGGTTTGTATTTCAGTTACACAATGGGGAATTTGGAGCTCAGTGAAGATGCACAAAGTGCAAGGTTTCCAAAAGCTTCCCTTAGGTGGCTTTACTGTAGTAGGAAACTATATTTAGTCGCTCGTATAATTTGCGCAGTACAGTGTGTGAGCGCCAGTGGCAGGAGGCGCACTCAGGCTCCAGTCTTTACCGTGCGATGGGCCACTGCTGCATTCTCACTGAAGGGTACGAGGAGAGATGCGGAGGGGGAAGGGAGGGTGCAGCTCACGTTACGAGCTCACGTACACTCAGCAACGAGCTGCACCACAAAGGCTGTCGGTTCATCCGAAGATGAGAAACACAACTGGAAAAAGGGTGTATGATCACCTGAAAGTGTCGTAAGGTACAGTGGCGTCACAGACGTGGGACAGGTGCATGTGGCACAGTTTTGACCCACAGTGAGACGTGAGTGACGGGGGCAGCTGCCGCTCTGGATTGAACTCTTCTCATGGGACTTAGCGCTTGTGGAGTGTCTGATCTGGGAGCAACGTGAGGAGCGCACATACCTCCAGAAGACCGCCACAGACCAGGCTTCCGCGCGCCCGACAGCTGCCTCGGGCCAGACGAGACCCGGGCTTCAGTCAGACTATAGTACTATGGGAGCGCTATGTTGTCCAGGAAAGGACTTATTCCTGAGGACTATCTGCTGACCCGTTTGGCCGAGGATGTGCTGCAACCGAAGTTCAAGGCGAAAGCGCGTAAAGCCCGGTTCGTGGCCAAGAACGGGGCTTGTAATGTCGCGCACACGAACATACGGGAACAGGGTCGCTTCCTCCAGGACGTCTTCACGACTTTAGTAGACTTAAAATGGATCCACACGCTCATTATTTTCACCATGTCGTTCCTGTGCAGCTGGCTGCTGTTTGGCATGGTCTGGTGGCTGGTTGCCTTCGCGCACGGAGATTTGGACCAAAAGGGGGATGACTTTGTGCCGTGCGTCACGGACATCCACTCGTTCTCCTCGGCCTTTCTGTTCTCCATCGAGGTTCAGGTGACCATCGGCTTTGGAGGCCGTATGATCACAGAGGAGTGCCTGTCTGCCATCATCATCCTCATCGTGCAGAACATCGTGGGGCTCGTGATAAATGCCATCATGCTCGGCTGCATCTTCATGAAGACCGCACAGGCAAACCGGCGCGCGGAAACGCTCATCTTCAGCAAACACGCCGTGATCTCCGTGCGCAACAGCAAACTGTGCTTCATGGTGCGCATCGGTGACCTGCGGAAGAGCATGATCATCAGCGCCACCGTGCGCATGCAGGTGGTACGGCGCACGAGCACACCTGAGGGAGAGATGGTGCCTCTGGACCAGATCGACATCCACATGGACAACCCCGTGGGCACCAATGGCATCTTCCTCGTGTCTCCGCTAATCATATGCCACGTGATCGACAAGGCCAGTCCCCTCTACGACCTGTGCGCGAGCGACCTCCTGCACGAGGACCTGGAGGTCATTGTGGTGCTCGAGGGAGTCGTTGAGACCACCGGCATCACCACTCAGGCCCGGACGTCCTACCTGTCTGAGGAGATCCTGTGGGGCCAGCGCTTCGTGCCCACAGTGTCGGAGGAGGACGGGATGTACGCCGTGGACTACTCGAAGTTTGGGAACACTGTCAAAGTGCCCACGCCCTGCTGCAGCGCGAGGAAACTTGAAGAAGTAGGAGGGTTAGCACAATTTAAACTGGGAGACGGTTTGTCCACGAGGGGCTCCACGAGAAGGAGGCGAGGGGCCGCTTCACGGCGATCAAGGATAGAAAGTCCTTGAACGCAACATCCAGCAATGCTAAATACGGGAAAATAAGCAATATATCACATTTGTATAATTATTATGAAAGTAAAGTCAGATGTCGCCTTTGCACAGCTGCTGTTCTCAGGGGTCAAGTTCAGTGAGACTGGATACACTGCAAGTTTTCTACATTTATCACATCGCATGCATCAGAGTGAATAAATGACGTGCCTGATTTTAAATGAGTTGAGCTTTTGTTGCTGAAACGGTGTAAATCTAACTTTATTAGAGCACAACTAAAACTATGGTGAGGCAACTCCGCAAACCGAAATGTTTCATTATTTTCATAAAATCTCAAAAATATCAAGGCAAAATTGGCAACAATACAACATTTTCTGAGCGTCACATGAAATCGATAATTTAATTAAAAACAAAACAAAACACACAACCACATAATGGCATTTCTCTCTTTTATTAGATTATAATTTGCAGAGCTTAAAATATTAAATTGCTTTTAACTTAGTTAATAATTAAAATAGATAAAAACGAGAGCCAGAACTGAAGAACCCTGCAAAACAAAATTAAAATAAATAAAAGGAGAATTATATAAACCCAATTCCCCTCCATACAGAGGCTATAGCTGACAGAACCCACTTGCGATTCTTTGTACAGTAAAGTCCAAGCAGACTGTGCATCTTCTATACATATGTGATGATACCATTATTGTTATTTCTCTACTTCTCTGAAAATCTTTTTTTTAATAAAACAAATCTTAACTGGACACATAAAAACAGAAGTTAAGTTTGTAGTTTTGCACTGGGAGAATGGTGAGTGTGGCTGACTGCTCGCGCTCCGTCGGCCTGCAGACATGACCTCATGTCTTTGTCTTTCTGTGCTTCAGCTGCTCTCTTAAACACTCTCAGATTAAATATCTAGATCACAATCTTAGACTGTCTTTCCTCTGCGACCTGTGTGAAGCATTCTCTGGTCTATGTCGCCCTCTACAGGCTGCTCAGGGACTCTACATCAGGGCTGTTAGAGTGGGACGAGGCCTACTGTACTGGACACTACAGAGGATTGTGAAGTCAAAACGAGAATGAAACAGGGCATATGAGCTCTCTCTGGCAGCAGTGACATTTCTCAGTTCTGTTCCTGAGTAGAAAGCGCTTTATCATCTCCAGATAAACAACCTTAACAGTGATTGGCTAGTTTTGCCCCATCGGGCAGTAACACGGCTCCCTATTGGCCAGCGCAGCGGCCGTCAGTCTGCAGGACGAGGGGAAAGCTCCTCTCTAACACAACTGTACAATAGTAGGTCTTAGCCAAGCAGAGCTCCCTGCAACTGTATGTTAGGTAGAGGAGACAGCAAGGCTACCTCCCCACTGAAAAATAAAGAGCAAAACTTCAACAAAAAGTGAAACAAAACCAAAAATAAAATATACACATACTTTTGTTCCTAGTTTAGATTGCAGAGAAGATGGGAGGGATTTGCCCCTGGAAGGAACGCTCACGCCATTTCCTGCTGGCGCGACAAACCCCTCCCTGCCGCCCCAACCCTCAAAAGCCCACCCACTTCCGTCGGCTGCGTGGTGTCGTAGCGAAATATAAGGGTAGTGGAAGGTCTCTGTCCTGCTGGCACCAGTGACGGGGCCAGGCTGTCTTCTCGTTCTCTATCAAAAGCCGAGGCCTGGCCCCTGCTCATCTTTCTGTCACATGGTTTTGTGAAGAGGGGGAGGGCGCTGAGGCGGGCGCTGAGGGGGCTGGTGTGGGCGCCGGGGGCAACGGGCTGCACAGGATTTCAGACAGGTCGTCCATGATACAGGTCTCCTTTGGGTCAACCAGGTTGAATTCCCTTACAAAAACGATGAAATGTGCATACAGAGTGTTCAAGTGGCCTTGCAGGTCCAGAGCCACCGTCTCCTTAAAGTGCGACCAGTAGAGGTGAGCCAGCACGTGGAACAGGTACCGGCAGATCTTCTTTACCAACGACTCAAATGAGTTTGGGAACTCTTTACCTAGGAAACCAGGAAACCAGTTGCAATTAGACACGGTAGGAGGATGTTTAAAAAATAAAATATTTCCTTTGGTTCGATTGCCATTTAAAAAAATCTCTTAACTCAATCTGCTTAACTCAAGACCCCTCACTGTTATGACTAAAATGACCCAGTAGAGGGCAGCACGGTTCAACGTTTCACAAACCACATAATGTTGAAGAGAACAGAGAAGCATAGGCTCTTACCATATTTAGTGGGAAAGATTTCCTCATCTGTGACCAGTTTCTGACAAGCACTCATTACGAAGTCGACATATTGCGGAGCAGTGCACTTGGTCTTCTTCCCCTTCTCGTCATACCAGTAGTATGTTCTGGAAAAACACAGAGTCACTTCATTACAACGTGTTCAACAACAGGATATTGTGACACTCTTATGAACTGTCTTTTAATAATTGTTAAGAATGTTTGTGGTTAGAGCATCACTTCCTTGAGCTTAAAATAGCTCTGCATTTATATTCAAGAGATCAAAACACAATAATTCATTTATCTTAAAAACACTGTGACGTGTACCACCAACACAACATTTGAAATCATACAAGTGTGTTACATTCATATGTGCCTCTAACCCAGTTTCCTGATTGGACCAAATTCCACACACCAGCAATCTCTGTGAGTGACCCAGATATCTTAGATTATCAAAGCAATCAACCTGGATTTTATAGTTAACTAATGTTGCACTGGGAGAACAGGGTCAAGCGATAAGTGCTGCTGTGCGTTTGTGTGTGAGCGTTTTAAAATGATGATATTAAAAAGGTGCATTCAGGTGTAGCAGAGGGTCATTGAGGCGCTGCACGGAGCGAGGCCAGACAAGGCAAATCCTGAGGAATGCTAAATGTCCACATAACTGACCCGACGGGAGGGACCTGCTGACCACAGCCTGGGCCCAGACGGACAACTCTACAGTCAAGACTCTTCTGAACCACAAGACACTTTTCTCCACTGACACACAGATGTAGAAGGTTTATTTTAATATTACATTAAGCCAGTGGTGGAACGTAACAAAGCACAAAAGTAAAAAAGTACTGTATAAACTTTAAGCAAACAAAAATATACACAAATAATTGACAATTTTTTTTTTTTTAATTGATTGAAATTGCTACGGTTGACCAAAGAGCTGCTCAATTCTTTATTTATCGAAACTACTACATTTGATGTTTTAACAACTCTTAAAATCTGTGTGAAATTCATCTCCTTCTAACTCCTTCAGTATACATTTTTAAACAAGTATTTCAAAACTTTTACTTCAGTAGATTTTCATGTGCTACTTACACATTTACTGGAGTATTTTTTTTTTGCTCCTGTATCTGTACTTGAGTACTTTCCACCACTGCCTTAAGTCTAAATGAAATCGTGACTTAAATTTTGTGACTAATTATTCAGAAGGCATGAGGCAAGAATCCGTCTGTTGAAAATAGAACAGCGCTAGATCACCAGATAACGAAACATACCAATTAATCTTCGTCATCCAGAGTTGAATGTGGTCACAATGACTAACATATATCTGATTTATTCATATGGTATGGCTTGAGAAATGACGAAACAAAGCCTAGTAGTGTATGTTCACACAGCAGCGATTAGCAGAGTTTATGAACAGTCAGTGTAAGCACATTACCACACACCAGTCGACCCACCCACCCGAAACAAAATGGGCCTAAATGGCTACCAAATGGGTTCTTTCCCCTCCGAGCTCATGGAAACATTTTCTTCCAAAAATATTGCTGAGCTGTGCCTTAGGGCCGGGGCAGTGGCGCTGCTGCTGCGACTGTGGCTCCGTCAGCGCTCACCACAGACAGGGGCCAGGTGCCAGGAGCTGCCCACAGGAAGAGGTGGGGCAGTGGGCACGGCACAGGCCTGCACAGGGATGTATGGCTCTCAGTTTTCAGCCTTAAGAGGGGCAGACTAAGTGGAAAAGTTTAAGCTATTTACAAAAATCTTCTGTCCCATTAGAAATGTCAAGAGGGCGAGGCTCAATATCTAGTTGCAATTTTTCTGACAAACATTGGGATTATGATTGGATTTGAAATGAAATGTTTTAATAGTACGTACATATTATAAACACGTGCAGGACGACTATTAACAACTGAGAGAAATTTAAACAGCTAAACTAATCCAAGATGACTGGATTTTTTGGATATTGTGTTGTTTATAGATGTTCCTCAAATAATTTAGTCTTTACAATCTGCTAATTGTGACCAATCAAACTAAGATTTTGATTTGATTGCGATCTATCTTGCAGCTCTACAATAGGGTCGCTGATACTAAATACCAAAACTGGCATCGAAATTAGATATTAAATGAGATGGACAATTATCAAATGGTTTTTAAAAAGTAACTTTGGTATTGAATTGGCATTGGGAATCAAGCCTTTTCATTTCAAAATCGAGTTTGAAATGTTGGTATCATGACCCTAGCCACCAGCTGTCAGCAAACTTATTTAATTACATTTATGCTTTTTTTTAAATTTGGTTTTATGTTGTTGTGATGAAGCCTTTTTATTTGTATCAACAACAGGTACAAGGAAAGTATTGTAAAGTAGACCTGGACTTGCAGACCTGTGATTTGTGACACAGCACTACGCAGAATTCTATAAATATGTTAAATGAATAAGTTGCCGTCATCGCTCATTCGTCCAGGAGTGGTTCATAGCAGAACAGGTTCCAAAAATAGTCATCGGGACAATGTTTTTTAAATTTGAGTTAATCTTAAATTAATGCTTTAAAAATATACATGTCTGATACCAATAGTTTCAACATATATGATGACTAATTACAAAGCAGTGCACATATTTTCCATGCAGAGTGTGTTTTTCGCAGCTCAACATAAATATTTCTCATGAATCGGACCATTTTGCTGGAGGGCGTGTGGAGGTGCAGGAGCTTCAGGCAGCAGCAGTGGAAAGGTGTGATGTTGACAGAGTTTGGCTCAAAAACAAGCTCGTCTCAGTCAAAAGGTGTCATTTTGTCAGTGTCACATTTTTGTTCGACTGGTACGCTGCGCTGCTCTGACTCTTGTGGTTTACTTAGTGTTGGGAATCAGGTTTTTCCAGCCACAACTAAACCGACTGAGGGACCGAAGGCCTCTGTTCAAATACAAGAGCAGCAGCACCTCGCCCTGGCAGGGTAAACTAGTTAGATAAATACTTACGGTTAGTTCCCTCCCCAGGGCTCACACACACAATGAGAAGCTTCTCTCTTATGATTATAGTTCAACTACTGCACAGCTATGTCCTGCTTTAAGGCTCAAAGTAGCAATTACCACCTATGGAGAGAACAGCAGCTGCAACATTCTTCCCCAAACTCTTCAGAAGTCTGGGGCCAATAAAGTGGCTGTTAGTGAGAACTGAAAGTGGAGTGAGTTGTGAAGTGTTATGGAGCAGTGAAAGATGGCCAGTCAGAAACTAAATGTGGGTAATTCAACAGGAAGAATAGCCATTGTCAAGAAGATAGCTATTGGCAATCCAAATAAACTTCTTACGGGAGATAGAGCAATCCTAATAAAATGTCCATGTTTTCGAATAAAATATTGAAACAATTTGAATTTCCCCTCCAAAAACATGTTGTTGCAAACAAAATTAATGGAGTGCAAAAGCTATACAGAAATTGGATTAAGTTTATAATGTCACTGTGCCCTCAACTGTGCAATCATGCACCTTTGCAGGCTGTAAAAAAAAGATAAAAACATAACCTCAATTTGAACCAGTTTGAGGTTTACATTTACAACCAGTTTACATTATGTGAACTGTTTAACTGTTTCCATAATAATGTTGTATATTTTAGTATTGTGGCAACACAAACACATGCCTTACAAGACATTATAAGGGCTAGTGTTGTCACAGTATGAGCACTTCAAACTCAATTTCAGAGCTAAGGAAAAGACCAGACCTGTTAAACGTGAGGCCTGTGGGCTGGACCAGGCCCTCCAAACTGTCTGATTCGGACACAGCACATCTTCCAAGAAAAATATTTTCTCTGGTTTACTTGTTTAGTTGTTTAATTCTGCTCTGGACCTGGTTCAGACCGGGTTGGTACTAGTCTAGTTCTAGTTTCTGGTTCAATATTTGAGGGAGAGAGCAATGTTGGCAAAAACAGTTGTATTTTATTATTCCTTTTATATTGTACTTAATTTCATAAAAATCTTAAATTGCGGTTCTTTTCACAGATTGAGTGTTGGCAATATTTTGTGCAGCCCCAAACTGTGTCAAAAGTGTTGGCGGGTTTAGTTGAAGCCCTGCTCTGTAGATTTTGATACCAAATGATATTAAAAGACTCTTCAAGACAGAATACTGAAAGCTTATTTAATATTTCCGTGTCGTATACTGTCATATCGATCAAGACTATTCTAAAATGACTCAGGTTGTTTTTGTATTGGTCCGTCTATCTAGTTTGGATAACAGTTTTAGTATTCATTTTTAAGAGGCATGTTTTCCACACGACATACTGGCCCAAATCTAACTCTGTGGTCAAGTATTCTTCCCGTGGCCTCCATTAGTGACGTCCTTCAGCCGGGTTCAGCAGTGTCGCCGTGTGATGAATTAACCAACGAGACACTTGATTTGTGATGAATAAAACAAAAGCGGCGTGGGTGACTTACGTGTTGCAAGCCGCCATGGACTGACAAGTTTCCCCAGTGCAGAACTCTGAGATGGTGCTGTACTGCAGGTTGATAAGGTTGAAGAACGTCGTTGCTGTGAGGACAAACAGATAGACGGGTTATTTTAGTGAGGCCTAAAAACAAACCCTGTGACTAAAATAGCGTCAGAGGAAAAAAAAGTGATCTATTTGTGTCATGTCACTCTGTGTAGCGAGGACACACCTGCAGTTTCAGAATTTCTACCTCTCCTTTTGATCGCTGGCACATGAACGCAAACAACGTCGACTCAAAGCATCCATCATCGGTTTTTAAAAAAGGGAGGAGACAACATCGAGGTGCGCAAACGGGTTTCTCCACCAAGGCAAAACATCTTAACAGCCTGCCATGTTTCTAAAAATGTTACAACCGCTCAACCTGGTATGGAATTCATAATAGATCTAGTAGATATTTTTAGATCACCAATTAAAGGAGTAAAAGGTGTCATCTTCACACTAATGGGTTATTATTGTTTGTTATTGTTGCAGCTTACAGAAGATTGTATTGGTATTGTATTTGTTTTCCAGATAATATCGATGTGTAGTTGCCAAACTGCAACTTTTTGTGACCTTTTTATCAAGTTATTCAACAATGCTACTTATGTAAAGACAAGCCAAAGCACACACGATATCTTTTTTCATGACGCTGTTGAAAAAATGATGACGATGAAGTCATGTTTATTCAAGTAATCTTGAAGTTCGCAAAGGATTCCTTAACAAAAATGATGACATAACTTATTGTAAAGGACAACTGATGATGGAAACTATTTTATGCGAAATATCTTCTTCAAAACCCAGTCAAAACTTCAGAATTTCTTCAGAGGTCATTGAGGACTATCAGTCATTTCACTCTGAGCATCAGTTAGCTAAAGTTGGCATAAGTTACATTTTACATAACTGCTATTTTACGATGACGTGTGAGGACTTGCCTCCGCTCTAGAACAGAAAGGGCAGAGAAATGATTTAATGATTTTTCCCTCATCTCCTCCTTAGCTGCATTGGATACGGAGCTAAAACAAACCTGAAGACAGAGACGTTAACGCTGCCAAAGCCGCAGTGAGTTTACACAACTCCAGAAATTATGCCCTGATGGCGATTGTAAATTTTCGTAGCTTGTGCTTTGGGTAACAGAGCGGAGCTGGCAGCAAGTGATAATGTTTGAAGTAGTGCTGTGAAATGTTGATGCGAACAGGTCTGGGTTCTGTTAGTTAACGCTTTTAGCATCTATAGTGCGTTCTTGTGCCAGTAACATACCAAACTATTACGTGAACTTGTCATGATGGAACATTTGGTCCTATCTTTTGCTGACAATAGACGCTGCGCATGCACATCCTGATTTTTAGCAGCGAGTGGTAAAAACGCATGAGAGGTTTTCTCCTGTAAAATGTGAGAGCTTCTACAGTCTAATAACAAATATAAAGTTCTACAACTCTACTGAATATTTAGTTTGTACCCGACGTCTAAAAGTGGAAAATGAAGTAAACCGTTGAATACCAGAGAAACAACAGGAACATTGCAACTACGCACACATTTTTACTGATGAAGACTTTAGAATCAAACACTGTTAAAACGGATTATCTTTCGCTCAGTGTTTTTTGAAGAAATGAATTGTTGTGGGGCAGTTTAATGGCACGTTTCCACCAGCCTTTTTTGGCTCTACTCTGCTCAATTTGGCCTGATTACGTTTCCACTACTCTTTCGAATCTGGTACTATATCCATGGACACTGTCAACAACCAACCAATGTCCATAGAAACTCCACGGTAACCAAATATTCAACCAGCAATCTGACCAATCAGTGTTGAGTCGGTACTAAAAATGTATCTGGTCCTGGTTAAGAAGGGCAAATGGATAAGCTCCAAACTGGGGCCGAGTAGAGCAGGGCCAACTCTCTCTGCCGCTCAAACTCATTTCTCAAATAAAAGAATGTCAGTGCCATCTTCGACAGTGAAAGGTTGTCCCACAGTACACCCCTGTAACTAATAACTTCCACCATCCCAGACTCTTTGCTTTGTCCGTTCTTAAGCCCTGATGCGACGTACTGTTGCTTGCGAGCCATTCGTTGAGGTCGATCTCCCGAGGCAGCACCACCAGCTCTTTGAGGTCGAAGTCCACCACCCGGATCTTGGTGTATTCCGGCTCTAAGTACAGCTTCTTCTCCTCTGCCGGAGGCTTCTTCCCATTTGGCTTCGTCTTTGACTTCCTGCAACACAAACAAGACACGGGCAATGAGTGCAAAAATAATTACAGACCAGGAAAATGGCAAGAGGGTTAATCTTTCAAACTACATGTGCTTTTGTTTAGCTCCTTTCAATGTGCTTTGTAGTTCTGCTGAAGCTGGGTGATATGAAATTATTATTGTCATTTTTTTCTTCTCATATTGATCGATCAAAAATGGTTTTCAAAATAAATTTCCTGAACATAAATAATACAGACTTCTAATCAGTGCCATTTCACACACAAAAAGTAAAAAATGTTCCTTCAAACCCTGAGTCTTCAGACATGACTGAATGTAAATCTGTATTAATATGTATTCCAATATTATTCCTTGGGGCATTTCAGGTCTCACTGGAAAACAAACCACCAATATCCGCTAATGATTAACTTGGTCGAGTTAACTCCACTCACGAGCACTTAACTTTCACAAGAAACTCCACAAACTATGATTATTACGACTGATTTAAAGCTCACTGCAACACAAGCTGCTTTAGAACATTTGTATTTCTTGCACCGTGGCACCAAAGTCTGTCAACAAAATATCTCACACAATTGTGCTACAAGCAGTTCCCGGAACCATTTCAAATAAATCCTCATTTGTTTGTGTGGCGGACCTCCAGCTCTGACCCCTGACCTTAACTGTAGTCTATAGACAGTCGTCCCCAGCGCCTTGTACTTCCACTGCCAGTTTTAGCACCGCCGTGTCAGTGCCCCTCCCCCCCGTCCTGTGCCGTCTGTTCAACCGCAGCCAGTGCAGTCTGAGGTCAAAGGGCGGACGACTGGATGCAGCGGTGCAAAAAATAAAGGGCAGCACGATGATGGAAAATTGCTATTTTCCTGACAAGTGTTAAGATTGAGATTGTGTTTTTAAAAAAGGATTCTATTCAAAGTAGGAGTGAGCGATAATGACCAAAATTAGTATCTCAGTATTTTTTTTTTTAGTTTCCTGACAACGATATTGTGTAAATCCAACATAAATGTATTAGAACATGTCTTTAAACGTATTAGTTGACGTTTAATTATGAGACAAATGTGAAATGTCAGTCAAATAGCTTAAAAAAGTGTAGATAACATAACTTTTTCATGTTTAATCAGCACAGTTTGTAGTGTTTTTTTTACTATAAATGATAAACTCATAATCAAATTTAGCATACATCTTCAAAAGAACACTAAATGTTGATATATTGCCCACTTCTAGTTAAAAGGTCACATTTTAAACACATACAAGTTCATTAACATCTGACTGAAGACTGAAATGTGAACTAAAATACGAATAACAAGCATTTAAGAACAAGTTTGTTGATGTCAAAACTACAGGATTAGCAGCTTTTAAACAAAATAAGTCAGGATATTTGCTGTTTGCAGAGGAAATTGTGTTACGTAAAAATAATTACAGATGTTGTTGCAATTTGCTAATAGTGACCATTCAAACTGCAATTTTCGTTTTGGACACTTTCCGACCCCAAGACTCAACTTACATGATTTCTGCTGTTGTGAGTAACAAGACAACTTTTTGGTATTATTTTGAACAGAAAAACCAACCAAGTTCAATTTCTCACAACTTTCTTGGCCCGTGGGCTTCTCTTTTGTGAGACTTAACTGCGTGCTGCTGTCATTTAGTTTGACAACTTTATAGCGCTAACGTGTGGAAAGCCCATTGGATTGAGCTGAAAGTAATTCTCCTGCTTTAGCTTCCCGTTCTGCGTCTTGGCGGCTGCTGCTCTTGGTCTTTGGGGTTTGCTTTAGGGTGAGGGAGGTTCGGTACACTCCCTGGATTTATTGAGCGCCTGTTGACCCTCGTTTCCTGCCTGTGCTACTCCAGGCTCCCTCTGCTTCTTCTAACAACCACTGACAACGAGCTTGGATTCACTTCAGTCGATATTTTACTAGAAAAAGTTAATTCATCAAGTCCATCATGTTGCACGTTTACTACCATTTCATGATTGTAGTATTGGATTAGAGCAGTGTTTGTCAAACTGGTCCTACTAGATTTACTAGACTTTACTAGTATTCTGTGTTTTTTGAGAAAGTATCTAGACTTCATTTTACTCTGTGTGGTAGACATTTGGTTAGGTTTCATGTTGGAGTCCTGCCTTTGATTTGAGGCTTGTCCTGGTTGGTTTAGACCAGATTTAGTCTAGGTTTAAGAAAGTTTTACACCCAGTTTAGTCCAGATTTAGTATATCAAAGTCTTGGTGGTTCAAATATATAATTACAAGGCAGTAAATGGTGTGACATTTTGAGAACTTATTGACACGATAGTGGAAATTATTGCAATATGCCATACGGCTGTGTTAGCACTGCAATATAAATATTATTGTGATATTTTGACAAGAATTTCCTTTTGTATTACAACAAATATGCTAATGCCTTAATGTGTCCAACTCTGTCAAAACAAAAACTGAAGAGAGACAAAACCAAGACAAAAATAAAGGCTAATTTAGACCGAAAGAACAAAACAAAATCATGAATAAAGTCCTTTTTGACGTTTTCATTTTAAAAACAGTAATTTTGTATCAGACGAAGGAGCGCAGTGTTATTTCGATACATTTAGGGTGTTGTGATCAATACTTTTGCAATATATTGTGCAGCCCTCATTGAGAGCCAGCAGATTACGGTCTTGGATGGATGCAGAAGTTAAACCAGGTTCGCCTATAACCATGGAAACAACCAAACACTTTACAAAACACAACAAGAGCAGCACGAGTTTAATTGACCGAAGCAGTTTAAAAAGCCCCAATTCATCCAGTCTGGGAAGCAATTTTTGCAGAAATGTTCAACGATTTGTCTTTTACAGAAATCATGTTTGATGACGCACGCCGCGGCTCACTTTCCCCTCGCTAATCATTTATAAAGGTATTTGACTCTTCACTATCACTCGAGCTTGTTTTTGGCCTCATTGAAAACCAAGGACACCAAAGATTACACTGCTGGCTAATTATTAATGGACACATTCTGTTTCACATTTACTCTCGTGTATATCGACTAATCCTGTTGTATTTCCCCGTGTCGTTCGTCCATACGTTCTCTGAGTCAGATGTTCTTTTACCTCCCCCTGCAGCTTTACGTAAATTACCCTGACTGCATTTAATTGCCGTGCTTTTAGAGTTAAAATCATTTACTCTGTCTCCTCTTTTCAGCTTCTAAGTGTGTTTCATGTGGTTTGGTGACACGAGCTGAGAGCGCAGTCATGTGAGAAAGTTTTAGTGTGGGAAAACTCGTCTTTAGGTATCACCCTGAGCTAAGGCTCAGCTACAGTAATCATGAATAGTGTTTAATTGACTAGTAAATTAACTGTTGACCGTTTTAATAATCCTTAATTGGTATCTTGATGGTACAGACGGTGACATTATTAAATCAGAACTGCAAAAAAGGACAAACAAATCTGCGTTTTTTAAAATCGTTCTCTTTATCTTCAAGCCATCAGAATTACCTTGGAGATGAATAAAAGTAATTCAGCAAATCAAAAAATTGTCAATAAATGATAGAAATAATTGTTGTCGACTAACAAAAAAATAAACGCTGACAAATTGACTTCTAAACTAATTGCAGCCCTGATTTTTATCTTTGTATTTATTACTCGATCAACAATATAGACTGTAATCATTGCCACAGAAATAGTCACATTTCTTCCTCCAAAGTCTGTATTCTGCTCCAAACCACAAGCTTTTACTGACAGACATTTGCTGAGGACCTTTTGCGCTGCTCATTGACGATTTGAAATGAATCTTGATCTCTATTAAAATTCAATTAAACAGACTCTCTCTATAATGAGCTCTTCAGAAACCTGCTCTAACCTCAAGAGTCAAGTCAGTTCAACAAAGCCAATTCCATCATTTGAAGCGTGTCGTGCTGGAACATTTATGTGGTCAGCGGAGGTAAAAAATGTGGAGTTTATTTTAGGATAAAGAAAACTTCCTGTGCGCCTGCTCTCGCTTCTGTTGGTGCAGAGATAGTCTGTGCTTTGTCTGTTCTGGGGAAGGTTCTCTCGGGCCACTCTTTGCCATAAAAGGCAGCAGATGCCTCTTTCTGCTCCAGACGAGGGCACAAGGCCGGAGCTGAGGGGCGACAGTGTCAGTCAGTCTGGCACCACCGCCCAACATAGCACCAGTTTGATTATTGCAGAGATTTTAAAAAGTGCTTCTGTGTTGTATTTAAGCCTGTCATCACAAGCATTTTTGAAAAGCTACAGAAAATATTCCAATAAACGAGAATACTGATGACCACAGCAAACCTTTTTGACCGTATTGTGGGGCTACAACAAACAATCAGTGAGCGATTCATTTTCTAGAGTAAATTGAGACTTTATAAACCAAATAAAGGTGGAAATACGCTTTCCAAAGGCTTCTAGATGGAGAATATTCACAAATTACATTTACAATTGCAAATAGAGTGTATTATTGATAAAAACTGCAAATAGGATAACCTTTTTTTTGCTATTTTGATTTAATATTACCACTATCTTTGTTATAAAAAGGACTTTTCGTGTGTGTTTTAGAGTATGCATTGTCCAGATAACAATAATGGTTATCCAAAATATGACTATGGTTATTTTTTAATAGTCAATTAGTCACAATTGGTTGATTAAATGTTGCAGCTCTACAATATTGTAAAGAAAAAAGTCTGTGCAATAATGAAATCGCACAATAGAGTGGTAGATAATAGTAACAATAAAGAACATTGAATTAAAATGGACATATGATTAATACTGAGCTAAAATAAATTGTAATTATGATTGTGTCGTGCCCCAAAACATAACTGTAGTTTCTCCCTTAAGATTATAAATGCTCAGGTTATTAAGTGCTCCATCTGAACCTTGTCACCCGGATCCAACATAGTTATATTATTCTAAACATAATCTATGATAAGAATATGCAGATAACAGACGGTATTGATAAAGCAGCATAAAAGACAAGTAAATAAAACTAAGTCTTTGCGAAATTTAGAGATAACAGCTCCATATCTGAGCCACAGCTTTTATCAGTGTGATGAGAATGTAATCTATGAATGAGCAGAGTAGCTGGTGCAAAATATCTAACTGAGATTTAGATTGTAGTTTTAGAATTTTGTTCTTGAACACGCCAAGGATTATCAATATTTGAAAGACTGAAAAATGAACCGCTGAACTAATACAAGAATAAGACACATTTCAGAACATGTTTGACGAGGTCTCTAACCTAGGGTAAGGTACACAAGGTTTTATACATTGGTGAGACAGGTGTTTTGTTGTTTAATAATATGTTAATAGCAGTCTTTCGAGTCGATTGCGATATATTTTGCAGCTCTACTGTACAGACTCCTATTCTTCAGTCTAATATAGGGATGTCACGAGGTTGAATTTGTCAAAACTAAAAGATTATTGTGAGAAAAAACAACACGATTTGACAATTATTCACTATTACTGAGATCAAACAACTCATTTTCTTTCATACTCATTGTCTAACATGTTTCTACTCATCAAGTTCGTTACCAGCTTTATGATATCGAACTTTCTGAATGACAAAATAAAGTTAGTGTGACAAAAGCAACCAGATTAACTATACTTTACACTGAGATTTATTTTTTTTAACAATATATTGAATCAAAAATACTTGTTTTTGCTCCTCAAATTGTCACAATCATTATTGTTTGGCTTTTCCGATTACATTCTGACCTGAATAATCATGATTATCAAGTAACAAAATAATGTTGACGTCCCTTGTTGAATCTCTTACAATCTGTTTTACAAATGATCAGAGTAACTAAATCATCCTGTGCGATTTCCTTTTTAAATTTGTCATTGGTACCCTTTTTCTGCTTCCAACGGTAGTCCTATAAGCCACTGCATTCCTTCACTTGTGGGAGCTCAGTGCAAAAGTCCTGTCTCCAAATGGGACGCTCTTTGAAGCGACGCAGAAGGTGAAGTGCGACATACAGGAAGAAGACGGTCGTTTGGTGCACAATAAAGTCAGAGCGGTCGAATGACACTGGACTGACAGCTGCTGCTCCTCGCTCCAGACTTGCACTTTCACTCCCTCCTCCTCCGTGAGCCGCCTTCACTCAGTTGCAAAGTCCGCTTTTTCATAGCGACTTTGGGCTTCTATTTTTTAAAAGTTGCTTGGAAATTTCGTTTTTTGGGGAGCTTGCGTCTGAGATGCACTTTTACGTCATAAAAAAAATAGATGTTTTAGCCTTCTTTCACGTCTGTTTCACGACAATAGACCCAATATTGACTGAAATACAAGCTGTGAATGTGTTTAAATCGTTACTGGTGTAAAATAAGTTATGAATAATGCATACTTCTCATTAAGGCTTGTTCAGAAGTGACACATGATTAACCAGTTGTTATTTTTTTGGGGCTCGGGTCATTCGTTTTTATGTTTGTTTTGGTTTGGCTTGGTTGCTTTTTGCGCTCTGGAAATCTGGCAACCCTGCTCAGTGACTTTTTTCGATACAACACACTTGAATCAGAGCTCAGGGTCGGGCCCAGATGGTCACGACAGCTGCGTCACGAGTCCAGCGCCATCAGAGAATCCAGATGAAGCAAGTACTGTCTGCTCCGAGATATTAAGCGTTTACATATGCTCTAGTACTGATAATGAACTGAAACTAATCTCATCTAATTTCGTGTAATTATCAACAATCATAAAATTTTGCAATCATGGGAATTTCAAATAAACTATATAACATATCAAATTGGGTCAAGATTGTTCAGTTAATAATTTGTATAGTGACTTATCTGGCCGTTTATGTCATTAACTCAACTTTATCAGATTTTTTTATTTATTTATAAGATTATTAAAATATGTAAACAGTTAAAACATTTGATTTCTTTCTGATTGTGGCCATTCCGCTGTCTCACATCAGATTTTGTGATCTCTGTTATCTAAATAATTTCAATATTCCTGGAAATAGATAATAATCCAGGTTTTGGTGTGGCCACTCTGAAACAAAAATAAAATTACAGATTTCACTGTTGTTTGGCTTGTCAATAATTGTGAATAATCATAAAATCACAAGTTTCTTCTCATAATAGTATTGTATCATTACAATTTTATATCATGACATTACTCATTAAAAGAAAAAAAAAAGAAAAAACTACTGGCAGGCTCACAACAACATGCTCATCTCATTACTAAACCCGCTTCAAATTAATGCCCCAATCATTACACAGCAATGCAGGAGATTTGCCCAAAAGTACTGGAGCTTATCTTCATGTTTCCAAAATAGTTCAGGGCAGAATGTTTTGTCCTTACTTGGATTTGACGAAAAAGTCTATTAGTGCACGGGAAGTCTTTGCAATTACATAAATGACCAAACTTCTGAGAGTTTCCCAAAGGCGCTGGTTCCTGCAGAGCTGCACTGTACAGCTGTTGCCTGAACTGTGCGTCGAGGCATAAAGGAATGTAGCCATTGTCACGTGGAGCTGGTTAATGCGATCTGTGCAGCCGTTTGTAAAGTGAGAAGAGAACTCGTCTCGTAAGATTCTTATAGTGATAGAAGATGCCAAAAAATGTATGAATGAGGAAGGTAAAGGAACGTATGCAAATGATGTTAAGATAAAGCATTATCTTTATGGATCAAAAACGCTCCAAGGTGCATGGGCACACCTGGACTTATCACATGGCCACAACACACTTCTGTTATTCAGGCAAACAAACTGAATCTACGATAAGAATGTGCTCCGATAACAATATTTAGACAGTAATCACGGTCGCTTTACAGTGGACGGGTCAACGACGACCAAGATCCTGCACAACACCCTCTGACTAGAAGGAAAATCTCAAAGTTATACAATTAAAGGCACTGTGTAACTTTTTTGGTGAAAGCTCTGCCACATGCTTAATTTTACTGCTTTGCCTGGAACGTTCCACAGTACATGAATTAAGCGCTACCAGCCCAGACCACACGCTTTCACAATTCTTGACAAATATGTTGTGTTTTTTTTTTTTTTTGGAATCATACAATCTCTCCAAGATTTGAAATGGGCATGGTTGACCAATCATGAAAAACATATGGTCCGTTCATGCCCAAACAAACAAGGCGGCATACCAGGAAAAAAGGGGGGAAAATACTAAAAAGGATTGAGAAACAGAGCGGATGTCTACAGAGTCAACAAGTGAAGCGCTGAACTCTAACATATCTGAGGCACAGAAGGTTAATAATGTGCACTGAATGGGAATATTTGAGAGGAGATGTGCTACAAATTAGTGGCTGTGGTTGGACCGTCCCAAGTCAGTTTTGACCAATAAAACACCTGTTTGAATACAAGATGGAGAAGTTGAATACATACTTCAAGCACCTTTAAATTAAGTCATTAAATAATATCTGTGAGCATAATAAAAAGTGAAAGAACAGACTCAACACTAAAGTGGTTAGGAAGATCCCATTTCCTTCAGAGCAGCCCATAGATCTATTTTTGTTTCTAAATTGAATACATTCAATGGCCTCTTCTCCGAAAAACCACGAAGTAAAAAGCTCATACAGACTAAGCACAGAACAGTGCAACCACAGCAGCTAAAAAAAAAAAAAGCTAAACTAAAGCAGTGCATGGGAGGGACTGGTGCTAACTGTGTAAGGCAATGTTCCTGAACTTTGTGTCAAATTAAAACATGCATCTGTTTTTGTTCTGTGCTGAGGAGATAAGAGAAAAACAAAGAGGACGCAGCTGCCACCTCTTAATCAGTAAACATCACCGGGGGCCTCACTGTAAATCAGTAGAGGAGGAAAGCATGCAAACACACAGACACTGGGCCGGTTCAGACAGCCGCACTTCTGTCTTCAAGTCCCACTAGCTCCTTGTCATTCTGCGCTAAAACCCCATTCAGAAGCTCTCAGGCCTGGGGAGGAACTAAGAACCTCCCGCCTGCATTATAATGGAAGCTCATCAACATCACAACACACGTGTAACGGGGGAAGGAGGCCGGGGGGGAGACAGGGGACACTTTGCAAAGAGAAGAAAATAAGGTAACACTTAACACTTTAAAATAGCCTTAACAAAGCATGAAGAAAGAGTTAATTCAAATTATCATTTAAACAGTTTATTAAGAATGAATCAGCCTGTAACGGATTTTTGAAACATAATAAAGTAAAATCTGTTTTGCCCCAGTACAGATTTATTATAAAAATAGATACTACTACTATTACCACCACTTTTAAATAAGGAATGAAGTCTTTCTACATGCGTTATTAAGACCAATCAAACTGTAGGTATTATAAAGTGGTACCGAAAATAAATAATTCAAGTTAAAATTTCAAAGAGGCAAAAGACCAGACCACCATCACTGCCATCAACATACAGAAGGTATAATTTGGTACAATTCACTCCAACTGTAACCACTCCACAAGAGCTGCAATAAACCGGCTTTGTGCAGCCGTATAAAAAAGTCAAACTATGCATCCTTGTTAAATTTGATGAACTGTTTCCTTTTAGTTGTACCAAAGTTTAAAAATGTCCCACGTCCAAAGCAACAAAGTGAAAGTGGTGAGCTGCAGTGAATTTTATACTTCCATAGCACAAACTTGTCACAACTTGCTAAATTTAGGTTGCAGACAAAACATGGAAGAAAATGCTGGTACCGACCAAAGTAGGATATTATTCTACACAAGAACAAAAAGGTTATGCAGCCGTGCCTTTGGGCTGCTGCTTAAAAAACACCTGTCCCAGAACTTGAAAGGTAAAAGGAAACTTCTCCAAAGGCACAAATAGCACAGTCTAGCCCCTGGAGGAAGGAACAAACTGTTTGATGGAAGCCTCTCTTCTTCACATGACTAGTTGAACTCTCAGATATAGGTTAAGTTTATTTACAACTGCAGTGGCACGTTTTTTTTTCTGAGTATCATCGATTCACCACGAGGTCTGTGAAGTGACTGAGGCCGTTGTTTGCGAGAGAAACACTGGATTATTAACACTTCTATCTGGGTCACACATTCTTCAAGTATTGCGGACTGGGTCATGCCACTCTGGACTGATAGGTTAACACAGAAACATTCAAAATATGTCCAAAAGATATACAAACAGAAGTATATTTGTCACGTTGGATGACAGATAGCAGACCTCAACATTTTCCATTAACAGGAGAACATGGCAGCACCCCATAAACACCCCCAAACTATCCCCAATAGTTTAAAAACAAAACAGAAATCATCCTTGCTGCTTATTGTATTGTCCTAAACAAAGTTATTGTCTTATAAATAAAAAATGAAATATGATATATTATACTTCACATATTTGAGGGAAAAAATATTAATATAAAATTGTGCCACCATAGTTTGTTCAAAATGTATGGGAAACATAGGATTCAGTAGTTATTCATACAGCTGCACCATAGACAAGAGTCCTGATTGTAAAAGGTACTGTTCCAAAAAAAGTAGAGCTACAATAATTATTTGAATAGCCTACTACAAGTTCAAATAAAGTAAATTCATTTGCTGAGAAAAACTTGAAACAACATGATTTTATGGGCTAAATTTGCCTATAATTGAACAAAACTCACACGGGACATTTCATTATTAAAATTAGAAGGTGGACACAAGATTATCAACGTCAACATTTGCATATTTGTACTAGAAAAACTGGTGTGAGGAAGGGCGACTTTAAGTTAATACAAAAACAAAGGCTCACAGTCTCGTGAAATAAAGGCCATTACGACTACACAGCAGCTTATAAAACTATATACTTTATAATAGTAATGGTATTTTCGACGTAAGTGTGTTAGAATGACGCCGCGTGTGTTTTCGATGCGTAAAGTTGTTATAACTCGATTACAACGTGGAATCCAGTGCGAAAATGTCGTCTTAAAGCGATATTACGGCTAAATCGGATACATACAGTAGTTTACATCAAAGACAATACATTAGAGATGACAATGAGGGTTTACCTTAGTACTTTTCCAACCGCTTGGAGAACCATTTTGCAACTTAGTCTATTCGGGTTTCTCTGTGAGTGCATTTCCGTCTTATCTCCGGAAAAAGAGCAATAGTCTCCGACCATAGCTCATAACATGAAGAAATTGCGTCAATAAACCTCCTCCTATTATGACGAAGGTAACTGGCCCGTCCACTTCCACATCTGATGTCTAAACTCAGTGCACGGGGGGAGAAAAACTTGTGGAGCGTGTACCTAAGGCCCGCCTCCACGAAGCTTTCAACCAATCACGAGAAGAGAAGAGCGCGGACAAGGCGTGGTCACATGACGCCAAGTCTGTCCATGTGGACGTGGTTTAGACAGGTAATTATAATGTAGCAACAGGTGGGCAGTGAACAGAGAAAGAAAAGTGTTCAAGTGTGTTTACAAGGTTAGCTCTCACACAGTAGACTTGACTGTAAAGAACAACCCTGTGTTTTAAACAATGGACACATGGAATATTTGTAACGCAGACACTAGTCATATATTGACTTTGTAGCCTCGTTTCCCAAGCCTGATTTATGGCGGGGGCTTGCCTCTACACTACAGTAAAACATGCTTGTAATGATTTTAACAATGCAAAACTCGCAGCTGTGCGAGAAATCATGAGCTTTGTGGATCTATGCATGCTGAGAATGTGTGGCAGCATTCCTCATCTTCCTTCTGAACTTCATCTGCACCATAAGATGGCAGAAGTCAGGCGTGTTTGAACATGACTTCGTAAAAGCAGAGAAACCAGTAATAGAATCAAACAAAGCCTGTTTGATAAGCACATGTCTATTCATTTAAAAGAGCAGACATCAGTCCATGGATTTCTTCTTCCAAATACACAATTATACAAGGGATCATTTTCAAACTTGCACTCAACTTAATTTGCATTCAACTCTAAAAGTAACAGGTCCCACGAGAAGATGGGAACAATCGTAACACTAGCATCTGTCACCCTTCCTCCCTCTAATTACGCCTGTCAACAAAGTCTGCTTTAGTCTCTCTTTCACACGTTTCCTGTCTGTGGTGACTTCTTACTCTCGTCTCATTGTCTTTTATGAAACTTTTCTTTTCAAACGCAGACACAACTTTGTGAACCATGCGGGTCAGGCGGGTTGGTGCTGTATGGTCTGATACAATCAGAGGGGTCTGGTACACATAATAATATATGAACATGAAGGGACAGATAAAAGAGACATGTTAGTATGAACATGAGCCACAGTGACCACAGGAATTCAATGGGAGGAAGGTGGTTTATTCTTGTTGTCACCCAGAGAAACATGAGGGATAACCAAAGACACGGGGGCTGGCTGGCGCCTCAGTCTCTCCCTGCACCTTCATCATGTTGGCCCCTCAGTTTCACTAGGGGCGACCATAAGGTCAAGGGGGGATTCTGCTTGAAGTTATGAGGAACAGAGAAGAGTGGAAATGGACAAGTGGCCAACTTTTCCTGGGTGTTAAATATAACACAGTGGACAGAAAACAACAGAGGGAGGGGCTGCCCTGCACAGATGAGGTGTGAATAGTGGGCTGCATGGGGAAGGGGGGCATAGAAACTTTTTACAGGTGACGGCTTTTTCAGACAGACAATGCACTTTAGCACGTATGGTCGTCTATAATGCAATTATTACAACCCTTTTATTGCACGTAGGTGTAAATATGTATGTAATTTGCCATGCAGACAAAAGCCATTTTACAAGAAAATAATTAAATAAAAGCTTTAGGCTAACTTGACATGCATACGCTATCAGATAAGGAAAGTGACGTGCCCCTAATGGAATGGAAATCTTGTGTTCCTGAAATTTTCCATGAATTTGTTTTTAAGTACTGGATCCAGGCACTGTCTGAAGATGGACAGCCCACACTGAAAATCACTGGAGCTTGGCCCGGATATGCTGCCTCACAAATTAGCTGGAAAAAGTACTTTCATGAATCAGACTTGAGGGTTAAACTACTTGTAGTGGGCCTTGTTCCAGTGTAAGATGGTATCACTTCTGGTTAACAGGTGAAAATGAAAAAGCACCAGGCTGCTGCATAAGCCAGACCCATCACTGAGACTTTATGCAACATCTGACGTGGATGAAAATCAACGGCTACATTCCTTTGTAAGACTGAGGTTCATTATTCTCTTTGCCAATGTAACGTCACGCTGAGCAGCAAAGATAAGGCAAAGCATCATCAAATGCCACAAACAGAAAATAAACCAGGTGTTTTTCCAGCAGTGCGATACAGTCACTTTGACAGACATCTGCACATTAGCTTCACTGTAACAGACTCTTGTAAATTCAAATGACTTATTTGTCATAGAGGTGAGGCATACTTGGTATTTTAGGCTTACATAAGAGCATCTGAGGCGATATAATCTTAAGATTGTCTTGAGTTAAGAATAAAAATGATAATAATAATACAGTACAGAGGAGTGATGTCATGGTATTGTTGTCATATTGACGTCAGAATCTAAAGTAACAAAAGCATGTGATTAAAGCAGAATTGTTGTTAATTTAGCTTCTTTATAGGAACTGAAATTATAGGAAGGAAATGACGGAAATTTTGAAAATAAGTTCAGAAGTGACAACGTTTAACAAATTGCATATTTTATTTACCTATTTTTGGAGGGTTGGGGTCGCTTACCTTTTCCCCCCCAAAGGATTAGTTGCAGAAAAGTAGAAATATGACAACAGATAACATTAGAACTGAATGGTGAAAAGAATCTCAACATGTTCCTTTCACCCTCAAAGATGACAGTTTTAACATGAGAATGGCGTGATGGGTGGGGGCACGAGTTTGACTTACGCTGGCCCGACAGGTTGGGTCTGAATTCCACCTATTTGAGACAAAGACGACACAAATCCCAGGGCACTATACATGACTCACCGGCCACAGCAGATGTGCCTTAGGGCCTGGCAACAGCTCTGTCTCAGTCTTTCGTCCACAAAAAAAAATCTACAGCCAATCACGGAGAGGATGGAAAACAATTGACAGTTTGGTTGACCAGTGAAGTTCAAATAAGCACATGAAAACTGAAGAGTCAATGGGGTAAGTAGTCCGGGGCTTTGGGGCGAGCCTGTTTAGGTAAGGTCTTAGCTTGTGAAAACACCACAGTAAAGTTCTGTAGAAGTTTCTTTAGACCTGGGGGAGACTGGTCATACTGAACCCAGTGACCAGTCTGATAACTTTGTCAGAGCGAGATACAAGAAGACTCAGCAGTTTCCAAGAATTTTAAGTGAAATAATGAAAAAGAAGCTCAAAAGCTTGCCATTTTGGATTAAGGTTGCGATGCATAACCACAAAGAACGATTCTTTTGTATTCTCCAGATAAGAATTTGATCATACTGTATTTTGGCAATCCATAAGAATTGTCCTTTTTAATTAACTTTTTTTGAATAGCATTTTCATTGAAGTTCCATAGTTTTCTAACAAATTATTACAAAACTCAGAAAAGAAGAAACAATGGTCAGTTAGAATATCTGAGATATTGAGCCCATCAGGACAATTTATCACTGTAACTTTTAACGTTTAATATTGTGCAATCCATCAGAAATGTGAGAAAACATGAACTAGTTAAAGTATAGCACAAAAGGAGGAAATTTAACACGCAAGTGCAGAAATAATATGGTGTAGGCCCTTGTTTAAAGTTTTTGAAGTATGCTCATTAATCCAGTTTGCAAACCTTTAAAATTTGCTTCATCCTATAGACAATATAAAGAACACTTCTACAGAAATAGTGTAATAAAAAATAGCAAGACAACATTTTTCAATCCATTTTCAGTGTTGGCCAAAAAACCAACACTGTTCTTTTACTGGATGTGAAGTCAACAAAGGACTTCCACACAAGGGTCATTCAAGATGTCAGCTGTAGCGTCTTTGTCCTAGGGTCAGGGTTTGCCTTCATTTATGGCCCCGTTTTCTTCTTGTTGACTTCGGCTTCTTCATAACAGTGCATTCCTGAAGGGGACGGGCTGCGTGCAAAGACATGCCACTGCCATCTCTGCACACAAAACCTGCTTAAACAAAGAAAAGCCCAGAGAAACGAGACCAAGTGTGAACCAGGGAGAGGGGATTCTTGACAAGTAGGTTTCACTTTGATAATATATTTAATTTAAAAAGAATATTGCGTAACAACGATAACACAGTTAATCTTGATTCACCATGAAAGCTCTGAACACGAGTCAACCTGGTTTGCATTTCTGAGCAGCTTCTGAATTCTTGCTGAAGAAAGGTGAAAGAGTAGCCAAATATTTTTGAAAGTTGATCAGCCATGTTGTAACTGGTCTGTTGCTGAAGGAAGAGCGCTTTAGCAATGCTGGAAAAAACGGCGAAGATGAGAAATACCAGACAATTATAAATCACCATCGCCACGGAGACAGCGCCAAGTCAGAGAAATTGTCCAAAATGCAATACTTTTACAGCAACAGTTAATGCAAAAGGCAAAATATATTAATTGTTTTGAAGCAGGAGTGGTTGAAAAACTTGATACAGGAGGTTGTCACAGCATGCCCCGTCCGCCCGCCGCACTCCCTCTACATTCCAGCGAACGGGAGAGTCGTTATCCGTCCCATAATTCATCACCTGGCCAGTGGAGCACCTGTCTGTCAATGGAGGACGTGGAGAACATACCTGAGCCTTGAGACGCGCACAGAAGGACGGCCTTCATCCAGAAAGGTCGACATATTTGGAGAAACGGCAGCCTCAAAGGTCAAGGTGGAGGAGGGTCAGGTGAACGAGCCGACCTCTGACCCGAGATGAGGCTCACAGGTGTTCATCGCGTCAGAACAGAATGACACTTTGTCTCTGTTACGGCGGGGAACGGTAATGAGGCGTTTTGTGCCGCTAATAGTCGTAGGTCGGTCACAAGACTGGTACATTATTCACATGATACTGTCAAATAGAGGACAAAGACTGGGCGAGAAAGTGGTCTCAACTTCAAGGTAAAAAAAAACACGAGAAGTACTTTCTGCACGTGGTAAAGGGGATTCTGTGTCTTTTCTGTGAACTCAGAATCGTTACGGCCAAAATTACTTACTAATTACAAAATTACTTTCCAAAATGTACAGCATACTTAGGAATATGCATGTGTGCTGATACAGACTACAAATGTTTTATATGCTTAGAGATACTACAGAAATTTCTTGAGCTGAATTACTTGAGCTATACGGTTATGGAGAAATAAAGAGCTCACAATTGACATTAACTAATAATTTCACAACATTTCCTGCAAAGGTAAATTTATGGCAAATTAACTTTGTGAGCATTTAACCATAGTATAACAGCCAATGGACCCATTTCTATTATTAAACTGTTCATATGTTATAGTTTAATACTAAATACATCTAAAAAAAAAACATAATAAAGACACATTTAAGGAAATATTTAAATCCATTAACAATCATTTCCAATAATGTGATTACCTACTATGGATAAAGACTAGATCGAAGCTACATCCGGAGTATTCAAAGAGTAAAGTAAACTAAAAACAGTGGTTTCCTGAAACTTTAAAGAGCTTTTTTGCTCAAAATCAATAGCACTTCCATATATCTTGCACATCCGACATGCACAATAGACAATAAACAGTATTAACTCATCATAATATAAGTTGTAAAGTTGTACTGACTCATGTAAATATGCTGAGATTGTGAGTAACATGTGATAATAACCACATACATGTTTATCCAGAATGACATTTTGTGCTCCCTCCAAGGAAACAAATGCTTCCTCAAGGCTGCGTGTCCTCCCTGAACTGTATCAGGCCCAAGAAAGGACAAAAATGTAGCTTTTTCCTGGGAAGGGTATGATAACCTTGGCTAAGAACTTTGGGCACTGCTGATTTGACAGAACAGTGTTTATGTTCTACAGATAAAATTCTGAACATATTTGACGAATCCCAAAACATTACCTGGAGATTAGAGATGCAGTGAAAGACTCTGGAGCAGATGGTCCAGGGCCTGAAATCTGCCAGAGAGCTGCATTCCTGTTTCAGGCACTAACAGCCCTCAGTGTTTGAGAGCAGCACTGCCATCTGCTGGTGAAACAGGGGAGTGTGATGTTTAGGCTCTATTGTTTTCATAGACAATTCAAGTGCCAAACTACCAAAAATCAGACACTAATAAATACTAAAACTATTGAAACTGCTCATTTAATGAAACAGGACAAAACTGAAGACCGCATGGTAACAAAGAAAGTACTAGTATTTTGTGTGGACAATGACAAAAAGACTAACAAAAGAGCATTTTATTCTTGTATTCTTGTGATATCAAAATTGGAGTTTGAAAATATATCATCACTAACACTAATACAATGTAAGTGTCAAAAGTTGTCAACCAAATTTAAAACTCAAACTGAACTTGTTGTAAAAATTATCTGGCCCCAACTTACTACTCTGTAATACTACTGCCACTGCTCAGGGACAATATAATATTTTTTTCACCACATTTATCATAACATAAAACAAAGCAATGCCTAAATCACACAGACATGGAGCAATTGATTCCAATTTTGCCTTTGCCAACACTGAATTCGTAATATGTTTTCCAGTAGTTGCCATATTATCCTCGGAGAGTTTCAATAATAAAATTACACAACTTCTCAGCACCACAATGATCTTCATTCAACTTTTCCACTGCAGGTTTTGTAACAGGGCGTGGATGCTCTCTCGCATAAGTTTTTATTTGAACCAGAACACCAATTTTATAGATGCCAGTGTCCTTTAAAGGGCCGTAAAACCTAATAAGCTGCTTTCCACTACTATGGTTGAGTAATATTAAAAACATTTGGTAAAAATAGACCAGGGGCAACAGTGATGTTTTGTTTCAACCTGGGAGAGGTGAGGTTTGGGTGCTGCTGACGCAAAAGAGAGGTGCAAAGGGGGTGAGAGGGGGGAGATTTGGTCAAATATAAGCATGTGTTTGCTCAGAGGCACAAGGGGCAGTTTGTGAACGGGTTTTACAGATGTGAGGGGAGGGGGCTTGATGGAGGAGAACCAACGTCATGGAATAGTGGGATCAAGTCAAGAAGAAGGCTTAGGTGTTTGTACAGGATTCATGGGCGTAGCTACAGTGGGGCACGATATATGTTCAAGGTGAATAGAGCTCCATTCATAGAAATGAGAAGATGCAAGATACATCAAATAAAAACAAATGAAGGGCAAGATTTCAAAGCCTACATTGAGGAGTAAAACAGGTTTTTATATATATATATATATATATATCTATATATATTATATATAAAAATTATAGAGAATTATATTCTCCATGAAGCAAGCCGTTTGTTAGCTTTGTTGTGACACGAACTGAAAAGCGCTCATAAACTCATTGCTGTGAATAATTAGGATACTCTGAAGGCATTAAGTAAGTGACCAATACATGTGGACTGCTACAAAGACTTAAAAAGTATGGTGTTTGAGAACAAAGGATAATGAGCAACGTTTCGTGAACTTCCAGGCACTAAGTAATGAAAAAGGTAAAAGAGGTGCTCTTTGGTAAAGGGATTGTAGATATATAAAAATAAAAGGTCCATAGAGACATGCCATAACTAATAAAGGCATTTTAAATTCATAGAGAGTTCCTTGGGTGTTTTGTATTTTTTTAAACCTATGTTAAGTTTTAAATATTTTAAGACAGTAAAAATCAAGTACAGCACCTTTAATGCCTCTATTAAACAGTTTTGATTTGAACAGTACAATTATTTTTGTGTTTAGGACAATGACACCAATGTATATAATCCTAGGTTGCTTTTAAACTATTGGGGAGAATTTTAGCCTCGACTTGTCATAGGAAATGCTGAACAGTGAATAACTATAAAATCTTGGAACAAAGTCTACCCATTAGCGGCCCATTAATGTCCTAAAAAATTCAGTTAAAGTTATGCAAGACCAAACAAGTTCAGAAATATATCCACAAATGGCCGCTCTGTGGGGACTTTTGGTGGGTCCTTAAAGCAAATGACGCAGAGATAACAAGCAGGGTGTGGGGCTCTGTACAAAGACTCTGGTTTTGGGCTTCTAGGTTGTGCATGCCAGGCCCGATCCAGCTCATTAACTCCTAAGTAAGACCATTTAGTCACAGACTTCCTACTGAGGGGAATGCACAGCGCTTATATTGATTCTCAGACAGATGCACCACAGCAGCGGCAGCTTTCAGACGAGTTCATGTGAAATATGGACAATATGTACCTAAACATTGCTGTCACGTGATGTTCATGTGCATTTACGGAACAGCAGCAAATAATTAGCGACAAGTCTTTAACAAGTCACACATCATTAACTTTGACAGTGACAAATAGACCGTGACAATGGGATTTTGAGAATGTTGAGAATCTTGTTATAAAACGCAGCAGGAATGGCTAAGTTACACCTGTCGGAATTCATAAGTCAAAACATGCTGCGTTTGTTGTAGTAATAATGATTTCACTTTTGATAAGATCATCTCACCGCCTTAAGAAGTCAAATCACATTAGCCTGATTTTAGGGGAGTTACATAACAGCCCTCTGCATTCTCTGAGCCAAAGACACATAAACAATAACAGAGATGAAAGTGCAGGGTTTGGGGGTCCATGTTCCCAGGGGAAAAGCTCCATTTCCTGTAGCAGCAGACACAGAGTTCAACACGGCTAGACTGTCTGGCATGCGAGTGAACAAGAACGCTGCTGCACTGGTGGAGTTTGTTGTTCCGCGATGGCCAGTGCCCCCTTTGGTCTGTGACCCTCACTACGCAAAACAAACTGACCAAGTCCAAACCTGGAAGAATAAGAGGAAACGCTATGAACATTGAGTGTGCTTTGGTACAGAGCCCAGAGGTTTGAAGTGAAGTTTGATTGTTAAAACTTTAAAGTTGTCTGTGTCAATACTTTTTTAATTTAATTTTGTCAAAGGCTAGATGATAAAAATACTTGAAACAAAAAGACCTTTTATAAATATACAAAGCAGAAAGGCAGCTTGAAACATTAATTCAATCAGTTCTGCACAGAAATTGAAATGTAGTTTTAATGTCCTTCACCAGAACTATCTTTGAAAAGAAACAGTGCAGTGTGCATGTTGATTTTACACACACACACAGAAGTAGACAAAAATCTAAAAATCACAACTATTGCTTTAAATTAAAATATTTTGTCAATTCATTACCAAAAATGTACTTCTATAATTGTGATTATTCAGGACACCAGGTCATTTATGAGTTGATGAGCACTACTAAACCCAGGACTCAAGATATAAACTGTGCAAGTCATTTTTGTTTCAACCTAAACTGTCCAAACTGTTTCAGAAATGTAAACTAATTAATAGGAAAGGGAAAACTGTTTATTTTCTCCCCCGTTTGCTTTGGAGATCAAATGTTTATCTTGTGAATACTCAGCAGTATTAGTAATTTCTGCTGACTCCATCGTGACGCAAATTCAGACTTCTGCGAAAACATGATCAATAACTGCTCTAAACCTTAAACCTTTAAACCTAAATGAAACAGCTTTGATTGATGGACAACTTACAGCCAGGCTTATGAGTAGCAGAGTAAATCACCTCTTAAGGACTTAACAAGACATCGGCATCAATTGTTTGTGTTGGAAATTCTGCTCCATTGTGTGAGCTTGATTAATAGCTGGAGTGAGCCAAGTCGTGGGAAATGGTCACGCCTAGTTTTTGGGCAAAAAGACTAACAACCTTCACTGTGCTAATGGAAAACATGGAGGTAAAAGCTCCCTGTTGGAATATGTGTGCTCCATTTAACTCCTAATCATCTTCGTCCAATTTATGTCAATATGTGGTTTACGAAAGGGACAAACCTTTTCTATAGAGTCTGGTTTTAGAGTAGAAGATGATACAGCAAAATTGTTATTACATTTTGGAGGCTGTCCACAACTGAAGGAAAAGGAAAACTGGGGAGGAGGCCTGGAGACAAAGAAAAACAAACAAACGTTATAGAAATTCCTAGACCGTCTGTTGATGTTATTGTCCCCAAGTACATTGCTGAGATGACAGTGAAACAATATGCCTTCAATCCTAACACAGAAAGAGTCATGTTTGTTTGAGTGATTCTTCTCAACACGTAGGTCTACACAGAATGCGTAGAGTGCCACCTACAGATGGCGTGGCAATGAGTAACGCGTCACGGTCAGGAGTGGAAGATAAAACGAACAAGCAGGAGACACAGAGGTCAAATCAATACATGTCCTTGGAGCATCGAGCCGAGGGGGCGGGATAACGGCCCTTGTATTGCTGCTATACAAAGAGTGTACAATACGCTGCACTGCTGAGCACATTACCGTCTGCTTACAGTGCTTCTGCAGAATGGTCAATATGCTTCCAACAGTTCAGAGATAAGAGGCTCTTTTTAAGGATGTCAGGTTAAGCGCACAGGATGTACAGAGTAAGTAAGCGTCTGACAGATAAGCGTCTGATTGGTTGAACAGCCACCCGGGATCACCATCGTATGATCTTAGCTACAGTAGCAAGAGAAATCAGGATTATGGATGCGCAATATATTGACGTAGTAATCGATACAGCAACGGTTTAAAAATGAAAACATTTTAAAAAGCTGATTATTCACGTTTTTTCCAACTTAAGACCTAAACTAGCCTTCAATAGTTTTGCTCACTTTTAAGTTTATATTTTGGTACAGGTTGACTAATAAAATAATGCTAGATTGAGTTTTATTACAACTAAACTTATTGAACTTATACACACTCAAATATCACAAGGCTATTGATATCGCAGTGCTCAACACCTGTATAGCATATCACATTATTATAGTGCAGCTCTGCTGCACAGTGGAGAAAGAACAGAGCTGTGATGTCACTGGAGAACATGCTGAAGTCAGCAGCAGAGCATCAGGACCGAGCAGCCTCTGTTCTGATCCAGAGGAGAAAGGCCCGTGTTGGAGTCAGAGCTGAGCTGCACCCAGATATCACACACATCCGCATGTGCTGATAGATATCCAGAGGCCACCTTCATGTTCTTTGACATCCTCATTCTATCCTTAGTAACAACATAATGTCAGAGGCTGATAATTGAAACAAATGAGAGGGCACAGCTGCCAAAGGCACCACTGCACCAAGGCAATTACTGCTATGCTGCATAAACACAAGTGCTTCTCTGTCTGACCAAAAGAGGTGGGACTTTAATAGCACCTTGAGAACATTTTACGTTGCTTCAAAATAATATATTTGGGGTACAAAATAGTTATCAGTTATGTTACTTAAGCTAAAAGTAAAACGTGTTTGTGGAGAAATGACTACTAGTCATTATAGCTGTCTGGATAAAACAACTGATTTATCATTTTTAAATAGCTGTAATTGGATGGACAATGCATTAAATAAAGAAAATGGCATTTTCAAATTATGGATCACAAAAATTACAAACACAAGAAGTAGTGGTGCATGGAAACATTTGAATTGTTTGTCAACCTTTTGTAAGTAAACTTCCTCCAAATGTTTATGAACAGAAGAGTAACAGGACAGTTACTGTAAAAGTAGAGTGTTTTCTCTGAGTCTGAAAATTACTCAGAGAAGTACAATTTTATTATTACAAGTTACTCCAGTAAATGTAATGGAGTAAAGTACAACCCACCTCTGCTGACCAGCACCTTCTACATGCAATTACACTGCTCCAGACTCCACTTTCCTGCTTGGAGTGGCCTGGGACAAACTTCACAAACAGGAAGAGACGCCCAGGCACTTCCAGTCGCCCCTTAAATGGGCCTCTTGTTCTCAAACTGGAAGAAACACTACTATGGAACTGCTTTTCTGACACCTTCACAACCTGACCAGCCTCGAATGTTTTTCATGCATTAAATCCATTTTGTCCATCACAGAAATAACACAAACACAAAAAAGCGAGTTGGGTGAACATCAGGCGTGCTGACTGTCTAAAGTGCAGAGGTGAGCTGAGTGCAAGGCCATCTCTTTGTGGATCTCCTGAAGCAGCAGGACCCGGCCGCACAGCACACACAGCATGTGTTATGTAACCGCCTGCCCTCTGCAGAAGGTGAACACAGAGGGACAGGACCAGGACTGACAAAGTCTGGGGACTCAACAAAACCATTTTAGACCTGAAACACAGAACCATTTTTATGTCACTGCATCAACTTGACAGTCAATTAAAAGTCCCTGCAGTGCGGCTGTGTCTTACCTTCTGCAGAGAACAGAGAGAACCAAAATGATTCCCTCCCCAGAGTAATGACGAAGCATTATTTCAAAGTGCACTGTCAGTTATACCATCCCTTTAATCGCCCTCCAGTGCATCGTTTTAAGTTGTGAAGTTCTAATTGTGAACGGTACAGTATAGGCCTGACAGACTATATAATTGGTGAACTGTGTCTTAGTCCAGTGAAAGCATCTTCCATAGACGGCCTAATGAGACAGACTCCAGGGTCTACTTGCATACACACAAATAACTCCCAACTGGTCCATAAAAAACTGCACACTCCAGGCACTAATCAAATTCTTCCACAAGCATTTGTCCCACTCTTGCCTAGGCTTATCGTTCAATATGTGACAGAAAGAGCAATATTTTTGGGAGCTCAATATTTATCGTGTGAATCTTTTGAAAGCACTTTGGTGAACGTTTTCTTGTTTTTGACAAGATTTGGATTCCGGAGAGTAAAATAAGTACATTTTATGACTCGTAATTGGCACCAAGTGTTTAACTCTGCAAATTATTTATTGTATGTTTTTAATCAGTATTTCATATTTAGAATGACAATAATTTGGATTTTCCAGCTTTAGGGTTACTGTACCAGTGGCATAAAGCAGTTTCAATATTATTGTCTATCGTAACATCTTCTCTGACAATATATCGCACCCTAAAAGTTGTTATCATGACAGTTGGACTTTTGCCACAATTTTCTTTAACACGACAGTTCTTCACAAGCCAGCAGGTAAACATGAAATCTTTCACTTAAAATAGGCCTTTTTGTCTGTCATTAACACATAACCTTCTGAAAATCTCTTATACATGTCTGTACTCATAACAAAATAATTCTAATTCTGAAATATGTGATTGTCTCTACAGTTGTGCTCGTACGCAATCCGCCCCTAATTAAAATTGATAGTGTGTTGTCAGAGCGCTGGCGGGCCGTTCCTAACCCACACAAAGCATCTGTTGAAATCTCAAACGCCGGAGCCCAAGGGAGCAAGGGAGGTCCGGCCCGGCCTGAGGTCAGTGAGGACCTGCTTGGATGGGTGTGCCTTCCAAAAACACACATCAGTCAAACCATATAACATCACCACCGGGCAATCTCATTGGCTTAGGGACGTCAAAGAGAAAGGAAAAGCTAAAAATAGAGCAGGCAGCCCACTAGGTTTAATGAGCTTTGTCCCTCCCCTGCCTCGTAATGACGTGGAAAAACAACATTATAGACTCCTGGCAAGTATTTCTGACATGCAATTGGTAAAGATGGAGCGATAGAGAGAAGAATCAACAAACTTCTGAATGTTAGCAAAACATAATTCATTGCAGATGTAATGTAGCATAGCCTGAGTAAACGCTACAATTTCACCCTCGCCATCAAAACGGCCCCTTGAGAACTCCCCAGTTATATTTAGTCTTTATACAGCAGTAAAGCTGGCTAACCCCACGACCACAAAAGAGAGGCTGCAGATTCTTTCTACAACACAGAAAGCTCTCGAGTTGAAGTGTACACTAAAAGTTTGGAGTGTGCAGGGTTAAAAAAAGAGCAGCCAATGGAAAGAAGAGCAAAGTCTGTTCAGTGTAATGTCCTGCAAACAACAAACAGGGGAAAGGGAACACGTGCCGGCTGCATCCTCGTGAGGGAACGCAGTGTCCAAACAACAGCCAAAAGGGCACGTAGGAGGACAGGAGTTGAGCAAAGCCTGACTTAACGCAGGCACCCAGCCACACCATCGCAACCAGGCAAAGTACACTTTAACCAGTCATGATCGTGCTCTCCTTCTCTGTGGGGCCATCGCTGTCCCTCTGTCCTCCCTCCTCCTCCTCCCTCTCATAAGTCAAGACCGCCTGCATCTGACTCAAGCACTATCTCAGCTTGCTACGGCAACGCTGTCCTCAAATGTCTCCGGCAGACCGCAGCACAATAACACAGGGTGAATGAACGAGCAAGAGGAAAAGAAGAGGAGGGTAAACTTAGCAATTCAAATAGAAGTTCTGATTTAAAGGTATTTTGTATCAGCCAATTTAGAGAACTAAATGACAGTTAAAGATACCTATAAAAGAAGCAGTCGCAACACACCAGGACGCCCATCCGGATGCTGACGAGGCAGAGCCGTGAAGCGTGTCCAGTCCAGCGCACTGCTCCGGGTCCGTCTGCAGTCCTGAGGTCCAAACTTGGCTACAGGTGCAGCAGGACAGCAAGTCCCAGCTCCAGCACCGCATCTAAACAAACTGCGTCAGGACTTTTAACTGCGCCGCACAAGAAGGGTATTCACAGGCTGAAACTAAACTTGAAATATGTAAACAGAGCCACACTTTGGAGCACGTTTCCCTTTCTCTCTCCTTCCAAACTAAAGCGACTGCATGCCTCTTTTACACTCCTGCTCCATCGCTCCCTCCCTCCTCGCCTCTCACTCTCGCGTTCACTCGCTGGCTTCCACTTGAAAGGCGGGAAGATTAGCTTGGCAAACAGGGTCTCATAAACAAACTGCTGACGGCCGGGCAGTGCAGGGTGGACTGCAGGGGAGATGAGACACGGACACGACTAAAGGAGGAGAATGAAAACAAGTCCTGCTGAGGCAGCTATCTTGGGCCAACTGTAAACACGCAACACAACGTGCTATCTCGATCTCTCACATGTAAACACAGCTCTGTTTGCTAAATTAGACTCAAGAGCAAGATCCGGCCAAACCACTCCTAAAGGTTCATAACTTTAACGTGCCCAGTCATGTTTAAAAAGGTGGAGAAAGAGATAGGAGGATAAACTTTTGAGAACATTGTGTACACTAAGGCCACATTAATAATGCCAAACAATCACATTATTTGACTTGATAACTGCATCAAGAATATAGATTTCAGTCAGTATTGGGGTTACACACCATTCAATATAATCCAAATAAATCAAATATTATCCATTAACAAAATCTATAGTCTACTCCTGTTTGTTTTTTGCTACTTTAGAGACAGTTTTAGACTAAGACTGGCAGAGTCCTTAAAACAGATACGTTTTGATATGGGAGCACTTGTACTGCAGTTAAATATCAAGGCTAGGAAATACATTTTTCCTTTCCATTCATGTAGAAACTGCAAAATACAGTAATTCATATCTGCAGCTGTAGTGAGGTTCACATCACGGATACCTCTTCATTCACACAAAATGACGCAGAAGTACAGAATGGGAGGGGCTGATGCGGTGATGACGAGCCCTTTGGAAAATAACCAATCCGTGATGAGTATTAGCTTGTTGTAGTGCTGTTCTTGTGAGGTGAAGGACACTGTGTGAATTACGGGCCTCATTACGTCCTTTTTCCCGATCACCACAGCCCTATTACTGCTCTGTTCAATACTTGCAATCATGTACTGTCTTTCGCGCGTCATAATACACGCACGTGCACACAAAGGGCCAAGGACTGCAGTGGTCAGGTGCAGCGAAAGTCAATGTGGATGTAATCAAACGCCACGAGACTCAGCATCAGCTCAGATTAATCGACGGTGATAAAGGAAGAGGGGAAGACGAGCAGGCGGACGGTCACAGCAGCAAATCAAAGAGAAACCAAGGACTGTAGCCTGTCAGGGAGAAGATGCAGAGGCTCAGGGGCAAGGGGACTGTCACCTTCAGAGGGCTGCTGCTACGTAATATCTGCAAGGGGGCGCCGATGGTCTACACGCACTGAAACATAATGTGTTTACATGGACTGTTGAAATAGAATCTTGATATAATATAGTTCTCAATTTATTTCAAGTTTGCGAGCAGTACAGAGAATCAAATTACTGTGCTGCTCAGACTGAGGAGGCACTGATATACTCCAGGAATTTAAAGCGAAATTAACTTTGCACTAACCTTTAACTCATAAAACTGCACAAATTGAAGATGCAGCATTACCTACCGACCAAAAATTAAAAGCAGAACCATAAGTGACTGTAATATAAAACTAATTTCCAGTTGGAGGAAGACATAAAAAAAAAAAAAAGCAGAAAGGTAAAATAATAGAGCTGCACGATACGGGAAATATTGCAATTGCGATTAGATTTGCGATTTGTCTTTTAATAATCAGTTTCTGTACAAAGTTCATAATTTAAAATCGCAAAACAGATTAGTGCATTTTGTGCAATTTACTCTTTGTCTAACAATGTTTTCAAAAGCCGAATCAGTGTTAGTGTAATAAAAGTATTATTTCATCCCTTGTTGAGCAAAAATCCTCAACTGTTGTTAATATTATGTGCAGAAAATGGCATCAAAGACAGCAAATACTTGGTGACACATTTTCAAAACAGAGATTTTTTTGGCAGATTAACTCAAAAAGACAAGTAGACATATTGTTGTTTGGGAAGGAAATTGTGCTACTTCAAAAATTGCAGCCTTGCGTTCATTCAAATCACTATTTTGATTTGATTGCGGTCAGTCTTGCAAACCTGTAAAATATTAATCTCTGCAAAACAGTGACACACACAACTTTAAGCTGCTTTGTTATGTGCTCACAAAATATAGCATCACATCATTTTGCTGGATCATTTCCCTCTGCCCTTCTTAAATAACATGGAATAGAAATATGAGACCGCAGCAACAACACAGTGCACAGAATACTTTCCAAACCTGTGACAAAGATAAACTGCACCAGAGGCCCAGCGCAGCACTTTTTACCTCCAATGACGTCATCCTCCCTGCGCACTCCAAAAACACCTTCATCTCCTCTCGCTTTCTCTCTCCTCCCGGGGGGACAGTCACCTGGAGCTACATCTGCCTGGTCCGACTTTCACTTCTTTAATTACCTACTCTTCAAAACAACCTACCCATTATACAATTATACATTTTGCAGCTTGTTTTTGGAGGTCAGAACAAAAGATGAGGGCTTTTCTGCGCTAACGTTTCCAGCTGCGTGATGGAGAAGGTGTTGGAGCTTGGCACTCATTAGCTTCCTTTGTGTTGCATTACTATGGGAGTCAGGATGTGGTTTTGTGTTGGTGGAGTGCAGAGGAAGGCCATGTGGCTCAAAAAGGCAGAAGAGGAAGTGTGTGCCAAGAAAACGAAAAGCGTATCCAATAACATTCAATCAAGTGTCACTTTCAACAATATGACCAAGTCCTTGCGGGTTAATTTCATCACATTTCTAGCCTTATCGCAAACTGCAGGCTGGCAATCAAAGCAAGATATCCAGAGTTATAGTGGGTCAATTCATGTATGTATCCTTGCAAGAAGGCATAAAACAATGGTTGTATTTATTGTTCTAATAACTTGTGACTTGGTGAGATTGCACAATGAAGAGGGCATTAAAAGAGAGGGGTTAAGCAAAAGACCCAACTCGTCGTGACTGGAATAGCAGTCATCAAATGCAACACAGAGCAAGCACAAAGTTGCTAGGTGATGGGAGCACAGAGTAGAGCATTTGTGTGGAAAGAGGAGGACAGAGATTGAGAGGGAGATTTCATATTGCTAAATGAGAGAAAGAGCAACAGCAACAGCCCCCTCAGAGCAAGACAGACAGGTTTCTCCTGATTGAGCCACTCAGACACTTCCACGTGGGCACCACACTGAATAAAGAGGCAACCAGGACCAAGGATGACATCACTCAGCTCTAATTTTCCATTGTTTCACAGCTTTACGGGTTTGGTTGGGCACAAAAGCTACAATCATGACAATATACCAATGCTTTTTGTTCCCTTTATATAAAAAAGTACCAGACATTTAAAAAGCCACGTTGAAAAGTTATTAATAGGTTAATGTTAAGTGCAATTATGGAAAATGTGTGTCAACAAGCTCCACCGCTCTAGTGCACATAGTAAAACTGGTTTGTAATAGTTTATATGGCAATGCGCGCATCCTCCCTTTCTCCTCCGTGAAGATGGCACAATAAGTTACAGGAACACTCACCTATTTAAAGTGTACGACCCGTTCCGTTTGAACCTCATCCTGGACGACAGGAAGCGAATAAGGAAATCCAGAATTGACAGCGTTTGGTTTTCCCCCTCGCACCTCGAACCGAGCCGCAGAAGCGATCCTCCGCGCCGCAGAACAAACAAACAAGCGCCAAACAATAAAGGGGACTTGCTCTTTTGCAGAGATCTCCCTCTTCCCAGATCCACTCCTCCTCCTCCTCCGCCGCCTTCTCCAAAATCTCTCCCGGGTTTTCACTTTCCGCGGGGCAGGGTTTGGGTTAACGAATCTCTCCACAGCAAAAACTACTCATGCCGTGCGCTACAAACAGTCTGGACGCTGGACGAAAGGCAGGGTTTTACGCGGAGTCCGGTCGCGTCGAGGCGGCTTTGTGTCCATACACGCTGACGCAAACCACCACGTTTCTACTTCCTAAGAAACACCCCCGTGAAACTTGAGCTTATCTTCCTATATTTTCCACATCATATGCTCGTTCGGCTCCGTTACGCACCATCATGGCACAGAAACAACGGAAGACCACGTACAAAAACTTGAATCTTTACGCGCCGTGGATGCAAAAAAAGTGAGCTTCTTTCGCTCCATTCACAGCGCCGTAGTGGTTCCCATGTTGCAGCAGCGTTTCCTATCTCTCACGAGCTATTTCTGCACATTTATATTCCTCCATAGGCTGAACACAAACCAGACCTCGGCAGCTCCATACAGTTCCTTTCAGCGCCCGGAGGCTGAGGCAGATCTGAGGCTAATAATAGGGCTGCAAGATCCATTAATGCCATTTTAATCCACGCGGTCTTTTCTCGAATGTGCGTCTAGCTTATGGACACAGTCGCTTTACCTTTCGAGATAAAGGAAGTAAGAAGTTACATTTGCGACTAAATGGGGTGTCTGAAGTTTTTTCATCAATTCTAGGGCTCAAACAAAAGTGAGACAAGTTGTGCATTTTGCAAATTGAATTGAATTGAACGTGAAAGGAATAGCAACAGGTCACAGCATATTACAACCCACAAAGTCTTGATTTTTGTATGCAAGGAAAATGTATGTCCTTGTGTTTTTAATGCCAATTCTAAAAAAAAATATATATAAATTAGGCTACGTGGGACCAATTAAAATGTGACAATCCCTGGGACGAGGGACATGGACCTAAATGGCTGTAGTCACTAATCTGCTGTCAATAATTACTGTCGACCTACTGTACAACACTTGTAGGTCTAGATGTCAACTTGACTTAACTAAAAGACGACAGTGACACAGTGACTTATGACAACAGACTGACCAGTAAGTTATTTTTACTTTGTCTTAAATAAAACATGTGACCGGTGTTTAGTTAATCGTTTTATATGTTTTTTTGTATTGGTAAAGTGTATTTTTTAAATCGAATCCAATGGCAAAACGTTAAAAATTAACGGGAAGAGGAGATTAAACATTTGCCATGACTACTAAAGCTGAAAAATTGACTCCAGATGTGCTGTGCAACTTTGAATGGGTCGATTTAATTCAACTCGTTTCACATTTTCATTTGCCCATTAAATTCCATTATTGTGACCTGCAAATGCACTTTAAAACTGGGCCTTTTTTCTTATGATGCAATTATATTTCTCATTAACTTTTGCACAGGGCTCAGGGATAAGGGCAGAGAGAATAAAAGTATGAATGTAAAAACTAGGTGAGGTATTTTTTGGCATTACATCATAGTGCAGAGACTGGCTCCAGGATCGTTTATTACAATAAAGCAGGCTGGCACCAGAACTGCTGATCAATCGGCCCAGAGCTGCTGCTGCTGCTGCTGCTGCTGCTGCTGCTGCTGCTGCTGCTGCTGCTGCTGCTGCTGGATCCGTGACTGCAGAATTACACAACAACCTCTAGGGGAATATAGGATGAGAGGGATAAGGCGTGGATGTGCTCGTGACTCGAGGTGCAGAAAACATGAAGGAGTGATTCAGCCTTGGGTAAAACTTTAAGCAGTGTTGAATTTTGTGGCCTCAAAGTCGTCAAATGTCTGTAAATAAGGATTAAAGACTGGGAATTGAAAGCGTGCATTAACAGCAGAGAGATGTAAAAGTTAAATCTGTGACAAAACAGGTGTGATTTGACGAATATATTTACAGGTTTACAATCAAAGTTAACTGATTTTTTTCTCCACAATTTCCTTTAAATGTGGCGAGCTGGTGATTGCTCACACGATCTCTCTGGGTGGAGGCTTCCTCCCACCGTCCAAAGACATCACTGTGTAGGTTAATTGGTAACTCTAAATTGTCCCTAGTGAATGAATGTAAGAGTGAGTGGTTGTCTGTGTCTCTGTGTCAGCCCTGCAACGTGTTGGCCACTGTCCAGGGTGTACCCCGCCTAAGGCCCAAAGTCACTGGGATAGGCTCCAGTCACCCGCGATGCCAGGAACGGGAATAAGCGGTAGAAAATGAATGAATTTACTTTAAATAAGAATTAAAGACAGAGAATTGATTGAAAGTTTGTATTTACTGGAGCAAAATGTAAAGGTGAATCAAAATCTGTAACAAAATAGGTGTGATTTGGTGAACTCTGGTGAACAAGTTGCTATTTACAGGTCTCACATTATCAAAATGCATTACCCCCACAAATCATTCTTTTAAAATGTTTTAGAATGACTAATGATTTAGAAGACAGGACCCTGCAATGTGGGAGATCTAATGTCCTGTAAAGGGTTGTGACTTCTTTGGAAACTGATAGACAATGTACAATACAAACTGGACACTGCATTGTGTTACGTCAAGAATTAAAGGTTTCTTTACATTCAACTACAACAATTAGTCTTGGCTTTTACGTCCTCAGTCCAAACAACAAATCTTTCTTTCTTTTCATTCATCCTCCGTCTCTCTACAGCACGACGACATCTCTTAGTTTTATTGCTCCCTTTACAGCCCCTTCATTAGCCCAATTTGCACGTTCTCTCCTTGTTTTGCAAAGCTTGTTTCTATTCACACGGCCCCATGTTTACGCTTACGTTTTACGCTTGTGACCGTCCATCTGCCTGTCACCCCTGTGTTACGCAAGAATGTGAACTCCAGAGTGTGTCCCAGCATGCTAATAACGTTAGCCAAATGGATTTATCATAGGTGCTGATTTTCCTTCTTCAACACGAGTCCGGTTTTCTGGCTTCTTGGTATTGCGGGGCCCTTTTCCATGAGGAACACACTGCTGACATTGTTATGGAGTGGCGCTGAACCCCCCTCACTCTCCAGCTTTCCAGGAATACGTTGCACAAACCCCACACCGCAGTGCACAAACAAAGCAAACCTAAACGGAGAGGCCAATTTGTGACCGTGCCATTTGAAAATACCCAGGAGAGGTGAGACTGACACAAAGCACATCCACTATAATGCCAGGAAGATGGATTTTTGGAAAGCCACTAGTCTCTATGTTGAAAGTTCAAGGTGCACTATGGAACTGCTTCTCTTATGGAGATGTTATGACCTGGCATTAAAGTGCATATTGGGACAGGTTTGACTTTCCCTGTTTTTGTAATTAATACATCTTTGGTGCAATAGTATTTGTGGTAAATATCTATCATAGTTTAACATCAAGTGGATGTTTTGTAGTGCAGAGTTCTAAAAAGTAATACCTCAACCTATGTCATAAAAAAAAACATCCAAAATGCAAATGGACAATTTACACACAAAGAAAGAACATTTCTCTGATTGTTTAAACATTCAATGAAATAAAAGGTGTTTAAATATATTTTCTTTAGCTAAATAGTGACTGTTTGCTGTGTTAATTTGACGAGCTTTGGCCCTTGTAAACAGTTTGGTTGCTAGGTAACGTACCTCTAATTATATCACATCTGCTGCTCATGTCCAACCAGGAAGTAAAACTATAAGCTTCACCAGAATTGTCAAACTAGGGAAAACTTGGTGACATTGTTACTTACTACAATTTAGTAAAATGTGTAGTCTATCGCATGCTCTTTAAATAGATCTATGTCATTGGAGTAGGTGGAACCACCAGACTAGGTTACGGGTCAGATCTGCGTAGAGGTGTGCTCGCTCACAGTAAGAATGGGTGTTTTTCATGGTCATCATGAGCTTCCACTTCCTGTTATACGTACATTTTGAGGACATTTTTCCATTCAAAAGACATTTTAATTGTCAATCGCTATGGTAACGCTCCTAGTTTTTCACTTGTCTGAAACCCATTGACAAATCTGAGCAATAAATCAAGAGAGGAGACAAGCAAGTGAAGGACCTTCCACCAGAAAAGTCACACAGTGCACCTTTAATGTATGCTGCACATGAAATACTGCAAACATGTACCCAAACATACACTTTAAATATGTTACACTGAACACAGGTGAGCATTCAGCTCTTGGTAAATGTTGGCTTCTCAAAGGGGAGCCGTATAAGATCCATAGATAAATACGTCCGGGCCTAAAGACGCCAGCCGTCTGTCCACGTGCAGCAAAAGCCCTCTATAACTCACCTTATAGTAGCAGTCTGTCTATTCAGTTTTTCGTTTCTGTCACTAAGTTCATCAGATTTGGGTGAGTGTTTATTTTGGTGTCAGTCAGCTAAAATAACACAACTCAAATGTCCTCTTTAGTGCCCTGAAGTCAAACTCATATTAAACTCTTAAGTGTTTCTGGCCTCTGCCCCAAATCATCATTATCTTCCCACATCTAGAAAGCTTCATTTTTCACCTGACAGAGGAAATGAATTGCAACTCTACACTGATTACTGCACCGGCAAAGGGGAAACTCAGGGCAACTAATGCAACTACCTGAAAAGTTACTGACAGATAGATGTAGAATAGATTGTAGAAGAATCCCAGTGTAAACAAGGAACTCTGAAATACAAAACTGAAGTCTGAAATAAACGCTGAACATAAATTTGTGAAAAAAAGGACTGATTAGAGATTAAATAATGTTACTTCTATGTAGACATGGGACAATAAACAATAATATAGTTTATCGCCATAAAAAGGAAGACTATAATCGTTAATGCAACATTCTGGGACAAAAAGAGATAATCACTATTTTATCAGCAGACTGTGCAGAACCTATCCATTATGTTCTCTTCTAGATTGTTGTAACTGAAAACAAAAACAAAGTACAAATCTATAATAGTTATTTAAACACAGAACCTATTCATAATGAGAAAGTAATGTCTTTTATAAATTACATTTATAAACTATTGTGATATTATTGCAATTATTATGGCCATGATAATCGAGACACAAAACTTCAATCTGACAATAAGCATAAAGCATCGTTTGTTTTGCTTGTTTTTAGACTAAAGGCCATCATAGTCTCTTCTTTTTATGGGAAAACTGCAATTATTATTATATTAAAATAACAAAACTAAAATCTGTGCAAAATACTGAGATTCTAAAATGCATTTTCAAGTTATTTCTACAGCAGAGACACTTAAATGATCTGGGAGTATGTAATTCCTTTAAGTCTTTTGACGAATTTGAAAGAAGGCTGCCACCGGTGTCAGAAAACATGAATGAAGTCACTCAATAGAGGGAGTATGACGCCCCCTGCTGTTCGCCCTGAACACCGCTCCTGTCATGCAAACCCCTTCCTCCACAGTTACCTCTGAAGTGATGGTTTAAGCTGCACTGTTGAGGGAAGCGCAGCAGGCGTAGGTGCACAGCGCTGACAGTGTTATGTGCTCTGGTATTGCTGGCATGTGAATAAAGCCTGTGTAGCATCGATAAGAGGGTGAAGGGTGGAGGCGAGGACAGAAGATTAAAAAAGAGGAGATGAAAAAGACAAGGCAATGAAGTGGAAGGGAAGCAGGCTGATGTCTCCGTGACAGGCGGTATGGCTGGTATGAGAACTGTCGCCTTCCTACAAAGCACAGGTAGCACAAAACAGTGAGTATAGATAGATTTCAGCTGACATTACACAAATCTGTATGCATGATGCGTTTAATTTAAGATGAGGTTGTATAAAATTTAAGTCACACATTCACAGGCTGCTCGATTATGGAAAGAAAAAAAAAGATGATTTGGCTTATTTGAAATGATTCTATACTTCTATACTGTAAAAGTGACCAAGAAAAGCTATAGACACAATTTAATTTATTAGTATTTGGGCTGCAACTGCTGCTTATTTTAGTAGTCGACTGGTCAGCGGTAATTATTTTTGATGTATTTTGTACATTCAAATAAAAGGTTTTCTTTGTTATAAAAAGGACAGAGTGAGCACATTCTGAACTAGAGCTGAACATAATGGTGAATCCAATTGAAATCTCTGCTTTTTTGGTAAAATTGCCATATTGCGAGTCACTAGTTTTGAATGCTCCGATTTTTCCCCACCCGCCTCCTATTGGTCAGTTTCAGCAATACTCTGAGTGAGTGACAGGTGGATTTAACCAATGCAATGACGTGTGAACATTCAGAAAAAGCAGATGATTTTACCGCTTCAAGGCAATATAAAGATTCAAAGTTTACATGAGTCGTGATCAAATCAAAATTGTGAATTAAATGTTTTCCAGTGAGACTACAATGGATAATCTAATTACATCCCATACGGGCTAAAAACAAGCTAAAAATAAACTGGAATGACAAATAATACTTCAATAGTAAAAACATAAAAAAGAAACTCTACTATTTATGCATTGAATAGATACAATAAGTGACATTTTCCAACATTTCCACCAGAGTCTCAGCAGAATCTATGGGAAACAGTGGTTTTCACATATTGCCATCCTCTATTCTGAACAGAAGCTAACGAATTGAGTTTTTGGTTACAACATTTTTGTAATTGAAAAGAGCAGATAATTCAGCCTTATACTGTTGGAATTGCACTACACCAACACAGTACAAACCAGGTTAAATCTTTGTGGACTTTCCTTTTGGCAAAATTAGCCAATATAGTCTGGATGTGTATTTCTGAGAACAGAAAATGCCCTGGATTTGAATCTGACCAGTGGACTAGTGCCTGATATGGTCATGTGATCTAAACTGGAAAAAGCAGCAGTGCCTCGTGCGCACTGGGACGGCCTGCGAGCCACGATTATGCAACTAGATCTAATTTCATGCTCATAGGATTTCTCTACTTTTCTTTCTCCGTATTCCCTGATCTATCTAAAGACTATTACCCTCCTTCAATATCACTTTTAGAGAGGCCTACCAGGAAGCTATGAAATAAAGTGCTGCATGTAGGTTCAAGGTAAGTGCTGAGTGAGAAGATTTGATGAACATGGGGCCCCCTCTTGTGGAAGAAAATAAAATGGTATTATATTTTCACAGCAAGATGAACCATATTAGATTAGACTAGGGCTGCAACTAATGATCATTAGTCTAGAGATTATTATATATTATTATTCTTCTTTTGATTATTCGATTAGTTGTTTAAAACACAAACGTCACATGATGAACTTTTTTTTTTTTTACTAACTTCGACTCAGATGGAGCTGAGGTGAAGCCGTTTCAGAACGTCCTGGTGGAGTACATTTATGGACATTTTATTTACATCAAATACACTAAATTTACACATTTGCCACGTCATTTACATGAAATAGCGTATCAATTTGATTCATAAAACGTACTTACTTAGCTCATGGTGTGTTTTGGAACCTATGTATAGACCAGTTAACGATTATTCAATTACTAAATTTGTTAACTAACCGATTACATGCGTTTAATCAATCCGCTTGTTGCCGCCTTATATTAGATTAGTACAGTTGTCTAAAATTCCTGAATTCCTGAACAGTTTTAGAATGAGCTTGAGCTTTATCAGAACTAGTGTAAGTTTAGAGAGGAGAAAAGAAGAAAGAGTATTATTTTGTTTGAAAATGTCAGTCTATTATTTAAAACCTTGACATGAAAAAGCGAATTTTAAAATGATTATTGTGGTACAGAAATTGGTGTCCAGAGTTAAGTATTTTCCTTAGTATCGGAATAGAGTTTGAAATGTTTGTACTGTGACAATCCTACAGGCAAGTAGTAAATATATCTAGGGCTTGTTTTGGTAATCGATTACTTTGTGTCATTGTCATTGTGTGTCATTCCTGAGTCATAAAACCTCTTCTTTCAGTACATGCCATGTTTTGGAGTCAGTGTATAGTCCAGTGAACAATTACTCGATTATTTAACTAGTCGACAACCATTCTATTATCGATTAGTTGTGATTAATCAATTAACTTGTTCGAGTCCTAAATATATCAAAGCAAAATTATTTCTAGTGTTCGTTCAGTCTTGTTTTAGGTCGTTTTAGGTTAGTTTAGATTCAATTATTTTTTGCACATGACTTTTCCCCAAAGTCAGCATTTGTTCTATAACTTTGTGAACAACACTGATTGACCTTTTGTGACTTGCGTTGCTAAAGAACAGTCAACAGTCTCTCCCACAAACAGCTGTTTTCAAGCTTTACTGTGCTTGCAAAAAGATAACAAACATAATAAAATGGCCAAAACAGGTGATAAAAAACCAAAACCTCTCATTCGTGCCAAGTAATTTAAACCACAGTCTATGCTTTAAACACAAATAGATAGAACAGAATGATTCAGACAGACATTCGAATTTAAAGTGCGACTGTAAAAATGCTAAAAAGGTGTACATTTGCGTGAGACATGCAAAAAGATCTGCTTGTTTGCACAAACCGAGCCTCAACGTGCCCCAAGCAACACAGTCATGATCTCTGGCTCTTATAAAAAGCCCTGCCCAGGTAAAGCAGCTAATCCTCACACAAAGTCCCACACAGTTCACAACACAGCAGGGAGTTATGCAACATTGAGGACTTGTATCTAATTGTACAGAAGTCGAGATGTCCTAAAAGGCTAGTGACTTCTAAGCACTTTCAGGCGGCACAAAGGACCTCAGCAACTTCAGAAAACAACTGGTTAAGGTGAGGGGAAGTAATATGGTAAGGTCAGCGGCTCCAAGCGACACAATCAAGTATTTATGCCTGTTATTAAAGTGCCGCTGCTGCTGGGAAAGAACTGACACTTGAAGAAGAGAATACAGAAAACACATATTTTTCAATGGCATTTCCTGGGTTTCTTTGTGTCTATCATTAACAAGATAATTGTACATCGTCCTGTCACAATAACATATTTTGAAGTGCAATATACTGAAAAAATATGAACAAACAATATTGAAACTACTTTAAGACACTAATACAATAACCCTGAAGCAGAATAATCCCATTTCCCTTTTCCAAATGTACAATATTGATTTAAAAAAAATAAAAATACATGAACTGAAAATTATAGCAGACTGGAACACTTAAGAAGTGTCTTTCGTCTACAACAAATCATTATTTTAGTAGTAGTAGTAGTAGTAGCCATTATCTCTACCGATCATTGACACTTTTTAAAGGCATTTTTCCCAGATAAAAATATGGCAGAAAGCTTCAAGATTAATAATCCAGTTTTAAATTATTCTCAGTTCTACAACATCACAATTGTTTATTCTTTTTTGACATTTTGATTTAATAATGTCTCAGTTTTTGTAATAAAACTTCATCTTTTGGCATGTGTAGTCCAGATAATGACTGCAATTATAAAAATAGTCAACAATTATTTTAATGGTAGATTAATCGTTGTAGCCATTGTCTATAATGAGTCATGGAAGTTATTTGTATCTATTGTACTATAACGAAAAAAACAACACGCATTTCCTGACTAGTGCAATGGAAAAGTACATGCATATTAGACTTACTTTTGGCACCTATCATTTATGGAACAATAAGTTGAATGTGAATTATTGTGAAGTTGGCCACCATTTTCTTTATGTTATATTTAGAATGAATAACACAAATTCAGTGTTAAAAGCTGGGCCTACGTGATATCATTAAGTTGCCTGTGGCGGGGAAAGAGCTTCTGGTGGTGATAAAGTACAGTGACAGACGCCCTGCTGGAGCCGATGTGAGTCAGGAAAGCACTTCCTTTTGTTTGTGCGCCTCGATGTTTTGCTTCGAGTGACGACCACTTCCTCCCGGCCTGAGCTGCAGACCGTGGCCTGACGCAGAGGTAGAAGAGTGAGCGAGGAGTGGAGAGAGCGTTACAGAGCAGGGCGTGGCAGGCGGCAGGGATAACATGCAGAGCACACACAAGCACGTCCAGGTAAACATACGCCTAACACATGTGGAAACAAACTGTCAAATCAAACCCATTGCCAAATGAAAGGAATTATGAGACAAGGCTTTTCAAAGATGCATTTCCATGTGTAAACGCCATGTCATGCTCATTAAAAGTTGTGTAACATGTTGTTATTGTACTTGTATGTCTTTAGACTCAAGAATTTATTGTCTATGTCAAAAGTACAAAATGAACAATTGTCATCTGGGGGACTATGACGCTTTTATGACTCAAACAAAGCAAGAATTACTTACTTGAAGAAAAAAAAATTACTTGCTTGAAGAAAAAAAAAAAAGTGTAAATATTCATCAAGATGTTCTGAAGCATCACCTCAGCTTCATCAGCATTTTAACAAGTCTGTTCTTATTTAGAGAACTTATTTATTCTTCTGCTGGTCGGTTACAATTGGGTAATTTTGATTCTCATTTGCGTTGAATAGGAAGGATAATCGCTCCATTAGTTGCAGTCCTATATTAAAAGGAAAATATTTCACTACTTTAAGGTAACTTCTATATCACTGAATTGAATCCTATTGCGAAGCCGAAATTTACGACAAAAGAAAAAGGATTCAACCACATTCGTTTTCAAAACAGCCTGACTAAGATGGGCCAAGAGTTACACATCTCTGTGGAGGTTTTGACAGCGTATTCCCATAGCAGTAGTGAATATTGCATACAGAGTAACATCTCGTCTCTCTCAAGGCGTTCTGACCGAAAGAAAATCAAATAATTGCTGTCTTTGCAATTTGATAATAATGCCAATAATGCCACAGATTGCGATATTTTGCACAGCCCTCCTCTCTTCTGCTTTGACTGGCACATGAAAAAAACATGCAAAACAACACACCACCACCAAAGGTTAAGATCAGAAAGGGCCCACAGATCAGATATCCAGATCTCTGTCTATTTTTATAACCTTTTGCTGAAGTGCAGCTCCAGTAGACTGTTACTATTTCTGTCTGCACATCTTAAATAGCACCATTTAAAGTGGACTCAGAAGTGGACTAGGGTCAGGTGAATGACTCATCATAAAAGGTACATTAAGAGGCTTTCGTTTTATGTTGGCCAACCTTATTTTATTTAATAAACATTATAGTGTGACACAGTCCAGTTCCATAATGAGTAGCACAGATAACAGACTCTGCAGTTTGGAGATAGTGAATGGACCTCAAAAAGGAAAAGGGCGTCTCTGACATGTGCCCGACACAGGAGGAAATACAAACTTAAGTGAAAGCAAAGTAGTAAAGAGTCTTCTCCCTCCATCAGTCTTTATGTGGGCTAATCTCTTCATCTCACCTCCAGCGCCGGCCTGCACACTTAGCTTCATTTAACCAGCTAACGGCCAGTGATAAATCAGAAGCACACAGCTCTTCTCTCCAATCTATTCTGTAGTAGTCTTTTCTGCAGCAGACTCCCCTGATATATGACCAAGTCCATGCGCTTTCACACTGGGACTTGAACTATTTTATCTTTAGAAACGTCTTGCTGCAGAGCTACCATTAAATCTGACCAAAGCGTGCGAAATAAGAACAATCAGGACGACTTACGGCTTTGAAAACATGTTTACCACGTGTATTGTAGCATTACGGCATTGTTTTGTTGATGAGAAATATTTCCTTCCTGTTCTGAAGCTTCCCGGATTAAATCGTGGTGGAAAGAGAAGCTAACACCCCCATGTCGCTACCGTTCTTAATGCTCAATGTTTAAACAAGCTTACTGTGCAGCAGGTAGAGAAAAATGGAGAAAATTACAATTGTTGTTTACAATATATGGAAAATGAGAATGTCAAGTACAGTATCTAATCTATTATGGCTGCACCAATATATTACAATCAGTTATCCAATCCAAAAGTCTGCAATTATTTAGAAAATAGAATGTTCAATATAAACAACTAATTATCCTGTGAAAAAAATGCTACCCCTGTCATTTTTAGACTACTGCAAATATGTCCTGAAATTCATTGACTACTTATATTACGTTCATAGAAGTTCATATTCCAGTCTTTCTCAAATGTTGATGCTCCTGGACATGTTTGAAATGAGCACTCGGTAAAATGTCCTACTTTTTATGCATAAAGTGCATATCTAATTGCAGTTACATTTTTTTCAAACATCGTACAGTCCTATTGTCCATTATACAAAACTATTCAAAAAGACTGCAAGTGTGCAAGTGATATTTACGATACTTGAACCTCAACCATAATTTCACAGCCACATTTTAGCTCAATTCTGATGACATAATAACATCTAAATATCAGAGGTTTTGTCAATATCATCTACCGCTAGCTACAATCTTAAGCGCTGCTGCAAAGGTTTACGGTCTGCTTTTTCACACACACCACACAGCTCAAAAGCAGCAGTAATTATAAAGGAATTTAGAGTTGTTATAATTTATTTCTGGGGCAAAAAAAAAACCAACAAAAACATTTAAACCACCGCAATGGAGTGACAAAAAGCTGTGATCTATACAAAGAAATGTTGAGTGCAGTGAGACTGAACAGTAAGCCCTTTGGCCAGACTTTTCCGTGTTTACATGCATACAATTCCTTAAGGGGACACAAGAAGAGTTCCAGGGGTCAAACTTTCTTGTTCAGTGTCTTTCTTTCTGTTTTAGAGTGTTTTAGCATGTTCGGTCGTTTCTCTCCTCAAGAGGCCGAGTCAGCAGCTTCCTTACAGTGACCCCAACCCTGCAGCGGAAATCCCTCTCCACACTCCCTACATAGTCATCCCAAGTTGAACTCTGCTCCGTCACTTTCGGCCTCCTCCTACACTTCCGCTTGGTCAAGTAGAGCGGAGTGAGTGACTGGAAAATCTCAAATATTCACAAAGTTCTTGATAACGCACAAGGGTAAATATAGTTTAAAAAGTTGTATTAACATTAGTGTAGCACGGATTGTGACTCCAAGCAGCATCAAATTCAGTGCGCTGTTGCAGTCACCTTTTAACATGCTGCAGAAACTTGGTCTGCCGTCAAAGAATTGGTTTGAAAGTGGCTGAAGCTGCACTCAAAAGACTACAAATGTACTATTTACAGAAAAGAACTAAGAAACAGTGTATTTTATAAAAGGGAAGATTAGACTCATGATTCGCTCCCAAATTTGCAGCAAACTCACTCAATACCTCCTCTTTTCTACAGTCCATATCCTTATAGTCTAAAATTATTATTTGACTAATGCAAATTTTGTTTGATGTTTAGAATGCAAAAGGCCAGTGGATATCTGATTTCACCCAGATTACGCTAAAGTAGTGCTTGAGGTCGTCCTAATGGAGTGTATTTACAGACAAAATAGTTTTTCGATCAAAAACCCCAAATGTACCATGTTTCCTGTGTCTTTTTGTAGTAATTCTTGCTTTGTTCAAGTCATAAATGGCATGTTTTGAAGTCTGTGTATGATTCAGATCAAGATTATTTGATTACTAAATTAGTTGAATATAATCTCAATAACTGATTAGTTACGATTAATCGATTTACTTGTTTCAGCCTTAGACTGAAACTTTTGACTGATTAATCGACTAAACGATTATATGTTGAATTGTGTAAAGACTGCAGAGGTGAATTCGTTTTGTAGGTGTAATCCAACATTTCTACATTTTTTCAATACATATGTACATTAATGTGCATAGTACCTGTGTAAATAATAAAATATGAAAATCTTACAGGAGGAGGCAGCTGTGGTAGATTTTGCATTGTGGGAAAAAACATTAGATGTAAAGCGTTTGACAAATCGATGCAAATAAATGCACACTGTAGAGACTCCAGATGGAAATAGTGGAAAGTAAAGACAATATTCAGCCTTTAACCCCATACTTCTGCCGACTACCTTCATCTTGGGTGTTTAAGGTCTGGCTTTAAGTGTTTACCGTCAGCCCTGGCTTCAGAGGTGTATTATACGGAAGCAGGAAGTGGAGATATCAAAGCTATACGAGCAGATGACAGGCTCGTCTGAACACACGTATGAAACATATGGCTGCTGGTGCTCAACTCTCAGCTATTAAGCCTCTTCTATGACAGTCTCCCTCTAATCTCTCAAAGGCCTCTCTGCCGTGTAATTTAAAGCAACAACAGCATCCATGTCACAGTAACAAATCGAACTAAAACGGCACTGAAGTGAATAAACAGATTTGAGAGTGCAAAGATATCTCAGAAGGAGGCTTTTGATTATTTCACACAGAAACAACTTGAGTGATGTCAGCCTCTTGTTGAAGCCTGTCGTAGACTCCAAACACACTACACGCCCTGCCACGCCCGGCTCATGTGTCTCAAAAAGCACATGACTGTACTCAGCATATTATTTCCTCAGGACAGCAGCGGCAGAGGGATAAAGTTCCATTTTAAGGGTTTTTCTTTCGTTTCATTACAAAGACTATTGTATAGGAAAATGGAAAAACAAACACCTTCAAGACGCAATGAAAAGTATAAACTGGGGCAATATCTGCTATGCTATGATGTTAAGGTTTCTGTCATGAATTTACAGTAACAAATAAAATAGTTTTTCTGTTTTATCAAATACTCAAACTAAATGTAATGATTTCTGTAAGCAACTGTGAGAAAACTTTACAACTCATCGCAGCTTTTCTTCAGTTCTTTCTAGTCCACTTTTCTCAGATTAGGTCTTAACTCCAGAAAAGGTTAAGAAGCACAAAGAAGACCAGGAAGCACATTTACCATGACATCACCTTGTACTTCCTTTCGGAGGCAGCTACACAGGAAGTGCTCTATTGAAAAAAGGTCAAGAGCAGAGCAGTTTCTCCCTCCTTGAGTTGTGTAAATCTTTATGGGCATTATGACTACTTTTCCTGTCCATTATTCTCCAGCTCGTTCTCAGCATGTGCTGCTGCTACTCCTGTAATCCCATTTAGACAGAGCTGTGACAAAACGCTGCTTGTGTACATGTGCGAGGACGACTCTTAATGTGTGTACACTTACACATGAAACTGCCAGCAGGAAGATGCAGGCGTGTGATTACAAAGGGGTTTAAAAATAGCTGGAAGAGAAAAAAAACTTGAAGGGGATAAGAAGACAACAGTGAGGAGGTGCAGAGCCTCAAGAACTGAGATGAACTCGTTTCCTTAAAGGGCTGTGCACAAACCCGCCTGATGCAACGCGCAGATCTCTAATCCAATTATAGCACAGACCAGCCTAGAGGTCCAGCCCCAGCCACCAAGGGCAAACCTAGAAGCAACCGGCAGCCCACCGGCTCAGCAGAGTTAGCAGCTCACCGCCACATGAAGCCTGCCCCGAGGGGCTGTTCACATCTGTGAGAAAGCAGCTCCTCCTGTCACTGCTCAGAGGTTAAACATGAGGTTTAATCAGAAGTGTTTCAGATGCATTTTACTTCAAGTGTTGTTAAATGACTGGTGGCACTGGCCAAAGACGTTCAGAGACATTCAAAGCAGAAGAAAGGTGCAATTTAGTTCATAAAGGTAGTTTTATATTTTAAATGACATATTTCACAGATCATGTAGAAACCATGTAACCTTATACTGGAATTTAGCGATTCTTATCACTGCAAAACAAGACCGAAGTTTTTGGAATACCATAATTTTCTCCCGAAACAATAACATATATTGTCTCATTGTGCATAAAACCGAAGCTCATGTAGTTTAGGTTGGTTCAAACAACTAAAATACATAGTTCATATTTCAGTCATTTTGTTAAATCTCCTGGACGTGTTTAAAATGTGAACTTGTGAAGATAAGCCCTTATTAAAATATAAATTGCATATCTAAACTCAATACTAACAAACAAAATCACATTTATAAACTTTCCCAAATTGTGCAGCCCTATGACCAGCTCATTAGAGTTTAATGTGCTCTTATATTTTTACTCATTTCCCAACTCCATTTCAGTCTCTGTCAGCAGCGGCCTGAGCCCCTGCTGCTAAATGTTCCTTTGGCTCGGTATTCCAGACCTCTGATGGTTCTAATCTGCTGCTGTGACGGTGGACACTTCCATTTATCTTCATATCACAGCCATCGTCTGAGCGCCACTGGTTCCCTGACTTTTTTATATTCTCCGTATATAGAGCTTATCAGCCGCACGCTCTCCCCCTTCAGTCTTTTATCTGCTTCTTTCAATTTACTCAGGTGTGCCGTATTTTCCGGTCTGACCTAGATTTTAAATTACCGTTTTACAAACTTTGAGCAGAAAGTTGCCCAAGTCACAATACCTGCATAACTTAATAGCAACAAAGTCAAGGTCACCAGTGCATTTTGAGAACTAGATCACAACCACTGGACTTTATTAGACTCTAGACTCAGACCTAAATCCTGTTCATATCAGTTAATAAAAGGACCATTTCTGCTAATGCCAATAACTACATATAACTATTATTTCACATTAAAGGTCCCATAACATGCAAAATCGACTTTTCAGAGGTTTTAACCTTCCTACAGTGCTATTTGGGCCTCGTATGTGTGCCCAAAGTGGTTTTTTGATTGATTCCCGCATGTTTTCGCTAGAGAACTGTCTTTTTTGTCCCCCTCGGCTGAGCAGGCAGACGGGGGCTCATCCCATGGATGACGCGGCTTCCCATGGATGACGCGGTGTTTAAGCCATGCCTCCGGGAAGCGCGCAGCCGCAGAATAAAAACAGCTAATGCTAATGCTACACAGTAATTACACGATGGATACGACAGATCGAAGAGTTAGCTTGTTATTTACCAAATGGCAACATCCATCGTCGAGGTACTGCATGATCGTCAAACTCCAGGTCAGATCCAGGACGTAGGACTCAGCACGACGCACCGTCAGGACGGATAAAAGGTTTATTCCCGTGTTTGTGTATCGCTGTTTACCAGAGCACACGGCGCATGCGCACTATCTCCGCTCTAGGCTTCGGCACGAGTTGGGCGGGGGGAGGCGCGCGAGTTGGGCGGGGGAGCAGCCTGCTCTCTGTTCGGGGGGGTCAGATCTCAGAGTGAGCCATTTGCTTTTGCAAGGAGGGGGGCCAGTCCAAGAAATGGGTGTTTTTTGGAAACTGTTATGTTATGGATATTGCACAACGCAAAATTTTATCAACAAAGCCCTTAGAATAGACTGTGTAAAGGGCAAAATAGCAGAATATGGGACCTTTAAGGATGTCACTTTGTCTAATTTTAGCTTCACAACTGTGTGAGAAGAAACATCCCGATTTTACAGGTTTACGATTCTTGGCACAATGACCAAATAACAGTGAAATCCTAAACTTGCTTTCTTTTCAAATCTAGCTTTATGAAATCAAACATTCTGAATTAAAAAGAAGTAACGATATTGTCACATAAACAGCAGATAAAAAGTACTTCACATCTTGTTTTTTCTAACTGAAATTACTCATTGTTGCTGTATTACGTTATAGTTATCTCGATTGTATTGTGACCTGAATAATCATGAAGATTGATTAACCGAATAATGTTGACATCCTACTTCACATGATTGTGAGTTAATTGTAGCCAACTCATCTGGTGGAAGGACAACAACCAATGTCGCTGCAGGGAGTGAGACTTGTTTTAGCTGATGTTAGCTAGCAGCGAACCATGACTGTGATGCACTTTGACAACAAGACAAGCTGTTCCTGGGTCAGTGGCAGCAGTCGACCCCCTCAGAGTGACGACAGTAGTCCTGCAAACACAAAAACACCAGGGCCTGTTTGGACCAATAACAGCACACAAAAGGAGAGCAGCTGATTAGTTGTGACTGTCCGGGAGGCTGCCGGCGCTTTAGACGTCCCATCTCATTGGCAGAGTCAGCGGAGAGCTTGAGCGGTCAGAGTGTTATGAAAGAGCAAACAACAGCGGCGTGGTGCCCCTCTTCTGCCAAGGCAAACTGCTGAAGTGAGATGGACACCCCCAGTACAACTTTAGTACATGAGGCTTGTGTCCAGGGTTGGGCGATAGTGATAGTAGATAGTGTTGTTTTTGTATCATCTTGATAAAAATATGCAGACGATATATTAATAATGCACCAGGAACGTGATAAAATGTGCCTGTACATGTCTTGGTTGAGGTTCAAGTAGGGGAGGAGATATTAACAAAAACAAATATTTTGATACATTTTTGGAGTCTCTCGATAACGACATTCAGATGATATTTTGTCAATCCAACAAAAATGTGTTCAACAAATAAGTTGAGGCTTATTTATCAGACAAATATGAAATCAAATAATCATACACTTGATATTCTGATTTTGGATATCTCCAAAAGAACAACTGCATTAATATAAAGTTTTTGATTTATCTTCCACCCCAACTAGCGTCAGAACACTCACTCTCTCTCACCCTCACTCATCTATAGTTAACATTTACATTCTAGCATCCATCGGTCTCTGGCTCTGCTCTAATTTTTCTAAACTTGAACCACAGTTGGCTTAGAGTTTGCTTGATAATCTAAAGTTTGCAGTCATCACTTTTAAAAGCCCCAATTGAAAAAAGGAAGTGTGCAAAATCTATAAATATTTTGTGCATTTGAAACATGTAGACAGACAGTAACTTTTTTGTTGTTACCACATCACTCTGCTGCTACAGCAGCTTGTGTTGGCAAACATTGTGAAATGCAAATTGTTGAATCCTTTGAACAGGTCATGACTGATGTGAATGGAATCTTCAGGTATTGGGCTTGGCTGAATGAATAGTTACAATTTTCAGTTGCAACAATGTCCTCCTGAAATTATTGAAAAGTTAAAGGCACCAACAAATGAGGAACATTGCTGCCAGCAGAGTATGCACCTTGCAGATTCAAAAACGCAAAATGGAAGCCTTACTTCCCCTGAGATTCTCCAATTATCTCCTTATGCATATGCAGTGAAAGACAAACTGCAGAGTCATTCCCGTATCATGTTTATTTCTGGGCTGCTCCTCGTCGCAGAGAAAAGGCAAAGTAAGATGGGGAAGTAGAGGCGCATCTCCGGAGACCAGCCTGCAGACTACAGCAGCATTTAAGTAGATGTGTGTCTTTAGATGTGAGCGTGCTCTTGCACCAGGGCCATTTGTCTCTCAATGATGCAAACATTTTCAAAACAGCGGCTCCTGAAATGTGCAGAATCCATACTGTGAATGGGTGGCATGTAGAAGACAGGGTTGATTTAGGATATTGTATTACCAAAGCAGAGGCAGAATACATGTCCTGCAGTGCTAGACCTGAGTTGTTACTAGATCAGCCGCTTGCTCTTGGTGTCACCTTGCTGCGACACACCTCTGAACTATGACAGCTGAGCTTTTACAGTGCACCGGGGCCCCACTGCTCACTTTTCACTTCATTCTGCAACTATAGAAAAGAGAAAACACGGATCTCCTCCACATCTGAAAATACATGTTTGGAAGGACGATGGAAAAAAGTGGATTAGATATAGAGTTGTAACAATAAATCATGACTAGTCAACCAGAAAAAAATATTGTAGTTGTATTTGAATAATGGTTCATCTGACATCAAAACATTCTACAATCCCTATAGTTTAAAACTGAGTTGAAGGGAAAGTATGAATTCGATTGTGTTGTTGTTTCACAATGGCTTCTGAAAGTCATGCCATTATTCAACTCCAAAGGCGTGATCTTGGCCAGTTAAAAAGACTTTAAGCCATGAGATTCATTTTGCAGGTTTGTGGAACAAATTCCAAACAATTAACGATAAGGTTCAAATTTTCTGGATTTCTAATTTGGAGATTGGAGTTACACTGACCCAGCCCACCATCTGAAATTACAACTTCATCAAATTAATTATCTGGACAATACAGACTCAAAAACAAAGTCCTTTAATAAAAAAATAAATAAAAAAAGACAATAGTACTATCACAATGGTAAAATAAACAAAAATGTCTGATTTTAAGCAATGCTTTATTCATCCAAAAGCTCTCAGCTTTTGTTCAGTTGATAATGCATTTAAAAAGAAAAAGAAATAGCCATATGACTAGTCGACTAGTAAAATAATCATTTGGGACAGCACTAATTAGATACCTCTGCTTCTAGGTATAATCTTTGACAACACTCGCAGTGTGATAAACAGTGGTATTGTGAAGTGGTTATTCAGATACATATTCTCGTGTGAAGCTTGAGGATGCTCCGGGCCGCTCACTGTACGGATGAACAGCTTCTGCAGCAGACATGCACGCTGGGGAGGATAGCAATCATATCTAAAAGGCAATATGGATGTGCAAGGGGCTGCAATTCTTTAGAAGACATAAGGTCTAAGGGCTTTTAACAACTAAAGATACCATTTCAAAGTTATCACGTACTGTACAAAACAAGCTGTGTTTTAGAACTCTGCAAACGTCCATATAAAATTGTGGTTTCTCTGCACGAACATGCATGCAGGGAGTAGCCTCTTTGACAGATCTCTGATGAAATGGAGGAACATTGACAGCTTACAGTGTTACTGAATGTTTTGGTAGGCGTTACTATGGTAGAGTTAGAGGGCTATGCCCAATCTTCCATGGAAGTGGTAGTCAAAAGACAAACTTTCTCTGTGTCGCAAATTAGAATCATTCATGGCTATGTTTCAGCGTCCTGTTTCATGCAACATTTTTGAGGACCTTTTCCAATTCAAAGAGACATAGTATTTTGTTTTCAATTGTTAATCACTTTGACAACAGTCCCAGCTTCGCGTCATTCTGAAACTTATGATTAGGCCAAATTAAAAAGTCACACAGAGTAAAAAAAAGCTTCACTAAACACAATAAAAATAGTTCCTGGACACACCTGAACTATTTGGTGTAGTATTGAAAACACCTCTTCAGCCTCCACTGCCTTACTTGAATGAGTGGAAACATAAAACAGTTATGAATAAATGATGAGGTTAACACCATCAGTCATAGGATGTCACTTCTCCCACACAAGAGCTGTGAAGCGTGGAGCATTTATTCTCAGGATGCAGTGAGGCAGAGCTGGAGAGGGCACCGGGCGCCCGGCCATTCAACTGTGCGCCTGAATTTGTGAACTGTTGATTAGTCAACCTTTATATGGCATTAAAATCTTGGCCTTGGCTGTTGGGAGGCGCAAACTAGTCAGAAATGAAACATCTAATTAAATTGTTATAGGTTATCAGAAAGATTTGATTTGATTAAAATAAATAACGGTATAGAATTGTAATGCAATATAATCTGCTATTTAATTGCCATATTTTAATAAGGATCCCAGGAAGGTGAGCAATCATGAAAACGATTGACTGACAACACATAATACATCAAGACAGTAAATCTGACAGACGTTTCTTTTTTAATATTAGAGGTGGGCAATATATTGGATTATCAACAATGTTATTGAAATATTTTTGGAATATTGTTGTTTTGAAGATCGGTCAACCCGATATTCAAGTGGGTCTAAGTAAAAATGGAAAAACTTTCATGATATAAAGTGATATTTCTATTTGAAGGTAATGTCATAGTTGTTTCAAGTTTGTCCAATCTAGGATACCTCAACTAAGACTCTTTCTTGTTCTGAAGTAGGACACACTGTACTCTGTATCAGCGACTTCCTGAGGCCAAATATCGGGATAGGAAAAACAAAACTAAAAAGGTATCGGAACAACCTTAGTTTAAGCTCATTATTTAGCTTGTTATCGGGATAGTCCAAAGATTAAGAGATTCACTGTAAATATTGTTCACCTCTACTTAATGTTGTGTCAAATAAATCAATACAAGTACATCAAATATTTAGTCTAAACATTTATAGAAGTGTACTGCCGTGTGGGTGATAATGACTTAAGTGAATCTTTCAATATTTTTTGGAGATAGTCAAATTATTTTCTGTCTATTCAACACAAATGTGTCAAAACATTAGCATATTAGCTGAAGTTTATTTATCACACAAATGTGAAATGTCTGTCAAATTGATCACAAAAGGGCAGAAATATCACCTTATACTCTTACATTTCCATTTTGAATCAGCGTTTTATGTAGCATAATCAATATTTGCCAATATTGATTAAAACCACAAACTTTTGTTAAGTTAGAGTAAAATTCAGAAATTAACTAACAATACTGATCTAAGAACCATCTGCTGTGTGATTGTATAAACATATGGCCATATATTTAATGGACATATATTCTGCTACATTGAATTTTTTTTGAGCTTTTAACCATGTTCTAACAATGTCCCGTCATCAAAAACATACCAAAAGTAACATTCAGTTGCATTCTCGCTGTTTTGAGGAATGGTCATTAAAAAATCCTCCCCCCTCAGAGTCAAACACACCACCTGTTGAACTTCCTGGATTTTCTGACATATTTTCGGATCATCTACGTCATTTATCTGAGAATCTTTCACTGTTTTAGGTCCTTAAATAATCGACAGACTCGTTCTGAGCATTTCTTCTGTCTAAACACGACAACTGCTGCTGCTGGGTTGATGATTGCGGTAGCACATTCGCTTCAAGAAATAATATAGCTAAGCGGTTGGTGCCATCAACTGGTTGAATAGACTAAATATGTGTCTTTTGCACATATGTGACTCCTGAGAAAAATATGAATTATTGAATAATAACCCTCTTTTTTGTTTGTTTCAAAACATGAGATGGCAAATTAAAGGTATTCAAGAGCATGTTTAAAGGCTAAAACTGAAAAAAAAAATGCATTATTTTTTTTTAAGTGTTATTGTTCTTATTTTCTGTTGTAGTCTAATTATTAGATTGTTCAGACTAACTGGGAATGAAACATGAGCACAGACACTGGGGCAGTGCAGAATTATCGGTGCCAAATATCTGCAAAATGTTCTATGTCTGACAAATACCAGATATTATCTAAATTTCAATATACTGCCCACCTCTATGTCAAGCCTTACATGCCCGCGGACGCAGTGACAGCGCTGGTTAGTGTCGACTCTGGGGCCGGTGAACAGTGTGAGCTGAGGCCTGCGTGTCTGTCATAACCCATTATCAGCAGAGAGAGTGCGGAGAGCAGAGGAGACCGCCACCTGGCCTGCTCTGTCTGTGCACAAGAACATAGAAATGAGGAAGAGAGGTTGGACGAGGACAAGGGGGTGTGCAAAAGCCCCACTGCGAACACATACAAATCACACACAGTAAGTCACAAATCATTCATCATTTTAGAGATGCACCCAAATAGTGTCACGCGATCTAAGAATCTAGTACTATTGATTATTTGTTTGACCTACATGTTGACTGTGCACAAAACACATGACAGTTCAAAGTTACAACCACAAAGTTATACAAGAACTATAGCTCTGTTGACAGCAACCACAGAATGCATTTCATTTTCTTGTAAGTCACAGTGGTCAGGCAGACGTTAGCGGAATATAGATACGTAATCTGCATATAGCACATGGGAAGTTTGTTCTTTTGGTTGCTTAACTTCCCTTCCAAGTCTGCTTCACTCACAGATACAGACACTGAATGAAAATGCCTTCTAATATGTGCAAGTCTTGCCTCACCTCACACTTCTGTCAAGGCATTTACATAACTGCCAAGAGAGGTACGTACAGAAATCTTTATTAAGGCCACACAAACTATTATTTTCTCAACTCCTAAACTATCAAAATCACAAATATATTTTTAGAGTGGGAAAGCAAACAACGACAAACAACATGGGGGCAAGTTACAATTATTTTCATCATCGCTCATCTAGGGCTCCTTTAGTCCTTTAATCACCCACTTTTTTATTGGTCAACTAGTTATTTTATTATATTTTTGGGGATTATACAGTTTTATATGTATATATGTTTATGTACATATACAGAAAGGGGAAGGCGCGGAGTGGGCTAGAGTTTTTGGGGCATATCTTTAGGTTAATCTAGCTTTTTTAATTTAAAGACACTATTTACAAGTACTTCCATACAGTTGTTGTTACATTTGTGGTCAAGTGCAGCTTTGGTCAAATGCTTGGTCTGATAATAGTTGAAACAGATTGTGCCACGTCCACAGATCCCGTCTTTAGTTTACCAAGAATTTCTTTTGTCGACTACAGCCCTACAGCCATCATTAGTCGTACATTTCTGGAATTCTTTATATTCATGGGTTACTTACTGTTTAAGGGCAACATTTTGAGGACCTGTTCCCATCAAAGATATAAGACCATTTTGTTTTGAATTGGTAATTTATATGGCAATGGTGCACATTTCTCATCACTCTGAAACCCATGCGTGTGCATTTGGAGACTGAAGACTGAAAGACGATACACTACTGTACCATTGAGAGGCAGGTGAGCGAAGTGTACATTAAATCAGGCCAGAAGAAGACGAAAAAGAGGGGCATGGCCAAATTTCTCTCAAGACAATAATGTATCTCTATGAGCTCTAGAGCTGTAATCCACAACAGAAAGTCTATGTTAACAAAACGTATGCTGTGTGCATCAATGAGTCGACTAAAAGGAGCGCTGAATTAGCAAAAGGTATCAAAACTATCTATGAACCAGCCAACACAAAGTGCACTGACAAGTAGTACACTGCATATTTGCATGTTAAAAAATAACTAAATAAATAAATATTTATATTTATTTATATATTTAATAAAAATTGCAGTTGTGGGCCATATAAATAAATCCTTTAAAATCCCTATAAAACAATTAGGAAACTAAGAATCCACCGATTATCAAAGGACTACAGCCCTATGATAAGTGCACTGCAGTCTCTTCTCTCAGTTGATATAGTTTCTCTTTGCGCTCAGACCAGCATTAACCAATCCATCACTCAAAAGCAAAGGGATTAAACATCTGTCGAAGCGTGCCCATAACACCCAGCAGGAAAAGACATATCTGCGCCATGATTTAGCTTCCTGTCCAACAGAAGAGACAAATGAGGTCGCCTACCTCCCGAATAATACACCGACTTTTAGTTGAACAACATAACGTTTATTATTACAGTGTCACCACAAATATATCCCAATGGCTTCCTTGTATAATGAAAATAGAGTATGAAACAAAATGCAACATTGTTATGTTTCCTAGCAGTCAGCGTTAGCCTGTGGAGCAACTCTAAAGTGGAATCAGAATCAAAAGAAAGGAAGTGTCCAACTTAATAATGTCAAAAAATGCCGTTTAAAAATGTTTAAAAATAGACATGTGGTGCTTGCTGGTGCTGCAGTGGTTTAAGGCGTGATTTTCGGCACCAATATTTTGTTCTAAGTTTCCCCAGTTTTTGTGTGCCCAAGTGTTATTCCCGATTCATCATAATTTGTCTTTTAAACAGACTAATGATTAAAATGCAAATGGAAAACCAATTAGGCCAAAACGTTAAAACAATCCTGCAAAAAATATGGAAGATTTTATTATTTTTACAAAAGTGAAAAGTTAATGTCTGAATTTCACCATTATGTGACATCAATTAGTGGGCCTTGCTATATATTTAAAATTGTAATATATCTGTAAAAATAAATGATCTATATCAGACCATCCCCAATACCTCTGCTCCTTGCTGCTGGTGCTATTCACAAACACTACTCTCTCCATCCCTGTTCAGCTGATGTTCTCCACTTCTCCCTCTAATCAGCTGTCCAAGCCATTTACATCGATCAGAAAAATTCATCCGTGCATTCAGACCTCCTCTAATTTCCCTCGTCATCAGCCTCTCTTATTTCATTCACCAAACTCCTTCCTTTATGAGCAGTTTTCCCCCAAATCAGCTCCTTTCATCACATCACTTGCCATGTCGACCCAGGCTATGGAGGCTTTAACCAGAGTCTATATGTTTGTGGTGATTATACACTTGGTTAACTCATTCACAAACTGAACTATGTGACACAGACTCACGTGGTTTCAATGGTTATTCATCTATAAACAGTGAAGGCAATGTAGGAATATTATGCAAACTCAACCTTTATGTGCTTTTAACCATGATTGTTTTTTCAACTTGATGTTGACATTTGTTTACTCAATTTATTAATTTGCGTAGTTCTGTATTGTCCTGCATTCGAGGCTTGAGTGCTTAGAAAATTCCTGTTCCCCCAATGTCTCTGTCCACTGCTTTGTACTTACTTCTGATCATACATGCAGGATCTAAAAATGTCATGCCAGTTTTGTACAGGAAGTCACTGCACTCATTTCTATTATTAAAAGGCACAGTACGTAACTTTTAGCAGGGGGGGGAAGCATGTTTGTTTAGGGTTTCTGCATGGTTTTATGAGACCAATAAAATGCACAGTCCTTACTGTGATCGGGCTTGCATCTCTACAAAATGTACTCTACTTGGCCTGGAAGAGCCTCCTCCTGTTTGTTTCCATGAAAATGTTGTTAATTTAACTATGCCCTGCCCATCTACGATGGAACACTCCTGGACAAATGAGAGATTACATCGACTAGTATATTATATAGTATATTTATTTCATTTATTTTATTTAAAATTATGATCTATAAATGTTACAGCTACTACTAAATACTCAAGAGAAAAAGCATAATATGTCTTCTTTAAAACAGATAAAAACAGGGGATAATATCCTGGCCTTGTGCCAATTAGATTAATAAGCAAACTAATTCATTACTGACTGACTCAGTGAGCATCTTGCTGTAACAAAACCTAACAATTATTCCATGTGAGTGAGCAACTTATGTAAAGCCAGAGGTTCAGGTCTATAAGATAAGATAAAAATAAGAAAAAACGTTTAGGCAGCAGTTACACAAGTGCGCAGAAAGTGAAAGCAATCAACAAACCATAATCCTTCATGCATATTGAGTCACCATATTCTATACAGATTTAGCAATTAAGGTGTGTGAGTGAGACAGACTTCTTAGCAATATTGATTCATAGATCTGCATCATAACACTTTTAAACAACATCATACATTAACATTGTAAATTGCTGAGTTATACACTTAACTACCTGCTGACTATAGCATTAAAGTTTAACCTGCTGAAGATGAAAGGGTGAGTTATGCATACATCGATTGTGTTCTTACACTATAAGCATTGTGGACCAAAAATTCCAGTACAATTTGTTATTCTGCACAGTGAAAAAAAACACCAAATTAGAAGCTTTTTAAGAATCTGAATGTGTCGGGATACATATCATATTGTGAGTCTCGGTGATAACCAGCTCTAGTTACAAGCAGGTGCAGACTATTGTGAAACAGTTAAAATGTATAAGAAACTGAAGGATCAACACAACCCCTTTTATTTGAACCACTTTAGTGTTGACTATGTTACTTCTGTGGCTGGTGGGGTCCGCATGATTATCTAAAGCCCAGACAGTGTTACTGAAGAAACACCCCTGATACAAGCCTCCTCCCTCTGCATCTCTGTTCAAACTTCTGTAACGCAACAAGGCAGCCCACCTGATAACAGCCCTAACACTTCAGATACACACCTGTCTAAACAACCCCTGCACGGTCTAAGTAATTTCACCCAAAAAACATTAAGGCATTGTAGTTTTGCATGTGCAAAATGTGATATTTCTATTTACAGGTTTACATGGAAAATTCACAAAAAGGATTAGTAAACTAAAACAGTGTATAGAAGGTAAATATATATCTTGGAGAAAAGTTAGCATCTATGGACAACCCTAGAACAAACTTGTAGTAGCCTTTAAATGAAAGATTATGTGAGGAAAACAAGAGGAGAAACAGCAAGTGCCAAATCCATTACAACACAATCAGGTAGTCTGACAATCCTCGTAATTATAATAATGAACTTCATGGACTACACAGTCCAAAATCTCCATGTTAGCATGAAAGCTAAGGCTGGTTCTGAAAAGCGGCAAGTGGGGGTGCAGTGGTGCACCCATGAGGTGCACCTTGCACAGGAAATAAACTTAACTCGAGCAGAGCCGCGTTAGCAGACTGCAAGCTGCTAATGTTAGCCCATTTGCTGTGATAATCATTCCTATAAATAAAGCCCTCGTTCAGCGAAATGGCCTTTGCAAAGATCTTCTCACAGCCATATGTGGCCGCTGCCAAAACGGTCTTATGAGTGTAACAGCGGTGCCTAAAAGAGCCGGGCCCGGGTCACATTAGGCTGCGTCTCCCTGGCTACAGAGCTAGCTCCGTGCGGCTAGGCTATGCTAAGCACCATGCTACCCGCGGAAAGCCTCATAAATATGCTAAAGTGTGAAAATGACAACGATCAACACGACAGTGCCTTTGTTACGCGTAAGTCATGGCGTTGTTAATAATTCAGCTTTAGTTTTGCGGCGAGCGCTAAAACAGTGCGTAGTTCATGTCATTGGAGAGTTGTGTTAGCCGAAGCTGTCTGTACTCACCCCATCAGCCAGTCCATGGTGTTGTGATGAGTTAGCGGAGCTAACGCTAGCTGGCAGGGAATAAATCCACCAGGAGCTGGAGGCGACCCTCTGGTTTATCGGCCACCAGCCTCGCGGTCCTGGCTGCCTGCCCCGGAGTCCCGCTGCACTCCCGGGCCGCTTCCGTCCCACAGCCGGGGTCCTGGCCGGGTCACCGCCAATGGCACTTAACTTTAAACTTTGAACGGATGCCCTTGTTTTGATCCCCTGTTAGCTCGGAACATGAAGTGTCAGTAATACACACAGTTCAGTGTAGTATCTGTTAGCGGGAGCACAGCATCAGTGGGTTTGACCCGCAGAGAGGAGCAGATGAAGCGGGACAGAGCGCAGTGAGTGTCCAGTGTAAAGAGAGAAGCTCTGTCCGCCTGACGAGCCGCGGTCCAGTTTGGTCACCTCTGTCATGTAGCTTTGTATAGCCACTGAGCTAACTGTCTGCCCAAACCCCACCAGAGCTTCTCCTCTCTGAGCGAAATCCAAATCAGAGTCCGGAAGTAAACAGAGACCCGACCCACCGTCCCCTCTGTGCGTAATGCGTGACACGCAGCGCAGCTTTGCAGTGGGAGATGTAGTTACTTGCGGTCGAAGACGTGAATGGTAAACTTATGGTAATTTTTTAAAGAAGATTTAAAACGAAGTTGCACTTCAACGTAAACAGAATTATCTCCTCACTCCGCAGACGCAGTGGTTGTGTCTCGTGCAAAATGAAAAGTGCCGTAGTTAATCTGCTTTGTGCCGTTAAATGACGGCGTGTCAGATCAGCTCTTGCTCACACGGTAACCTGTGGCACTTTGACGGAAAGCATGAACACATTACAAGATGATTTCATGTCATCATTGTATGACCCGAAAGCACAGGTCATACAATGTGGAACAGACTCTATAGCTCACAATATCTCTGGATTTATGATACATATGATACTTTTTTTTTTTAAGAAAAAATAATAATAATAATAATAATTTCCCATTTAACACAATTCGTGTGTTCAATTACAGACAGTGCAGGCCCCCGGGTTCACTGCCTGTGGCTTCAAAGCACAAGCAAGTGGGTAGAAGCATATAGACCCAATTATAAAGTTATTATTGTTGTTGTTGTTAGGCTGTTGTTTCAAAACAATAACCATAACGGTGGTCTTTACCCCAAAACAAACAAACAAATTCGTTTTAGGGGACATACAGTGCTATAATTTATTTACGCAGGCACGAAAATACCAGTTAGCACTTTGAAATGAGTGCATTGATCTAATGATCAATATGATATTGTCTGTGTGTGTGTGGTTGTGAGTGCATAGTGACCTCTGCACATCCCCATGCCCTAAACCTTTCACCTTCCTCCCGCAGTCTCAGTCTCGAGCTTCTATAAATAACGGTAGCGTTGAGGCGACAGGGGCCAAGGAAAATGGGAGCCTTGTTAACAGCAGGCAGAGCTGTGTGATTGGTTCAGTGACACCTCGGCGCGCCGGTGATCACCAATCAGCTGATCCAGAGGCGGGGCTAAACAAGTGTATGTCAAAATTATCCAACAAAGAGTGACACCACCAACATCCACACGGGGGCGCTGTGGGATCTGAATAAACTTGAAGCACCTGTGCCATTCATCACCATTTAGAAGGTCTCTAAATGTGTATTTTAGGCTTTATAAGCTATTATATCACAGTTGAAGACTTGAACTAAAAGGATGAGGATTGACTCAAAAGTCAGTTCCTTTTTGTTTCTTCGTACACCTTGGGCATTTTGATGATTTTCTTTTATTATGCACTCACAAGATAAGGTAAGAGTTAGTGAAATAAATTGTGTGGGGAAAATACTAACATGATATTTTTTCTTTAACTTTTCCGCTGTACTTGGTACTGTGGTTCTCAACCTTTTTTGTCTCAATTACCGGCCTAAGTGTTGTCTCTCTATGTCATGTAGCCTACATCAAAGGCAGGTGTTTCTTTAGTATTATAAATCTGACAGTTACTGTATTGCCTATTATAACTATTTTATTTTTCTGTTTTAATTATACCTAGAAACATTATTAAGATTTTAAGCCTGCTACAATTTTGTTTTACATTAAAACATTGTTTAATAAATATATTAAAAACTTTGGTACCACTTTATAATAACTACACCTTATTTTGCCTGAGCAAAGCATTAACAAAGACTTAATTCATTGTGAACAAATAGTTTATTAAGCATGATTCAGGATTAGTAACTACTTAATTAAGGTTAGGGTTAAGGTTGGGGTTAGGATTTAGGGTTGGACTATTAGTTAAATAGTTACTAATCCTAAATCATTCTTAACAAACTATTTGTTAACTATGAATTAAGTCTTTCTTCATGCTTTATTAAGGCAGAAATACATGTACGTGCCCACATACCCTCAAGGGTCCCTACCCCTGGTTTGGAAACAGTGATGTAAGGTACTTACAGAGTCAGAAGATTTTTTAATGCAATGACTCCAGTCAACTCAAGCTGTAGTGATGTAAATACTTTAAACATGTCATAAAAAGTGTTGTAAAGTTTGGTCTTAGTTAAGCATTCAACAGACTTTTCCATATTCAGCAGCGTATGGAACACAATTCACTCCTGAACATGACTTGTGCTCTTATGACCTCACAGGAGTCCGGTAAACATCCATGAAAAGCATCTCATCCGCAGTCATCCACAGTCTGTGTTGTGGACCGACTGGTGCCAGTGATGAGCGCTGTGGGAAAACCAAGCGGGACTTTGGTCAGGTGATCGTCTGAGTTAGCCAAGGTCACTTCCTGAAATCCATCCATCTGTCAATACAGGGGTCAATAATACCATCCCATTCCACAGCCGCATCCCACGTAGGCCGTAAGTAAGCTGTGAGCAATCAAACAGATGCTAAAAACAACATGCAACATAATACAGTCTTCTATTAATAACGCACTTGGATTTCATATTGACTGAAGTAACTAATTACAAATACTCAAGTAACTGCAACTGAGAGGAGTAAGTAAGGAGGTAATTATACTTTTTTCCGCAGATTTTTCAAAAAGCACTTGTAACTGAGTGTAATTTTCATAATGTGATTGTAATTAGCAACATTTAAAGTCCTATTACTCACTGCGTTGCGTACCAAAGAATTCCCAATCGTCCCAATGCATTGGTGTCTGTCTCTGCTCCTGCACTGCATCGGAGATGGCCAGAACTTGTTGATTGTGTTTTAATACAACTTATGTCAGCAATAAAACCTTAAATTAATACATTTTGTAGAGGATATTGATCTAAATTGCTACTAAAATTGCATTTAAGGCAAAGGTTAAGGTAGACTATATTGTCCCCATAGTGAAATTTGTCCTCTGCATTTGACCCGTCCTTCAATGGCACCAGGAGCAGTGGTCACCGCCGTGCAGCGCCTGGAGACCCATCTCCAGATGTTTGTGCTGGGCTTGGTCAGGAGCACCGTAGCTGGAGGATTTTTAATGTACCTGTTTTTGGGGTTGATGAAAACCTCACAGGCCCAGTCTCACCCAGGAATCAATTCCCACAACCTGCTTGATGTGAGGTGAGAGTGCTAGCCACTCTGCTACTCTACTACTTAGTACTTTGAGTATCCTAGTATTTTTCCATGTGCATTTTTTTACTTTTTGGCAGCAGTATGTGTAATTGAGTATGTTTTTAACCATGCAACATTGCTTTTACTTGAGCACACGTTTTCTCTCCACCACCTCCTGATCGGGATATTCTTTGGCAAAGTGATAATTTTTAGTAGCTGCAGATGCACAGAAGAGTTTTGCCAAAATAGCACTAATGCTTTCATACCAGACATTTTATGAAGTTAACAGAATATACTTTGTTAGCAAAAACAGCACAACACAACTGCATACCTCTGGATATTGCAGCCAGGACAAAGTATTGGCTGAGGCATGACTGATATGATTTATTCATTGCTGGCAACGGTAACTCAGAAAGCCATTAGGAGGCATTAAAACTGAGACACCTCACATTACTCCTGCATGAATAATACATACTTTGTAGATGCAGTGAAGGGTGTGAGTTTGTACACAGTGTCACATATGACTTGCACAACTACTTCAGTTGCAAAAGTTTATGAAAACAAAAACATGTTTACGAAATCTATTCATTGCATTTGGTTTTGTTTTGTCTAACCACATACAACAGCAAAATAACTTAGGACTCTGCAAACTAAAAAGCAAGTATTTGGTACTGGTAGTAGCATTTGTGAGTTTGTGATTATGTTAATTTCATATAATCAATAAATCAGATATATCCTGATAGATTTATAGAAATTACACTCAGCCTATGCCTTTTTAACAGGCTAAAAGTTAAATGTTACTGATAATTTAGGTTATGTTTCATTTATTAAGGAAAACATCAATTTATGTGTTGGTATCACATAAAAAAGTAAAATTGAGGATGTTGCTGTGTTATTCATTTGCCTCACTCATAATTATTGCAAATCCAAGTCAATCTAAACTGTTCTCAGATTTGTATGTTTAAATGTGATTATGTTAAATTAACATAATCACAAACACAAATGCTACCACCAGTACCAAATACTTGTTTTTTTAGATTGCAGAGCTCTACAGAAGTTATTTTGCCGGTGTATGTGGTTAGACAAAACAAAACCAAATGTAAACATGTTTTTGTTTTCATAAACCTTTATATATGATATATCCGATTTATTGAGTACATTCCTTATTAGCATTGAACAAGTATGTGCCAAGTTATTTTCTCTTGTAACTTTGATTTGAATTTCCATTTGTGTGATGACTCAGAATCGCTAAACTGTTAATGTCCTGATCTCATCTACAGGATCCTTTTACTCTTGAGTGATCATTTATTAAGGTGACGACGATGATGGCTGTGTGCATTATAGAGTTACAGACCGACGGCTCTGCTCCGTCTGCCTCTGTCGATCCGAGTATCATAATGTAAGTGCGTGCTTGTGTCATTGTTGGCTCCGCTCTGACGGCCGATGTCTCCGTGCATGACTCAGTGCTGGCCACATTAGTCATGTCTGCAGACCTACCTGGCTCCAGCGCGCCCATATACCCAACCAGGAAAAAGCTGAACACACAAAAGATTATGTCACTGCTGAGAAGCCAACCGAGAAATAAGAGATTTTGTGCAAAACAGCTCTTTTGTCTACAGAAGCATGCTGTTTTATGAGGCTCTTCATTCACCACATTCTCAGATGGAGAGCGTACCCCCCGCGCGCCTAAATCAAATCAGACATGAAGTCATTTTGAGCCCGAAGCTGCTGACAGAAATAGCTTGCATGTGGCTGTGAGGTCATGGGCACCCAGAGGAGAAATGATAACAGAACAGTAGCCACAGACTGCAGGCCGACACTTTGAACTAGACCTCCGCTAACTACACCCACAGACTTTGTGCTGGTTGTAGTTAAATGCATTTGATGTGATCATTACTATAAGTAGAGGGCCTTCTGCAGTCCATTCAGTTCTTAAGTTTTGTGTGACGTTGATATGTCGTAAAATGAATGTCAGAGCAGAGATGGTTTGGTTTTTGGTTTCGACTTTGGCGGTTTACCATAAATAGCACAATTCAAATAAAGCAAAACCAATTTGAAAAGAACACAAAACACCATAAACACCATTAGATACCTGAGGTTTTTAATGGGTCCCAAAATGGGGAAATAACATCATAAGAGCAGCAGGAGAGTAAAAAAGCTAACAAGAATCAAAATACTTGGAATAAGAAATAAGGATAAAAAGAAAAATGTAAAAAAAAATTGATAGTTCTCAAAAAAAAAGACACTTGACACTTTTTACTGACCTGTGAGAACAATTTTAAACACATACTTAAATACTTCTGCTGAAGTACATTTTTATTTGTGATACTTTTACTTTTACCTGAATATACAAGTTGCTTCCATCTTTGTTCTTTTACTGAAGTAAAAAAAGTGACCACTGACCAACAGCAATCTATGGGTTTTGAACTGATAGCGATTAACAACATAAACCATATATTCTCTCTTTTGAATGAGAAAAAAGTTGCATATCACAGAAAGCAGAAACTCGTGAAAAGCATTTTATTCATTCTCATATCAATTAATGTGCATGCTGTATATGATTCTTCAATAATGTTGTCTTGAGAAAAACCACAACTGAAATACTACTCTTCAAAATGCACAGATAGTTAGTATTCACTGTACGTCTTTGCACGGCAGAGAGAAGAACCCGGTGGAAAAAAGTGTTGTACCTCCGAGCTGTGAATAACTATTTTAAACACAGGCTGAATCATTTAAGCCTAGAGACATGAGGCAGTGTCTGACCTTGTGTCATCGGTGCCATAAAACCCTAACCACTGTTTATTCTCCTCTGGTGGTCGAGGAAGTGGTTTGGGAGGTGTGGATGCTGCTGAGATATGGGATACACTGACTGTATATGTTGCACGCTGCTGACTACAGTAACGCTGCATTGACGGGCTTTAGTGCAGGGCCAGAGTGCTGATAGGGCCGAGTTCCACCTTTAGAAAGACAGAGACAAATGTCAGCAGTCCAGCTACAACAGTCAGCATTTTGACAAACACACAGAGGGGTTGTCAAAAAATCAATACCCAAATACTAATCATGTAATCAGCAGGAATTTATATTTTGGGGGAAAAAGATGCAATTAAACTAATTCTGAGTAGTTTAAGAATGGTCTTGATATATTTCTGAACTGCGAAAGACCAAAATACTGCTGAAAGGTGGAAGATAGATCCAAAAATGTATGATATCAACATGACTTTGGTGGCGGGAAGAAGGCCATCACAAAAATATGGATGACTCAAATTATGTCAGTGATTATGGACTGGACCGACGTAGTAACTGACATTGAAAACATAACTCTTGTATTTAATTTGAAAATGGACTTGTTTGACAGACTTTGGTTTTATGTCTTGTGTCACCATTTTATTTATTTATTTATTTTCTGTATTATTTCTCTCTCTCTCTGGTCAGGTTCTGTTTCTTGTTGTTTAAATAAATACGTAAAAAAATAAAAATTTATATTTTTATTTAGAGATATGCAATATGTAGATTACCTGTAATTGAAACTATTGAAATTACCTTAAAGAGTGTAATCGACCCAAAGTGAGATTTATGCATTTTTGTGGATAATTTGATGATTCATTCACGTTTTGTGCTTGACTTGAACCTCAACTAAGACGTTTAGCGGTACATTTTAGCACATTCCTGATGCACTGATAAAATACAGATGAAAAAAGGTGACATATTAATTTTTGTCAATATCACTTATATACTACGAACATTTTGTGCTAAAAAAATTACTTCCAACTGTCTGAAAAAGAAATGACTTTGTTATTACTGAAATCTGTATTGAGTATTAAGCCTTTCCTTCATATTGAAATTGAATTTAAAGATTTAGCGTCACGACAAAAGCTTGTGTCCAAACGTACAAACTGAAGATTACTGTCTGGGTTTATTCAAAACAAATCCCCTGTGAAAGGTGAGCCTGGATGTATATTTTCAGACTGGCTTCCATCAGGGAACAAAAGTATTGATCTTCTCTCACCTTCATGAAGGAGACAGCACAGTGCTGCGGGGCCTTTGTCCTGGTGCCAGCAGCAGGTGGCAGCAGTCAGTTACACAACGCCTGTTTAAATGTCACTGTTATTGTCTTGACTGCAAACAACAAGGCAGACAATAAGGTCAACACAAACCTGGATAGAACTGAGTACAACAGCACAAGCTTTATATAGCAAAACTGAAGCTGATTTATTATTTTTTAAGGCAAGGAATAGGCCCTCTAGTGGTGAATGGGATGACATTTTGCAGATCAGATGTCCAAAACATGAAAGATTTGTATATTTTCATCATTATACTATATTCATACTCTTTTTACATATTGCGTCTTTCATTTTAATCAAAACGTTTCTGCATTAACCTTTCAAATTGATCTAAGAGTTACTGAATAGAGTAGAGCTGTAGATTTTATTTTTTATCTCGAGTACTCCCTAAGCTTTGTCTCACACTCAGAGTACCCCTTGACTTGAGTTTCAGGCAAATAAATGGGTTTATTATTCACATATTGTCAATTATTACTATTATATTTTTGATTTAGTTATATTTATGGTTCAAGATACTCCAAAAATATGATAAATGTACTACTGAAAACTGATTTTTTTTTTTTTTCAGATAAAGGTACATTTAATCTTCGTTTAAAACCTAAAACCATTCTAAGTACCCCCTGGTAATTGGTTATAGTAGATGACTGTTTATCCAATTATAAGGATTTGTGACTTTATGCTACCCTTTTTACATGTGAATGCCTAGTTATTTTTGCATACAATCCTGTGCGTTTGTCCTTTTGTGTGCAGTTTTGGTCAGATATGTCCTGGTTTTAAGAGCTTTAGAGCACCACATCTTGGCCACTTTTAGTCACTAATCCACTGCTCTTCAGCCACTGTGCAGGGAACACTAGGGTGCCTGGAGTTATTACCAGGTGTGCCTTACAAAAATATCCAATTTAGATTCACACATTTAGATTGAATTGAATTTTTTTTTTACCATTTTGGAGTGTCCTGAACATTCTTCTTCACCAAAAAAGAAAGCAAAATGAGGACCATAACCCACTTAAAATACATGACATTAATCGCCTCATTATATATCTTTTTTTATTTATTTTTTAAACTAAGTGGTCTGACTGGGGAATGCCTTGTAGTTCAAGTGCCGCTGAATCTTTACAACCAAAAACATATCTCATGACTCAAAAAAGGTTGAAACTGGACTAACTAATGCATAGAGAATGCCTTTAGTCGACCGAGAATTTCTTTACTCGACTACAGCCCTGTAGAACAGAGGGTGAGAATAGAATAAGATGGACATTTCTTTATCTTAGTTTGAAAACAGACACTTTAAGGGAGCAAATGAGAAAGTGTTAGTGCTGAAGTACATATACCTTGCACAAAGTATGATAAATCCTTTGATAAAATCTACCTAAGTCTAAAATTACTTTAATTTATTGTTTGAGTTTTGACTTGATGAGATTTAACTGTTTACGGTGCAGAATGTTTCACTGGTTTTCAGGTATTTCTGACAGATCTAGTGATAATTGAGGATTAAAATAACAAAATAAATCAGCCAATCTGGTAAATAAAATCCTCTTAACCCACCGGCAGATAATTTGTCTTGATGTAAGAAAGTATATGCATTGAAACAAGTCAGAAATGGTTTGAAAGAAGTGAAAGAATCTATCATCTACTAACTAAGCTTAACTTGTCTAAAATTGTGATTAATATTCTGAAATCAAGACATTTTAACTCATCTAGAAATTCCTTTTTGTGTAGTTTTTACTTCTTGTTTGTACGTTTCGCGTCTCATGGAAGCAAAAAGAACTCTCATTGTCCCTTCGATTGGATTCTCGAGTAGCTGCTTGGGGGGCCAACTTAAACTAGTTAGGACTCCAGACTCACGTCCTTGGTTTCAAATGGCCATTCCTGTGAGCATTTCTCTGTCTGTTCACGTCAAAGCCTCACATTCCAGACATTACCTTGTGCCCTCTGTGTTTTGCAGTGATTCGCCCGTCTAGACTGCTGCTGTAACACCGACATGTGCAATACGCAGGTGGCCATGACAACCCTAACTGCATTAAGTGTGGATTACCTGCTGAGCCTCCACTACCACGGGCTACACGGGTACTTATCTCCAGAGTCCATTTGTCCGAGCCATTACCGTAGGGTAGTGGGTGCCAGAGAAGAATCAAAGTGTAACATTCAGCATCATGGTCGAATTATGTAAGTTTAAGCGGCGTGTTAAGGTCAAGAAGAGATAGACAAAACATTACAAGGTGAATAATAGTATATAATCTGCGTTAGTGATTTTAGAATGATGAAAAATGAAATCAGTTAAATATACCGTTGTGAAATATTACCCAGATACTAATTGATACTGAAACTAAATAAATCCTGGATATTAATTTTGGTATTGATACTAAGACTGTTACAAAAGTAGGACTAAATTAAAACGTTCCTAAACAGTTTTAGAATGGTCTTGATCTTTATTAGAAACAGAATTAGACTTAATTTCAGAACAATGTATTTGGGCCTCAGAACTCCTGCCATGGTCTCAGTCGATGGATATCTGTGGACTTTACTGTTTGTGGCTTAGAAGAAGGCCATTACAAAAAACTGGATGACATAGACTGCTCTGACAAATGAGGACTGGACTAAAATCATACCATACATTAAAAAAAAAAAAATAAAAAAAATTACATTTGGACTCAACTTGAAAATGGGACTTTTATTTTCCTTTTAACGTTCCGTGAATCTGTTTTAGTTTGTGTTTTAAATTAAATAAATTGTGTTAGACCACATGATAATATTCAATGACTGGTTCAGACTTTGTGTTGAAAATACATGATTTTTTAGTAACGTGGCAACAAAATAACAAGAGTTCACAAAAAAATTCACTAACAATTTGATCCTTCACTGACTTAATGCTGTGGGAATTAGTCAGACTACAGGCTTAAGAGGTTTGGCTCCAAACAAAGACCACAAAATTTAAAAGCATGTATCAAATAACACCATAAATGACAGTGGCCTAGATGGTACATTTGGTTTTTGTACTCGCATAAAGAAGGACGTTTATTCCCCGTTCTAAACACTGTAACTTTAAGACATTTCACTTACCTTATTATGAATATGGTTTGAGAGTTAATGGCAGACAATGTTAATAAATCTTCTTACCACGTGTTGAAGCCTTTCAATTTACTCTTTGTCTACCAGTGTTTTCAAAAGCCTGATCTATTTGAACGCAATAAAAATATTATTTGATCCCTGAGTGAATCCCCTCAACTGTTATTTATAGTGTTTAGAAGGTGGCATCAAAAAGGACAAAACTTGTCAAAACAGAGATGTGTTTTTGCAAGTGGTGTAACAATTCGACTAGGAAAATGCCTATAATGTTATAATGTACACCATTTTTTTTCTTGTTCTTTTTTAATTGCGGTTTTAAACATTATTAACACATCAGAACAACACAAAAAACACAAAGAACAGAACACGACTAGAGAGCAGAAAAAAACAACTAAAAACACAGTTCAAAGAAAACTTCCCATTTTGTCCAAAGTCTGTCAAACGTACCCATTTTCAAATTAAGTCTGAATGTAATTTGTTCCATTTTTCTTATGTCTATTATTATGTCTTTCCAGTCCTTGATAATTGGTTGGTGTCTTTCATTTTTTGTGATGACCTTTTTCCCTGCTGCCAAAAGCACTCTCCATCTACTATATCCATCTACTTTATCCATGACAGGAGCACTGAGGCCCAAATATATAGTTCTGAAATGTACATCGTTGTTAAAGCTGCAATGCGTAACATTTGCCTTGTTGGAGATGGTTTTGTTTTGCCTAAAATGTTCAACAGTGTAGAATTAAAGAAATTGCACATATTTATTATATTTTTTGTTGTTGTTATTGCTCAAAAATACTGCTTTTTCCATTGAGATACGTATGTTTAATGCTTCACGATAAAGTGGAACATTCTAGGCAAAGCAATAACAACTCCATGGAGACAAACATCAGAAAAAAAGTTAGGCGGTGTGGCTTTATTACAGAGTTAAGGATCTTTTTTATACTTGCACAGATTCTTCTACAATCAGACCATTACTGCATGCAATCCTGAGCAGGACACATGTGTTTCAGTGGGGCTTGGCATGGCATACCACAGGGAACCACCAGTAGCCCCAGCACGCAACTCCCTGCTTGCGTGAGAAATGGATAAGCATGAAAGAGAAACAAGGATAGGCAAAATTGTTGAGCACCAGATTCGAGCTTTTATTGCTTTTTTCCACGGAAAGAGAAAACGGCCTCGAAATTCCTTTTGGATCCAGTGACGTGTGAGAAAATGTGGAATGCTGCGCTGCTGACGCAACTTTCGAGCAGGCAGTGTGCAATAATTGGTGTGTGCTTAAGATTAAAGTGGTTTCAAAGTAGCCAGGCAGATGATAAAAACAGGGGAAGAAAATGAGGGCATGTTCCTTGTGAGAATGGAGACACTTGCATGCGTGTGTGCACAAGTGGAAAAGCAGAACGCGCTGACGTAACACTGCTAACTGTTTCCATAAAGAAGGCCGGGGATGAGGCGCCAGGCAGCCCTCTTGGCATGGAGATGTCTGGTAGCCATCAGCCGGCTGCAACAGAAGGACAGTACACACACAAACACACACACATGCTACGCACATTTATCACTTCATTTAACCAGGGATTTACTGGCATCAAACACAACAGGTTTTTGGTTGCCAACACAGAGCATTTGCAGCCGTTCATCTGCTCGTGCACGTTTGAGTTTGTGCGCTTGTGAACAGGTTGTTTTGGAGAAGCAGTAAAACGCCGGGCACAGGATGGTCACTACGGGTGATTTAGTTTGTTGAGATAAGGAGCTGGATCAGTATGTATGGGATTAGGTTGTACTGTTTACACATGTCACATTATACAGGCACCAGGGACTAAACAGACGTTGTGTTGAAGTTTAAAGATGGTGGACCTGATTGATTTTCAAACCATGAAATGAGGAAGTATGTGTTTAAATCGGTGATATATGTTCCTGGCTCTCTCATATTCACATGTATCGATTATTTTGGCCATTAGCACCGCTGTAGAACTGCTTTTTCAGACAGAAAAGTGCAGCAGGATGGACCTCCCTTGTACAGTCAATTTGCTCTCATCCCAAAGAGTCATAAAGTGACTCACTTGCCGCCTTCTTACAAGTTTGCAGTAGATAAAATGTTTTTTATGATTAGATGATGTGTGCAATGCTGATTTTAGTCTCAAAGTTTACAATACATTTTCTGGGGAGAAAAAAAAGACAATTTACAACAAAACATTTGGTACCCAAAACTCCTAAACATAATATTCCGTGTTTCATCTTAACATTGTCTTGTAATACACTTACTTATCTATTCATGATTGATTTAAGGTTATCAATTGACTAACTTTTAAAAATGCAGATGATATGGGCATGTACTTAGTAAATGTATCAAAAAAATAAATTAAATCAAAATAAAATAACCTTGTCATTTAGCTTTACTTTGGCTGTACATAAACAGCATCAAATATGAGTGGGCAAAATATAGAATAATATAGTGAATGTTGATTGAATATGAGAATCAAGTGTATTGTTATAATAACTGTAAGAACTGACTCAAAGTAGGGCAAAAGGAAGTAATGGTAAAATGACATTTTTGTGAGTAAATGTTCAGTCCTTTTACATTTGTCTGATACTTAAACCTCATCTAATACATTTAAAAACTCATGTCAGTCATTTCTGTTGGAGTGCAAAGTATCTTCTAATTATTGTTATATAGGGACACACCAAAAAAGATTGTAATGTTATTTTTATCACCGTACATAATGTTCTATAATACAGTGTGCAAGGCGTTTTCTGTTTTAAGTGTTTCAAACAGCTTCACTGTGATGAGGTCAGGCGTATATTGCCTTCATAGTTTCCGTCAGTGAAGCCTTAAGTAGGCAGAAATGTAGTTGATTCTGAATGAAAAATCCCCACAGGAAGCTCTTTCAAAGTGCTGAAACAGAACAGTCTATCTGCAACAAGAAACCTGGTGTGGAAGTGCACAGCTCAGCACTCAGGCATAGGTTTCCTGATCCATACAAGCGGAGGGCACCTTGAACAACAAACACACTCAGAAGCACATCAGGATTATCCACGTTCATCCTGGTCCTATAGACAGGGTTAGGCTAGTATCAAAGTCTTCGTAAATGATACATGTACATAGGGCTGAGTACTGTTTAATGAAGTAAAGTAAAGTTGTACTATCAATACAAAAAAGAAAAAAAGTGCGAAAAAACGGTACATGCATGTTTATCGAAGACAGTTTCCTCAAAAATATGGAATTTGTGAATTTTGTTTTTCTGCTTAGTGGTTTTCAATAATGGTTCATGATTGTACTTTGTCAGATTCAATGAGTGCAGAAAAGTTTGGAAATGGTATCTGTGGCGTTTAACCATTTTTAGGGAACACATTTTGTAATTGTCTAAATATGTGTTGATGTTATGACTGATCTGTGCTGCTGTCTTGGCCACGACTCCCTTGAAAAAGAGCTAAATAATCAAAATCTAAATGGTACGTTTGAAAAACGTAAAAGAAATTGGTACCAAAAGAAGTCCTGGCAGGTGTCGTTTAAATACTGGTATAAGAGAAAAAAACAAAAGACAGAAAGGTACCCAACCCTATGCACAGATTCAACTTTCTATTCAGAATATTTATACTTATCTACACATTTTGATGTACATAATAACCAGTAAGACCTTGCAAAAAGTGCTAGAAATGGTCTGTGCTTTAGCCATTAAAATATGTCACTTTTTTACTTTGAGCCTTCCTTCTTTTTTCCATTCCAATTTCACTGCAATATTCACTGGCGCTGCACATGAAATTCCTCCCACAAACTTCATAACCAATAAAAATATTCTGGATCAGCAATTGTTTTCAGGAGATTGGTTTAGGACAATCAATTAATGTCAAGACTATTTGCGTTTTTTGCGTTGCTTTGGGCCAGAATGAGCTGAACTTGAAAGAATAAAGGACAGTTGCATAAGACTGATGATAAATCATTTGAGTTTGAACTAAAAAAATATGTACTTCTGTGCTCTGGTGCCTGATTAGTGAGGACCAAAAACTGAAGAAGCTGGTAATCAGTGTTGGGTGTAACTAAGTACTTAGTTACTGTAATTAAATTACAGTTTTAGTACTTAGTAGTAGTAGTGTACTTAGTAGTAGTGTAACACATTACTTTGAAAATACTTGTAATTAAGTTACAGTTACTAAACTTATTTGTTGTTTTCCTGTTTAATTGCCATTAATAAAATGTAAACCCAAAAATGTGATTATGTTAATACAATATTACAAATAACATAATCCCAAAGTAATGTAACATAGTTACTTTCTTGAGGCAGTAACTAAGTAATGTAACTAATTACATTTTATAAAAGTAATTAGTAAACAGTAACTAATTACTTTTTCAAAGTAACTTACCCAACACTGCTGGTAATAGAGTAGGGGTAAAACCTACAGGCGGTTTTGACTACAGACACCTCAAATGTGTTTCGGAGACTTTTTTCCAACCGTCACTGGTTGGTTATAAAGGCTTTGTGGCTGCCATGTTGGAATTTTATGTGAAATCCCATTGTGACATCATGAAACCAAAACTGTCTCACTGAAAGAGGTGAAATGGTCCCCAATGTATTCGGACAGTCTTTGGGGAACGATGCAGTGCAGTGTTTTCTCTGAGGGCAAATACCTGTCTTTGTTTAGTTCACACATTCTCTCCACAACAAAGGCAATATGTGTTTCTGAATGAGGCACAGACAAAATGGGATTTTTTTTTTTTGTCTCAGACCTTAATGATTATAAAATTATAATATGACAGTTTTTAACATGCTGCAAAATTAGTATTTCTATGCTTTCAATTAATTAGGCATGGTGAGGACTGGGGGTACCTGGTTTTCACACAGAGAAACCAAAAACAGGCATTAAAATCAGACTAGTTAGCTCTTTGGCATGTCACTAATATTCATGTCTATTAATCTTAAGGCAATGCATGACTTTAGATCAGCTTTTCTCAGACGTCAAAGTAAAACTAGGGCTGTTTGCCAAAGTGCAGCCGATAAGAGCTCTTACAGCAGAGTTAAAATGCTTTATTATTACTTGCAGACAATGTGTAGTGGTCTAATTTTGTCATAAAGTGTTATTTTTTTTACAAGATACTCTTTGGTGATTGACAAAAAATGTGCTAAGTTACATCTAAAATGTACTACAGCTTTAATTGTCTCGTGAAGTTGATCTGTCTTTCAATGTCAAGAGTGTCTCGTACTCACTTCCTATCAAGGTGGTGAAATTTGCATATTGTGCATGTTTTGGGTTGATGGTGGAAACCGAAATGCTAGAATGAATCCAATCAAACACGTGTGGAACCGGGAAACTCCAAACAAAAATACCCACCTGGCCCAGGAATCAAACCTGGGGACTTTTTGTTGTAAAGAAAGATAAGAATGCTCTCTTCAGTCACGTTGCTGCCAAGAAGGGACAGGTGTATGTGAGATAGAGGTATTTTTTATTATACCTTATACTTTATGATAGCAAACATTTGTTTTTACACCAGGTGCTGTCTCAGTGCGAACGCTAGCTTTATTTATTGTATGTCATCTTATTCTTTACTACAGTCCAAACATCACTTCATAGACATACGTCACGCCCTGTTGTCACACTGATATGTACAGGAACAGATAAGGAAGAGGCAGAGTGTGGAAAGAGGGCAGTGAAGTCATGAATTCCACTGGTGCATGTCGGGAGTGTGAAGAGGAAGTCCAGGGATAGTGCCAGACAATGAGACAAAGTGGAGATGACACACAAAACTGAAACGTCACTTGGCGTGGCTTTTTGTACTTGGCAGACTTCATTGTCCTCTGAAATTTTGTCCTCTGCATTTGATCCATTTCCAGGATGCAGAGGCAGGATCTTGGTGAGGATTACCTAACGGGAGGTTTAGCCTATTGTGCATGTTTTGAGGTTGATGGAGCAAAATCTGTGCCCTGAGGAAACACATACAGACATGGGGAGAACATACAAACTCCACAGAAAAAGGCCACATACAGTTCAGACAGTGAGAGACCTCTAGACACTACTTCAAAGGGGACATACATAATGAGCTTTTTACACTATTTCCTCATCTTTAGTGCACTCAAAGTTGTATTTTGATCAACTCCTGCAGGAGTAATCCTGTATTGTGTGGCAACTGAATTTCTGTTTGTGCTTACCCCGCCCACATCCCTGAACTTAGTTGCGATTATTTGAAAATTAAGACTCAAAGTTATACATGTTGGGCTCTAAAATGTAACATAGCCACTTAGAAAAAATACAACATGGTGTATGGTAATGTCACTATGAAGAGGAAAAACAGGAAGTCAGTGGACTCATTTCTATTACTAAGCCATTTTAGATGAACAATTTGTAAAATAGTTATCTACTTATATTATAGTTCAATAGAAAGTACCTGAGAAAAGCGTAACATGTCTAATATAATACTGCCGTACTAATAATACTAACAATTAATACTTTCTCAATCATATTTTTAATTTAATTGTTAATTGCTACATGGCAATGGTGCAAACTTTAAATAACTCTAAAGCTCATAGACATTACTGTTACATTCTTTATCATTAACTCACTGATGGAGCAATATAATGGAGTCTATAGTATTCCCACTCTTTGTAAGCCATTCAATGATGTTTCTATTTTTGACAATACAAATATGGCTTGACTCTTGTGATGACCTTGATTCGTTAAATTATTCACAGCATCATCCGTGAATGGAAACACACCATTCACTGTTGAGCAAAAAAGAAAAAATCAATATGGCTTGTTATGTGGCCGGAAGGGAATTTGTTTCACACTAAATCAATAATACAACTCTGGGACTCAGGATGTCGTCATGTTGTATGCATGTTCGGTGGAAATCCCCAATTCCCCATTTAGACCCCGACCCGTATACACACAGACACACACACACACATACACACACATAAGGAAAAAGAAGAAGCAGAGAAGTGGTTGTATTTTGTCATGTCTGTATTTTGTCTCATTTTCACAAAACATTTACAGGGGAAGGAAAAGCCTTTCAAGAGAACCTGAGGTATTTTGCGTCAAGCAGCCAAAGGTATCAGGATTTACTTTAAAAACTTGTCTAAACTCATCAGTGTTCTTAGATGCGTTGCTATTTACAATAATAATAATAATAGTAATAACAATAATAATAATAATAGTAATAATAATAACCACAGTTTTAGCAAGTGGGACAGTCTGCGTCTGCATTAACATGTATAAAAAATAGGACAGGTTGCTTGAGCCTCATGCCATTTATTGGGACAAAAAAGTCAACACTGGAATCAGATTTTTATCATAGCTGCAATAGCAGGAGGTCAAAGGTCAGACAGAGAAGCTAATCAGGGCTAAAAGCAAGAAAATACACATGACACATTATAAATAAATAATCTCGCACCAGGAGAGTCTTCCATTTGGGCTTCATTTCAATAGTGTTTTATCAAAGCTTTGGGAATTCAAAATGAATACAAATTCGAAATAGGAGAGTGAAGAAGCTTAATGGACATGCATTGTGCTGATGTACCGGCCGCAGCAGCACTGCTGTGCCCTACACTGGGCTTGGCTCACTGAAAGATCCCCTGAGAATGAAAAAGGGCATGTGTGGGGCCTGGTACATGTGTGTTACATGTAGAAGTGCATACAGTTGTAAGAGTTTGAGTGTGAGCCTGTCAGAAGCTTTGGTGGGAGGCTTTAAACAATGGCAAACAGGCGCTGGCTCTGCAAGGACAGTCTGAACCACTGGTTGCATATACCTGTTGTTATGCAAGCTGTATTAAATGGCAACTTGTGATTTATAAATTGAATATAAGTAAATGATCTGAGAGCGCATACAGCTTATCTGTCTTTCTTTGCATACAAACAAAACAGTCTCTTCATTTAATGCTTGAGCCGTGCTGGGACACTTATTCACAGGCTCATACAAAATCATTGTTCATTTAGATGGTACTATTGGAACCATTCTGCCACCAAAACACTGACTATACTCTAGCTTCCACACTTGGCTTTGTCAATAGTAATTGGACTTTGTCATAGAAACCAGAAAAGTGCATTTCAAAGCCATAATTCACTCTCCCAAAAGAAGGAACAGCACATATTGCTCATTGGATGTGTGTATTTGTATCACTGTGTTCATAAATACAATACAGCAAATAATAATAATAATAATAATTCAACAAAAGAAAATGAAAATCCACAAAACATTATATTATTTCTCATTACCAGAATGAACCAATACAATAAATTAAACTATAACTGAACAAAATGTCTATTAGGAGTCCATTAAAATTGCCATATATATTCATATTGTATATATATAGTATTTGTCGGTCTGTAGTCAGCCTTTTTGGTGCATGCTCAGTGGTGACCTTAGGTGGAATGAGAGGGGGTAAAGGGAGGGTCCATCCCAAATCTTCATCACATGGTTAACACTGAAACGGGGAGTTAAAGTCTGTGCTTCAGGGAGAATTTTGTCTGCTGTAAACAGTCTCAAAAACAGCCTGTGAGATGAATCCTTCATTGTTTTGATGCTGTACCGTTGTTAGAAAGATGTCCATGCTGGATAGACTTGTGCTGTGGTGGTACATGATGAGACTGTGCAGAGTCTGTTGCTGTTGATGTTACAGAGTACACAGCAGGGGAGAGAGGTTGGATGTAGCCGTGCGATAATGTATTAAGGGTGAAGCTTTTGAAAGGAGAAACAAGGCTTGGTTCAGATCACAAGCTAAACACCCACATTACAGTATACCACAGGCAAGCAGGTACAATCTGTCGTTACAGGGAATCTCCATATAGTGAATTAGGGATGCAACACAACACTTGTCCCCGGTCAATTCTTTTTTCTTCTAAATAATGAATCAGTACCAACAGTTACCCCCATTTTACCATGTCCCTCAGGTCTGCAATGCACCATCCACCAGGCTCTGTCTGTCACTGTGCTCCTCAGCACTAGTCCAGGTGCAAATGCTAGTTCACTTTTCTATTTGTCACATAAGTCTTTAACACTGCCAATGAAGGGAGCACAAAAATGTCTGTTTCCCTTATTTTTGTATTTGTGCATTCCTTCTAGGTCCATTGTTGCCCAAATGGGACAATTGAGATCATGTCCATTATCTGTCAGGAGACCTCAATAATTTCCATGCTGCCCGAAAAACTTGACTGCTTTCCGATTTTGCCCAGTTCTTCTCTGGACCGCGTTTCGGAAATACCATCCTCAAACTCCATTTGACAGCTGCGTCGCTTGAACTGTTTGTCCGAGCCGCCTGTGGTAGCACCATTAGACGTTGTGGACGTGATTTCCCGGTGGTCTCTCTGCGTTTGCCCCGTTGGAGGCTTCTCCCGTTGGGATTTATCACGTAACCGAGCTCCTTCACTGCACCCAAACGCCACATAGGCTGAACTGCTCCCTAACCTCAGTGTTGACTCCTCTGTTGTACCATTGACTCCGAGGTCCATGTCTCCCCCCTCATCTGCCCCAAAGTGCCAGGGGGCATCTGTGGTGGGGGTGACTGGAGTGACTGGAGTAGTGGCTTGGACTGTGTCTCTGTGTTTGGTCCACATGGCCCCAGATCCCACACTGGGCAGAGAGGGCAGGGACAGTAATAACGATCCCTTCAGGTTGTCATCCCCACATGGAGTGTGGTTGTCCAGGGACAAGCTGAGGGTCTGGGGGGGCTGTTGTGGCTGAGAGTGTACAGGGGAACTGTTAGAACTGTGCTTGGCTTTCCTTCGAGGCCTGGACGATCGATGGATTCCGTCAGGTCCCCCGTAACCAAGGCCTCCAATGCTTCCCCCACTTCCAGGAGAGGGGAACGGTGAGTCAGAGGAACTGGGACTATCTTGGACGGGCGACTGGGAGCAGACACCGTTTGAAGTGCCTGAACTAGGACTGTCAAGCTTGCACAGCTTAGGGACGTCTTCACAATGTGTGGGTGCCAACGTGGGACAGTGCTGACTGTTAGGGGAGTACACAGATTTAATGTCCAGAGAAAAGGAGCGTTTGAGTCGGTTAGTGTCCATGATTCTCTCTGCTGAGAGATGCAGGCCGTTGAAGCCCTGCTGCAGCGTCGTGGGCGACGGCAGTTTAGGTTCTGAAGGAATCTGCGGCTCTGCCACAGATGAGTCATAACTGCTGTGTCCATTCATTTCCAAACATGTGCTGACCCCATTAACCTCTGAGTTCTGCTTACTGCAGCTCTCAGCATTCTGCTCATCCGAGTTGGAAGTCAGAGCCTGAAGAAGTCGAAGTCCCTTTTCAAACTCCAGCAGCTGACCCAGGAAGTTGAAATTTGGAGAGATGGACGGCCTTCTGTCCTTCACAAACCTGACAGGAAAATGAAATATGAATGTGAATGAATATGAAATCTGTTGTACGAAAGTTGTACGGCAGTAAAATCTGTGTTATCTAGACATCTATTGTTATAAGGCCTGTTGCCAAGGATTTTACAAATGTTTGGTTTCTTATGAATGGAGGGAGGATCGGAAAGTCGTCTAGCATTTCCTTTAAGAGTGGTTTGTCTTTCTATAAGACCTGACACCTTAGCTCAGCTGGTGGTGGGTGGGAGGAGCATGTTTACCTGTAGGCATCATCTGATGACAAGCCCATTGTCTTCATGATGTATGCAATGGCGATGGTTGCTGAACGTGAGATTCCTGCCAGGCAGTGCACAATGACTCTGCAGTTTGACACCTTGGCTTTGTCTGTGGGGAAAAGGGACAGGTAAGTCTACAGAAGACTATACAACTACACTGACATCCTGACAGGACTCAGGTTTTAGTCTCTGGAGAATATCACACTTTACTCAAAGTACATGACCTTTCCAGAGACAGGGTCACACAATAGATGTAGTGTATCCCTTGCCTTTGTTACATGGGTGGGCACGTGGACATTTTTGTGACATATTAAATATCTTGACATTCTTAAAAACAACATGAGAATGATTGAAAAAACCCTTCTTCCAGTGTCTGGTGTAACCTTACCAATGAATTCATTGGTTTTCTCCAGCCAAGGAAGTAGTTTCTCACAGTAGTTGTCATTGACAGGGATGCGCATAAAATGGCTCTCGCTGATGAAGTCTGGCTTGGGGCAGGTGTTACTGGCATTCAGCACATATGTAATACCATTTTGAGCCATGAGGTCCTGTAAAACAAAGATTAAAAAGAGGTAGTGTCATGTTTTGTTCCCAGCACACAAGAAGAGACAGTAATCTGACATGTTTGAGAGAAAGGATGTGCCGTCACCTTGTTGAGGACATCTTTCTGTGATCCCAGGTAGAGGTGTGGCAGGATGCGAGTGGGCCCTACATTGGCCACAGGCAAACAGGGCTGGGACAGGCTCATAGGCAGAGCAGTGGCAGGTTTCCCTTCACAGAGGCCCGGGAAACAAGAGGAGAATGCAGCAAATCCTCCTACAACAACAAAAGACAAGGAGAGAGTCGGTCAGTTTCCACAGTGCCCTGCATTCATACAGTGATCACGGTGAAACGATTCATATGTAGTGAACCCCAAGCTTTAAAAACAACATTAGCGAAGCAGACAGACGGAGCATTGACTCTCAAAGGTGAATCTGGGCTACAACGTCTGGGCCCCACTAGTGAGCGATGGGAGCAAAAGAGTATGTCTCTGTGTGTGAGTCGGGTGAACTGCCGGGCGGCCAGGAATGTGCGTGCCTGGCCCTTTAAGAGGCAGGCGGCTCCACTTTCAGCATATATGTGTGTGTGTGCTCGCGCATGGTTCTGTTTCCTGCATGAGCTCATGTCCTGTAGCAGAGCATTGCGTCAGGCCCAGAGAATGAGAGAGGCCACAGGTGCTGGACCAGGACAGAGGCCTAGTGAACATCCCATTCACAATGCACACTAACACAAAACCACTCCAATATTTACTCAACTTTAAAGCATAACTTTTACTGTTTATAATTTGTGCACTCATGATTATAGTGAATTACAGTGGTTATATAACAACAGGGTGGGGGCGCAGACCAGAGGAAGAGATGAACTGCACTCTGGCCCATCGTAGCCGGAGTGAAATTTTGTGGAATGCCTTAAGGAAACCCTGAGCCCCAGAAAGGCGATTACAGAACCTAATCTTGGTGGAGCCCTGCCTGACTCAATCTGGGACGCAGTAAAGAGAGTGAATGAGACATGACATCAGTGCTCTAAAGTAGCACAGAGCAGCCAGAACTTTGCCTTCTGTTGTAACACACACACCCAGCTGCACCGCTCATGTAGCAACAGTTGGCATACGTACAATAAATATCTGTGCCGCATATGTGCAAAAGGAGTAGTTGACAGGTTGCAGAAGCGGGTCATGCACAAGCTCACTCGGAAATGCATTAGTGTGGAGTGTGCACCCCCAGTTTTTTGGGCATGCTTCCCCTTTAAGAAATGTAGCTTTTGTGTTAGCTATTAATGGAAACCGACAAGCAATGACATCAATGTTCCTTGTGAGTGAGAAAGGGGGGATAGAGGAGATGGTTAGATAAGTAAAGCGCAATCAGATAACAAGAAACATGAGAAAGTGTGTGCTAGCTTCCATCTAACCTTTTGACTCCTATTGTACTGAGTCTAAAAATATATTTGTTGGCCACATGTCCTCCTTGTGCCACCAGAGCCTCATTCAGTGACGCTGGAGGCAGTGCTGGCGTGATAATTGATAAAACAGAAAAAAGGAGTTCTTTGAAGACTTCCAAACTGGGTTGACAGGAAACGCACACGCAAAGACAATAAATAGTGCCGCTTTTAACTACTGGCACTACGGGTCAATAATGTGTCTATGTGAGGAAGTTGTATGTTCCAGGGAATTGTTAAATCAACAGGAAAAACCTCGCGTCAGACAACAACTATTTCCTTTTGGATGTGAGAACATTGTTAGAGAGTTGTTAGAAAGACAAGACGGGACATTCCAGTGCAGAGGCTGTCGGGGGAGAAAGTGTCTTTGTGTGCACCAGGATTGAAAGGGCTGCTAAAAATACGTCTCTCCCTTGATATATTGTGTAGCATAAGTGAGAAAACATTACAACTGACCACACCACGTTGTAAAGGGATTATGCAGTTGGTAAGAATTTCTGTTTTTTACATTAAGAAACCTTAATTCAGCCTTCTGATTAGAGAGAATATTGATGCTATTTGCATTAAATGGTGCAAAACAGATACAATTCATGATCACAAATTGTATTTTTAGCTCAACTGCTTCTTCCAAGGTGAAATGATGCAAAATCTAGAGTTTAGTGAATAATTTTCAATGGTATAAAAGGCAGAAAAGAACCATTTTAAGAGCAGTCCCATTATGTTAACAATTACACCATTCTAGACCTCAAGGCCTAACAGAAGCGGCTCTAATTGTTGCTGATCACACAGGAGATAGCGTGTCATTGTCACCTCTTCCACTGACCACACTCTGCTCGGGGTTGCCATGGCGACAGGGAAGGGCCAGTGATGGTGATGACAGTTGTCACACAAACCCGCGGCGAGGGGCCAAGGGGCGCACGAACACATAACTCAAAGAGACATGTCCTCACTTCCTCCCTACAAAAAGATGACACATGCGCCCATTCCAATCTGACAGCATCAAGTGTGTTTCTATACACAGTACAGTCACCCTGAGGTCACTGAAAATACCCCGTGACACACAGCGGCACAGCTGTCCATGACTTCACAAAGTCAACTGGGAGATGAGTTCACCTGACTGGAACAAAGACACTTTTCAAAATGATCACACTTTGGGTCTTAGATCATTTTGGAGTCACGGATTTCATTTCAAGAATGAAAAGTGAATCCTCTGGTACATGACTATTGCAAAAGGAAGAAAATCTAAATTAACTAGTGAAAACCTGCCAAACCATCCATATTTCTACAATGTCGTCATATTTCTCGTACCTTTGGAAAATATACTTGAACAGGATGTGACTAAGCCATTTCTAAACACACAGTGAAATGAGGAAAAGGAAAAATCAGGAATAGCCAAACGAAGCTGGGAAAGAGGGCACTGTGTCGCCACTGGCAGTGCTGTGCCTGTGAGCAATGACTTCTAGTTTCCTCACTTCATCACTTATGCAAGCTGCCACTGTTGATTTTTCCTCCTTGTTCCTGTCAAAACCATATGGCCTCCTTCTCTCATTTAGTAAAAAATTGTGAATGCCTTTGTATTAATATCCAAAAGTGGTTTTGCAGCAATTATCAGCTTATTGTTAAACTATTATTGCAGCCTGTCTTGATTCTGAGGGTAGAAAAATAAATGTAGGTGGTACTAGACATAATGTCTGCTTGTATCCAACACCTGCTGCTGCTGTGGTTAATGGGAGCTGTGCTGTTACATCACTGCTGTTTGGACCATTGACTGGCTCATCAATACACACTCCCCCTCCTTCCTCTCTTGTGTTGCTTTCAGTTGGCCTCTTTAACTTGTCTGTTAATGGAGAGGGGCACACACAGCCGGGGGGCATTGATCTAGCCTGAATGACTTTCCCCGCACCCTCGACTGCCCCTCTCTGTGCTCCATATCGTGGGAGACATGACGCCATCCTCCGTGCCCCTCCAGTTGTCCCAAACCACTGAGGGACATTAGCATGTCAATGTGACCCCCCCAGTCCCTCGTACTCCTAACATGACATCATTGCACACATGTCCCACTCAGCTCCACAAAGACGGTGCTGCTCGAGCCAGGAGCAGGCACAAGGGGGGCCCGCCTGTCAAAAATGCCTTTATTCAGGCCCATAGATGAGTGAAGAGGATGAGGTCATCGTTTTTGAAAGCAGACGTCAGGTCAGCGGTGGGTACTAAATACTGTACCATCACCTCATTGTCTCTGGCTGATGATTAAACTGTTTATTGTCTCCTATCACAGAGCACAGATAGTGGCCCTGTGTCACTTTGATCTGTGCGGTTTGTTATTGCATTACTGTATAGATCCATGAGTCCTCCTGCACAGTGCTCACAGATCTATTTTAATGCAGTGATTGTAAAGTGTGAGTCTGCCTCAGAATAATCCATGAGGAAGAATTCTATTTTCAACACTTGTGTTAATTGTGTTTCCTCAATAGCAAGAGCTAACCAGCATGTACACAGAAACCAGTGTGAACCAAGGCAGGTGTGCTAACGCCTGATATCTAATCTAATGTGGCTTTGCAGTTTGCAAAGCTAAAACTGCACTTCTAAATGGTAACATTCTATTCAGTAAATGTTCCAAATGGATTACCTCATTTATTTACACATGACTCGCCGGTAAGTGATTAAATTAAAAAGTTATGCAACTTTACCAAATAATTTTGTTCCCAGCCTTTTCAAAGTCCTGTTGTGTAGATATAATGTAATGGCTCTATTTGTTTTAAAATGTGCATTTGCTGTGTGAAAAGTGTGATGTTTAACACCTGCAGTGCACACTGTACTTCTGTCAATAACACAAGGCTTTGTGCAGAGGACCGGCTCTGCAAGAGAGACAAACAGAGCAGCGAGAGGAAGAGAAGGAGTCTTTGTGACACTTTTACATGTCAGTGACCAAAGGCTGTGCACAGGAGTGTCATATCATGGGTCAAAGCTCTTAACATCAGCATGCAACTCAGTGCATCTTGCCTTTATGATGTCATCCTCTAAGCCCCCGGCTTCCAGATCTGTTCTCATTCACAAGTAAATGGTGGGAAAACAATTACTGTGCACTGGATGTCTGTAATCTATTATTACAACCTGATGTAGCAGTAACGTCACTGCAAAGCACGTCCGAAAGGCTCACTTCACATACATCTTTCATTTGCTGCATGCCTGGACTAGAATACCTCAACACCTCCTGCCTGCTGTGTCTTTGTGCTCTTCTGCAAAGTACAAAGCACTAACACAAGCCTATACAAAAGGATTATCAATCAACTCTCCTCTCAGTCACAGGCATAAAAAACATTATCACACTCTTAGTATGCGCATCTTATTCAATTGTCAGCCAATATAGCATTCATTGTAAGTGCTCACACATGCCTTGTCTTGTGCGTCCAGGTGAATACACACCTCGTAGCTCCCTCCCCTCTTTCATCCGCCGGACCCTGATCTTTAGCCTCATGTCGGTCTCCTGCAGGTCGGGCCAAAAGCAGTCCTCTGCTGGAGCAATCACTACATCCAGAGGCATCCCCCGAACACGCTCTTCCCTCTCACAACACACAGGCACAGGGAAATGTTCTGAAGCTCCTCTCCTCTGGGATGGAGCAATCAATACCCTTCTGTTGGAAAATGTCAACAAACAGAAGGATCTGACTGAGGCAAGAGTAAAAATCCCATATGGACCAGAAGAGTTCCAAATCAAATCATCCACTGAAGAAAGGCACAAGTCCAAAATGCTTGTAGATGTGTTCCTCAAAATCAGAAAGTCAAATATGGCTAAAATCCCTTGTGCTTTCAGTGACCACAAAAATTCAGCATTGAAACATAAAGTGGAAAGTGGTCATAGAAAAGAGCACTGAAAGAAAAAGACAACACAAGTGCATCCAGCTGTAGCGTGGCCGTGTGCCGCCGCTGTTTCTCTGTCTCTGCGCTCCGTGTGTCTGAGTCCACAGTTAGAAGAGCACTATTGTTGCTGCTCCTCTCTGGCCGGCTCTCATTCGCTCAGTCCATGGCTCACACTCCTCCCTCTGCCCCCTCCTCTCTGCCTTTCTCTGTGGCTGTGTGCAAAGACGATGACGAGCGCTCCTCTCTCCCCAACTCCAGGGGTGAATGAGCTCACTGCCTCCGCCTCCTCCCTCCCTCTCTCTGGAGCCAGCACTCCGTCATAGCTAATGTCTAAGGCATGTAACCACATTCCTTACTCAGCTAGCAAATATGTGGACACCTCAGGGGCTTCGCTGGAGCAGACTTCTATCAGGGTGCTGTTTAGCATCGACACATGCTCTTCCTCGCACTAAAGAATCAAGAACATGCTCTTAAAGTAACAGTTATCTTTGCCTGCTTCTGGTGAATGTAACAGAGTAAGCACGAGGATTCCAGACTGGGTGGAACAATATTGGTAATATTACAATGTCTCACAATATGAACTTTTAAAATATGTATGTTTTAGCATGCAGAGCTCAATAGTGGAATGCAATTTCAGTTTTAGGAGTTGTAAATGTTTGGGACAAAAATGCATTTTAGACATATATTTGACCTACTTTACTTGATGCTATTAATTGTTAAAGACAGTAATTGTTTTTCTCTCTTTGCTTCCTGAAAGTGTGTTGAATTATGAAAAAAAAAAAGCAAAATCTAATCTAAAACTCTAAAAGCTAATTCAAGCCATATACTGTACACTACAAGACACAAGAAAGAGATGTGATTGGAAAAGCCTCAAAACTGGCAGCCATCATGCATTTGCAGAGCACAAAGTAGTCTGCTGATACTTTACTATGGAATGACAAACATGTGGGCCACAAGACCAGCTATGGAAACAAAGCTGCATAGGATTTAGCACAACCTCTGGAACGGGAGCCTTTGTCTGGCAAATCCAACTGAATAATGGCACAAGAATAACCAATTTAAAATGTGCTTTATTGACTGGCTTACTGCAAATCTACTGGTAGTCCCTAATTAAAAACCCTATGTTGCCTGATTGAATGTGCAAATGATGGCACTCCTAAGGCATTCAAATTAGGTCAGTTGGGTGCGAGTTCGGTCATCGCCCAGGCTGCCAAAAAAAGGCATATGCGCTTATACAAGATTTCTGGTTCAGTTTGGCCATCTGCATGTTGACTGACCTCATCTCATCATTATAAAGGCCTATATGACCACACAGGGGTGAGAACAGCATTACGTCACACTGCATTTAGCTGTGGGTCACCGAAAAGGGCTGGGATGATGAACTAGGTCATTACACGACGTGCTTTGTAAAAAAATGCTTGATTGTACTTCAAACAGGGTGTCATGCCGTGAGCTTATGGACATATATCTCCAGAATGAACTTATTTGGATTTGGTGCAGGTGGTTGTAGCAGGTGCGACTGGGGTTTCTGCACTTCAAAGAGGCACCAGTTCTTTGCATCTACATCTCCGTTTGGTTGTTCTGGCAGTTTGGTTTGAAACAGTAAACCTAGTGTACACAATGTTCCAGCACCTGCAGAACCAATGGCAGTCTAAGTCAACAGCGACAACACGAAAGGAGCCCCTAAAGTAAACAACCCCAGCCCTGGCCTTGTCCCTCCTCTGGTCCACAGCGGGGGAACAGTGTCCAGAATAGTAGGTGTGTTAATTAGAGGATTACAGCCAGCATGCTGAAAACGACAGCTAGCTGGGTTTATTGACTGCACAAGTGTTGCCCTGCAGTGACAGAAATAGGTGGTACGGTCACTCTGGGCACCCCCCTCTGCACCCACTGCCATCACTTTGATTTACAGCCTACTTTTAAGGTATGTAACCACGGCAACCGGTGATTTACACAGGTACACAAACCCAAACAGTCAACTGGATATGAGCAAGAATACGATTGAAAGGTCAAAGGACTAGACAAGTAATGAACAACCAATCGTGATTTATAGTTATGCAGCAAAGTTTAATGTGCGTTTCCCCAGGTATTTTGGCTTTGGTATTTATAGTTGTGAATCTGTTATATTCGGTCTTTTAATGAAGATATTTTTATTATTATCATTATTATTGTAAGGATGAGTATGGACTGGGCACCAGCAAGAAACGTATTGATTATTATTTATTATAGAGCATGTTCTGGACGAAAAGGCTTTGACTCATTGCCATTGCCATCTGTTTATCTTGAATACTCTCAACTGATATTTTCAGCCCTTAATATTTTATGGTTTTGCCTAAGACATATAAATCAGCTTAATTAAGTACCCACCCTGCATGTCTTAATGCAGAGTTACCTTATTTATAGTCATATATTTAATGCCTCTCATCAGTGCACTCTTTGGCTGCCTATTGAGACAAGCAGTGACAGGATCGTCACTCTACACCCCGGATCATCTGTCAGGATATCACAGGAATGGGAGACGTCATCCTCCGGATGCAGTAGGTTAGGGTGATGAAGACTAGCCCTTCATCAGTTTTTGAGCAAGTTCGGAGGAGTCTGTGTGTGTGTGTGTGTTTGTGTGTGTGTGTGTGCGCGTGTGTGTGCGCGTGCGCAACAACAATAATGAGCACAGCAAGGTGCACTGAAGACACATGTCCGATGATGATGTACAACAACTGGCTTTAATATGACTTAATAAAAGCATATGTGGACCTGTAAGTGTTGATAATGCTGGTTGTCAGGGGATCAGTAACATGGCTGCTCTGGGAGTGATGTAATGCCTACAGGAGAACACAGCTGACATGCCTGGGGGGTGAGGTAGTCGCCAAGGGAGCGAGGGGAGGATGATGTGGAGGGGCTAGATTAGATCAGTGGGGAGGGGGTCTCAAATCAGCAGGGACAGAGGAGCTCAGATGGTGTGGTCATCTCCCAAGGGAACATTAGCAAAGCAGGATGTATGTATTATACATGCACATTCAAGAGGCCTGTATAGAAAATACACATGGCTTTGTTTATTTAACTGTGTAAATGTAATCAACAAGAATCCTTAAGGAGTAAAAGAATTCAAGATTATTACAAAATGATGGAAAATGGTCAGAGGTGAGCAAAAAGTAAAGCAAAGACCAGTGAATGCAGTTGCAGATGTGTGTGTGTGAGAGATAAAAGTGTGGTGTAGTTACATCTCTATATCTGCAGCTTGAAGGGGGGTGCACGAGCATCAGTCATGCCCCAGCTCCAAACTGCTTAACCCCCCATGTCTTCAGCATCAGACGAAACATGCATGAAGATACACACTGAGTTGAGCACATACAAAATAACACATAAAGTGGGAGGGTAAACTATCAAACCGCTCTGAGAGGGGTTTTCAAGACCAGACGGCTCTCGTAAACCTGATGAAGTGCTTAAAAAACCCAGTTGGAGATGATCAGTGGGAAGCATGTACCAGAATAGGGGAAAATCTCTCTACCAAAATCAACTGCTGCATGTTTTTTTCAGTGGGTTTCAAAGCATAAGTCAAGTTTTGCCATGAGAACTGTTAATACTGTGTTTAAAAAAGAAGAGCATTGTATGTTTACATATTATTGAAACAAATGCCAATATGTGCATTGACCATGTTATCATTCAGCTCAAATGTAGCTGTGTGCATTATATGGAGAGTTCTGATTTCCCCCGAGGTGAGTTTGTTCACACAGGTCCACTCAAGCAGAATGGATGCTTATTTCATTCTAAATGCTAATGGCTGGAGCCCGGATGCCACTGGCCCCTACAGCACTTAACACAAGCTACTCAAGCCCCCACTGCATGTAAGACTAGCCAACGACACGCATGGTACAAGTGTACAGTGCTGCCACAGAGACGAGCTGACAGCAATCAGCCTAAACAAGCCTGCAGTGGAAGCTACACACAGGCTGACAGGCAGACCTCAGATCAGTTCAGCGTTAATTACTAGACCAGCACACACTGTTTTCCTCCTGAAGACATGCCATCTGCTCCTGTGTTGGTTACACATTCTACACATCCTTCACCTACCTCTATTATCTGTATGAACCATGACTAGGCCTCTCATTTGCAACTGTCGACAATTTCATATTTACACAACAACTCCAATATTATCTCGCTTGCACATGTGGCATTACTCATCATGACTAATGAGAGGAGGAATATTAGTCAGCCACTGATTGCACATCAAACAAAACACAAGGTATGTTTTAGGGCGCCATGATTTTAGGAAGAAAATCTAAATGTGATATTTCTGTATTAGAAATATAACAAAAGTACAATTCAGTTATCAGTTTATCATATTTCAGACTGATATAATAATAAACTGAATATATTTTCAAGAGGTCTAACTACAGGTATAACAAAATGTTTCTATAAAGAGAGGATACTTGATTTATGCTGTAGTTTTTGTATTCTGTAATTGAAATAATTGCAGCTGTTGCACCAACTCAAAGTGTGATTTTGATTCGATTTCAATATATTGTGCAGCCCTAGCATATCTTTTGGGTTCAGCTGAGCATTGCCCTTAGCGATCTATGATTAGTCTATATTAAATCTGACAGTGAGCCAGCTTTGCTTGTGGGAACCCCCAATTCGCCCTTAACCCAATGGCGAGTGATGTATGATTTATTAAACAGACGAGAGCAGTATAAGTTGCCCTGGAGACTACATTAGGTTTTACTGAACATGGTAACAAGCTACATCTCAGCAGACTGGGGTGAGGGTCAGTGTTTCTGCCTTCAGCGAGCCTCAAGGCTGCTCTCTAAGTCAATGTGTCATTCACAGCGAGCAGTGACATCATTCACACAGATACAGATGAACAATAGAGGAAGAATGACGCAATGCTGCCAGAGGAACTGGGCAAGCTGTTACTGTGTGCGACTTGCCAAAACCTGCTGGTGGAGAAATTAGGACCAGACTTAGGACTAGACTTATTTATGCCACTACATAATTTTCAGACAACATTTTTAGAAATATTATGTCATTAATTAAATAAAATGTGGTTGTATTTACATTTTGAAAGCGCCTACGCCTACCCTAACATACTTTCAGAGTTTGACTAAAATTCTAAATCATACAAGCATTATATGTTTTAGTTATTTTGATTTAAAGGCACACTGTTCATTCAAATTCATAAAATAACAGCAATAGGACTGCAACGATATAACTAATCATGACTACTTGACTGCCATTGTATTTTGTAAAGCATAATCGTTATCTGGACTTTACAAACTCTAAAACAGATACAAAAAGACCTTTTTTGAACTAAAACAATGGCATTGCTAAAGTAAAATATCAAAAAAGAATACACTATTACTGATTTTCTTCAATAATACACTTGATTTATAAATATTCTTTATCTAGAAACCTTCAGCAGCTATATTTCAACCTATGTATGTACTTAAAAAGGCTCAGGATACAATAAAAAATAACCCTTTGATTAAAATGATCATTAGCTGCAGCCCTAAACCACATTATGTTTTAATAGTGCCACTTATTGGACAGTTATTTTGTTCCAATTCAAAGCACTAAACCTCAACAGGCGTAAATGCCTTTAGCCCAAAGGGAGACCACAAGTTCCTTAATCTCAAACAGGAAACCGTTACGCAACAAAATGGCAGTGAGTGACTTACCTTCCAGAGTTTGCGTGGGCCACTATGAATTTGTTTAGATTATCTTGCGGACAACAATAAAGTACTGCATTCCTCAACGTGGGGCCTTGGGGTTTGCCTGGAACTCCAAAATTAGCCTGTTGCCGTGGTGATGGCAAAATCTCCCTCGTTTATCAGGAAGTTGTAGCAGCAGATGATGAGGTTGGGTTCATAGTTAGAGTGTGGTCAAGCAGGCTATTTACTGTAATAAGAACTACACTAATATACCAGGAAAGGGACAAAATAAAGATATACAATAAAGATATACAATAATTATACACATTATAATTTTGGGCCGAACAACTAATTTTAATTGAGATCAAGATTTAGTCATCTCTAATTGTCAATGATGGGTCTTTTTAATCAAGAGAGGTTTGAAGCATGTGGTTTGGATCAGAGTTCAACCTTTGGAGGAATAAGTTTGACTATTATTTTGTGTTAAATGGCAAATATTAAAAATGTGTCTGGTTTATGTTCAGGAACTGAAAGAAGAATTGGCCAATATATTGAAATTTAGATAATAGTGTGAATGTTGTTTGAAGAAAATATTTAACACATTTCTATTGGACATAATATTATCTGAATATCTTTAACGAGATGCTCAAAAAAAAAATCAAGATATTGATTATTATTGACTTATATATTGACTATATTGGGAAGCCCTAATCGAAAGCCATTTTTATTTGTTTATGTAAAGACAAAATAAAACCACGATTGATCAAAATGAGGAAACAAAATGGTGATTGTTGTCATATCGCCCAGACTAATGTCTCAAAAAACTGAAATAGTTTGCAGTTTTGGTGATGTGATTTAAACAGGCCAAACAAAAAATGTCGGAAGCAGCACTACGGTATGTGGAGAAAAGTACATTAAAGAGCGTGTGCTGAAAACAGGAATCTGCTATTGTTCCCGGGAATGACGTTACGACAGGAGCGGCGGTGGGCAGTCCGAGCATGAATGGAATCTTGTGGATGCAGGCCAGCCGCGGATAGGATAAACTAGCTTGATTGTGTGCCGTTTCTTTTCCTCTTCTTCTCCAACTTTGGAAATTTCCATCCCAAACGTGTGCCAGAGTCGCCGGGTAAATGGTGCAGAAAGTAAACTGCGGTATTACCAAAACTGCAGAAAACTTGGCACAGTCTTTCCCTCTGAAGTTATGAGGTGCGGACGGGGGTGGGCTTGTTCTACTTTGGCTTCTGTTGACCTGAAGTGTTGACACTGCCTAGGTAACGCTATAAACAAACTATTTTTATTCCATGCGGCTGGATAGCTGTGTGACAGAGATGGGTTGGGATGTGCAGAAGCGCTCCAGATAGATTTCAAATGCACCAGAGGCCACGAAGTATGCACCATGAATGGACTACATGCACAAAGCAGCTTAAACAGCCTGAGGTCAAGAATTTAGGGCAGCCATATATATTGATTTATAGCTACGGAAATGTATGTGTTAATAGAGTTTTGTGAATGCACAGTTTGTAGACACTTAGTTATAAGTAAAAACTAACTTGAATCAAGCAGTGTTTGATAAAAATAATATTGATGATAGCCACATTCCTTTGGCCACACATAATCATGCAAACTGCAGTCCATCTCTTATGGCTGTGCTGTGAAGTCCTAAATGAAGATCATCTGATTTATCTCATTAGTCTTGTGACCATGAGGAACACATTGTTTTTTGTTCTGGATGAAAAGCTATGCATTAAACCGTCATCAATATGGTTTAACGTGTCTTAACTCAATGTCATATCCAGCTTTAATTTACTGACGTATTCGACTATAATCCCCATCTGTGAGTGAACCATCTCTCTTGTTTGCACGCTTAAGTACGGCGTATCTATGTGCTAAGATGGTTTAAGAAGCTCGGTGATGGAGAGGAACGGGAAGAGCAGCGTGCTGAGATCACGTCATGGTGGAAACATTTGGCAAAGGCTCACATAAACACTCGAAACACACTCACACTGGCCTGTTTTTGTTCTCCGTTTTTGAGGCAAGAAGGGGAAAATGACATCAAGCTCATCATGTGAGGCCAATGAGACAGACTTGTGTAAAGGGGGGTGAACAGAACTGTGTTACATAAAGCTAAACTAGGAGCAGGCCTCCTTTGGGTCCAGTTACTGTGCGACATATGCGTGAGAGCTCTACATATGCTTTCTGTCACTCTATTTGTGCATGTGAAGTAAAGGTCTTTGCACAAAACCACATTAAGGTGCAAGACTAAAAAGCTCTTTGTGACATACCTGCAGAATGACCATCTGCAAAAGTGGAGCATTATGTCACGACACGGCTCCAAGACTTCTCCAGTCTCAAGCACTTTCTGGAGTGCAGGGGTGATGTCATAGATGTTTTCTTTGACCTTTGTGCCCCCTCCCCGCTGCCTGGGGTGGGGCCACTGTTTGTGTATCTACGGGCAGGGGTGAGAGCACCGGGGCCGCTGGCGCCAGATGTGACGACCGCAGGAGTCTGGCCCTAAAAATAGAGCTCTGTTCTCAGCAGCGTGAAACACAAGAGAGCAGCGAAACAGGAGGAGGAGGATGGGGAAGACACTTAAGTGGCAGAGGTAAAGGTAGTGAGTGACGGAGGGAGACCAGGTCATTGAGAATAATGTGGCAAAACTCCCAAAGGAGGGTGAGCTCACCTCCTAATGGCACCACTGGCTCCTTCTCAATGAAATCATTGATCTGCTGGAGCTGTGCGCGCTGTAATGGAGACAAGGTCAGATGGGGCGGGCTCAGAGGCCAAAGAGGTGCAGCGGGCCGGCTTTGAAGGAGAACAGAGGGAGCACACAAGGGGTCGTGCAGATGATGGAAAGAGGAAGCGGAGAGGAACGTGCACTTTATGACCTCGCCGTGGCCAATCAAAACAGAGACAGACACCTGATGCCTAAAGATACCTGATCGCCATCACACACGTTTGTATTGTATAACCCTAAATGTGCCTATGACTCTACATGAACTTAAGGTGGCACTGTTGTCACTGAAAAACATCATGACTGTTCATAGAAAGACATGTTTCAGACAAGATCATGTAAGAGAAAGAGGAAAAAATTCGACCTTCGTTAAAGCGAAACTGACGCACTTGAAAAACATGACTCAATTCAACCACAAGATTGCAGCCCATGCATGCAACCATTTTGATTACAGTTTTATTATTTTATTATTGCAGCAGTATGGCATGATCTGTACATGGTAAGTAATTAAAATAAGGAAGTTTAAGGTTGGACAATACAAAAGCTGCAATATTGAGTATCGTATTCATCCAATAATCCAAATATTTAGTTTTATATCTAATGTTCAATTTTTCCTGACAAGAACTGCGATTGCAATACACTTTGACATTTTTGTTTTAATACACTAATTCTGTTCAAAGTTCAGATTTTAAACATGTCCAGGACAACTGACAAAAAGATTGAAATATGAATTGCATATATATCTCAGTTTGTTTGATCTAAACTACAAAGTTAGCAGCTTTTATACAGAATGCCAAGTTTGTTGTTTGTGAAGTCAATTCAAACTATGATTTTGATTTAACTGCAATTAATCTCGCAGCTGTAGTTTTAAAAGTACTTCTGGAAGGTCTTCTCTTTCTATTGTGGAGGCTTTGCACAGATTTGCTTACACAGGCTTGCTGGCGGTGTGCAGGATGTGAGCCTTCCCTTCAGGAGAAGAAACTATAGAGACTCAGAGTGAAGAGTAGGCCAAAGCAGTGAATGAGCTCTTCGACCACACACGCTCAAAATGACACACGCACACTTGAATGCACATTGATGAACGTCGCGTAACAAAAAGAATGACATCATCTTCTCAAAGCCCTCCTTGTTGTTTTTTTGTACATCTTTTTGCACATTTTAATGCAGATGCAGCGTCCAACAGACCTCCTTATGTCCAGATAGCTTGAACGGGCGCATTGTAAGCCTTCCCCATGCATTACCTCACTTCGTCATGCAAAATAACCTGACCACGCCTGCGAGTTTAACAGCAATGAAAGAAGAGTGACACATAACTGACTTGACCTTTGGGACGCTGCCTGCCTGCCGAGGAGTCACGCCCAAAAGTGATGTCATAGACGCCCGGGGAGACACTGTGCGCGCTCCTGAAAGTCTTTAAGTGTAGTCTGTGTGTGAGAAAACAGGAGCTGGAGTGAAAAGGTAAAGCGGAGAGGGGTGCCTTTCTTCTGCTAATACCGCTCATCAGTATGTCATCGCCGTGTCTAGTCTTGTGTGGTTTGGACATGAGCTGGCGTGTTGACAGCGTGGGACGACGCTCGAAAAACGAAACGTCCTCAAACACCATGACGATTTATAAGGATCATATATTTTGTGCGCAGTGAAAGAAATAATAAAGCCATGTAGGGTCGCAGACAAGGGAGTCAAAAACAAAACAAAATGCGTTTTTTCTTAATAATGTCATCTTTACTATTGTGCACAGGTAGAATTTATAACTTGACTAAGACAGTTAGAATGTGGAAGTTCTGACTGAGCCTGTTTAGTTAGAAGATAAGAAGTCAGGCAGCTTGGATTACAGGAAGGAATTATTAGTATGACTGGAGAGTTAACTATTTACTTGTTTTATTTAGTTTCGGAATCATTTTTGTCACTAACTGTTCTAGGTAAAGTCATTAAATTTTATGATTGCAGGACAATGTCAGAAGTTTAACTTGAGCGACAATTAGAGAGTGAAAACTGTTTAGCTGATTTTCCTTTTTGAGTTTCATTTGTTTTGTCTAAGTTCAAAATCTGAACCAGAAATCTAACAAGCTGCATTTCAGATCATCAAAAGATTCTGATATGCTGTACAATAAATCAAACTAATGACTCTACTCTATTCATTTACCAGCATGCTGTCATCGAAATACAAATAATTACCTTCTTTTCAGAACGATTTGTTTGCTTGTTCTGACACTGAAAACCTGGAACAAAGCCACTGTCGTAATCTACAAAGGCTTTCAAACAAAAGCATCAAAAAACATTACTTCAAGACAGCACAGCAGTAATTGTTTGAAATAATGATGATTTAAATTATAAGGCAAAAATACTTTATATATCTTATCATATATGCCATATTTAAGGGTGATAAAATCATTATTGTTAAAATGTAGATGTTTTATTGTGAAACAGTAAGTCTAGCCGCAATTTTACGCAAATAGAAATGATCAAGTTTGTTGTATGTTGAGTTTATTTTATATTTTTAATTTCCCCCCTGTGTCTTGTTCAATGTTCTGTATTCTATGCGTCTGAAACTGTAATTCTTATTAAAAATCTGTCTCTTCCCCCACATCTGGGACTATGACATCATCACCACCAGTATTTGGATTTTCTTCTGTTTGAAGTTGAAAGTATTTAGTCTGTGGCACGTGCTGGTTCCCTTCTTTTGCCCTCATTCCCTTACGCAGCCCGTCTCCCTCCATCGCTGTGACCCAGTGGCGTGCTGCTTTCATAATCCTGTCAAAACCATTGGCAGATGGAGCAGGGGAAGATTGTCTCACATATCTGCAACCTCCTCTCCCACGTTCAGAAAAAGCACCTTCTACCTGTCTTTCAAACTGCTCTTGTCTTGTTTGTGCACCAGGGAGATTTTATTTTTATCCCAACCTCTCTCCTCTTGCTTCTGCTTAGCTTCTCCTCGTCTTATCTTTCAAATCCCCTTCATGCATTTTGTCAGCGTTCTGAAAAAGTATGTGTTATATCACAGTTTTAAAGGGTAATAGCTGTAACACGCGCTCCCGCTGATTTAAAATTGTCGAAGCAATCACAACTTGGGATGTAATTAACTGTCATTTACTGGAGACATAAACTGGTTTTAGTCATAGAAACCGGCAACTTAAATAGAGGAGCTCATTCTACTTTCTAATTGACAAAGTGGCTTGGGATTGAAAATCAAAAGAGGAAATAATCAATGTTTACAGTATTTAAGTTTTCTTCTCTTGTTTCTCTGAAAAAGCATTACAATTGGTGATATATCATTAAAATAAATACTTGATTTGAACACAAGGACACAAATTCAAACTCGATTTCAGGGGCAAAGGCTTGATACTCAATACCAATTTTGATACCACAATGAAAAAAACAACACTCTCTTAGACCTCACAATGTAATTTTCAATACAAAATAATAGTACTTTAGTTTTGGACGTTTTGTCAAATGTAGTTTCTCACAGCAATGATCATTTTGAAGGGTCACAATTAACGTTAACGAAGCAGCAAACTGAAGACTGTTAGCGCTCTTTGCTATCAAAATGCAAAGGATACATATTGGCAAGTAAAGATTTCAAGCATGTTTTCCAAATTTCAAGCACTTTCCCAACTTTGAAAACAACTAATCCAGAATTTCAAGGACCTGTTCGAACCCTGTTTAATTCTACCCCATGGTCTTGATCATAAATCCAGCATAAATACTACTTTTAAACCTATCGGGCTCTTTGTGCTGCTGCGAATGTGGCGTTTGGCGAACGCAGCCTTGCTAAAAATGCTGCCTAAAGTTTGTGTGTTGCAGATTGGTGGGAAACGGGCAAAGTTTAGACCCAGTGGGAAGGCAGTTGGCTCCGCGCGACTGATGTTTTCCTCTGTACGCTCAAGTCATAACTCTCAAAAAGGCAAGACGTATCGGCCGGGTGAGCTCATCGCTGCGGTAAAGAGAGGCCACGCTTCTCATAACATTCTCACAAGACGATGAAGTAATGGCGCATGAATGTACACTTTTAGTCTATGCAAAAGCGTAACCTCCTCGGACATCATTGGTTCAATCAGCGCCACAGAGAAAGAGTGTTTTGTGACTGGATTAGCTGTCTCATTCTCCAAAACAATGGCTCTTTTGGGAGAAGACCGACTCCATGACATCATCCAAACAAAGGAAGTGGTGTGATTTCTGCGCCAGTAAGAATATTGATTTTAGTCCCAAAAAAAGTCAATACACACAATTACGTGGACTTTCTTTGTTTAAAATAATCTCTTCTGTTGTGGCCGTGCTATTGTTAGCGTGAGATTCCTTCATGATGAGCTATTTGGGTTCACATCAGGTTACGTAAACGATCAATAACGAAATACAAATGACTAAAACAAGTCTGTAAACTACATGTCTGTGAGTGCGTCATATGAGTGTGTATGGTTCAGAGAGCAGGCATGAATTGTTATTATTGTTGACTGGTGTAATGGGCTAACAGTTTCTTACAGCTAATTAAAAAAAACAAAAACAAAAAACGCAAAATACAAAGAAACAACCAATGAAAATTTGAAGTAAAGACTATCTGATTGTTTTTATTTTTTTATATTTATATTTACTATGCTTCAAAAGATTATTTATAATTTTATTAAAGCTTACATAGCCTTGTTTTGATCTTGGTTTAGTCTTTGTTTATTTTGTTTAGCCACATTTGACTAGAAAATTAAGACGTTCTTTGTAGTCACCTGATTCCACCCCTTTTGCCTCTTTTTGCCACAGATACTTCCAGTTCCAATTCCAGTTTGATGAGAACTCTGTTAAAGCTAATGGCGAATGAGGGAAAGGTCTCGCTGCTAAAATGTTATATAAAGTAGATTGATTTGTCTAAAATGTTTAATGTCCACGTACAAAAATAAGTCAACAATGCCCCGATTTCCTGGGCGGCCTGAAAACGCCTTTTTAGTCTGTGTAGAACTTATTTTCTGTTGAGCTCCTCTGTCCCATGTAAACCTAGACAATAAAAAGATGGCGGCGCCCACGACAACGTCAGAATAAGATGAATACGACATCAGTCTTATCGAGATGGAGTATAATGACATTTAGATTATATATGTTGTTTTGAGGGTATACAAATGATACAAAAGGAAAAAAGTTGTCTTTTAAACTTTCAAATAACTCTACAGGGTGATATTTCTGCACTTTTGTGATTAATTTGATGGACATTTCACATTTGTCTGATAATCAAACCTCAACTAATGCATCTAAAGACATGTTTTAACAGAAACACAAAAAAATACCGAGATTAATTTTTGTCATTATCGCCCACTGGTAATCGTATGCTGTTTGAGGTATAAATGTGCTTCTGAAATCAGTATTGAGCATGAAGCCTTTTAGTATCAAGACTGAGTTGAACATTGTACTGTGGTATTGGGACAAAACTACCTCACGTTCACCTCTTCCTTGAAATAAATCTCCTTCACAAAGATGATCCTTTTATGGATTATTTTCATTTCATCTCATATCCAGCGCTGCTTTCATTTTCCACTCACTTTAGGCTTAACTTGATTTGCAGCTGTTAAGGTATGTAATGTGTGCATGTGAGGTCTGCAAAAGAGAGGCTTAAAATAAGTCATCATTCACATTCATATGACGTTACCGCTGGAATCATTGCAGTGCTATAAATCTGAGGCTCACTACAGACACAGAAGAGAACACGACAGGAGGATTAATGCTGCTTAAAATGAAACAATGGAATAAAAAATGAAGTGTCAAACATGTGTGTGTAAGCATAAAGCACAATCTGTGTATGTTCCAAAGTTAAATATGCAGGATTTTACTGCATGACAAATGGGGTGAGTAATGTTTTAGTCTTAGATACTTGTTGTGTTGCTATGAAGGCTACAAGCGAAGAAAACCAATCACATTTTCTCCAAATATTGCCGACTTTGAAGATATTCCACCATTCTAATTTACAATTAAATGCTAAATAAAAGTAGTGATGTCAAGATCAATCAGTTAATTGATAATCGTAATGATACAGGTCATATTGTAATTGTGAAAAATGAAAACTAATAATTGTAATTAGAAATAAATTGTTTTAATCCAATATATGCTCATTAACGTAAACCTTTTAATATATTTTTTCATTAAAAAACTTTGATTTCATGAAGTTAGTCACACATTAATGGCCATCTATTAGACTCTGCAGCTGAAACAGAAATAATGATTTAACTGATGTTTGTTTATGGTGTCAATAACTCTAGAAATTTCTTCTCATAGTTATAATAACAATTATAATTTCATGACATATTGACAAGATTCTGTTCACAGTGCACATCTAGGAGCATTAACATTTGAGAGCACAGCTTAACTATTACAAGAATCATAGGCATTTCAGAATGTGTTTGCAGAGATCTAAATTACAACTTGGCAGGTTGTGAATAAGTAAGATGCCATGAGGAAGTAAAGTTACATTTTAATACCTAAATAAAATGCTCAATGTGACTATAGAAAATGCAGTTTCAGTTTTTTTGAGATTAATATTTCAACTTGATTTCTATCCCACTGTTCCAAACTCTAATCAAGTCTTTCCTGTCAGCTGAATTCTCGTCACCGTCCGAGTTCTGCCCCAGCAGTTATTCTCACAATGTTAAGAATGCGGGAGAGAAAAGCATGAAAATACCCAGATTGTTCCTTTATCGCACGCGACATCTACATGACAGAGCCTGCGAGATCCACTGACCCCGATAATACAAGTTCCCAAACAACAGCCAATCCCTACGGCCGAGGCGAGCGGGGACTGTTCTCTGCCACTGTCGTCGTGGAAACAGCAGGAAAACGGGAAATGAGGAGCTCTCCAAGTATTTCCTCAGTTAAGATGATCAGAAATGTACATCTGTGGGTGTGCCCCGTTTCGGACTAATTATCTACTTTCAGGCAATCCCACATCTGTGAATGACTCATGAAAAAAATAGTTAATCTCTGCAGAAGATGGAGAGCGGTGATGCAGAGGGGAGGGGCAAAGCTGGTCTATCGTCCAGAGTGCAATCCTGACTGATGTGGATTATGCCTTCCTGTCTGCGCTGACACATTTGGGACGAACTCATAAGCCTCTTCCCTCTAGAGTTGTCTCCATTAGGGATGCAACTAACTATTATTTAGATTATTTCAACACATATTAACCCAATAAAGGTTGAGATAAAATGACTGAAGGCTTTGAGATATAGAGTATTTACGAATAAAGTGTATTATCGATAATAATCAGAAAATATCTATTCTATTTTGATATTCTTTTTTAAAAAAGTCTGTGTTGTAACGATTATGATGATCAAAATATGATCGACTAGTCATGATTGGTCGATCAATCATTGTAGCCCTAGTCGCCATGATCAAACTCAATTTCGATAGTAAAGAAAAGCTCAATAATCATTACCAATCTCAATCCCACAAAGATAACAATAAACACTCTTTATGGTGTCATTTTAAACACCAAATAATGTTTCTCTAGTGGTTCTCTTATACTAGATCCATTAGGGGAGGGCCATATTGGTGAAAATTAAAATCTCAATTTGTTTTGCATTATCTTAATCGCAATATTCAAACAAAATGTGTCTGTAAATGTCTTGTCAGTTGAGGTTTAAGTCTAGCACAAAACGTGAAAAGAACATAAAATTAACCACAAAAGTGCATAAAAATGACTTCATACATTTGTTCAGAAGTTTTTTTTTGCTGTAATTTTTTTATTGTTTTAATTATAAACGATTTACTGAATATTCAAATGTTGCATATCTGAACAACAATTGCAATATTATCCCATTATGGATATTATTATTTATTACTATATACTATTTATTACTATTCAGGGAAGGTCCAAATTGGTCCTAATTGCTGTGATAGTTGCAGTCGTCTTAGTATCAAATCGCTCAGTTGTGAATATATATGTGTTTAATGTGGGACTCTAAAAGCATCAAACTCAGTGATCCAGATGTGATTAACTCAACACAGCGATTAAGAGTCAGGCCAGAGCTCCATTTTAAGACGTGCTTAGTGGACACTGTGACAGGATAATTAGTGTGGTAAATAAGAAGTTAAGAAGTGCTTTGATGAGTAAAATCTGAGGACACATGAAGCTCTAAAAGTGAGCAAGTACACAAACATAGTTTCTGTCAATTTTTAAGAGACATTTTAATTAGTGACTGTTAAAAAGCAGGAGTAAGAGCTGAATGGTTCAAGGAAGCGTTTTCTTTACTGTCCTCTAGTGACCAAATGCTGTCATGACACCCAAACAATTTAAAAACATGGTACATTATGTACAAGATTTAAATATTAAAAATGAAATGCCAGCATAAATATAGGCTGTGTTCATATAGCACATACCAAACATGTGGAATAGCACACTTAACATACCTGTGAGCAGAGACACTTTGTAGAATGTGCCTTCCAACTTTCCCATCAGAATGTGCACAAAGCCGTCTTTGGACAGATGCCCTGCTTCTTTAGAGCTCTGATCATAAACCACCACTTCCTGCTTCCTGCCGAGTTCCACCTGCACGAAAACACAAGGAATAAAAGGTGTTTTACAGATGGAATGACTGTCATGCAACACAATACGGGGAAGTCACAGATAGGACTGAAGCCTTGTCTAACTGGAAATATAATCACACATGGTATTTAATGATTTTTAAGCAGCATGACTTGCAGTTACTCGTTTCACTTACATTACAGAACTATGTTGTGTTACAAACCAGACCGAAAAAAATAAACGAAGGCGATGATAGTAACCAGTGCAGTGTATAGAACTGTCTGTTGAAATAAGAATGAAAACTGCAGGTGTTTGAACCTGGTGTACACAGCTCTGGGTTATGAATAATACATGAATAATACATGGTCTCTATGGCTGAGCTGTGCAATGTTTACAAAGCAGCGTGTGTGGTTTGTTCCAGTGAATGTGAATGCATTTGTGGGAGAAGTGGACAACATCACTGCTGCAGCTCCTAAGCACATGCATCTGGTAGAATCTAGTGAATATGAGCATGCGCCACTGTGTTTGTGTGCGGAGGGAGCGCACAGCAGCACTCTTGTGTTGTTCTCCATGTTGTCAGGCAGGCTTTGGTCACATGACCATCAGGCTGTGCCTACTGCAGCTCTGAATCACTGCATCACTCAACTGCTACTGGACAGAAGAGAAGAGCGGGAGGAAGGATGGAGAGAGTCGAGAGAAAGACACAAACGGAAGAGAAGCGTGGCAGGCACATAAAGGACTGGAGCTGCAGCAGTGGCCATGTAACACTGCTTTGTGCTGCTGTATACAGCTGCAGACACCATCATGAAGTAAAACTGTGAAGACTGCAAGGCAAAAGTGCACTCTCTTTAGTGAAAGAGCACTCTATTACTGTTGTGCACTTGATCTGTGCTTGTGTCACGGTTTTGTGATGGAGGCGAAGACTAAACAAGACAAGAACTAAACATTCTAATTCGTGTAATTAGTGTTCTCTTTCAAATGAAACTCTCCCTGCACCTTATTACGTTTCAGATTTTTCGGGTTACATATTTTTGGGTCACCATGTAAATAGGAGCCTAATGCTTTCTTTGAAATCCTCTCGCCCATTTAGTACTTGTGTAGTTGTGGCTAATAATAACAATTGTAATGGGATCAAATCTAATTTAGGACTTTGGGGATTATAGGCCTAAACTAATGGCAGTTTGTACTGCAAAGAAGCTGCCTGCATCAGCGTCTACTGCACTATAATGATCATGGGGTCTTTAAGACATTGCTGCATATTCTTGTATTCAGTTTATTTATTTATTTTTGGGAGATTTGGAATAACAGCAAACATGCATGAGCTGCTACAGATGACAAGTGAGTGAGTAATGAGTTTGCTGCAGTGGTGGAGGTCGATGACCTGAGGAGCACAAGGCTGAGACTGCAGCAGCTCTGCAGTGCTACACCAAACTACTATTATGTGAGCAGCTCGAACGACTCTGGTAAAAAGGACAAGACTTGAGGTGACTTGTTAATGACTACACAATGTGAAAGGTGTACAATTACAGTCTGTTACAATATTTCAGTTGTAAAACAAAAGTAATAGCTGCCAGCAGCTGCAAATTAATACTCCATATTTGAGGATGCACAAAAACATAAAGAGACAAAGGAGACACTTATTTGACTCCAATTTCCAGAGCTTGAAAGTGAGACATGGTTTCCCTGACTTCGGCCACTGTCCAGCAAGGTCAGAACGAGCAGTTCAGTGTACTTATGTGACATAAATATAGCATAAACACATTCCTAAAGCACTGTCCGATCCAGCCAGTGTTGTCTGTGGGATGTTACAAAGAAAACAGCCTGAACCTTACTGAGGTCCATTTATGCATCAGCCTGGGTTCAGACGGCCCACACTGATGAACATGTGTGAATACTGCAGATTTAATGAACATGTCTGAATACTGCAGATTTAATGAATATGTCTGAATACTGCAGATTCAATGCACACACCACACCTATCACTAGAGTACATGATATAGCATACCCCACAGAACCTGTTCTTGCAGCACCACTTGCTGGACATTCCGACTCACTGGGTTTGACATGTACCACTGTAGAGATACCACCCACGGCCGCTGATGTCATTGACTGGTGCCAGCAGCTGCCACTTCCATGTGTACCTCTGTAGGTGTGATGTGCAGGTCACAGCGCTCTGCTGTGAGAAAAGAGTGTGAAAATAGAGACTGCTCATATGTGCACAGCTAACTAGACTAACTATAGTCCTTGTTCTTGAGTTTGGGACATTGGAGTGCTGAAAGTCTCAGTGGCATGTGCAGAGTGAGGTCATCATGGGTCAGTCAGTCACCTGATCTGGTTGCACCTTTGCACCACTGCATGTTCTGTGACCCTTTAACCTGTGCATTAACACAGCAGTCTCGCTCAGGCCTGCGCTGGTGCTTTAAATGAACAAACACATGAATATCCTGTAACTTCTGACACAGGGAACTAAATGTTTCTTTATGTGAAAGACTCTAACAAATTACTTACTTGTCCTTGATAATTATGAATAAGCAAATTTTCCAAGCTAAAACTTAAAAATGCCTTGTTGTGCTTGTTATAGACACAGTTTACACATGTCCACTGTGTGTCTGTTAAACACTAGGATATAAAACAAACAGTGATTCAGGCTATGACCTCATCCAGGCAAACACATGACATATCCTGCTCTACAGAAAAGCAACTGTCTTTGTTTGTCTTGGCCAAAGGTAATGAAACATTAAAAATCCCTGAGCTCACCCATTGGTAAACCAGGAGCTAATCTACTCAGTGAGACAGCTCCTGTCAGAAAAATAAAAGCAAGGCTGATATTTTTTTGTTTACCAGAAACGTCCACCAAGTATCCAAATGCACAAGACGAGACTTTTAGTTTGTAGACTATTTCACTGGACGAATCATCTGAGCAAAAGTCTAATTTACAAGAAGTATGTAACGCTAAATGAATTATGAACAGTTATTAAATTATAATACTAGAAAAGTTTAAATATGATCGTTCTACACATGTGCACACACTCTCTTGTAACTGCAGCAGGTAAGGAACTGCACATGTGAAGTGCACAAGCACACAAAAAACTGAGTCTGGAATGCTGACGTCGAGCCTGTATTCCCTGTTACAGGTGGAAGGGTGTATTCCCTGCTGTCTGCAGCTAAAACCTCAGTCCATCTGTCCTTCCTGACTGCCAGGCGGCTGTCCCCATCATGGAGCACGGATTAACCAAGCTTAAGTCAAGACACCATCCGCCTGGCGTCCAGCCTGCCACATGGGCACGAGGAAGCCCCACTTCCACCTAAGCCCAGGCCATACTCACAGAGATCCAGCCTAACCTCCTGCATGTGACGCGCTCTGACCTACATAAACAAGAGATAAAGTAGTGACTAGTGAAGACATGATTCCTACTGTAGTGGTTTTGGAAGCTCATTCAGTTTAGAGACACAAGAGCCTGTGATGGTGAGTGCTGCGCCCTGGGGGATGCAGGCTATTAGTGTTCAATGGGTTGTGAGGCGGGAGGCAGCGGTTCATCCATGAATACGCTCAGCGCTGCTCTCCCGCTTCCTGCATTCAGCGGCTAACAAAGGGCCACAATGGTGTCCTTTGCTGTCTTGGCAGGCTGAGGCAGCTCCTGGCCCTGGTCAGAGCCATGTGGGGGGGTGAGGGGGGTGTGGTGCTTAACACCACACATCCAGTCTGCACGTGCCCAGCCCGCGGCCTGCCAGTGGCCGCACAAAGGAGATGATGTCATGCTTAGCCAATAACAAAAGAGGCTGGGTTCGCCTGGCCCTCCTCTCTCACCCAGCTAGTTCCAGCCTGAACCAGACTAGCATTAATCGCAAGCCTTATCCTCTTTACTGGGGGCGGGGAGTGGATGATAACAAAGCAGGCGTGCAGCCGAAAGGAAGGATGAGATGAAGATGGCTACAAGAGACAGACAAATGTTTAAATGAGAGTCAGAGCTCAGCAGGAGTACAGCAGTGCTCCTGCTGAGCTGTGGGGGGGCCACAGCGTGAGTCCATCAGAGCATAGGGCCGCACACGGGGATCCAGTCCAGCTCACAACACAACACTTTCTACATGTAAGTCATCAGCTCTCAGGCCTGGTCTATGCAAGTCTTGTTACTGTACAGGGCTAGAAACTGCAAGCTACAACAAATATCCATCTATTAAACAATACCAATAATAGTTTTTGACGTTCACTAATAAAAATTTAATTTTACGGCAGTGCAACTCCAGTGAAAGCAGAAAGGTGTTTTACAAGATTCTTATCCGTTATAAAAGTTCAAATCTGGGTGAGAAATTGTGTTTGTCTGCCAGAAGCCTGCAATAAAGGCATATTAAACAAAATTATAAAAGTAAAACCTTGTGAGGAACACAAGAGTCAAGGAGACTCTGGCTAATTTACCAATTAGCCAATACTATTAGCTGAACTTCAGGTAAAAAACATAACAAAACTCAAGCTAGAATATAATTCTTTGGCATTTCGCTGAGTGGAAAGTGCAATCTACTTGCAGCAGCACAGCAATAAATCTTAGTGTAAAATATTATGGTTTACCATTTCTGTTGCAGCCAAGGTGTGTTGTGTGATTGGAAATAAGCATTAAAATGTAGCACTGAAGGTGTCTAAAATTGTGTCATAAATCACTGACAAACTGAGCTTTGACAGTGGACACTTTGACCCGCTCCTGGCAACAAGAGCAAAACAAAAGCAATAGCATGTATGGACTGCCATTAAACACCTCCCAGATAACAGATGACACGTCATCATTCTTTGTTAGATCAGGCTTTGCTGTGCAAGGTGTAACGTTTAAACAGTTCCAAAAATAATATGCAGACAATGAGTGCAGCTATTTAAAGATAAACTTGTAGTTATTGCTAAATCATGCTCATTACTGTATTAGAGCTGCCATGAATGTACGAACACAAATGCTTCCAAGCTCAAACTTTAGCCCTGCTATGGTATCCTTCAGTTTCACACGGTGACTAAAAATATAGCATGCCACTGCTGGACAGGCCATGGAAAAAAAGGCTGTCATATTCAGAAGAGAAGTCATGGAAAACGAGAGGATCCGATTTCAGGGCCACTGATAAGCAACAAACTTACAGTACGCCTGCATAGCCGACAAATATAGACCCCACTAGTGTGTGCTGGCCTGGATTAGCACAAGTGGCCAATGTCACAATGCTCCCGTCTAATTGATGGCACAAGACAACCCACTATTTCAACCAAACTAAATCTCAAAACTATTTCAATATTGTACTCCAACATTTAGGAACAAAATTAGCAAATGCCTTATTTTGTGCATGCAAAGTGTGACCAGCATAACATTATTATTATGCTGATTCTGTTAAATAATATTTGCTGACATGATCATGAAGTGTGTACGTGCACACTGGTGTGTCTCTTTAGAAAGTGCAGTAATGTTTGGCATTCAATAATCAAATACATCTGTTGTTTTTATGTTAGAATACAGTATTATAAAAGACAACAAAGTCAACATTTTGGTTGCATGGCAAATTTCAGTCAAAAATGTCTCACATAAACACGATATCCAGGTCACTTGTGCCAGTATTGGTCTACTACATGTTTCATGAGTAAATGCAGTAAATATTTGCTTTATATTGCTATATTTATAATCTTTGGTGAGTAAGAGGAGCAATTATGTTATGTTGTGCTATGCCATTTGGAGATGGCGATTGTTTTCCATTCTCTCAATAACAATATTTAGACAATATTTAAAAACGAACGTCTAGTACAAAAGATATCAAATTAAAATAAAAACTACCTTTGACATTTCTGTTCATTTTATTTTTTAATCAGATCTTTTTTGCTGTCATTCTTAACACTTTATTATAGACAATATATTCAATTTTTCATTTCTATAACCCTCCCACTATCATTGGGTCCATTTGACCTCATCTAGATTTTTTGTTTTATTTTTTATTTCATCGCTATGAAACTTTCATGGGTGGTCCAAAACATCACCTAACATACAATTTATGCAGAGTATTTTTTGATATGAAAATGTATATTGCTCTTTGACCCAATGTGCATTGCTCAAGTGAAGAGAGCACGAGGGCTAGAATTATGATATTAACCATTTTTGATACATCTTCCACCTCCTGCTGCCATGCAAACATGTGAGCAGAGCATGAGCAGTGCATGGTCTGAGCCTGTCACTCACCTTGACTTTGCCATTGGGCTGCAGCAGCTCAGTGACAGACACTTTGTCTTGCTGCAGACGCCTCTTCACCAGTTTGGAGCAGCACACATTAATGGCACCCTGCACGTGGGACGCATTGTACTCCGAAAAGGTCCTGCTGTCGATCACAAGCAGCCGCCCGGCCCCTCTCTGGATCAGGCTGGCCAGGCGTTTGATGTCCATGGCGCTGCGTTTGGTCGGACCTTTGTCCCCGCCAGCCATGATGGTGAGGGCTGTGAGTGAGAGTAGGGTGCAAGACGGGGTCAAAAAGAAGGCGAAACAAGACGAGAGGTAGAGCAGCAGTTGTCAAAGGAGTAACCGAGGTAGCGGAAGATCCATGGTGCCTGAGGAAAACAGAGAGATAAGCATTAATCCGAATGTGATCACAACACAGGAGTAGTTGGCTTAGTTTAGCATTCAGTGAGTGCTTCATACCAGGGCTATTATTGGTCAGCAGTGACATTCAAAACTGCCCCTGCCACTTTGGAGATGCTGATAATCAAACAGCTGTTCATTAAATGCAAGGTCGTGATTACTTCTGTGCTCTCGTCATGCCAGACTAACACATTCCAAAACTTGAAGCCGCTGTATCTGATTTTTACGGTCTTAAAATGTGAAAACGCAGATCTAGCTCATTTTTAACCCTTTGCAGCAGTAAACATGTACTGCTCACCTGCTTAAAGGATCTGTATCTGATTTTTACTCTTTTGAAACGTGAAAAATAGAACTAGTTCATTTTAAAGTCTTAACAGCAGTCACATGTATTGCTCACTTGCCTAATACAGTCCCAACATCCCAAGTATTCACCGTGATGAGTTTATAAGCACTTTTCACAAGTCTCCAGAGTGAGTTTTGTCTCCTGTAAAGCTAACAAACATTAGCATGCTAACACTGCACTATAATAATAAATCAAGCTTGTATGACACTTTTTTGGACACTCAAAGATGCTTTGGAGCACTTCTGGCTTCTTGTAGCATAAAACTCTCCATAAATAAATACAGAGAAAGTGCTGTGGTCTCACTTTCACCTGAATAGATGTTTTCACAATATTTCTGTGCTGAGGCAACACAGATTTTACAAATTGCTGTTTCAACATAGTACAAATCAGGTACAGCTCCTTTAACGCATCCTAATTATTCACCATGATTAGTTTACAAGTGCTTTTCATAACTTTCAGAGGGAGCTAACAACAATTAGCATGCTAACAGCGAACACCCTGTTTCACAGAGAGTAAAATGCTCTAAAATTAGAACCAGACATTTCACTGCGGCCTCATTTTAACCCAAAGAGGTGATTTGATAATATATTTGCACTGAGGAAAAGCAGATTTTACTTTATTAACAAAAAATCCGGTACCGCTCCTTTAACAGGACAAGTGAAACGACGGGCAATCTATTTTGTCCACTTTTTACTGCTAGACAACAAACAGCATTTTAAAATAGCCACTTTTAAGAGTAGTTATTTAAAGGCTTCAAATGCCGTTCATATCATCCGTTGGGATCCAGATACAAAGACTTAAGCCAGACATGCTCGACAATAAAAGTGTGTTCCGTGTTGTGTGGTTTGTTGATCAGGGGTCTCTTCTGCCGTTGCTCATGAAACAGGAAACGCAGATAAATTAAGCAGGGGGAATTCAGAGAGCAGGTCTGGTCAGGTCTGGAATTGGCCGTGCTGCCTGTCTATGTGTGCAAAAGTGCCCCCTCCTTGGCCAGAGGAAAATGTATAAACCAAAGAGGGAAGCTACTGTGGTCAAGCAGGTGCCGCTCGACAAGTGAGAAGGTCAGAATGTTTGTTTTATTCATTTGGGTGCACGTGGCGTCATGAAAAATGGATAGGCCTCTTCTCGTTTACCCCAAAGTCTAAACGGAGGGTTAAACTTGGCTGAAAAGGGAGAGTATACGAGATACAAACATAAGGCTGAGAGTTGTTCATACTCTAAGCTTTATGGTTTGTACATATCTTAAACAAAAATAACAAAAAGGTGAAGATTTCAGTTATTTGCCATAATGCTGCCATGAGTGATGAGAAATTTGGCCAACAATTAAACAACTGATGGCAAAGCTAGGCAAGTTTGTTTGTAGAGCATACTTCGTACACAAAGCAATTCAAAGTGCTTTACAAAACACACACAAAACCGACAAAGACATACAAAATAATTCTAAAAATTACTTTAGAAGAGAAGTGTGCAGATACAATCTTTCAGTCGTATGCACAGCCAAACAGAACTGTTCTTTGCCTTGATTTGAACATTGTCAGATTAGAGGCCTGTCTCACGTCTTCAGGAAGGCTGTTCCAGTTTTACAGCTGATTCCCCATGTTTAGTCCTGACTCTGGGCACCAGCAGCAGGCCGGTGAAGACTATACTCACAATATTAACATTTGAACCTCGATTTCACTATACCATACCATACCATACCATATACCATCAAAATACCAATTTCAACACCACGATGATGATAAAAAAGAAAAAAAGAAAACTAGATACAATGTAATTTTCAACACAAAATCTTCTATTCAGAAGACATTCAACTTTGTTTGGTGCATTTATGTGGTGCTTCTCAGTAACAATAATAAAACACTAAAACAATAAATATATATCTATTAGTATCTGGGTATCAATACTTTTGACAATAAAAGTGAAAACAAAGCAATGGATTTGAAACAATTTGAGATACAACATGATAAAACGGTGTTGTGATTCAAACTGATCTACATAAGACAATATAACTGATATGAAGCACTGGGAATAATACAATAATAGAGAGTCGTTTCATTTAGACTTAGACTGAGCCTTGTACTTATTGAAAACCTGTCGACAGCAAATGACTTAGAGGTAAATGTTTTTCAATGAGGAGCTGTCCAACCTAGCAACCGAACCAAGGTAATGCAGCAGTTGAGTAAGAAGACATGAAGTATCAACAACTGACAAGAAAATATAGGCCTTGGGAATTCCCTAATTATCAATCATGTTACAAAAGCTTTTGGATCAATGTTATTGGATTGACAATCACTGAAATAAAGAATCGATTCTGCACTTATTAAATTAAACTGACATTGAATCAATTCTCAAAGTGACAAGACTATTGTGTTGTCATATACAGTCAGATTTAAGGTATTTCACTGTGTTACAACCAGTACAAACGGAGCTACTTCAACAGCTCGGACCAAGCCTAAACATGGATGCTGGTGCTGCTTGGCAACCTCCATGATGCAAGAGAAAGAGCACAGGACCTGTTTGCTCAGAAAACAGTAATATTCTAAGGCAATAAGGTTGTACAAATGTTTTTTAGCACAACAAGCAAGAAGCGAATCAGCAGAGAATGGTAAAACATCGAATCAGAGTTGTATTTGTGGACGTAAACATGCAAAACCAGTGGCAATTCCTTCATAAGCCTACATCAGCAACAAATGTGCGACTGGTATTTACTGACCTCTGCAGCAATGTCTGGGTCCCCCTTCAAGAAGAGCCACATCATCTGTTGTAGAGCGCCTCAAAGTACAGCGCCTATCGTCATGCAGCAAACAAGCGTCTCCAGGGGCGTGAATCTGCCTTTCGTGTTGCCAAGCACAGCATCCAGCACTGACCGCCGTCCTGCTCCCAGCCTCTCCCGCTACTCTCCCACAATCCCTCCTTCTCTCTTTATTATCGTTTCCCCTGGTCTAGTGCAGAAGACTCGGATGGGGAGGGGAGGCATGTGCAGAGTAACATGGAAGGTGTGTGCATTATGTGCTGCGACAGAGACTCTTGTTTATGAAGAAGAGGGCAGTGCTACGGCCGTGACTTCACACGCGATTGCACTGTCAGTTACGATAAACAACGGCGACACAAAAAGGCTCCTCAAATATATTAGGAAACAGCCATGGGCGATTGCAAATTCAGCTGTTGCCATAGAAACAACCCGGGTAGGGGTAATCAGGGGGCACAGGGAGGATGTGACTGGTGCTGATGCTGCAGTGGGACAAAAACAAGACTGAAATAACTTTAACAAGCATGTAAGTGTATTATTATTTCATAGTAGCCACTAGTACTGCACTGCTAGTCAACATCGAATTGAGCAAAACGCAAAGGCTGCAGTTTCTGAAGTGCAATAATTTCCTCCACAAACAAAACTATTCTGTTTTATTCTGCATAAAAACTGCTAATCTTGTAGTTTAGATTTGTTAAAACATTTAGTTGCAACAAACACACAACTAAAAGCAACAGAAATGCAACTAAAACGGTCAAAAATGTGTTTGAAAGCATCAAAAACACAACTAAAACTGACTAAAATGCAACTATAACTAGCATAAACACGACTTCAAGTGGCAAAAACACAACTAAAAGTGAGAAAAACGCAACTAGAACCGACAAACAGCGCGGCAAAAAGCAGCAAAAACTAACAAAAGGCTACTAAAAGTGACAAAAATGCTACTAACAGTGACAAAAACTCATCTAAAAGCATCAAAAAAGTGACAAAAAGTGACAAAAACTATTGAAACTCTTGATTCTTTTGCTTGTTTGTCAGTTCTGATTCCAGTTCAAGTCTTCTGGTTGTGTTTAAAATGTGAACTTTGAACTGAATCTCAATAGTAAAACATAAATCGCAAACCTAGTCGCAATACTGGTCAGAAGTTATGTGCATAACAACCATATAGACCCTTTAAAATACTGTCCAGTTGTTTCTACCAGTGCAGTCCCCAACTTGAAAATGTTGACTCTAAGCACAAAGGCTGAACTGGGTTTCACTTTTATTCAGGGTTTTGCTTCCTTTCATTTTGTCTTTGGTGAAAACCCTCAAACAGCATTGTGTCATCAAAATGTTCAAAATTTCTAAACCATAAAACATTTTCAAAGATTAACCAACCTCGGAACACTAACAATTTTGAGTCTTGAATTTCCAGTGTAGAAATAGAAATATCTTTCATAAATGATATATGGAACTATATGTACATTTTGGGGCCAATATTTACCGTAAGTACTTTTTCTTTGTACTCGTGTGGGACTTTTTGTTATTTTTTCAGCACTACAATAATTTGAGCTGAAGATTGTTGAATAAATAACCTGTCTGACTAATTATAGATACAAACTAACTACTTCATGTTGCTATTTACTATGATTTAAAATAATTATCTTGTGGTAGGGTTCCCGTGTCAAATTATAATATTATTAAATAGTTTCTCGCCGTCTTGCTTTTATCACCTATACTTTATTTGCTTCAGCCATATATTGCACTTCGAAACGTGTTATTGTAACAGCTAGTTTTGTTTTCAGTAACAAAATATTGAAAAAATACTATCTTTAAGCCTCAAAATTGTATTTGAGCTTCACAAAAAGAATAATTTTGTATAATTCTGTAGATTAATGAAAAAGCAAATGGGGCTGTAGGGCTGTAGACTTCATCACAAATGCTAAGTGTCTTTTATTGTCTCGCCTTAAATAAACAAAGAATGTAAAAATACGGTAGCAAATGTGTTTAAACCAATTTTAGAAAAACAACTTCATATTTTGAGATATTCTGAGGTTAATCCCAGTTCCCCAATTGAAATATTCCGTTCCATTTCACTTTTGCCTTCAGTTTCAACCTGGATTTTTTTATTACAAACTTTTAACGGGTCAATACAAGTGATTATTTTACATGCATCAAATTATCTTTTAAAATGTCTTGATTATACAAAACTAGCGGAATCATTCACAGATTATTGACCCTGTTTTGAAATCCTTGTGATATGGCAGCCATAACCAGGTTGGGAAAGACTCTTTATCCTCACAGAAAAGTATGAGCTAAGTATGATATCTCACAGATGATAGCTTTCAAAGACATTGGCAACTAAGGCAAACACAACGAGAGCAACTACAGGCCAACCGGAGATGATGTAATGCCATCCAGGTTATTCATTAAGTGCTGTATAACGTCACCTGCGGCCACCGTCTGGAGCAAGCCTGGATAAAAGTGCCTTTCAGTTTGGTACAATGACAGGCCCGAGCTTTTTGTTTAGACACAAACAGTGACATCATCAGAGCTTTCCCTGCGCCTTTTCAAACGCTGCTTCCTGCAAGCCTCAATTTGCATCCATGCACAGTGCGTTTGTTTATCCAGACTGCACATGTCGGCTTTGGAACGACACAAAAATTACACTTAGACTGGAGTTTAGTGCTGGGTTGGCCCTGGATGTGACTGTACGTAATGTTTTGTTGTGCAATTTGTGCTACTGACATCATTGATTATTGTGCATTAATCATTTACGTTGATAGTTCATAGTCCCCAGAACTCACATGTTTAAGTCAAGCCACAAGAAAGGCCATTTGGATCTGTTCATTCGTCACTACACAATTGCACAGGTGATTGCTCATTCTCGTGTACAGGGCTGCAACTACTAATTGACTAATTGTGACTAGTCACAATAAAAGATATATTTTGATGATGTAATTGTTATTTGGACTACACAGACTCTAAACACATATGAAAAGACCTTTTTTAACAATTGCAAGCAGCATTATTAAATCAAAATGTCAATAATACACAAAAATATTCTCCATGTAGAAGCCTTCAGTCACTACATTTCAACCTTTTTTTGGTTAAAATTTTATTTTAAAAGTCTAAATGTACAATAAAAATTATTGTTTAACAAGTAGACTACTAAAAATATTGTTGCAGCCTTACTCACGTTACAGTAATAGAGTAGATTTTTGGGGGTAATGGTACTTTTCAGACTAGATTTTTAAACATGTACTTGTAAGTGAGTATAATTCCAACTATGTAATTGTAATTCGATACAGCTGCTCCTCTAAACCTACAAACACACATAACAACGCATTGTCTGCTCTGATTGGCCAGAGCTGAGAGATTAAATAGATTGTAAATAAAACAACTAAAATTCATCTTATGACTTAAATGAATCAATTGCAGTATAAAAGGCTACTACAACAATGTTAAAAAGTAACTTTTTTTTGCATATACTAGCGTAAGTATTCTGTCTTTCCAGCACTGCAGGATAGTCCATAACAAGATGGTGCTATATGCGATCTAGTCTGAATATATTGTGAATAAATGTGCAAAAAATAGCTTATGACCAGCATTTATTGAAGTCATGTATCTTTACCACCACCCGCATTATCTTAATCCGCTTAGACTGGAGTTTTCTGATCAATAATATCTGTGATGCAGCAGGAAACTCCGGAGTCATATATCAAAATGGGAAAACCCAGTGCTCCAAAAGCAACTGCACCTGTCTAGGCTGAGCAGAGCAGCAGACACAAGGAAAATCACTGTGTCGCGGTGCAGTGTGTTTCTATCTCGAAATGTGACGCCGAGGCCTGTTTTGATCACGTCCAATAACAATAATGGAGCGTGCGCCGTCGTATGGGAGACTATAATAAACCGACCCAGATATTTAAGCCACAACGACGGCACTCACAAGTCATCACAGCCGATCATGGACGCACGAATTTAGCAAAAATGTAACTTATAAAATTCGCCTGGACAAACGGGAAGTCAAATCCGTGTTGTTATGACGCGTTTATGTGCGCGTGTGGAAAAAAAAAAACATGGAAAAACGAAGCGCTCCATTGATCGGACACAGACTGATAATAAAAATAGAGGGCAAACCGAAATAGAAACCTAAGTCGATGCATGTTCCACTCACCTTCAAGCATTTCCGTTTCCAAACCTCGCACCTTTTCGATGTTTAATAATCATTACTTTTAGCTCGGGTGGGTTAAATTCCAATTGTGCGACGGGCGCGCACGAGGGGGGAGCGCGCGCCTCGCTGACAGACTGCAGCAGCGCGAGGCGGGGCTGGCACGAGCACACAGACTAGCCTAGCTCTGTCTGATAGCCACGCACTTCACAATACTCCGCTGGGATACAATGGCGTTAAATGCATTGATAAAATTGTGCTCACCAGAGTCTCCACGCGGCTGTCTTGTTATTCAGGTGGATCACGTTGGCGCAAAAGTCTTCATCATGGCGCTGTCCGTGCGTGTTTACGTCTGACAAGGGGGACTGTACAGCTGACAGCGTGTGACAGCGCCAGGAAAAACAGACAGTGACCAGTGCGCGCGCTAATATTGCCTCGGAAGAACTGTATTCTCTATATATAAATGGTGATTGTAAATAAATTTGCTTACCCTTCTTTTGTGCTATATATCTTTGAAATTATATTACAGACAAGTGATAAGAAGAGTACTGAAGGTGCACTGCCATGGCACTTTCATGAACCAAAGTGGTGAGGTCATGGTTCAGGGAAGGAGGGAAAAAAAAACAGAAAAATATGAGGTTGACGTCACCAACAGCCAATCAGCGGCGACGGCTCAGGGCTGGAGTAACGTCACTGCGATGATCTGTGGATTTAACGAGCGGTCCAGCATTTAAAGGAGACACGCTGCGCTTTGTTACCAAACTGCGCGTGGCGAACAAACAGGCCAGTGAAAAGAGATCAAGCAACAGAATTATAAAGCAGTGCGGGATTAACTGCAGTGACTACATTTAAATAGCAACTGAGAACATTATTAAGCAAAGCATTTTGTATATGGTCTTTCATTTTACATTTTTATAAAGACCTTCCTGTTTTATTTTCCTCGAGAAGATTTAAGATAGCCTCTAATATGGTATTCAGGTCTGTTCCTACGAAAAGTGATTATGAATGTAGAGTTTCTCACTGGAAAGCAGAGGTGAAATGTTGTTATGTATACTGACACCTAGTGGAAAAAGTTGTTAACTGCACTTTAACGCAAGCTGATTGGATGGTTGGTAATTATTAATTAGGCTTTATTAGACTTTACTTGGCTGACATATTGACTGAACTATACTATACTATAGTATATACTAACTATACTGAGAAATGTAACATTTTATTACGCCTTCTACCTGTGCTTTTAATTTTGAATTAAAAGTATTTACTTCAATAAATGGTTTAGTAACTCTTCCCAAGGGACAAATAATGCTGATGGTCAAAGACAGGAAAATTATTTTTCCTTGTATCACATACCTTTCTTTCTTTCTTTCTTTCTTTCTTTCTTTCTTTCTTTCTTTCTTTCTTTCTTTCTTTCTTTCTTTCTTTCTTTCTTTCTTTCTTTCTTTCTTTCTTTCTTTCTTTCTTTAATACCAGAGTTTGAACATAATTTTATGTTTTGTCTGTCAGACAATATGATTAATAATACAACTCTGATTAGATGTTACACAGGCTCATAGTGTTTTGTTTTTTATTTGATAATGTTTGTGACTTATTGCAAAACGTACTGAAACAAGATCAGCAACCAAAATTCATGAAAATCTATTTTTATTTGGATGCAAAACTCACAACTCAAAGCAATACTGGAGCAGAGAGGTGGAATATTGATTTGCTGGTTGTGTATGTCCAAGATCCAAGATCTCGCAATCCCTTTTTTTGGTTATCTCAAACCAAAAAGCATCAAACGAGCAATGGAAATACAACTTCATTAAACATGATGACAGGTTCCTACCATTGGCTGTTTAAATTGTCAGTTAAGAATAATAAGCATTGATGTGTATTTACACATTCATTTTATTCCCCCTCTGACAGTGTTCAAGTTGTTTTGATGATGTGTGTCATCACATGTTGATTTTGTTACATAGAAAACTGTTATTTTGATAGCTGCCTAACACTTAGCATTTATTTCTCATATTGTGAACTATGACCTATGACTAGCCAGAGATGGAATTGAGGACTGTGTGAAAACTCAGTCTGAGGTAAAATTTCCAATAAAACAATAAAATGTTCACATACAGCAAAGCATATTAAAGCAAAGCCTAAAGGCAGAACATAATAATACTGAGGACCTAACCAATTCTTCTGTGCTCTAAAGTAACTTAGGTAGTAGTCACATTTGCTCTGTCGAATCTTGCAATAGAAACCAATGTATTGATCCACAGTATGAGCTACATTCCATCATGGTGTAAACAGAAATATACACAAGGCATCTACTCGAAAGGATTGTATCAAAATGTTCTAAAAATATCTCTGGTTGGTTTCACAAAAGCAAACTGTATCAAAAGCATTGGCCGAGAGCAAGCAATATATAAGCTTATAACTTTTTACACAACAAAAAGCAGGACAACCAATCACGTCGCTTGATTTTGGACCTGTAAAGTCCCATACAGCACATGCAGTTCATTTAAATTAATACAATCAAAACACAATACAGAAAAATAATTGTTACAGCTTAACTTCAGAGAGAGAACCTTGATTGGTCTGTTGTGCTTCATACAGATTAGGCTTGGCTCGTCTGTACAACAATCATGGGCTTACGTCACTAACGTGGTCTCCAGCTACCAAAGGCAGAGGCATCACAAAGTCTGTGTAAGTTCTCTGTGAATGATGTAAACAGATGTATAAGAAAACCATTCTGTAACATGGGCCAATGCCACTTTTGGTGTCTCTCTTCTGCTCAGCCCCCTGGCTTTGTGATGTCTCTGCATGTGTACGTCTAGGTTGCCTCAATGTGGGAGTATTTCAGGGTGAACATATGGGTTTGAGTAAAAGAGTAGGATGGAGCTGCAATACTGTAGTTTTGTATTTTGGTATAATTCATTATTGACCTAATTGATATACATTCCTATGTTCAACATTGCACATGCCTTTTATGAACACATAGCACCATGCAACCTGAAAATGAGATGTCTCCTGAATGTTTATGGACAAACAGTTTATAAATAAATGATACAGATTAAATGGTAAATAAATATTGATTTGTTTGATATGATTGTGCTGGCATGTGAGCACTAACTGGTAATTTGGTGACATTTTTCAGTCAGTTGAGAATTGTAGCCTCTCATACTGTATATCATATAACTTTTGGCAGGACTTAATAATCAATACTTGATTCCAACACTTTTGGACTGATAATTTCCTTTATCCGAGGTGTAAATTAAATGAACTATTTATGTGCAATACAAAATGCTTGGAAATATCTTGAATCAGACTCTAGGATTCATCGACACAAAAACATACAGTAAGCACAAATGTTCCAAAGTGATAAAGTCCTGATGACGCAAGCCTGCCTTGGATGACTGAATGGATGTGGATTCCTTGTTATAGGATGTGATGATATAGTTACAGTGGTGCATACCACCAGAGGTGGCTCAGTGTACAGTGGCGTGTCTCAGTCTGGGGCGTTCAGACGGGGAGAGGGTCACTCTTCAGCGGTGTGGGACAGCTGCTTCTCATACAGGCTCAGGACATGATGCACAAACTGGTACTGCTCACACGTCTGTATCATCCCGCCCCTGACAGAGATACAGAGGAAAACTTCATTCAAATGTGAGATAACCAGACTAGACAAAAAATGAACAAGTGAACAGACAAAACAAAGCATTTTAATATATATCAGTATGACATAAGCTGTTTATCTTTAAAATTATACAATCTGAACTAATTTCTGCCATGTGAAAGTGCCAAAGAGCCATTCAACAGTCAAAGCCAACAGCACTGTAGAAGAATAGAAAACACGGTTGTTACACCAGTGAATTCCCAACTGGGGCTAATCAATGTGTGCTGGTAAACCACACATCAAAGACACACAATTAAGCTACAAAGACAAACCTGCTGGTCTGGTTGGCACTGTAAAGAATTAACTCGCCATTAATTACTTTTCAGTCCATATCTTTTTTGTTGTTGTTTTTTTTCTGTTTAAAAATAAATCTGGGTAATGGCACACAGTGTTACCTGTCCAGACGGAGCTGGCAGGTGGTTCTCAGGATGTCAACCACGCCCTCAGTCCTCAGCTGCTTGCACAGGATGGAGGTGGCGATAAAGCAGCCAGTTCGGCCGATTCCAGCACTGCAGGCACGGCAATGGGGTAATAATGGACAACAGATTACTGTATCATTAACATACATTTGATTAATGCAAGTCCTCCCTGTGGAAATCAGTATATTTAACTAGATATCTGTTTATTCATGCATATTGTGCCACCAGCATTTCTAATACAATGGTGGAATATTATGCATTACATGTAGCAAACCTTACCTGCAGTGCACAATTGTGGGGCCACTGGAAGGCGGGGCTTCATCTCTGGCTCTTTCCACTTCCTGTACCAGTTCCAGGAGGGGTGGAGCTTTGTCTGGTGTCTTTTGATCTGGCCATGAGGTGTACCAGTACTGGCGCAGACTCCGCTCCTCTCCTTCATGCTGCAACATGCATCACATATTCATAGTGCTGTAACCAAACCAACCACTGAATGATGGACATTATGACAAAATATGATAGTAATCAATGAGTCGCATTTATTTATCTTTTAATATTATACTGCATTGACCTGAGAAGCGGCATAATGTGTAGTGAGCATAAGCCACATTAACATCAGTTCACCTTCAGAGTAAACACCCTCAGACTGTAGTCGTCCTCCTGCGTTACCGAGACAACCGTGATCTCAATGCCCTCGTGGGTCACCGTGTCCTCTGGCCAGTACTCTGCACATTTCTGAAAGATGCATCATGTGTGAATGAGCCATTTCAAAAGCGTTCATTTAACAAGATAATACACAATGTGACAAACCTCATTCTTCTCTTCCAGGTTTGTGATCATTACGATGATCGGACATCTCTCCTGCCACACCATCCTCCAGAAGTCTCCCACTGTGTTCACTGTAGGACCCTGCGTGGCTATGTAAGCTTGCTCCTCGTCATCATAACCCTGCACACACCAAACACTGACAGAGAATGCACACCGACAGCCCAATGTTTCATGCAGATTTTATTGGTTTACCTTTAAATAATTAGCATTGATGTAGGTACTGAGGAAGTCCTCCTCATCCTCTGCCTTTAGAATCACTCTGCTGTGTGTGTCTGCGAGAGCATGTAGGAAAAAATAAGATTACATTCAGTATATTGTGCAAGGTTTGTAGTTCTTTGTTGTGTGCTCACTTGGTAAGATAGTTTTGTAGCGGTTCTTTCTCACCAGCCCTGGGTAATTGTACTCTTTTGGGTCGACAAAGTTCATGGGAGTTTCCTGTTGATGGACGTATAAAACAAGACAAATGTAACAGTATTACTGCCATGTAGGAAGTGAAGTCAAACCAGAAATAAAAGATTACGTCAAACTACAGGGTTCTAACTAACTACAATTTGAATATTTTGTGGCTGCATATGTATCTGCCTAGCAGACACTGAAATCCTTCATGGGTTTTCATTATGCAAATATGCTTGTATGTATTCTCCTTCGCCCACTTAGCAGCACTGGAGGAGCTTACGGGTGTGTGCGGAGCTCCACTGGGTGTTGTGTGTGGGAGAGTGCATTTCTTTGTCTAGGTGTGCATGTCCATATCTTTCCCGGTGAGTCTAACTTATGCTTTCTGTTAATCTAAGGAGTGTAGGCGTGTAGGCGCTGATGCTGCTCTCACATAAAACTCTGACTGCAGGGCCTGATCGTCCATGGCCCGGCTGTGCAGCAGGGCAGGGGTCAGGACATGTGTTCCCTGTCGGAGGTATTCCTGGGCTGACTGGTCTCTGGGGGAGAGCTGTGCACCATAGCCATAGGGCTCTGTGCAGCCGGGTGTGCACATGTCCAGAGTCAGGGAGACATTAGAGCCCCTCCTGTTCAGCAGAGAAGGTCAACGCAGACCAGTGTTCATGTTCTCATGGTGATATCATATTATTTTATGAAAGATGTGTAAAATACACACATACCGCTCCTGAAGCCCCACTGGAGTGACAGTGAGTGTGGCAGAATCAGCCTCTGTCCTGGTGTCATTGCCAATGTCAAACACTGGAGTCTGTGGCACAGGGTCCAGATCCAGCAGGTCCTCCTGAGCATCGGTCCACTCCGACAGAGTGAAGGAGGGCTGTCGACTCACAGACTGACGTCGCTCTCCTGGGTCCTTTGGGACTGGTCCTGATGACAACAAGCCACTGCCGTAGCGCCACTTACACACCATGTGGATGACCTTCCAGCAAAACAGAAAGTAAGAAAAGAATAAATGTTTGTGGTCCAGGAATTATAAAAGATTTGCTGCACTGAGAATATTCTCTTTTGCTTCAACTACTTCAACCAGTATTCAGTTTTAATTTAATAAGAGTATTTTTCTACCGAAGAAGCCTGAAATCCTAATTTCCAATACAAATATCTTCCAATTTGTTCGAAATGTCCTAGTTTAAATTTGTTGTATTTCGGTAAGATTTTAATAAACTAATAGATTATATTTTTGCTGAATAAACAAGGGGCAATTTTTAAATGTAATATAGTTCTTTTTTTTTTTTTATTTCTCATTAATTTGCTGTGGGTTTTACCATGATAACAGTGATGGCAACACCGATGCCTGCAGTGCCATTGAAAATCCACTTGTTCTCTTCAGTGTGGGAAACCTCCTTCATCAATAATGTTGACTGGAAGAAATACAAACAAACAAAAAATCTTATATGAAATTATTTATAATGTATTTTTTGATGCACTTTGATGCATAAATATGGTGAAGTATTAAACATTTATAGTATTAAGTTAAACACATTCCGTTAAAGGAAAAATATTATGCATTTTTTGTGTTCCTTTTGTGCCCTTGAGTACCTTAAGTTTGGCATCTCCTGTTTTAGATTAAAAAAAATATTTATTTAAACAAAATCAACATCTGTTTCTCCGCGGTACTTACTGAGTTTAAGCGCCATCTACTGGCTTCCATAGCGCTTACACAAACTAAAAATGAGTTTGTGAAGAAATGTAAGTTAGCCTAGCAGTTTGTAGTGACTGTGTTTAGACAGAAGAAATGGTCAGTTTGGCGAGGATTTAAGGACTTAAACAGCAGAAGATTCTCGGAGAAGTAACGTCAGTTAACAAAAAAACATGATTCATCGAAGTAATTCAGCAAGGAGTGTTTTTGATGGTCCGAGGGGGGAGGATTTCTAACCAGGATGCATCAAACTAGGGTGAATGAAGCTAAATGTAACTCGAGGTATGTTTTTGATGATGGAGCAACGTTAGAATGTGGTTAAAAGCTCAAAAAGGTCATTAAAAAGTCCTTTAAACATTTGTACATTTTCTTTCTATTGAAATTTGTTTTGAATTTGAATCTACAAAGAACCGTTGGGTCAAGCCACAATTTGTGAGTTTGAGATAATCATATTCTACAATATAAAAACATTTAATGTAGTATTTGTCTGTTACTGATACTTACATCTCCACCAAAGATTGGGTGACATGGAAGGATGAAACTAAGGTAGAAGTCTATTACTTGCAGAGCTTTATAGATCGAGGAAAATGGCCCATTTCCTTCCATCACAAAGAACAGCCAGTAGCCCTGGAAAGAGAAAGTGAAGATCGCCTGCGTGTTTGCATGCTCGTTCATGCCTGAGTAATCAGACATGAGCTGTGCTTATTCTTGTGTGAAAAATGTCTCTCTCACACAGAACAAAATTCAACATACATAATCCTGCTGTTATGTTTTAAACTCAAATCCAAGTAAGACGTACCGTGACTTGGGACACAGCAAACAGTGCAACCCAGAAGTGGATCTCCACAACCAGACTGTAGACTTTGTGCAGAAACACCTCTTCTCCATGAAAGTTAAGAGGATCTTTGTATTCGGTCGACTCATCTTTATTCGACAATCCATCAAGGTTTTTCTCAGTCTTTGTGGGTTCATCCAGCCACACAGGATCTTCATCTGGCCTCAGGAAGATGGAGTCCTCAGTGGGCGACCGTGTAGAGCTGCTCAGCTTACGCGTCATGCTCCCCCGATATGAAGCTCTCCTGTTTAGAGGCATTTTGACATTATTTACATGATGCAGGTTTAATTATCCTCAAACAAAACAATGATTCCAAGGGTAAAAAATGTAGTTGAGCAAATTAAAACAACAGCGTGTAACTTTCTGGAAGGTGAAAATCTCCTGCATGATTCCATGGAAATAGATGGTTAAAACCATACTCTGGAACTATCTCCATGGATACTTTTTATGCAACACTGTGGAATCGTACAGCTAAAAAAAACATCTCTATGGAAAAAACAGGAGAAGACTTCTCCAAGTCAAGTACGTGTCAGCTTTGTGGAGATGAAAGTTCACTCACAGTACAGACACTCATTTTTCAGCACAATATACCGTTACATACGTTACATACTGGACAATATATGAAAATATCAAAAAAGTTGTGAAAGTAAAATTGTTAAATAATAAATAAATAAATAAATAACAAAATGATACAAAAAGGGCTGATTAAAATAGAAGAAACCCCCCCCCCAAAACATCCAAAATATATATAAAGTCATATTTCATTTTGTGGGTAATTTCATATTTGTCTGATACTTAAACCTCACATTATAAATTAAAAGGCATGTTTTATTGTCGGAATACTGCAAAAAATATATAGAGCTATTATTTTGTTGTTATTTTAGTCTACCACAAATCAACTTCAATTTTCAATCTTTAACTCAATCCACTCTGTTCCTTTGTTTTGCTTTGCGCTTTTGCTTTCATTCATGCAAACAACTTCAAAGAACAACAAAGAATGAGGTTTCTTTTTGAGTCAGATACCTCTAATTAATCAAGTCACCATGTTGTCAGCGCATATGATCATGGCCCAAACGTTAACGTGCATTCACACTTGCTTGACAGGCAGAGCCGTGCATGTGTGTATTTAAGTAAGCGTGCACATGACAGAGCGCCGTCGTCCCTCTGCCCTTTTCAGATGTATAGCTAAGCGGCTTGGAGTGGCTGTCATATCCGGATCCTCTTGTCTTTGTCAGATTGGACTCCATTGTGTGAATGTGAGTGTGAGAGAGGGAGACTGGGCGCGAGAGCCTCTATTGTGGAGAGATGAGTCAGGGGTAGCGTGTTTACAGCCCTGTCCGTCGCCTAGGTAACAGAGTGGCTCTCATCCGTCCTGAGTATTATCATCCAATGACAGCGCACGTACATACACACTCTCAATCAGTTAGCAGTGTATTCAAAGCTCCTTTTCCATCCTGCGCCTTTGTCCTTCAGCCATTAATAAAGATGTTTTGTGCATTGGCTGATTACTGCCACATGGTGCGCGGGGATGTGTGAAAGCGGGGGAAGGTGTCGCTCCATATCACTTTGGTTTAAATGTGTTTTCCATCAATGGATGGATTATACAAAATTGGCAAATGCACACTTGTGTGAGAGTTGATCTGAGCAATCACATGACTCACCTTTGTAGATGGCAGGGTACGAGGGGGTAGATCATATGACCAGGTGAAGTCCAGTGTTCTGAGGCCTGTTGTCAATCATTGTGCAGACCTAAGGGAACACAATAGAGAAAACCGTTAATGAGATAATTAGATCTCAGATGCGAAAGGCAAACCAGGTGAACACGTGTAAAAATGATCGAATTTATGTTCTCATAGTTCCAATTTAGTTTATTCACACATGCAAGATTAGTATTTGATGGGCCTACAAAGTAAATTACAATCAATAGAACTGATAATAATTACACTAATGGGCTTGTACTTGTAATTAAAGTTGACCAGAAAATGTACTTGCAATACATCAAAATTATCAAGAGCCATGAGTTAACACTGTCTCTATATTATATATATTTATTTATTAGAATAATGTACAATCAGATTAAGCATAAAAGCAGAGATACTTGTACCAGACGTAGTCTCAATTTAATTTCAATTTAAATTTAACTTCAACTTTACAATTATACACAGTTTTCACACACATCCATCATATCATTACATTAACTTAGTGGAGCATATTCAAGGAAAACTTCTATTCCTCTTAATTTGGTCATACTATTGAAAGGCTGTTCTGCTGTTGAAATGACTGAGCCTACAGTGATGAGCAGCTCCATTCACAGGTGGTCAGTCTGACCTGTTACTGGTCACACAGAGCTTGTAATCCCGTTTTATCAAAAGATGGAGCAGAGTAGCACCCTTGTCAGCTCCCAGCTGTGCTTTCATGAGCGGAGGATGGTGACACAGTAAACTGTCAGGACTTCTTCTCCCTTTCTTTTCTCCATGGCTTCTGCCTAACTCCCATCACACCCTGCATCCCAAACTCTCTCTACAGAGAGCTTAAATCACTATGAAGCCTCTTAACCTAGAACAAGCCTGTTAAAGAAGTGCAGGTGTTGAACAGTGGACTCTTTCTTTCTTGTTGGCTGAAGTGATGACGCCAGACACTGCATCCATGGAAACATGCGATCTACTCATACACACATTTAAACCATATGAGCATGTCTCTGGTCTTAAACAGCTCAAATACAGCTGAAAATGAAAGCTGTTTTTTTGTTTGAAGGTTGTCTGAAGCAGTGACGCAGTGAGGTTGGCGTTTCAGTAACTGTGGCAACCAGAATACTGTACACAGACTGACACTACGGCTCACACCACAAAAGTAATAAAACACACAAGCACAAAGTGTGGCAATGTTCATATTGCCCTGAATCTTTTAACCAACATTTGGTTTGACTGTAAACGTGTTTTTCACTTAATGCCATGGAAAGCTTCTCTGGTCAAAGGTCTGCAAATGATAAAGATATATCTCGATGTCTGATAAAATAACATCGAGCAAGAGATGGCAAACAGCAAACTGAACTTAAAGCAACAGTGTGTAACTTTCTGGTGATGGAAAGTCACATGCATGTTTCAATGGAAATAGAGAGTAAAAAAACATACTTCAGAACATTCTCCATAGTTAGGTTTTATGATGCACTGTAGAATATTAGAGCCAAAAGAACAACATTTCCATGAAAACAAGCAGGACACTCCTACAGGCCAAGTCAGGTTTTTGAAGATACAGCCCACTCATTGTAAGGATTTTGTCTTTCTTTTACTTATTTGTTTGGTTTTTTTTTGGCCAAAAGGTATATACTGATGCTTTTAATTGGAAATGAACTGCTGTGCACTCCATAAAACATGTTGCTCTTCATTTACTGGCCACTGTAGTCAGCCTCAGAAGCTGGATTTGTCATTCCAGTGAGTGAACTTTTAAAAGAAAACTGTGATTTCCTAAGCTTTATTAGTCAAAACAGTGTTGCAATAATAATAGCTCAATGCTTAAAGATTACTTTCACTAATATATGCAGCATTCTGCTCGCTGCTCACTGGTGGGCCAGCGTCTTTGGGCCCTTACACACACACCGCCCCCTCAGTCCCCAAATAGAGCATGTGCGTAGTATTTCCATTGATCGCCTGCCATCCAGCTGAGTCCAAACAGCCCATACATTAAACTCATGGGTTTGGTCCTGGGATGACCACAGTGACACTCCACAATCTTCTGCAGTACGGGACAAGAGAAATGAAAAGAACAGGCTCCAAAATAGCGTTCCAGTTTAAGTAGCGAAAGTGTCTATGGAGCAAAGAGACAAGGTAAGCGGAAGCTCCTGGTGGAAGTGATGATTGGACTGTAACATGAGAGAGTGTCACAAGGGGCTGAGGTTTGCCTGTTTACCTCGGCTGTACGCTCACATAATCTTGGGATGACCTTACGATTCAAAACGCAGTGTACTTGCCTCCCTCTTCTTCTTGAATATCCCTTAGACAGATAATCAATCCCTGCTATTGTTTACATACTTTCCTACAACGCCTCATACTCTGGGGCCAATTCGAATCTCATTTTAGTGCGAAATGCAAACCTAATGTTGAGGCTGTATTGTACTATGAATAATTTAAAAGCACTGCACAGAGAAATTGATTTACAAAGATAAATCTGGAAATGCAGACGTTTAAAGATATAGGGTTACTGCCGGAGTGCGCTGCTTTAAAAACAGAAGAAAACCGGTGTTGGAATGGTAGTCATTTCCAAGGCTGGCAGTCATTCATACCAACAGACAAAACCCCATTCATATCACGTACAGGGCTAGGGCGACCACACAGAGCCGCGCTGCTTGGATTAGTAATGAATCACCCAGGGAGATGGACTGTTGCATCTCTCTCCGGTAACTCCCACATTGTCACAAACAAACGACACCGCAAGAAGACACAGTGAAGATTTGGAACGAAGCAACATGTTGTCAGGCAGCGAACAACACAACGGCGAGCTGGCTTCCGAGCTAGACAGTTGCAGTATAGCTTGTGCTGCTGGAGAATTGGTATTCAACTCGTGTCGCGCAAAAGGATGGAGGGAAGGAGAAGCGGCTGGTTAAATCAGAGTCGTTGCACTTACCTGGCTCTGTCCGTTTTCACATGGCCCTCCGCTTCGTTCTCCCGATCAATCCCGTTCACAGCTTCTCATCTGGAAAAAGCGTGCGTTCATGTGAGACAGGCTGGAGATGGGAGAGAAAAAGAAGGGGGGGGTGTAACAGGGGGAAGAAGGGGGGGAACGGAGGATGGCGAACGGGAGATAAAACGGGAATGTGGTATGTATGTGCGAGAGGAGAAGAGGAGGAGGAAAAAAAAAAGAAGTCCAAAGGGTCCTATTTTCTTTTGTTTGTATCCTGGAGGAAAGAGAGAGAGGATATCCACAGGCGGCCGCTTCGTAGGTATATGCAGCAAGCAAGAGGCTGTACGGTAGCCTTGGCAACAGAGCCTGGACGATGGAGAGAGAGGGAGAGAGAGAGAGAGTGTGAGAGAGAGAGAGTGTGGATGCGCTGGTAACACAGTGAGGACGTACAACCACATGATGAAGATGTATGACCAGTGTAAATCACATAAATCACACGGCAGAGGAGCTTCTTCTGTCATTTCCGATTGAGAGCAGCAGAAACAATGGCAGTGTGAAGGACATGTAAACAAACATACCTGTTGGGAGCTCATTAGTCTTAAAGGCAAAGACGCAAACAACAATTGGGAGATTTGTTGAGTTGTAATGATACTGTAACATTTCAAACTCAATTTCGATCCTGAGGAATACTGTATACCGATTTTGATAGCAATCAAAAAATAATGTAATTTCCAACACAAAATAACAGTTTATTAATGTTAACGTCATCAGATCATCTTCTTTAAAGGTCAAATTTGTCCTGTATATTTGTTTTTTAGTGTCGATACTTGATCAAATGAAAGTTTTAGTATCAATTAGAATCAGATTTTCGATACTTTTGACAAGGTTTAGGTTAAAGATTGTTTTTACTTCCTCCATAGGGCTGGACAAAATGGTTAGAAAAGTCAAATTGTGATCTCATCTCTGTGACGATTTGCTATTCTGGTAAGATAAAAAATGCGAGCAGGGTTGTCAAAAGTTTCGAAAATCAGATACTTAACGATACTATTACAGTTCAAAGTATTGATCGAGTTTGATATTTTAGTATCATGACAGCACTTGAGACTTTTTCAAGGCAAAATAAACTTTACTTAAATCATGATCAAATCGGAATCATGATCAGACTCTAAGAAAATCATCTTGGTTGGCATATCATCCACTCTCTTTCTGTTAGGGCAAAGAAAGAAGCTGTAAATCTACCTTGTGTCAATTTTAAACGTGTGCTCCTATTTATCAAATAAATATAGTGCTAAAAAATGAATTTCACTTCCAAATGAGTTAATTTATACAAAATAAATCATATTACTAAAAATAAACATGAAGGACTTTGAGAATGGGCGATGTAGTCCCTCATTCGTCCAGGAGTGTTCCATCGTAGAATAATTTTCAAAGGTCTTCATCCGGATGCTTTTTTTGACGCTGCTTTTTCTACGACTTTCAGAAACAAAACAGCTACTTCTAGACTGAGTAATATTATGTTGCTCTGACAGTAAAATCAACTAAAACTGCTCACTTTCATTTAAACTGCACTGCATACTTTTCTGGTGGAGGCAGAGATGTCATTGCTTTGCCCGGAATGTTCCACAGTATGCATTAAACATATTTATTCCCATGAAGACAGACAGTTGATGCCAATAAAGCAATTTCCCAGTCAGATCTGTGGAGAAGTAAACCTGCTTACAGTAACAATAACAATAAAAACACATGAAAAAAATAGGCTGCATATACAGTAAGTATTTAAAGCCAAACTGTGGAACATTCCAGGCAAAGTACTCATCATCATCGTCTTTATGGAGTCAAGCAGATGGCAAACTCTCCACGACAAATGTTACACAGTGCACCTTTAAGTTGAGGTGAGCAAAATGATAATAAAGAAGAACTGATCCAATAGATGTTGATTTGTTTTCTATCAGAGTGTTCACATATTAATGCTCCACTGGTTGTGTTTCTCAGTTTTACACTCCGACTCCTCTCCCTGCGCTCTCTTCTTACCGTGTGGCGCTCCGCTCTCCCTCCTTCTTTCCTGTGTCACCATATGGTAGGTTTTTTTCAGTTAGCTCTTTGAAGTGGCCAGCAGGGAACAGCATCTCCTATAATGACACATACCACAATATGCCAAGTGTGTTTCATAACATTTTAAACCATTAGAACTGGAGAATGTAAGGGCTGCAATTATATTTTGCTATTGATCAGAATCAGAATCAGAAGAAGTTTATGGCCATCATCAGAGAACAAAACTCACAAATTAGGAACTTTCTTTGGCAATATTTTGCATGAAACAGTGAATAATAGTAAAATACATAAAGCATGCATAAAAATAAGGATTTTGTGCCGGGGGACACTGCTGTGCCTTGAAGTATTGTCAGGTGTGCTTTGAAAAAAGGTCAGATTCATGAACTTAATTAAATAATTTACCATTTTGGAGTGTAAGCTGCATCTTCACCAAAAGAGGGAGCAAAACAGTCATCATTTCTACATTTAAAGAATCAGATAAAGTGGCATGGACAGTATTTATTACATTAAATGCCACATTTTGTTCCTAAATGGTGTGTTTTTGAAATTGAATTTAAGTCGGTAGCGTGGTACGGTATATTTTTAATCAAAAAAGACTCAAACAGGTCGAAATGTACTGCTCTACTTGACTGAACACAAAATGCACAATATGATCTGAACAATAGTGTAAAACTAGCAATGCAAATGGAAAACTAATATGTACATTTTTCAGTCTTAATTTCATGCACACAAACAAGAAAGATTTTAAATTTGCACCATTTAGCACGAATAATTTCCTTCAAAGTCTGCTCCAAAAGGCACATTTTTACTGAAAGAGGATTGAATGTTACCCTCGTGATTAACAGAAAAAGCTTATAATCGGCAATTAGCAACAACTAGACCGCCATTCAATTAAAATTGCACAGCCCTAAATATTAATTATTCATTTAACACGATCACTTAATTCATAAACGGCCATTTTGTCATATTAAACTCCATCCAGCTCGGTCTTCTTTCCCTTTCTTTATTTATGGCCCACTCCAGAGCGCCCTCCTCACCATCTATATATCTCTCCCACACAAACCTGCCAGGCCTTCAGTCCAATCAGCTAAACGAACCCCCCTTCCTCCCCATCATCACCTCCTCCAGCGTTTGAAATGGACCTCACGTTCCCACAAACATCTTACATTATAATCCACGGGCCAAAGTCACAGTCGCACAGCGGTGTCGTTACAATGTCAGAAAGTGATTAAGTTATGGGTGCGAGTGAGGCTGTACGACCGCTAAACATGACTTTGGTGCATGTGTTTTGAAATATTTTGGATTGTATTGAACTGTATAACTTGTGGTGGTGCAAAGAGTACTGTATTTGTACTCAAGTAGGAGTATAGTTACATACAAATATTCTCAGTTACAAGTACAGTACTGCTGCCCGATCTTAAGGCGGGACACCACAGGCAGGCTTTGTTTTTTGGTCAGTTTGCTTTCTTTCCAACTTGTCCAATCTGCCTCTAAAGATGTTTTATTATTTCGTTAAATCTGTTTCATCCATGGATTTCTCTGGGACATTGTATCTCCAAAGGTTGTTTTCTTAAAATGCATTTTTCTCCCCTCGAGACATAAAGATCAACCTTAAAGTAGCTCCTACACACCAAACTTTTTTGCATTTAACAAGATTTTGATGGAACAGAAGGATTTGTTGATAATTAATTTTAAGTCTGATTTATTTATGTTTTAAGTAAAAAAAAAAAAGAGGCAGAATTTAAATTTTTTGGTACATTTTTAGGTCTAGTTTACTTGGAAAGTAAATAAAATATCTAAAATACACCCTTTACATTTTTTACATTTCTACTATGTGAACAAAATTACCCAAGACATTTAAACTTTCTGCCCATTTTTCAGATTCAAATGAATGCAATTTTGGCCATTTCTACGCATCAAAGGACAAATGTGTATATTAAAATATAACATGATGAAAAACAAATTCCTTTTTTTTCTTTTTACATTCATGCGTAAACTACAGGAGAAGTTTCAAATTGATCTTTCATTTCAAGAGTTTTTCCTATTCACTTGTAGAGTCTCACCTTAAAAAAAGTAAAAAGTGTGCAAGAAAAATACATCTCAAATCCCGTCCTATTATTTTTACTTTTTAAATGGCTTCAATACAATTTTAAACAAGCCTTTTCTACAAACCTTGATTAAATACACACCTAATTATAATTGCATGGGAAAATTACAGTCATTTACAACTACATTTAAATTATTACAAATTAAAGTAAAAATCTACTCTAATCTATCTATCTAAAAAAAAAAAAAAAAAAAAAAAATCTAAAAATAAATAATTACTCAAAAATGTACTCAATTACAGTTTCTTAAGGGGTTAGTATTTGTACTTTCCAGCCCTGATTACTTGAAATTAAAGATAATTAATTCTGGATTGTGGTGAAAGAAGGACTCAATTTTGTCACTTAAAAAGTACAGAAGCAGTATCAAAAGTTAAAAGAATCACATAAAATATATTTAAGGAAAATAATTTAAGTAACTGTTTGAAAATGTATGTTCAGAGTAAAAAAAAAAGTAGAAGTAACTCATTTTTAAAATTATTAAAGATTGAAATGTAGTGCTAAAGAAGCAACTTAATCAATAACTTAATTTTTCTGATCATTTTTTTTTTATTATTTATTTGTTTTTGTCTGTTCAAAGCTGGAATTTGAACAAAAACATTTAGGCAAGATGTCCAAGTGTAAGTGGTAGCAATGAAGCAGTTGTGATTATGAAAAGATAAAAAGCAGTTTAACAAATGGGGACCTCTAGAGGCCAGAAACATTATCACATGTGTCTTTATGATTCTGTAAAACAAAGATTGTGTTGAACGATGGCTGTATAAACATTTAATTAATTTTGTTCTTTCCATGTCAACTATCTGGAACAATAATGGTTTACAGTGTAGTAGAAGCAAGCGGCTAATTCTGGCACACATTTGCATCAAAGGCAGGGAATCATGAGCCATGAAATTCAAAGAGTGCACAGGGCTGCAGTCAGCTGTTTGCACTGCATGAATGAAGTTACATCTAATGTACCTCTTTTTAGAGCATATTCACCTCTAGGGTCTTTGGGCATTTTGATCCAGCCCGCAAAGCATTTCATAAAGACTTTTATACACATACATATATTATAGTTGTCTGAGGCGGCAGTTGCTTCTGTTCATTTAAGATCAGTTTTGAGACTATCCACCATTAGAATAACACCAACATTTGATGCATTGGCTAAAAAGAGTGGCCAACAGCAATGTTTCCACTAGAATAAATTAAAGGTAATGATTTTTGCTATTCTGTTGTGTTGTTGTATATTTAGGTGTTAAGTCTATGTGTAATCGTATGTGTGTCATATACTATAGTTAACAACATCCAAATGTAAATGGTCCGGCCCCCGGGAAAGTGTAAAAAATCCAATGTAGCCCTTGAGTCAAAACGTTTGCCCATAACTGCACAACAGGCAAAACTCTTTTTTGCAGTTTTTTTGCAGTTTTTTGTTTTTTGGTCAGTTTGTTTCAAGGCTTTCATGTGGAAACAACAAACCTGTCCAATCAGCCAAGATCACCACTTAAAGCAGCACCAACACACACCAAACTTTACAGTTTTGTACATTTCACGACTTTGAATCTACAGAAGTATTTGTTGATATCTAATTTTTAAGTAAAAAAGTTGAATTTTTAGCCCAATTTTCAGGAAGATCTAGTTTACTCAAAAAGACATCAAAATCCTCTCTATAATGTTTTTTGCAAATGATGCAAGCCAAATGATACAATTAGAAATAGAAGTTGGTCAGAACGTATTATTACTCATAAGTTACTTATTCAACACTGTACAACTCAAATCTTATCACACTCCAATGAATAAACAGAAATGTCCCCAGTGGTAAAGACACACAATAAATACTAACCCCCAAAAATATTGTTCCATCTTTAATTTATTGAAGTCAGTTATTATGACCTGGCTAAATGTGTTCTGCTATAAAGTGTTCAACTGATTAAGTACAGTGTAACATTGGATAATATAGTGTAATGTTGTAAACGTCACTGTTCTGTTGTGAGTTTCTGTTATAAAGGGGTTGGTATAGGGCTTTATTATGCTCTTATTCATTATTATTGCTTTTAGTTTAGTTCAGCTGAATTACAGTTACTTCCTCATTCATCTGTAAACATTTCTTGGAGCCCAGTTTTGAGGTGTTGCATTTAGTGAAACACCAGTAAGCATTTCTTGTTCCTGTGCATGACCAAAGGAGGTTTACTTCTTATTTAGCTAAAAAGGTGTGAAAGAGTAAAGCACCACTGGTTTTAACTCAAGAATGGTCGGCAACACAAACAACTTACAAGAAAAAATGTATTAGAATATTTGCCACAAGTGTTTAGGACATAAACTTAAATCATGTCTAATTGTAGTCGAGATGGTATTAGGAGTATAATTAGTAGAAATACAGTGCATAGAGACATTACAGTTTTTTTTCTGTTGCTTGACACACTTCTCAATTCAAAACTGACATTTGCAAAACAGTTCACGCAAAATCCTAAACAGAGCTTCAATTTTCCCCAAACAAAATTTTCGCTTTAAATCGTCCTCCAAAAGCAAATACTCTTTCATTCATTTGACACTGCAAAACAATTCCCATAAGAGCACGCATTATTATTATGATGTTTTTGTGTTTGGTTTATTTGAATAGGGGCGGATACAAAAACATGCGACACAGCAGAGCGATCCATGCATCACAGAGTCCCTCGAAGGGCTTATGCACAGAAAACAGAGGAGACAGGGACATGCACAACCTTGGAAGCACTGGACACAAAGAGACACTTTAGATTAGAAACATATTAAACACGAGCGCAGAGATGCAGAGTATATCCAAAGTTTAGTTTCTTTTTTTGAAAATGCCAAGTTTTGTCACAGATTTTAAATGGACAGGGAGCAAATTCCTCACAGGGAAGGCCGTTCGGGTGAAACATGTCTTACAAAAGTGTACTTTACAGTCTGTACACGAGGCAGCTGGAGTCGATCACAGCGCTGCAGTTTACTAATACAGCTATTTATACATTTGAAAAATATTTAAGAAAGATAAAGTTATACAATTTTAGAATGATAAACAACAAAATGTCACAGTGGTGGAATCTAATTATTTTTAGTAACAGTTGTTTTCTTATTATCTTGACTTGACTTGAACCTAAAGGAAGGTAACTTGGACTTTTTGATGGATAAACAAACACACTTGGTTTTCTTGGAGTTAAGCAGGCCAAGTGGACCTTTGTGTCAAGTAGACGAGACACTATATATACTATAAAACACTAGACACATGAACAACTGTGCATTTTATGAAAAGATGATTTGCAATTATTGACGACACACTGCTCTTGGTTCTGTATGCATGACTTTAAGCAGGACACTGGGTGCTCTGAGAAGGGAAAAGATGAGAGCAGAGCATGGTTCCCTGTGTCAAAGGTGTTTTTTTATACTCAAAAATTTGTGCTGAAGAAAACTGAGAAAAAAGTATAAAAGCAAATGCATCAACACGCGACACGTCATGTACGGTTTGTGTTCTCGTGAATCAGACACAGGATCAACACTGTCTCTGTACATTCAGTCTGTTCTCTCTGCCGTGAACTCAATGAACAGGTGTGTTTCTGAATGAACGCTGTGTGCTCTGTTCTGAGAAAGAGCCCGAGAGCTGTGTGAACTGATGAGAAATGTTCAATGACCAGTGACCACCTGTGACTCCTGCTGAATGTGTGAATCAAATGATGAAACAAAACCAAATTAAAAATGTAACTGTTGAAAAGAACTATAACCTTTTAAGCGACGTTATTGTTTTTCCAAGGAGTCTCCACCCTCATGGCTTCTGTCACCGTAACCCCTTTGCCCTGGAACATACTTGTCATTTCTCTTGGGCACTTTAGAAATGTTTTAAAGGGCTGAGTAGTTACAAAAATGTCAGATTGTGACTTCCTGTTTTGTCCAATTTAGAAGGATTTCTGACAGTGAAGATGTAAACACGCTTGGTTAGTGGCAATTACAGCCATTTTCTTCGTATAAATAAACAGATTAGGGCTCAGATAAAGGGCTGTGTTGGACATGTCTTGCTCTGATCAAGACAAAGATTGTGTTTAAATGAAAAAATCTTGTAAACAACAACGTTCACTCAGTTTGTATTGTTGAATATTGGGTCAAGCCCAAGAAGATGAGTTAGATGACATTTTCTTGTTGTTCAGCGTGGACTTGAGGCGGGAAATAACAATACAATAATTAGCGGTTTTGCACAATGGTATCTTTTTCAGTTCCTGCTTTTTTCTGATCAAAAAAGAAAAGACTTGGAGACAGCTCCTAAAATTGTTGTTGTTTTACTGTTAGTTTGTTTGAGCTTTTTGCATCACAGTTTTATTTCCTCCGAGAGCTTGACAGGAGTAGGATGAAGAGGAAAATAATATGTTAATTCGCGAAATCAAATATGTAAATGTTCAAATTGTGTACAAAGCTAGACCCACTTTCAGACACGTAGCTGTGTGAACACGCCTAGTTGCCTTGAAGAAGATACGCAAAATTTAATTATTTTGTATATATCGTCAAAACGAAACTCTCAAAAAGCTGCAAAGAGATCAGAAGTGTAATACAAAAAGGTAATAATGTAATATTTCTAAATGCTTGCGGTTAGTTCTGCAATGCATTGACTTTTGCGTGATACGTAAGACATTTTTATTTCTGATAGATTGTAAAAAATATAATCTGAAGTATTTTTGTTTTCACTATTGACTGAATTTAATCTAAAAAGTGTTTATTCTTGTCTTAGAAACTGCACAAAGGGGGTCAGTCTCCATGGAAGCACCGAAACATCCTCATAAAAGTCCCAGCACGAAACAAGTCCAGCTGACCTCGTCTGTGAAACTCTACCAGGCACTGAGCTGGTTCACATTATACTAGAAATGTTTGCATGTACTTCCTCAAATTAGTAACTCTACAGTCAAAGTCCGACACACCCTAAAAGTGGTACTCAGTCATATCAATCGTAATACAGCAAAAGCTTTAAAACGTGTGCTTCAAATTGTTATTTCATTGCAAAAGGTGACAGTATATTTAGGCCAAAACACATGTGTCTTTATGTATGAAAACAGAGAGTGTGAAAGCTCCTGCCAAAGTACCCAAGCATGCAAATGTGAGCGAAGGAGAAATAACCAGCAGGGTATTATGTTCCGCTCATAAGGTCATTCTCATTTATAGTTCCAGAACGTAATAAAAGCTCACATACGACAGATGGAAACTGAAATTGTGCTCAAATATAAGAATTTAACATTGATCAAATATTACAAAAATTCCTATACTTTCGTTAATAATCTTTCTTGAGCTTTAGGTTTTTAAATCAATCCATGGTGTGTTAGTTGGCGATGTATTTGTGTATGTTATTAAAAGAAAATGTGTAGCGTGAAGTGTTTTAAACCACCAGTTTTAAGTTCAAGTTGAAAAAGGGGTAAATAACATCAGATTGCTCTTCTTTCTGCTCTTTTTCATTCATTTCTACTATGTTTAACTCTATGTCACCGATGATGTCTTTATGTTGAACTAAATAAAAATAAATAAATAAATACACTGTCTTTGAATATTCGACTAATTATTTTACTGGAATTACTGTATAAGGATTTGGGAGTTTATTGTGCCCTTTTTTATTTATTTTCCAAGCTTTTTAATTTAAACCACAGAACAGAAAACAGGACCAGAGAGCAGAAAAATGTAAATAAAAAAAATGAAACGAAAGAAAGAAAAATTACCAAAGTTAATACAAATCTCATTTAGTCCAAAGTCTATCAAACTGTTTCTTTTTCAAGTTAAGTTTTAACATATTTTTTCCCATATTTTGAATGTCACAATGTCAGTCCAGTCCTTAATTGTTGGTTCTGTGAAAACTAGTTTAGCAGCAATTTTCTGTAAATGTTTAAAGAATTCTGCATGAAATCGTGTGAACTAATCAATTTGTGAGTGCAGTTTCAGTCAGATATTTGCCTGATTTCATAGAGATACTTTTGTTTTAAGAACTTTTGAGAGCCCCACATCTTTTAATCGATGCCTAGACTATTTCAGGATTCTCATATATATACACCAAATTGTTTTCATTTCCCTGCAGTTTTATGTGCACATTACAATGACAGACAACATTGTAGGAAGCAAAAGCAATCAAACAAAGCTAAAATCACGTAGCCACAAGCCCCTCTGACCCATAAAGTTATCCAAATGTCCACTGAGCACTTGATAGAGTTCAGTGGCCGACAGCCAGCCCATATACAAACTCAAATTAGAACATTCCCCCATTGTCTTAAGTATTAGTTTTGGCTCTTGGACTGTTTGAGCTTATTAGTCTTTGAAGTCAGAATGTCAGAAGTTCGTTAGAGAAAGTTGTGAGGGGGCAATGTGCAGCAACAATCATCAATCACATCACAATTTAATCCTGATTCATGTTTCCTTACACAGCGTCTATACGTTGTTTAAAGAAGGTAACTTAAGCTGTCTCCTGCTTTACTGTCACTGAGACCAATACAGGGAATGAGCTACATGAAACTAAGCTGTAGTAGTGGGCGATATTAACAAAAATGTGTATCCTGATAACGATATTCAGAAGATATTATGTCAATCCAAGTCTTTAAACTCATCAGTTGAGGTTAATTTATCAGAAAAAAGTCAAATGTCTGGAAAATGAATCATAAAAGTTCAGAAATATCACCTTATACCTTCATTTAGATTTTTTTATTTTTATTTTTCCATTTAATCTGCTCTTTTTGTAGATTAAAAAAAAAATTATAAACGATATACAAGATATTCTGATTTTGCATATCTTCAAAATAACATTCTGACAATAGAATCTGTCCATATATATACTGTATCTTATATTAATTGCTCATGTTTTACTGTTCAATTCTATATAATCTAATTTATAAACTAATAAAATAGCTCTCAAAATACATTTCCATAAACACTACAGGCTATAATTATAGAAATAATAGTCAAATAATAGTCAAACCACATGCATGAGGACTTGCATGTAATTTTCACAATAAAGACACCAAGAAAATCCTTGATAATTAGGAATGACATTAACACAAAAAGCATGGGCTATAAACATGATGGTCTATAATAGTGCACAATTTACATAAACTGGACTTCCAGGTAAATACATCATGACCGTCTTATTTGCCTATGCAGCCCTGTTAGAGCGTTATCTTTCGCGGCACTGTGTACTTTAAATTTGCAGAGGAAACATTAAAATGAGGCTGATGTGTAGAGACCAGAGAAACAAACAAATACATTATATTGTTCTTATGTTTTTAACTTCAGCTTTATGCATGTATTTGTTTTGACTAAAAGAGAGAGCGCTTCAGAAACTCAAATCTTTTCTATCTATTTTTAAATTAATTTGTAAATTAGATGAGAAAACTTAACTAAAACCACAATTTATTATTTTTTCCATTTGAGTGTATCTTAAAAAGACTATTTGGGGGTCTGTTGATGCATCTTTTGGTCTTTTTAGTGCTGTTTAATGATCGGTAACTAAGCATATAGCAGACTTACTTATAGATATAACAAACTGCTTATACATTTAATTTAAAAAAAATGGAGGTCAAAGTGTATACACGCTACACTGTATCTGGTAAAATGGAGAAAAGGAGGAGACACAGAGGGGCTACAATCCCTGGGGGTTTACATAACATTTCCTTGGGAACGGCATCCAAATGCGCGAGCACTTTACGCCGTTAAAAGTCAGAACTGCTTGACATCGCAGGAGTAAATCATCTTACTTAAAGTTTATAATCACTTCTCCGTTTGGTGGAATAGTACGTGTTGATCATAGTTTTACATCAGTCTTCGTGGACGTTTGGGAATAAAAGATGAGAAATAAAGGTTTATGTGCAGCTCGAGTCCAACTAGAAAGTAAAATGATAATAAAACAGTCATACCAGAGAAGACTAAATCTGACATGATTTAAATATAATCATGTTAACCAACCACTTTACCAGGCTGTAATGTTCAGATTTTCTTTTCAGTATAAGGCTTGTTAAATATGCAAACACTGACAAGCTAATATTCTAATTTTCCATGTTAATCTCTTTAATCCTGTCCTATATTATGATCTCCTTTTTATTACTGAAGGATAAAGGTATTAATGGGGATGAATTGAGTTAGTTACTTTATATGTGAGGACTTTAAACTACATTTATCACCTCTAAAAACACTTTCCACTGTCCAAATGTGGTGTTTGATTTAACCCAGTGTCGTTGTGTCCTTAGGCTCTCATTAGGACTGTCATTCATTGTAGATTTGTCTGTGTGAACCCACCAAACATCCAAAGAATCTGTGAGTGACTTCTTATCACGGCCAGTAACCTGTAAAACAGAGTAGGACGGGTTAACTTTCCACGAAACCATCCTGTACACTCCTCTAATGTCACAGATTTTTCTTTGACAAATAAAAATGACATTTGAACACATTTATTTCATCAAATCAATGTTTAAAGGGTCAAAAAAGTTGTTTGTTTTGTGTAAATGATGCTATAACCTTTGGCTCCCTAGTGTCATGTCATCAGTTTGTTTACTTCCTGTAATTTTCAGCAGATTTTTCAACTTTTCTGATTGTTCTGATTGGCGTAAAAGTATAGGTCTTAATACACTGAACAAAATAAAAATTAAAAAAACATAAAAAGATGTCATATGCACTTTAAGCTTAGATTCAAATGTCTTCTTCTTACTTGAGGCCTCTTGGTTCGTCCTAAATGTGCGAGACTAGAGTTGCCTCTTCTGTAACAAAGTCGAGAAAGGCTTTATAACGAACAACTAAGTATAGCAAGAGGAACACACCCAAACAGCACAAACGCCACTTAGAAAAGGCTGAAGTTTGCGGATCTCCTTTCAAGGTTCCTTTTATTAATGTTCCATGTAACAAATACCTATCTGTGTCACCAACTCGAGAGCTCGGTTGCGCTGATAAGCTTCAAAACACGTGCAAATACTGGGCATCGCAAATACATCTCTTGTGGTAAAGGCCTGGTCAGTCCATTTATTCATCTGTTTTATATCAAATGTTTTGTCTAAGCTGGCTTGTGTTGCTGATGCCTCTTGGCCAGGACTCCCTTGTAAAGAGATCGGCGAATCTCAATGGGACTATTCTGGTTAAACAAAAAAACTCACCGAACAGTTAATGCGGATCACTTTACTTGAGATATATGTTTGTGGAGTAGCCTACCTACTTCGCCTCCATATGATTGGAAATATAAATATCTAAGGTCCAAAGAACTTGTTACTGATGTCTTTGGTCTCATTTAAAGCCTCTTGATGCTCACTCCAGGATTTGTGCAGATTTGCCATCACAGACTCACAATAAAGCCGTTTTTTCCCGCTGTACAGGTTGTGCACACTGATCAGCTGGTTTGTCGAGACTCAATCGATTTTAGGGGTCGTTAACAAAATCTGCAGTGTACAAAATTCACAAACTAGGAACTTGCTTTGGAAGTAAGGTGCAACATACGATGTAAAAACTAATTGAGTTCCGGTTTCCAATGAACCTATGCAAACCTAAACATGATTCTTTATCTTTTCTCATCTAATCTTTTACATTTCACACTAGTTAATAATGCTGGACTGAACAGGAAGACCAAAACACAATTTGTATCTCATCATTAAAAGTAACCTACAGTATTTAGTTATTTTCTAACAAGCAAAGTTCACAATAATTCACAAAACTTAGGCCTATTTAAATAATTGATTAAAAAACAGCCTACCAACAGTGTATTTTTCAGTACTTTTGGCCTAATAATTTGATTGCGCAACTTGTTTTGGAGTAATATTTGGCCAGTATCTGACGTTATTCTGATTTGTTTGATTGTAATGTTTTGGTTTTTTTGTCCAGCTGACCAAAACAAAAGGTTGTATTCATTATCTGTACTTTTACTCAAGTAATGAAAGGCATGTCTGGGACCAAGGAGTGTCAAATATTTCCCACATTTAGGGTGCGATAACACTTGCAAATTCACCTTATCAAAATTAGGACAAAACCTGGACTAACCCCGAAACTTAACCTGGATTAGATCAGGACCAAACAAGAACTAGAACAGGAGCAAATCAAGTCTACATCAAAACTAAAATGGGTTCAATTTATGACCAAATACGGCAAGTGTGAACGCAGCTGTGAAGTTCCTCTGACAGGCTGGACTACACATTTAACTAAAATGCACTTAAGATACATATATTTCAAATTCTGCTCAGGTCTTTACAAATTTTACCCAATTCTAGCTATTTTTTCTTTAGGTTTTTAACTTTACTTCCTGGTTGTCTGATGACATCACACTAGGAATTTACCATGAAACCATCCTGTACAGTGCCCCAAAACGCCTCTAATGTCACAGATTTTTTATTTGACAAAGAGATATGCACGCGAACACCTTTGTTTTGTTGAATCAATGTTTAAAGGGTCAAAAAAAATGTTTATTTTGTGTAGATTATGCTATAACCTTTGTCTCCCCAGTGTGATGTCATTAGTTTGTTTACTTCCTGTCATTTTCACCAGATTTTTCAACTTTCTATTCCACAAACAGCTACCTGATTGGTGTAAAAGTATTATTTATATTTACAAGAGATATTAATACACTAAATTAGAAAAAAAACAAAAACAAAACTGTAGTACGCACTTTAAACCATCACTCGCCGTGGCACTTTAAAGACAGATTCTCATTATATTCAACTGTGGTAAATATTTTGCATAGTTTTTCATTTTTGAAGTATCCGTTCCAGAATAAATTTTGACAAATAGAAGTTTGGAAGTAATGCTTAGTTCTAAAATGGAATCCCTCCACATGTCATCAAAAAGTGACATACAGTTGAAAAATAAACAGTTAACACTCAACTTACACATTTTTCTGAAAGTTTAAACGGTAATTCAACAAAATAAAGGTGTTATCAGGTTTTATTATTTGTCAAATCATAACGACTGTGTAATTAACATGGATTTTGTTTTTAAAATGGTTGCTAGGTAACAGATGTGTAATTACGTCATATTTGCTGCCCATGACCAACCAGGAAGTAAAATTATAAAACATGATGAAAATTGTCAAACTGGAGACACATTTAGAACAATCCTAAATGCAACAATATTCACAACGATTCAATCAAGTAGTCTAACCTGTCACATGGACTTTAACTTTTGAATGGTGAGTTGTTTTAGTGGTTAAACATTAGTTAGCGTCCTGTGGTCAGCTCTGGTCCTGGTCCAGGCCAAACACGCTCGGAGGCGGAGGGCAGAGGAGGGGCAAACGGCGGCCTGCGCTGGGGGGAATCGAGCTCAAACTTCCCTGAATGACGCGCATGGCTGACGCTGCTCCTCCCAGTTAGCGCAACTTTTCTCTTCTACAACTTGCGCCGATGTCTCGACACTTGCACCGCTGTTGTGCGCGCTTAACGACACGCGGGGACGAGGTTACACTCCGGACATGAAAGTAGCGACCGAGTAGAGACGTGATTTCCCCCAAACGTCATCATGAAAGCGTTGCAGGGGTTCACGGTGTGGGCGATAGTGGTCTTCAGCTGCCTGTTTGAGGTAAGAAAAACAATAACTTCTGACTTTTAGCTACCGCAACTTCTATGATTTAAAAAGTATACTGCGGGCAATTGAGTTGAGCCAAAAGACGTGTGGATGAGAGCCCGGGACGCACCTGTTGCGCAGGTATGGCGCCTCCTGGCTCCGAGTGAAGCCACCATCAGTCACTTGTAGTTGGGGGGAAAAGTTGTGCGTTCACTTGCACATTCATCAGATTAAAACTGGGTAAAATTGGGGCTAAACTAGAACTAATCATGGAACTAAACATGGACAAGACCAGTGCTGAACAGAGACTATAACCCAGTCTAAATCAGAATTAAACTAGGCTCAAACCTGTGTGAACTCATCCTTAAAGAGGCACTAGATGCATCTTTGTGTGTACAGAAGAGATTTACCGTAAATAAAACTGCAACCATACATTTTAAATAATGGATTATATTCAGGTTTGCTCAGTTCATATTTTTCAAGTTGGACCATGTTAGAAGTCATTTATCCAAATATGCTATACAAAATATGCTGTTTTGAATATGTGCAAATTTTTAATTATGGGTATATTGTTTATAGTGAAACATGCTGTAAAAAATAAAGATTAATATGAAAATGGAAAGAAAACTTAAATTGTACTTCCAAATAAGCGTATTAAGTGATATTTCTGCACTTTTGTGAGTTATTTTACAGTCATTTCACATTTTCACATCTTAAACCATAACATTTATAGATGTTTTAACTCATTTCTGTTGGATTGACATAATATCGCCTGAATAGTGTAATCGTGATGCTCCAAAACGTCTCATCTCTTGCTGTTTTGCAGGTTATGCAGAGATATTCTTTTATTCGAAAACTGCTCCTCAACATTCCAATCGAGTGGCAGAATTATAAAATGTGTTTCTTTGCTTTTTTTGGCCTAACTTTTGTCCATGGAGCTTTTGTTTCGCTCACAACAAGTTTATACCGTTAAATGTCGACTGAAAGTAGTTTCTTTTGACAATTGGAGATTTAGGACACTACAACTGCCGCACAACAATCAATTTCCTCAACATCTGGACTTCTTATTTAAGGACAGAATGGTAATAATAATACGCTTAAATATCTAATTCCAAAGTCTGTATCAGTGATAAATGTGAGCGCACACTGCAGTGTGTCTGTTGTTTTTCTGTTTTTTTACAACTGTTTACTTGATTTTCTTCTTTTTGACGTCAGGTATGAACTGAATATTTAGCAGAGCTGTAGACTATTTTCACATTTTAGTTGTGTTTTGACTGGAGCTTTTTTACAGGAGAAAATGTGAACACTGTAATGTCATCTGCATTACCTCTTTTCTAAACTAGGCCAATTACTTCATTATTTAAAGGCACTGTTGACTCTTCAAATGATTTCTTCATACAAATAATAACCTTTATATGTTTGTTTTATCAATTGTCATTAGTAAAAATGTTGTTATAAGTGGCCTATTTAAAGCAAAAAAAATATAGTAGTATTCTCTTCCATTTCTCCAGGTCAGTGAGCGCTGTGACCTGGGCTTGATTGTGAAACGTGTTAAGTATGCGTCCCGTTGAAGTGTTCAGGAGATAAGCTCCTCAAACACCTGTCCTGGCCTCACTGGTCGGGCTGGAGTCGGGCGCAGAGAGGTGCACAGAGGTTGAGAATGGCATGTGTGGATGTGTGTGGCCGGCACAAAAGGGTCAGGAATGGAATGAAGAGCAGCGCAGTGTCCCTGTCCCTCTACGGCTCCGCACTCCGCTGTCACTGGTTAAACTATCAAGGCCTGGAGCTAATCATTCTTTTTATTAGTCTGTGAGCGCCGCTT